>OX359265.1:37007417-38252417 GCA_947179155.2 Hedera helix | reverse complement strand
GCAAAAGATAATCTTGCGATTAAAGACATCGGAAGATCAAAAAGTTTTACAACATGAAGAATTTCATAAACGTCCCTCAATTTTTGAATCTTTCAAGTTAATGGATTAAATCAAGTTTAAGAGGGGATGTTGAAAATATAAACTTGATTTAATATTATTAATTTATGTTAGTATATAAATGGATAAGTACATGGTACATGTATGTACATGAATGTATCTAGAAGAGTTTTGGAACATGTATGGTTAGATTTATGTACATGTAGTCGGTCATATAGTAATTATTAAAGTAGCTCTAGAAGTGTCCTAGAAATCTTATAAATAGTCTTGTATGTGAGTCATTTTAAAGCAAGTGACTTGAATAAAATATTTTAAGGTTTAAACAGTCTTTCTCACTTCTTTATAATTTATCATCTTCCATATATTTTCCAACAGCATCACTTTAATACTTTTATCCTGGTTAAAACTCTCCCCATAAATCTGCTATATTTGAGAAAGTTTCAACTGACCATGCCCTTACTGGAATGCCCCTGATTTCAATCCACACCACCCTAGGTTTGCTAATATCTTTTTCCATTGATTTTATGACAATTCCTTTCCGTTCGAGCTCCAAATTACACCCCTCTTTTGACTTTTTCCATCTCATCTTTGTTAGATAATGATAAAAGGAAACTATGTTTGCCTTTGGCCATTTAGTAAAAAAATAAATAAATAATGTTTGCCTTTGGCCATGGTTTTCCCCATCCTTAAATTTATCCGATTATTACGTATGTATTCTATTTCCTCCAACTTCCTTTATTTTTTTTGAAATACCCCATACACAATTCAACAAGGCATGTTCATTTCTGCATTCAAAGCTCCTCTTCTGATTATTTCAATCTTCCCTATTAAGTTCTGGTTCTTTGATCTTCCTTCCGTATTTTTCGAGACTAGATTGTTTGTCTTCAATTCCTTCGAAAATTTTGCCATATTCCATCTTCAAAGGAACTCCATCTAATTTGATGCCTCTTAAACTTGACAATGCCCGGTACGCATTTCTACCTTCTTCAAATCTAACAAAGCAAAATTTATTCCTTGCCCAGTTTCTCTTCAATGGTATAGATGATCTGAATTTTTCCATATTTTTCAAAAGGAAGTTATTGAAAAAAATATATACTCTCTGTTTCACAAAATTAGTGTCATTTGTAAAAATTTAAATACTCAAAATATTATGTTTCATATTTATTCTTTAAAATAATAATGAAGTCATTAGTTTAGTAGTTAGATATGAGAATAAATTTGAGTATATTGTTTTATTTTATATTACTATTATTAAAAAGTAGATATCCCCTCAACTTTATCAGACATGTAATTCGGATCCAGTTAGGGTAAATTGACATAACTTACCATCGATAAGTTCTATAGCCTTTTAGTGGTTATACAAAAATTGTATTTTTAATTCTAACGCCCTTGTGGGCCAACACAAATGTAATATTTCCTATATCCAATCCAACAAAAAGTTATAAACTTATCAATTAAAGTTCGGAGACAATTTCACCTTAACCATACCTTTTTATGGTAAAATTTGATATGCCTCAGAAAAAATCTACAAGTCACTTCGGACTTACATATGATAGATTGATAGTGCTGTATACATGCACAATTCTGTTAAAAAAGAATTATACAACTATGTGGAAATAGTGTTTTGTGTTCACCATCATGGGTGTGCCATTTTTACTTCACGTACTAATTGTTCTACTCTTCTCCTCACGCTTTACTTCTTATCCTTCACCACTCTACACCATAACGAAAGGCTCATAACTCTCTAGAGAAAACCCAAGTCATTTTGATTTTAAGAAACCATGTTTTCTCCGTCAAATTTCATGAAGTCGGTGAGAATGCCTTTTGCTTTCAATATGGTACAACAAGAATCCTACTGTTGTTTTGGATGGCTACCAGAGACAAACCTGTGAACGGGTAACGTTCAAAGCTCTCACTATCCAAAACCGAAAATCTAGTCCTCAAGGACGCTGGAATTTCCTCTGTTTGGTCCGCAGGCACAAGTTCAACCACCGCCGTGGAATTTGAGTGTATTGGCAGAGGGCAAGTATTGGTTATTGGTTTATGAGTACATGGAACATGGTTCATTGGCAGAGAAACTCCATTCTAATTCACTTGATTGGGAAAATAGGTATAAAATTGATGTAGGCACAGCAAAGGAGCTTGCTTATTTACATGAAGAATGCCTAGAATAGGTTCTTCATTGCGACGTAAAGCCTCAAAATGTACTTTTGGACTCGAATTATCAGCCAAAAGTAGCAAATTTTGGACATTCTAAATTACTGAATAGAGGCTACAGGGAAATGAAGCTTTTCGAGGATAAGAGGGACTAGGGGTTATATGGCTCCTAAATGGGTTTATAATCTATCCATAACTTCTAAAGTTGATGTTTATGGCTTTGAGATTGTTATATTGGAGTTGATAAATATAAGGAACCCGACAGAACAAAAATGGTGGCCAGAATGGAGGAGCTGCAAGAATTGAAAACAGTAAGTGGATTGAGGAAATTGTCGATCCAACCATGGATGGGAATATGACATGGAGAGAATGGGAATTCTTGTTAATGTAGCGATGAAATGCACTGAGGAAGACAAAGATGCAAGACCTACAATGAGTTGGGTTGTGGATATGCTTTAGCATAGAGAAAATGAGATTAGCATGAGATATTTTATTAGTTTAAATTATATTTGAAAGCCAATGAAGTTTTATATGCTTTTATGTCCAATATTTGCATAATTGAATCTTCATAATATTATTGTGTTATGGTTCATTAATTGTTTCGAAAATTAATACTCCTATGTTAATTTGTATGTTGATTAAGTAATATACTACTTGTAACACTGAATTTGAGCTTGGCCTTTGTGGCAACTCGCTATGATCAATGTTGATATAGTCCTAGTCAATGAGCTTTTGTCTAGTAAGAGCAAGTCCAAATGAGTCCTGCAAGTCAAGGGACACATTTGAAAAACACTCGGTGGTGTGGGAAAAGTTTCACATCAAAGCCATTTCTTTCTTTCTCCCAATACAATAATGGGTCCAAAAGAACTTGATTTGCAATCTTGATCTTGTTTGTTTCACACCCTTTGGAATGGAGAGATCCATATGCTCTTTTATTTCTAACCTTGATCTGACCTGATTTTCGACCAAAATCAACTAGCCAAACCCATGCACAACTTACTGATGTACTATTTTAACCAACAGCCCACACACATACATTTGTATATGGTTAAACCCACACTTTGTATCAATCAAACACAACCACATACATGTATATAATGCTGAATTAAGGCACACAATTGTAAGCAAACATAAAGGATCAAGCACACCCAATTTCCAAGCTAAAACGCCAAACCTTTATTGAACCAATCAATACAAAAAATTCTCTGCCCTTAGGCTTACAAACAGATAGACAACCAGTGCCTAAACCTGTGTGTTTTCCCCTTATAAATTTCGGACCAAGCATTGCCCATATATAGGCCTTATGGTGAGTTAACATTTCCAACCGTACCACACGATTTAAAATAATCAGAACATTCCAACATATGACAAGCCTAATTCAAACATATAATTGTCCAACAAATATTCCTTTCCAGCAATTTAAACATTCTAGAAATCTAACAATGCTACATGAATGAGAGCCAAGAAACTGCCTTGTAACTTCCCTCCAATCAGCCCGTGTCACTGGCCGTTTGCTACCATTTGTCTTGCTTGCCACAAATTATATGTGCATGTATTAAATATGTCTGACCCACTCTAACACACTTTGCATCATTCCCAGCCCATAATGCTTCAGGCCTGCCACTTGCTCAGCCCATACGCCCAAGTGTTGCACCAAGTCCAGTCTTGATTCATCTTGTTGTCGCATGCACTGCCCAGCACCCAAGATTGCTACATGCTTCGCCCATGCGCCTTTGGCTGCTGTGCACCAACCCATGCCATGCACTAGCAGGAGCGGAGCCAGGAATTTCAATTGGGGCGGGCTAAGAAGTTCGATCTTTTGAATTTTAGAAGGGCGTCCCTCATCGGAAGTTGTAGGTGCAGACCCAATATGTGTGGAAGCTAAATGAGTGTCATTCTTCAATTTCTTACAACTTGTTGGTTTAAAGAATGAAAATATTTTTTCTATGGATTTGATTCTTGACGAGGGTTTGACATTTAACCTAAAAAAAATTAATAAACCAAAAATGAGTTAAGAGTCCTAAATTGAAATATTACTTCTTCAGTTTACACGTTAAATATATTCAGTAATGGAATCTACCAATCAAACTTTGCACCAAACAAAGATAAAACTTTTACAAAATGGCAAATTAAGAAAAATAAAGGGGCATAATTACAAAATAATTAGTTTAAATTTTAAAAATAATAAATGTGATAATTATATTAATATTTAAATAATTTATAGCAATATAATTGTTTACGCTATAATTTTTTTTAAAAAAGTTATTCATTTTAAATTTTAATATTTTATATATTAACTATTAAATATATATATATATATATATATATATATATATATATATATATATATATATATATATATATATATATATCAACACTGACGCTTGACGCTGAATCATATGAATGCAACTTTTTCTATGCATTGACCAATAATCCCTTAGAACTTGCGTTTGGAAACTTTGGACAAAGAGTCTTTTTTTTTTTTTTTTTGCATTGCATTGCAGGACAACGAACTTCAATGGATCACCATACACTCCCACCTCACGTGCTCATATTTCCCTTACCGACGCAGGGACACGTGAACTCTATGCTCAAGCTAGCCGAGCTCCTCTGTTCCGCCGGAATCCATGTCACCTTCCTCGTTTCTACCCAAAACCTTACTCGCCAGTCGCCTCCTCCGATACACCGACGTTCAATCCCGATTCAGTCCCTATTCCGGCTTGGGCATGGTTGTTGAAGGGATTCTCAGTTTGATTTTGGGCCAGGCTATAGCCCTCTAAGCCCTCTCCTGGCTCCACCCCTGTGCACTAGCACGCTAGGCTCTTACCTATTGTGAAACCCCCATATCCGTGTCTACACAATCCAAACTTGAGTCGTCAAATTATACAACAACTATTATAATACGGTACAAGCATGACAATACATTGTTTAATAATACACAACTAAGTCTTCACTATTATTGTACACTATTTTACAACATGTGAAAATTACTACATCTATCACTCAGACCTTTACTCCATCCTCCGGCTAGTCCCAGCTACTTTCTCATCTCCTGTTGAAGAACAATGGAATAAAAAGAACGGGTGAGCTCAAATAGCCTAGTAAATAATATCATGACTAAGATAATGATGAATAAATTATCAATAGTCTTCAACAGTGATAAGTTCTTGATAGAATAATATAAACAACAAGTTTTAAATCAACAACTGCAGTTAAGTGCTTGAATAAAGTTTAGATCAACAATTGTAATAGTATAACAACCATTAGGAGGATTATGTAGATCATGGTGTCTATTAGCTTCTCTATTTTAGAAAAATCATCATCAACCTTTATCATCTAAAACACCACTGGTCATGATTAAGTTAAATAACAGTTCTTCTTTGTCTTAAGCCAAAGAGAACATTCACTACATGCCCTAAAAGACAACTCACTATTATATTGATCACCTTTACCCTATCATTTGTGCACCATGTCGCCTTTATCCTATCATCTGTGCACCAGGCCACATATATTCACAACAACTTAATTCTTAATGATTAGTACAAATAATAGTGATATAAATGTTGAACAGAAGAAAGAAATATAAGATAAATAATAAACATTAGAGGTTTACAAAGTTTACTTTGTGCAAATTCAAATAATGTCCAAATTGTCAACATGATGTGGAGTCAAATTTGAGATTGATATTCAAGATCCATAGTTCAAAAATAATGGTTAAAGTTCAATAGAAAGGTTCAGGTAAATAGGAAGGTTCACATGAAATGATATTAAATAAAGCGCAAACTATTTAGGAACATATAATCATTTCAAAATTTTTACCGAATAATACTTACCATAGTAAGTTTAAGAGTATGAAAGAAAATGATATCCTTTATCTTATCATGTGAAAAGAGACTGCTTTAAATGTAGTGGATCAACCTATATATTTATAATATAATTAGTAACTACCATATATAAATTTCATGGTATATAATAACTCATATATTATGAATTATCAATTTTTTTATATAATATAAATTTTGTAGTGTACAGAATAAAATATAATAACTCCCAAAATAGTTTTTAAAATAATATTTCAAAATAAAATCTTCCAAATGAAGTATTTCAAAATAATTTTTGTAAAGAAAGAGTCTTATAAAAGAAGATTTGTGAATACCGTATGAAGTGAATATTTAGGTAAATATTACTCTTTTAAGAAAAGACTCACTTGAAAATTTTTTGCACTCCTTTTTACTTTACCTACACTCAGAATAACCTTATTATACTCAGAATATATCAGTAGGAGAAGAAAAATGTGTGAGTTTAATTGCTCAACCAAGCAATCTATTTTTAGGGGAAATGATGGTACATGAAATTTGCAAAGTGTGATAGAGGAGTACACCAGGCTTGACAAATAGGGAGCTGGTGGGTGGTGTGCGTCTAATGACAGGCCTACCAAATTTGACAAAGCAAACATGGTTTGATGAAGAAAATAAGTAGGGGATCCCACTTTTTTGTTTTCCTGGAAACTTTCTAATGAATTTTGATAGGTGATAGGTGTTAGAGTTTATGCCCTAGAGGCTAATTATTTGATGTAATTGCTTAACATTTTTGATATTATATTTGATTGAATAAATGGATTATTTTATTATGATTTCATTTACTGCGTTATATAAATGTTAACATAATAAAAGCCCTTAGAATAATGATACAAATTATATAGCTTTAAGTATGTGACTTGAACATGAGATTATATAATTATAATTAGTATCATTGCTCTTAAATGTCCCTAGTCGAGTATCATTGTTAATGGGACAACAATGATGCATTGAGACTAGTATGTGGATTGACTGATTGCCAAATCTCATTTGTCATAAATATATGAGATATTTAAGTCAATGCATAGGTACATGTTAGAGAACAATGTACTGGACTGACCCACCATGAGAATTCTACATGGAGCATTATGCAAAGTGTCATAAGAAATTCTTAGAGTGACAATGATGTAATGATCCTCCGACCTGAAGTCACTATATTATTACACGAGAATTTGTGTACTTTGATATCATCAAATGTCACCTTTAATAGAGTGGACAATAAAGGTGATTATTGGGTACATCATGAATCGTGTGAGGAATATGAGTGATCTAGATGGAATTTAACCCTCCTATATATTATGGGTGATATCCATAGGCCTCTTGATTGAGTAGGACTATGAAATGCATGGCCATGCTCAAATATTGATTTGTTTCATATAGTCTACTCATTGATCAAGAAAACTCAGATTAAATTATGAAGAGTATGATACATTCCATGCCTCGAGTTTAATCTAGGATATAAGGTTAAAAGGATTAAATTACATTGAAACATTGGTCACGAAAAGGTTGTATCGAATCACCGATCTTATTATTATTTGGGTAGCAGTGATGCATTACTAGATGTCGCTCACTGTTTATAATTTTATAATATGATTTTAAAATTATTGCCAACATAATAATAACATATAGGGTCACACACTTAGAATGTAATTAAAAGGGAATTAATTTAAATTGTAAGTATTTTAAATATGTCAATATGATTGATAGTATTTAAAAATTATGAATTTAAATTAATAGGATAATTTGTATATATGTATATTAATTAAGTAAGACTTAATTAAAATATAATATATATAAATTCGAATTTTATTTTTCTATTTATTTTAGGTTTTAGTTAATTCCTATTAACTACTATATATATGATATATCAGTAGTCTAAAAGTCACGTAAGGAAAAACTAAAACCCTAGCCGCTTTCAGAAAGAGGCTAGAGAGAAAAATAGGTTAGAAATCCTGATCTTGGTGGCTAGTACTGCAGATCCCTTTTGCTGCAGATCGTGTGATGGTTCGCAGAGCGTTCGTGTGGATACTGTAGAGACGCAGTCGCTGGATTGCGTTGAAGATTCGAAGCCGTTTCAGAATTCCATCGTCTCCTGTCCATCTCGAATAATCGGTAAATAATCTAAACTTCTGAATTAATATGGTTTTGCATGGATCCTGGCTTAGGGTTTCGGAAATTTTTTTAAATTCCGTTGCTTTCTCTATGTCGAAACCCTAACAATAGGTCCTACCTATTAATCATCTTACTTAATTTCCTTATACTCCCCCCACGTGATCCAACTTCTTCCTTTAAAATTATATTATTTAATTATTCATCTATTATTATTATATTATATACAAAATATCAACTAACATTTAAAAGTAATAATTAAAGTAATGTTACAACAGTGATGACAATAATTCAAAAATAATGTAAGAACACATTAATGTGACAATTATTAATATAATACAGTACATGAGTTACTGTAACAATTATTGATTCAATAATTTAAAATATAGTGAAATAACAATTATTGATTTAATAATATAAAATGATGTGTAACAACAATTATCTATGAATACTGTGTTGTTGTTGTTGTTATTATTATTACTATTCTTATTATTATTATAATTTTTTTTTATAATAATAATAATAATAATAATAATTATAATAATAATAATTATTATTATTATTATTATTATTATTATTATTATTATTATTATTATTATTATTGTTCTTATTATTATCATAATTATTATATTTATAATAATAATTATTATTATAATTATTGTTATTATTATTATTAACATTATTATTATTATTATTATTATTATTATTATTATTATTATTATTATTATTATTATTATAATTATTATTCTTGTTATTATCATCATCATCATCATCATCATCATCATTATTATTATTATTCTAATTATTATTATTATTCTAATTATTATTATTATTGTTATTATTATTATTATTATTATTATTATTATTATTATTATTATTATTATTATTATTATTATCATTATTATTATAATTATTATAATTATTATTATTATTATTATTATTATTATTATTATTATTATTATTGTTGTTGTTGTTGCTATTATTATTATTATTATTATTATTATTATTATTATTATTATTATTATTATTATTATTATTATTATTGTTGTTGTTGTTTTTGTTATTATAATTATTATTATAATTATTGTTATTATTATTTTTATTATTATATTACATAATCGAATCCGGATATAAACGGAAACGGATATTATTCGTATTCAGATATTTTTTCGAATACCGGATACGGATATAATTTTTAAAATTCGCCGGATACCGGATTCGGATACGGATAACGAATTAATTTTTTAAATACGGATACGGATACTGTTATATCCGTATTCGTATATATCCGTTTACACCCCTAAATTTCTGCCTAATATCAGTAAGCCGTCATGTTATGTCAATCAAATCACAAGTAATGTAAGATGTGAGATACAATGGTAAAGGCAGACTCTATGTTTAGTAGAGTCAATTATTTTGAAATTATAAATAATTCAATTAGAGTTTGACAGTAACGTTCCTGAATCAATTTTTTTGATTAATTTTATTTTTTAAAATTAAACACATAAAATATATATTTAATTACAACAATAATATAATAATTGTTAACTCTATATATATTTATATGTATGTATATATACACTCTATTGATTCTTAATAGACTTTTTTAAAAATAAATTATTTATAAATAATTAATTCCTTCAAAAAAATAATATAAAATGGATTATTAATTAGTTTAAGAAGATTGTATGAATATATATTTATAGAGGAGATATGAATGATATGAGATTTAAGTGAGAAAGTTATAAATTTTTAATTTAATTTCGTATATTAAAAAATTTATAAAATTTCAGTGGAGTCAATTAATATATATAACATTTAAAATTTTTAAAATTTATCATATATTATAAAACAAAAAAATAATCAATATGATCAATTCAACCCACAACCAGCGATGTGGCTTCGCCCCTAATGGGATATATATTTGTGCGTCTTGTTAGGGAAATGGGGGTATATTAATTGTTTTATGTATTACTTTGAAGAAGTTTGATGTTAGAATATTGCTAATGAATGGGAATGGTTATTGGTCAAGGTCAACTGAGGATATTCACATGCCAGTGCTTCACAGGCTAGTGAAATCCGAGCATAGAACAATGCATGTAATGTGGAATTAGATTAGTGAGTGTGCCATAAACTGTTTTGACAGGCTCAAATACCATGGGAGTTGTGTCCACCTCCACGAATTATAATAGTTCGGAATTATGCTTCACTTGTCCATTTTTATTAATTTCGGAGTTTCTCTAAAGAATGGGAAAGAGAAGGAGCCCTCTCTCCTCTTTTTTTTTTTTTTTTTTCTTTGATTTGTTTTTGGAGAGAAAATAAAATTAATTTCTTTGTCTTTACAAAAATATAGGAATAGGTGAACAGCCTGACAAATAGACATCGACATAAATTAGCTTATTGACTCCCCATGCTCATTAGCGGGCAAGAAAAAGAGAAATTCCAAGCATTAGTGAAGTGGTAGGTAGTTTAGTCCTTGCTCTATAAATTGTGTTGATGGAGAAACTTAGAGCATCTATGTATATAATAAATAAGATAAAATTATCGTTCAACTTTTAATTTTAGAAGTGACTCTCCAGCTCTAAAATTTAACAATAAATTCTAACTGTGTGTGTGTGTGTGTAGTTGTATAAAATAGTCTCTTAACCCTAAATTTTATGTATAATCCTACAATCCTAAAATATAAGAATTGAAACTTAAAATTTAGTAAAAGGAATTACTTTTTTTTATCTATTATTTAATTTCATCAAAATAAATAGTACAAAATAATCTCTCAATCTTAAAATTTAGGAATGACCCTACAACAATAAAATGTAGGAATAGAAAAATAAAATTTAGTAAAAGAAAATATTTTTAATCTGTTGTTTAATTTCAAAATCTTTTCATTTACATTTTTACTATCATAATTATCTACTTACAACTATCTCTTATTCTTATATATACATTTTTTTAATTTAGTTAGTATTCTTTAAAATTTATATTATTGATAACAATAATATTTTATTATTAAATTATATAAATATAACTATTTGAGTTTAAGTCAGATTTTATTATTACATAAATAGATGAATATAGGAATATTGAAACAAATAAATCATTTTTAAGTGGAATACTATCATTTATATTATACAAGTACAAGAATTATTATTGTAGGTTTTTAAATTCATTTAATTTTTCATCAATAATAGTTATACAATATTAACTAAATATGATATTTTAAAATAAAATATTTTATTTATATAAAAATCATTATACATAATATTAATTTATTATTAATAGAATTAATATATTAGTATTGTATAATATAAAAAAATAATATAATAATTTTATAATAAAATAAAACTCGTATTTCGCACGGAATGATAAACTAGTTAATAAAGTGCTAGGTAGTTTAGTCCTTGTTAGAAAATAAGGAATTCTTTACATTTAGTTTTTCGTGTCAAGTCTGCTAACTTAGTACGAGACTTGGAGTGAGAATAATAAATAAAGCTGTTTTTCCCCTTAATCATAATAATATAAAGAGTTAACAATTTGATAGGTTAATATGTAAATTTAGTGAACAAGACTAAATTCCTTAATTTTTTGGTTCTACAAAGAAAATCCCCATTTTATTGATTTGAAGTATACTGATGCAGTATTCTCAATTTTTTTGTCTTGATCACTTGCATGCCATCATTATTAAATTAATTTTGAGGATATTATGTCATTTTATATTACTATTATTAAAAACTAGATAATCCCTCTTTATTTTTCCAACGGTTTGGTGTAAAAAAAAAAGCAGATATAATTTTTTTTTCCACATAATAGTACTCTTTTTTATGGAAGGGATAGAGTGGAGAGTAACTTTCTATGGCAAAATTTGATATGCCTTTGGAAAAATTCTACCAGTCACTTACGACTATTTATTTTCGATATGAAATGTTGATATTGCTGTATATATACACAATTCTGTTCAATAAGAAATATACAATTTTGTGCAACTAGTTTTCTGTATTCAAAATCATGAGTGTGCCATTTTTACTTCTTGTGCTAATTTCTCTACTCTACTCCTCACCCTTTACTTCTTCTTCACCACTCTCCGCTATAACAAAAGTCTCATCCCTCTCTGTAGAAAAAACCAGTGTCATTCTGATTTCAAGAAACCATGTTTTCTCCGCCGGATTTCACGAAGTCGGCCAGAATGCCTTTTGCTTTTCAGTATGGTACAATACCTAACAGAAAAATCGTACCATTGTTTGGATGGCAAACAGAGACAAACCCGTCAACGGAAAACGCTCAAAGCTCTCTCTATCCAAAACCGGAAATCTCATCCTGAAGGATGCTGGAATTTCTTCTGTTTGGTCCACCGGTACGAGTTCAACCTCCGCCGTGCAACTGCAACTCAATGACACCGGAAACCTCATCCTTCACACGTTAACTGCCCGCGGAGCCTACGGCGTTACTCTTTGGCAGAGCTTTGAGGCACCAACTGATACTCTACTTCCCAACCAGCCTCTTACAAAAAACACGAGGCTTTTGTCTTCAAGAAGCAGTACCAATTATTCGTCCGGGTTTTATGAACTCCTTTTTAACGATGATAATCTACTGAGTTTAGTCTTTAATGGGATTGAAACAGCTAGCGTTTACTGGCCCGACAGCAATAGGCTGCCCTGGGAAGTGGGGAGGTCTACTTACAACGATAGTCGAATCGCAGTTCTTGATTCGTCTGGCTATTTTGAGTTCTCTGATAAATTGAATTTCACATCTGCGGATTTTGGGATTGGGCCCAAGAGAAGATTGGTGGTTGGTTCTGATGGTAATATTCGTGTTTACAGTCTAGAACAGAATGAAACAAGTTGGAATGTGCAATGGCAAGCCTTTTCTCAGCCGTGTAAAATCCATGGGATTTGCGGGCCGAACAGTCTTTGTACTTACGAGATTTATGGGAGGAAATGTTCTTGTGTACCGGGGTATAAGATGAAAAACGATAAGGATTGGTCTAGTGGATGTGAACCAGGATTCAAGAGTACTTGTGAAGAAGACGGGAATATGGCTGATGAATTTAAGCAACTTCCTCACGTTGAATTTGTTGGAGATAATAGCGACGATTATGGAAATTACACTTTTGATCAGTGTAAGAAAGAGTGCCTGACTATATGCAGCTGTCTAGCATTTCAGTTCAAATTCAACAAGGATCGAGGTTACTATGTTTGTAATACCAAGAGTTTATTGCTCAATGGGTACAAATCCTTGTCCATTAACGATTCAATGTATATTAAACTCCCAAAAAGTGTCAAAAGCTCCCCACAAAAACTTGATGAAGGATCCAGCTTAAAATGTTCTGCTCATGATTTGGTGCAGCTGGACAGAGCATACAACAAGAAACACGAAAATGGTTCGGTGAAATTCATTTTATAGTTCACTTGTACATTTGGAGGATTTGAAATCCTCTGCTTCATGTTTTACACTTATAAATCAAGGCGACCTTCTCACACATATACTGCTACGCAAAATTACCATCAGGTTGCAACTGGTTTCAAGAGATTCAGCCACACTGAGCTTAAGAAGGCATCGCGTAATTTCAAAGAAGAGATAGGGAGAGGAGGTGGTGGCACTGTGTATAAAGCACTATTGTCTGATCAACGCGAGTTGCAGCCATCAAACGACTCAACGATGCTGATCAAGGGGAAGCAGAATTTCTCGCGGAAGTTAATATTATTGGTAGGCTTAACCACATGAATTTGATAGAGATTTGGGGGTATTGCGCGGAGGGAAAGCAAAGGCTATTGGTTTTTGAGTATATGGAACATAGTTCATTAGCAGAGAAACTCTATTCTAATTCACTTGATTGGGAAAAGAGGTATCAAATTGCTGTAGGAACAGCAAAAGGGCTTGCTTATTTACATGAAGAGTGTCTAGAATGGGTTCTGTATTGCGACGTAAAGCCTCAAAATGTACTTTTGGACGGGAATTACCAACCGAAAGTAGCAGATTTTGGGTTGTCAAAACTATTGAACAGAGGGGCAATAGGGAAATTAAGTGTTAGGATGAGATTTATTGGGCCGGGCCTTTCTTACTCCGGGCTCCGGGTAGCTCCTTGCAAGAATTGGGCCGGTCAACTTTTATACATGAACTGGCAGGCCTGGCCCATGCGCGATCCCTTCTTCTCTCCTTACCTCATTGGACCGCGGGAATTAAGTGAATAATGACATCACTCTTCTATTCACGAGGGAACGATGGGACATCTAGCCATGCAGAGATGAATATATTCGGACAACCTCCGAATATTAACGGAGGTTTTTTATGTTTTCTGAGAGCATTATTGTAAGACACGCTGATTTTCTAAAAGGTTCTTGGATAACACCCGTGGTTTTCCCCGTTCTGGGTTTCCATGTAAATCTTTGTGTCATTGTTGTTTGTGTTCAAATATCCTTTATTCCAGCATGATCCAGGCACTCCATTGATAACGCATTTTGTTTTGGGTCTTATTGATAAAATGGGTGAAACAAAAATAGGCGTTAACATTGGCGCTAGAAGGAGGGCCTGTGATATTTGACACAAGTCACCAAGTTGTTCTCGTAGGAAAATTGCCCCTATGGCAGAGAGAGGTAGCTCCAGCAGAGGACATCAAGGATTTTCCATCGAACCACGCATTCAAAGCGGTGGAGGCCCGAGTAAAGGAAGGTGGGAGGGGGGGGCAGTAGGAACGAAGACAGGTGCATGCTCATTCAGAGCCTGTCAGAAGGCGCCTGTTCACACCCCCCCCCCCCCCAATACAGGGGGCCACGAGACCCACAGAAGATGCCCGAAAGAGGAAATGGCACCATCAAGAAGGATATCGCAGCTGGAATACATCGAGAGAGGTAAACAGTACAGGATCAGGGAAGCAGAGCTTGAATTAGAATCTTTACAACGTGAACGCCAAGACTGGCAGGCCCACCTACTGGATTTGCATGAAAAAGGCCCATCCACCACCATCGGCAGCAAGGACCGGGCGGATACTCCGCAAAGCCGACCCCAATCGAAGCATGACTGGTTGGAATGGTCTGAATCCAATGATCAACACCGAACCCCGGGTCGGACGAGACGAGGCGACCGGGACGGTCGAGGTGATACAAGGGGTCAAAACCAGTCTCAGGGTTTATATGAGGCATGACCGGGACAGTCAAGGTGATACAAGGGGCCATAACTGTAAGACCCCGAATTTTATGAAATACAAAATTTAATTTTTCTTCATATATATATTTTTTTGAAACAGTAAGTGGTTAAATCGATAAAGTTAAAAGTTAAGGATGTTATGTGCAAATTTTATTTTGTCGGACAATATTCGTTTGGTCGGGGAATATTCGTTTGGTCCGACGGCGCCGAAATAACAAATTATTGGTGGACCCCACATCGGAATATTTGTCGGATATAGAAAACGACAGAAATAACCTTTTTAAATAAAAATAGTCAACGGAACTGTTAAAATACCGGTGATAAAAGAATAGTAGCATACGATAGTTATTGGTATTTTCTGTAGCACTCGGCACTCTACAGTAACACACGGTATTGCATAGTGTCTCATATTTTTGGTCTGATAATTGACACCGTAACTGTTACGCATCATTTCATCGATAATTGTCACTGCATAATATTTTATATTATCAATTCAATAATTGTTGTTACACAGTATTTTGCATTATTGATTTAATAATTGTCATTACACTGTATTTTATATCATTGAGTCAATAATTGTTGTTGCACTGTTTTTAAAATTATTGAACCTAATAATTGTCACAGTAACATATGCACAGTAATTCACATTATTGAATCAATAATTGTCATTACACAGTAACGTATGCTTTATTTTACATTATTGTTATCTCTATTATGATGTTATTTAAACAGTTGTATTTCATTAATTTATTGACTTGATATCTAAGAGCTAACTATACTGTATTTATAACAATTAGTCATAATAATTGAATTGATAAAGTTATTTGTTTATAATATAAAGTTAGGTGATTATTAGGTGATATGAAATGAATGGTGTAGATTAAAGTGTGAATTATTGTTGAATAATTGAATTGATTTGTTTATAATATAAAGTTAGGTGATTATTAGGTGATATGAAATGAATGGTGTAGATTAAAGTGTGAATTATTGTTGAATAATTAAATTGATTTGTTTATAATATAAAGTTAGGTGATTATTAGGTGATATGAAATGAATGGTGTAGATTAAAGATAATATAATATTTGAAATGGATGGTGTAGATTAAAAGATGATCTTTAAATGAATGGTTTAGATTAAATGAATGATAAGATTTTTGGCTATAAATAGAAGCCTTAACTTAAGGATTTTTCATAAAACTTCCTTACTTGTTCTTTCTTTCTCTCTCTAAATACTTCTTGTGAAAGTTCTCTCTAAGTGTGCTTAAGTCATCTTGAGTATTTGTGAAGATCTATAAGTATACGTGTACTGTTCAAGTTAATCAACCTCATTTAAATCAATATCCAGTCACGTGTTGAGGTAAGGGATACCATCTTTTTCATCTTCCATTATTCAAACGTACTATGGTAAGGGATTATCATTATTTGATTCTCGATAATAATATTGTTTCTTCCTTACTCATAAGACGTGCCTTTTATTTCCATGTATTAAATTGTGGGAATAACCGTACGGAGCGGATTGCCGCCTGTTGGTGAATAACCTTTCGTATTCATTCATTATTAATCTCTGAGAATAACCTTACGGAGCGGATTGCCGCCTGTTTGGTGAATAACTCTTTGTACTCAAATTCTATTAAATTGTGGGAATAACCTTACGGAGCGGATTGCCGCCTGTTGGTGAATAACCTTTCGTATTCATTCATTATTAATCTCTGAGAATAACCTTACGGAGCGGATTGCCGCCTGTTTGGTGAATAACTCTTTGTACTCAAATTCTATTAAATTGTGGGAATAACCTTACGGAGCGGATTGCCGCCTGTTGGTGAATAACCCTTTGTATTAATTTCCTTCACCTTTTGTTAATCAAACCTGCTACGGTAAGGGATATTATTTTCTTTCATACTCCTAAATCGAAATTTATTATGGAACTATTGCTTCTAAAATTCCTGAAAATATTATATGTTCCATAATAGTTGAACTTCATTATTTCAACTGAACCTTCCTATTTACGTGAACCTTTCTATTGAATTGTAACCGTTATTCTGAACTGTGGATCTTGAATTTCACTCCACATCATGTTGACAATTTGGACATTATTTGAATCTGTACAAAGTAAACTTCCGATACTTATTGTTATCCTATTTCTTCTGTTCATCATTTATATCATTCTAATCATCCAAAAATCAAGCTGTTGTGAATATCTGTGGCCGGGGGCACAGATGTGATATATTTGTTGAACAGATGATAGGTTAAAGGCGATATAATAGGTTAAAGGCGATACATCTGTTCGGTGTCTTTTATGGCACGTGGTGAATGTTCTCTTTGGCCCGTAGTGCAAAGATGAACTGTTGTTTGGTATGATTATGACCAAAGGCTGAATCTGGTATAATCATGACCGTTGGTGCTATATTGAATATCTTTGGCCCGTAGTACAAAGATGAACTGTTGATGTGCATGATTATGATCAGGAACTGTGAATTTGTATTATCTTGACTAATGATATTTCAGATGATAAAAGTTGATGATGTTTTTCCTAAAAAGAGAACCGAGTGGACATTATAGTCTGCATTATTCTTCTAATAGATTACTCATTCCGCTGCTATTATTGATCTGAAAGTTGTTTAAGAATTTAACTGCAGTTTTTGATATAAACCTTGTAGTCTATTGTATTCTATCAAGAACTCAACTGTTGAAGACTAATGATAATTTATTCGTCATTATCTTAGTCATGATATTATTTACTGGGCTATTTGAGCTCACCCTTTCTTTTGTTCCATTGTTTTTCAACAGGAGATGAAAACATAACAGGGTCTAGCCGGGGAATGGAGTGAGGGTCCGAGGAATAGTTATCATAGTATTCACGTTTTGTAAAATAGTGTGGCAATAATAGTGAAGACTTAGTTGTGTATTATTATACACTGTATTGTTGTACGTTGTGCTTTGTTGTAATAATTTTGTTGTAGTATTTTGACGACTCAAGTTTGGGCTGTGTGGGCCCAGATTTGGGGGCGTCACAGTTGGCATCAGAGCTTAGGGATATGGTCTTTAATGGCGATCTGGGGTAGAACTAGGAGGGGAGAGACGAATAGAATCAGTCACTAGTGTGTCCTACCTAAAATAGATTTTATTATCTAATGAGTCGATTTGAATGTAGGAACATGAAGTAATGAGTCAGTTTATTTGAACTAACATTTATTTTGTGACCACAGTTAATTATGGCATCTGGAAATCAGGAGGTTAACTATGAAATTACCGAAACAAATGTAGCTGCAAAACAAGAGGCGACGAATAATCTTCTTACAAACTCAGAGTTGAATCATTTGCCTAAGGCAAAAATTATGCGTGTTCTATCCAGTAAGGATGAAGGTGAAAGCTCTGCTACAGTCATTCCAGATCCATTCTTAGAAGCAATTAAAGGAAGTAACGAACTTGCGGAAATTATTGCCTTTAATTTACTCACTAATTGGGAGAGTGATATCACCTGGTTATGCTCTATAACAAAGGATCAGAATATATGGACTTTTCATATTAGTCTTTGGGATTTATGGTGTTCCAGCTATGATTTTCAAGATTATTTAAAAATGATGTTTCTATACTTTTGGGCGTTACAATTTAGAGGAATTCAGGTTAAGTTAGTCACTATCGTGGAAACTGCAGTCTATCGAAAATACTATTTTAATGGAAATCATTGGTACCTTACTACTGATGAAGTTGATGAATCCGAGAAATAGTTTGCTAGAAAATTATTCAGTGGTATTCCCATGGTTGAAATACGTGAAGATCCGAATGAAGTATTCGGGATTCGATTTGACGATAACAGTCAAGAAACTGAATGAGGTGATAACCGGTAAGCTATTCATAAATTCTCGTGAAGTCTAAGCCATATTAAATACTGGCTCTATCCACTCTTTTATCTCACCTATATGTACTCAACGTTTAAATTTGACTATTGAAAACTTAAATCTTGTCTTATCAGTTGAAACCTCATTGGGAGAAATACCTATTACATTTACTATTTATAAATCTTGCCTAGTTCAAATCAACAACCTCACATTACCTGTTGACCTTATTTCTTTGGAGATGCATGAATTTGATGTGATTTTAGGAATTGATTGGTTGATTACCCATCATACTAAAATTGATTGTTTTCATAAGATTATTAGTTTTCATATTCCTAATCAACCTGTCATGCAAATTCAAGCAACTAAACCATTAAAATCTATAACTGTTATTTCTAGCCATAAATCCATTCGTTTATTGAAAAACGGATGTCAAGCCTTTTTAGCTCATGTCACTGATTTGAACAAAAATACGTCAAACTTGAATGATATTCCCATTGTTAATGAGTTTCCTGACGTTTTTCCTGAAGAACTTCCTAGCTTACCCCAAACCGTGAAAATTGATTTTTATATTGATCTTGAACCCGGTACCAAGCCCATTTCCGAAGCTCCCTACCGAATGGCTCCCATTGAACTTCAAGAGTTAAAAGTCCAACTACAGGAATTGTTGGATACCGGTTTCATTCGTCCGAGTGCATCACCTTGGGGTGCTCCTGTTCTATTTGTGAAGAAGAAAGACGGGAGTATGAGATTGTGCATTGACTACCGAGAATTGAACCATGTCACCATCAAGAACAGGTACCCGTTACCTCGGATTGATGACATGTTTGATCAATTGCAAGGCGCTCAACATTTCTCAAAGATTGATCTCCGTTCTGGATATCATCAGTTAAAGGTTAAAGCTGAGGACATTCCAAAGACTGCTTTCAGAACTCGTTATGGGCATTATGAGTTCTTAGTCATGCCTTTTGGACTAACTAATGCTCCTGCAGCTTTCATGGACATGATGAACCGGATATTCAAGGAACATTTGGATCATTTTGTGGTTATCTTTATTGATGACATCCTCATATACTCCAAGAGTCGCGAGGATCATGAACAACACCTGAGATTGATACTACAAAAGCTCCGTGAAAACAAATTATATGCCAAGTTGAAGAAATGTGAGTTCTGGCTTGAGGAGGTCGCGTTTCTTGGGCATGTGATTTCTAGTCAAGGAATATCAGTCGATCCTGCGAAGATTAAAACGGTACTAAATTGGGAACAACCCAAAACAGTAACCGAAGTCCGAAGTTTTCTGGGTCTAGTTGGTTATTATCGGAGATTCGTAGAAGGATTTTCTCGAATCGCCACTCCATTAACGCAGCTTACTCGGAAAAGCACAAAATTCATATGGAGCGAGGAATGCGAGAAAAGTTTCCAAGAACTCAAGAAGAGACTGGTTTCAGCTCCTGTTCTGACCATACCATCAGGATCAGGAGAATTTGTTATCTACAACGATGCTTCTGGCAAAGGTCTAGGCTGTGTCCTTATGCACCATGGAAAGGTTATAGCCTACGTCTCTCGACAACTCAAAGATTATGAGAAAAATTATCCTACTCATGATCTAGAGTTGGCAGCAGTTGTTTTCGCGTTGAAGATCTGGAGACACTACTTGTACGGAGAAAAAGTGGATATCTATACGGATCATAAAAGTCTCAAGTATTTCTTCACCCAGAAGGAACTCAACATGCGACAACGACGTTGGCTTGAGCTGTTAAAGGATTATGACCACACAATCCAGTATTACCCGGGAAAGGCGAACGTTGTAGCTGACGCTTTGAGCAGAAAATCTTATGCAAATACAAGTGCATTGCTGACAACACAAAAGTGTATTTTGTACGACTTGGAAAAGATGGAGATAGAGCTAAAGACACCAGGGACCCACTCGAAGATTGCTCACGTGCGAGTAGAACCAACTTTAATCGATAAAATTAAAGCTGCTCAAGCTATCGATCCGGAACTGATAAACATGATAAAGAAAATACAATAAGGTGCCATTCCCGAAGCAAGAATCGACGAGAAAGGAATACTTCGAGTCAACTCTCGACTCTGTGTTCCTAACGATCCTGAATTAAAGCATAAAATCATGATGGAGGCACACAACACGCCGTTTGCAATCCACCCAGGAGGTACCAAGATGTATCGAGATCTTCGACATACATTTTGGTGGAACAATATGAAAAGAGAGATTGCGGAGTTTATCTCAAGGTGCCTAACTTGTCAACGTGTCAAGGCAGAACATCAAGTTCCTAAAGGTCCATTACAATCACTTGGAGTTCCCGAATGGAAGTGGGAACACATCAATATGGACTTCGTGACGGGTCTTCCAAAAGTTTCTCAAGGCTTAAATGCAATTTGGGTGATCGTAGATAGATTGACCAAATCTGCTCATTTCTTGCCTATACGAGAAAACTTTTCACTTGAACGTCTTGCCGGTATGTACATAAATGAGATCGTGAGATTGCATGGCATGCCAGTTTCCATAGTTTCTGATCGAGATCCTAGATTCACTTCACGCTTTTGGATCAGTCTACAAAAAGCTATGGGCACTGAACTACGTTTTAGTTCTGCATACCATCCTCAAACGGACGGACAATCGGAAAGGACGATCCAGACCCTCGAAGATCTTTTGAGACTTTGTGTATTAGACTTCAAAGGAAGTTGGGATAAGTACTTGCCGTTGGTGGAATTTTCTTACAACAACAGTTATCAAGCAAGCATAGGCATGGCTCCATTCGAGGCATTGTATGGAAGGAAGTGTCGCTCTCCAATATGTTGGAATGAGGTAGGAGAAGCAAAATTGTTGGGACCCAAGTTGGTACGCTTGACGACCGAAAAGATCCAAATGATCCGACAACGAATACAGACCGCACAAGAACGACAAAAGAGTTATGCTAATCTTCATCGGAGAGACGAAAGTTTCAACGTCGGAGATCATGTATTCTTACGTGTTTCTCCATGGAAAGGGGTTACGAGATTCGGAAAGAGAGGAAAGCTCAACCCTCGATTTATTGGCCCATTTGAAATCCTCGATCGAATAGGAACCGTAGCCTACAGACTAGCCCTACCACCAAGTATGTCTCGCATCCATAACGTTTTTCACATATCTATGTTACGTAAATATGTGAAGGACCCAAACCACGTCATTGAGTTAGAACCAGACGTTATAGCAGAGGATTTAACATACGAGGAAGTACCTGTTAAGATCCTGGATAAGAAGGAGCAGATCCTACGCTCAAAGGTTATACCTCAAGTTAAGGTTTTATGGAGGAACCAAGATACTGAGGAAATGACCTGGGAGCTAGAATCTGAGATGAAATCTAAGTATCCTTACCTCTTCGATATGTCAGGTACGTCAATTTCGGGGACGAAATTTCATAAGGAGGGGAGGTTGTAAGACCCCGAATTTTATGAAATACAAAATTTAATTTTTCTTCATATATATATTTTTTTGAAACAGTAAGTGGTTAAATCGATAAAGTTAAAAGTTAAGGATGTTATGTGCAAATTTTATTTTGTCGGACAATATTCGTTTGGTCGGGGAATATTCGTTTGGTCCGACGGCGCCGAAATAACAAATTATTGGTGGACCCCACATCGGAATATTTGTCGGATATAGAAAACGACAGAAATAACCTTTTTAAATAAAAATAGTCAACGGAACTGTTAAAATACCGGTGATAAAAGAATAGTAGCATACGATAGTTATTGGTATTTTCTGTAGCACTCGGCACTCTACAGTAACACACGGTATTGCATAGTGTCTCATATTTTTGGTCTGATAATTGACACCGTAACTGTTACGCATCATTTCATCGATAATTGTCACTGCATAATATTTTATATTATCAATTCAATAATTGTTGTTACACAGTATTTTGCATTATTGATTTAATAATTGTCATTACACTGTATTTTATATCATTGAGTCAATAATTGTTGTTGCACTGTTTTTAAAATTATTGAACCTAATAATTGTCACAGTAACATATGCACAGTAATTCACATTATTGAATCAATAATTGTCATTACACAGTAACGTATGCTTTATTTTACATTATTGTTATCTCTATTATGATGTTATTTAAACAGTTGTATTTCATTAATTTATTGACTTGATATCTAAGAGCTAACTATATTGTATTTATAACAATTAGTCATAATAATTGAATTGATAAAGTTATTTGTTTATAATATAAAGTTAGGTGATTATTAGGTGATATGAAATGAATGGTGTAGATTAAAGTGTGAATTATTGTTGAATAATTGAATTGATTTGTTTATAATATAAAGTTAGGTGGTTATTAGGTGATATGAAATGAATGGTGTAGATTAAAGTGTGAATTATTGTTGAATAATTAAATTGATTTGTTTATAATATAAAGTTAGGTGATTATTATGTGATATGAAATGAATGGTGTAGATTAAAGATAATATAATATTTGAAATGGATGGTGTAGATTAAAAGATGATCTTTAAATGAATGGTTTAGATTAAATGAATGATAAGATTTTTGGCTATAAATAGAAGCCTTAACTTAAGGATTTTTCATAAAACTTCCTTACTTGTTCTTTCTTTCTCTCTCTAAATACTTCTTGTGAAAGTTCTCTCTAAGTGTGCTTAAGTCATCTTGAGTATTTGTGAAGATCTATAAGTATACGTGTACTGTTCAAGTTAATCAACCTCATTTAAATCAATATCCAGTCACGTGTTGAGGTAAGGGATACCATCTTTTTCATCTTCCATTATTCAAACGTACTATGGTAAGGGATTATCATTATTTGATTCTCGATAATAATATTGTTTCTTCCTTACTCATAAGACGTGCCTTTTATTTCCATGTATTAAATTGTGGGAATAACCGTACGGAGCGGATTGCCGCCTGTTGGTGAATAACCTTTCGTATTCATTCATTATTAATCTCTGAGAATAACCTTACGGAGCGGATTGCCGCCTGTTTGGTGAATAACTCTTTGTACTCAAATTCTATTAAATTGTGGGAATAACCTTACGGAGCGGATTGCCGCCTGTTGGTGAATAACCTTTCGTATTCATTCATTATTAATCTCTGAGAATAACCTTACGGAGCGGATTGCCGCCTGTTTGGTGAATAACTCTTTGTACTCAAATTCTATTAAATTGTGGGAATAACCTTACGGAGCGGATTGCCGCCTGTTGGTGAATAACCCTTTGTATTAATTTCATTCACCTTTTGTTAATCAAACCTGCTACGGTAAGGGATATTATTTTCTTTCATACTCCTAAATCAAAATTTATTATGGAACTATTGCTTCTAAAATTCCTGAAAATATTATATGTTCCATAATAGTTGAACTTCATTATTTCAACTGAACCTTCCTATTTACGTGAACCTTTCTATTGAATTGTAACCGTTATTCTGAACTGTGGATCTTGAATTTCACTCCACATCATGTTGACAATTTGGACATTATTTGAATCTGTACAAAGTAAACTTCCGATACTTATTGTTATCCTATTTATTCTGTTCATCATTTATATCATTCTAATCATCCAAAAATCAAGCTGTTGTGAATATCTGTGGCCGGGGGCACAGATGTGATATATTTGTTGAACAGATGATAGGTTAAAGGCGATATAATAGGTTAAAGGCGATACATCTGTTCGGTGTCTTTTATGGCACGTGGTGAATGTTCTCTTTGGCCCGTAGTGCAAAGATGAACTGTTGTTTGGTATGATTATGACCAAAGGCTGAATCTGGTATAATCATGACCGTTGGTGCTATATTGAATATCTTTGGCCCGTAGTACAAAGATGAACTGTTGATGTGCATGATTATGATCAGGAACTGTGAATTTGTATTATCTTGACTAATGATATTTCAAATGATAAAAGTTGATGATGTTTTTCCTAAAAAGAGAACCGAGTGGACATTATAGTCTGCATTATTCTTCTAATAGATTACTCATTCCGCTGCTATTATTGATCTGAACGTTGTTTAAGAATTTAACTGCAGTTTTTGATATAAACCTTGTAGTCTATTGTATTCTATCAAGAACTCAACTGTTGAAGACTAATGATAATTTATTCGTCATTATCTTAGTCATGATATTCTTTACTGGGCTATTTGAGCTCACCCTTTCTTTTGTTCCATTGTTTTTCAACAGGAGATGAAAACATAACAGGGTCTAGCCGGGGAATGGAGTGAGGGTCCGAGGAATAGTTATCATAGTCTTCACGTTTTGTAAAATAGTGTGGCAATAATAGTGAAGACTTAGTTGTGTATTATTATACACTGTATTGTTGTACGTTGTGCTTTGTTGTAATAATTTTGTTGTAGTATTTTGACGACTCAAGTTTGGGCTGTGTGGGCCCAGATTTGGGGGCGTCACAATAACCAGTCTCAGGGTGATATGAGGCATGATCAGGACGGTCGAGGTGATACAAGGGGTCAAAACCAGTCTCAGGATTATATGAGGCATGACCGGGACGGTCAAGGTGATACAAGGGACCATAACCAGTCTCAGGGTTATATGAGGCATGACCGGGACGGTCGAGGGGATACAAGGGGCAATAACCAGTCTCAGGGTTATATGAGGCAGCTCGACTACATCGGTCATGGGAAATCAAAAGGAAGGAGACCACCTTTTTCTCCCGGGCGGCATTCAAAAGAGAGGGCTCGGACCCCGAATTTGGGGGACGAGCGAGGAAATACGGAGATGGAACCTGGACGAGGAGATCAATGGATGATTCCTTATGTGCTCGTTGCCGACCCGGTCATGGAAAAAATATCCGAGCTGGAAAAAAGGTTGGCCATGGTAGAAGCAAGGTCGACCCACGAGCCCGATCCGGAGACCTCGAGGCCCATGCCCCTAGACCCAAAATCCCTTTTTTCTGCGGCAATTGATCGGGAGAAGGCCGATTCGAAGAAAAAACTACCATCCCTAGAAATGTACGACGGCTCGGGTGACCCATATGACCACACTAGCTCGTACGAGAGGGTAATGAGATACTACAATCACTCCGAAGCTGGGATGTGTCAGATCTTTGTGACAACACTAAAGAAGGGGGTCAAACAGTGGATGATGTCGTTGCCCGCCAACTGTATCAACTATTGGGCCGAGCTGACTGTCAGATTCCACGAACGGTTCGGAAGCAATAAGATGAGAGGGAAAGTAACAGCCTCTTTGATGCAGGTCAAACAGAAGCCCGGCGAATCGTTAAGTCAGTATGTACAGAGGTTCCGAGATGCTGTGGGAACCATTACAGACCTGAACATGATACAAGCGCTGGGGTTCTTCACCACGGGGATGGATGTCACTCGGAACAGAAAGATGATGAAAGACGTGATGTTCAACCCTCCGAAAGACCTGTTGGATGCTTATGACCGAGCCGAGAAGTTCATAGCAGTCGAGGAGGCCATGGATAGTTTGGTTCCGAAGAGTAAGAACACAGAGGCTAAGCCATAAGGAGGAAATAAGAGCGGGGATAACCGACCGACTATTTTCGACAGGGTGGGAGCTAGAGGGGGACAACCGAACGTAAGTAAGCCTCACTATCCACCTCGGACAGAGAACAGATCATACACTCCTCTCAGCGCCGATCGGGTGAAAATTCTGGAAACCCTACGTAATGAGACCAAGTCTGGGTCCGGACCCTCAAGGGGTAGGCCGGACAATGCAGGTCCTTATTGTCAGTATCACCGGCGAGCAGGGCATACCACCGAGGCATGTTCCGGATTGATGGACATGATAGAGACCAAAGTCCAGAAAGGGGAGTTGGCACAGTTCGTAGTTGGTAGGGAAGCGGGGACTGGAGATCTTGATCCAGCAACGAAAAAAAGAGCAGAGCAGGCAGATCACCCAAGAAGACTTGTGGATGTCATAATTGGAGGGTCGGTACCCTCTCAAGTTTGGAAAAAGCGACGTTCGGCCTCGGGATCAGTTGCGACAGCGACAGACCACCCTCCCAGGGTAGATTGACCTTTCCCTGGGACCGTGATATCATTTTCAGAGGAGGACTATCCAGTCGAAGCCGTTGAACCCCACGAGGGGGCTTTGGTCATCACCGCTCAAGTTGGCCCTATAGACATGAAGAGGATAATGATAGACAACGGGTCAGCGGTAGATGTATTGTATAGCCACGCTTATCAGAGAATGGATATTCAGGGCGTGAGATTAGAGGTCGGGATGGAGTCCCCCCTGTATGGATTCGGGAATGAGGCGGTGCCCGTGATCGAGACATTGGACCTTCCCGTGGTCTTCGGCGCAGCCCCCAGGCAAATCACTGTACGGGTAAAGTTCTTCGTCGTCCAGGTCGATTCAGCCTACAATGCAATCCTGGGGCAGACTACTTTATCAGCCCTGAACGCTGTCACCTCAATCCCACACTTCAAAATAAAGTTCCCTACCTCGGAAGGTGTAGGCGAGGTAAAGGGGGACATCGACATTGCCCGAAGATGCTACCGACATGCCGTGACCTCTTCGGCCGTCGGGGTTCGCAAACAAAAGCAAACTATGACCGTTGACATGGAGCCCTACGCGGAAGGGGACACCGAGCCCTTAGTGTCCCCGGCCGAAGACACCGAAGAGATTGAGTTGATACCCGGAGACAGGTCAAAGACAATGAGAATAGGTGCTGAGTTGCCCGATGTTGTTAAGAACAAGCTGGTGAGACTTCTACGGGATTACGCCGATATCTTCGCTTGGACTCCTCGGGACATGGCAGGGATTGCCGAGGACCTGGCTGTGCATAGATTGGCTGTGGATCCAAGTAAAAAGCCAGTACGACAGAAGCGGAGGGTATTTGCGCCAGAACGCCAGAAAATTATTGATGAGGAACTCGGTAAGTTGATAGAGGTCGGGGTTATCGAAGAAATTGACTATCCTGAATGGCTCGCCAACGTGAGTTTGGTCAGAAAACAGAATGGGAAGTGGAGGGTCTGCATCGATTACACAAATCTGAATAGGGCCTGCCCGAAAGACTTTTATCCATTGCCCCAGATCGATCAGCTCATTGATTCCACCTCGGGAAATTATGCCCTAAGTTTTCTGGATGCCTTCTCCGGTTATCACCAAATTCTCATGGTAAAAGAAGACATTCCGAAGACAGCCTTCATAACACATCGGGCCATTTATGCGTACAAAAGGATGACCTTTGGACTGATAAATGCAGGGGCCACGTACCAACGGATGATGAACAATGTCTTCCGGAAACAAATCGGCAGGAACATGGAAGTATATGTAGACGACATGATTGTCAAAAGCCCTCGAACATAAGACCACCTTCGCAACCTAGAAGAGTGTTTTGAAACGGTCTGACAGCACAGTATACGCCTCAACCCCACTAAGTGCACCTTCGGTCTTGGCTCGGGTAAATTCTTGGGTTACTTGGTAAGTAAGAGGGGGATTGAAGCCAACCCCGAGAAGATCAAAGTGATACTGGACATGCGGTCACCACAGAGTTTTAAAGATGTACAAAGGCTTGCTGGCCGTATTACAGCCCTGAGAAGGTTCATGTCGAAGTCGGCAGAGAGGTGCTTGCCTTTCTTCGACACTTTAAAAGGGCCAAAGAACGATAAGACTTTCCAATGGACGTCAGAATATGAGGATGCTTTCCAAGGGATAAAAAAGTATCTGATGACGTCCCCCTTGCTACAAAGGCCGGTCTCACGGGAACCTTTGTACGTTTACCTCTCGGTGGGTCCTTTGGCGGTCGGCGCAGTATTGATAAGGGAGGAAAATGGTATTCAGCGTCCAATTTATTATGTCAGCCATGTGCTACGTGGCGCCGAGATCAGATATCCGAATTTGGAAAAGTGTGCATACGCGTTGTTGATGGCCAGTAGAAAACTCCGGCATTATTTTCAGGGTCGACTCATCATAATTTACACGACTCAACCTCTAAAGAAAGTGTTAGGCAAACCCGACACTTCAGGGAGAATGATGGCATGGGCCGTAGAACTGAGTCAGTATAACCTGGAGTATCGCCCTCGTACGGCTATTAAGGGTCAGGCTCTAGCAGACTTCATTACCGAGTGTACTTTTCCTGAGGAATAAGTCGTTAAACCGTTGGAGGTTGCTGTTACGACAAGTCGGCAGCCGACCCACAGTCTTTCATAGACAATGTACGTAGACGGATCAGCTAATGCAGAATCCAGCGGGGCAGGAGTCATCTTAACTAGTCCGGAAGGATTCAGGGTACAGCAGGCCATACGTTTCAGATTCAGGGCAACTAATAATGAAGCTGAGTATGAAGCACTGCTGGCAGGTCTACGGTTAGCTAAAAGTTTGGAAGTCCGACACATGATAATCTTCAGTGATTCGCAGCTCGTCGTTAAACAGATCCATGGCGAATATGAAGCCCGAGGGGCGAGGATGACCAAGTACTTGGCCGAGACTAAAGGTTTCTTGGAGAGGTTCGAGTCCTACTCTGTCAACGGTATTGAAAGGGAGGGGAATTCTGCCACCGATGCTTTGTCAAGGCTGGCTTCTACACAGGTTGAAGATTTCGGGGGGTCGGTATACTTGGAAGTCCTGACAGAACCGAGCATCAACAGAAGAGAGCTTTTGTGCATTGAAAGGTCAAACTGTTGGGTAACGCCCTACATTGAGTACTTAGTCGATGGGAAGCTCCCAACCGATAAAGTTATGGCGAAGAAGATCAAGTACCGCAGTTCTTATTTTTGTCTGATCGATCTGATCGAGACGGTGATTTATACAAGAGGTCGTACTCATCTCCGTTGTTGAAGTGCCTGGTCCCATCCGAGGCATCTTATGCATTGAAGGAGGTCCATGAAAGAATCTGCGGAGATCACATGGGGGCTAAGTCATTGGCATACAAATTGATCCGTCAGGGATACTATTGGCCAACTATGTTCCAGGAGGCGAAGGGGGTGCGTACAGAAATGTCCGAAGTGCCAAATAAACAGTTCAATCCCGCGTCAGCCTCCCGAGGAATTATCGTCCATACTGTCTCCCATCCCGTTCGCAATCTGGGGGGTGGACTTGCTGGGGCCGATGCCAAAAGCTAAGGGACAACTGCAATACGTGATAGTAGTCATCGACTACATGACCAAATGGGTCGAGGCTAAACCTCTTCGCCACATCACCGAGCAAGACTGTGTGAAGTTCATAAAGGAGTCTGTGGTATTCCAGTACGGCATCCCTCGGGTACTCGTTTCGGACAATGGTACACAATTTGTTGGGAAAAAGTTTGAAGAATTCTTGTCTGAATTGGGAATTCAACATCGAAAAACCTCAGTGGCACACCCCCAATCCAACGGTCAGGTTGAGATTACCAACCGAACGCTGCTCAATGGAATTAAAAAGCGATTGGACCGAAATGGGTGGTTCGGTGTTACGGCAAGGTATACCGGAATATCAGAACTGAAAGCCCTAAATTAGAATCTTAAACATAGTAGAATTTTATACCGGAACCGGAGACTTACAACCATGGCGGTATAACCAGTCCTCATCGGCTAGAAGGCTTATATCCCAAGGAGTCGAATGTAGCCTTCTGATGAAACTGTGGAACTCCTTTTGGCGCTCAGCGTCCATCCATTCATACCCCACGTTAAGCTTTTGGGACTCATTCCAACTTTGCAACTGATCCACCTCGGTACTGTAGATGTAAAACCACTTCGAGTGCCATCCTTTGTTGGTAGTGGTGGGTTGCGCTATGCTTCGGCGACCCGATATCTTGCTTAAATAACGAAACCCAGGGGTCTGGGCCTTATTCAAAGTGAACATGGAAAAGAAGAAATCGGTAGAAGGTTCGACGCCGACCTCCTTACAAAAGGCGATGAAACAGACAAGCTGGATGTAAGAATTGGGGAGAAGCTGAGACAGTGCAATTCCGGTGAGGGTACAGAAGGAGATGATGAAGTCGTGGAGGGGAAATCGAAGCCCATACCGAAGAGCTTGAACATGGACGGCGGTATACTTCGATCCTACCCGGTGGTATATCCTATCGCCATCCCCCGGAGCTCTAAGCTCGTACTACAACGGAATCCGAAACTCGCCCCGGATGGCCTCTAGGTCTGTCTCCCCGATGGTGGATCCGGTGTTGGCGTGTTCGAAGGCCTTCTCGGAGCTATATCTGGTTCGGATGGACTCTTTCTCTTTCTCGGCCTCAGTAAGGGCGGGAGATATCAGATCCTCGGTGATGGGACTAGTAACAGGACTGCTGAAAAGGGGTGGGGAATCGGGTTTCTGGGCCATGCTTGTGGAAGCTATGAAGTTGGTCGACGGGGGCAGGGGGGTAGTTGGCCGGGGACTTTCGGAGCAGAAGGGTTATTTTGAAACAGACTGACCGAGATAACAAGGAGCAAGGCTGGGACTGGATAACGTCTCTTTTATCAGGAAGGGTAAGCGGCGCGAGAAGCGAAGACGGCTACATTTAAGGGAAAGTGGTGATGGGGGCGACTGACATTGGGGCAGGCAACAGTTTGACTTTGGAGAAACATTCGTCTGGCGAAACGTCTGCCGCCAGGTGGCAAGGGGACTCTCTTATTTTTGAATTACAAAAATAAAAGAGTGGGGGGTAATGTTAGGATGAGATTTATTGGGCCGGGCCTTTCTTACTCCGGGCTCCGGGTAGCTCCTTGCAAGAATTGGGCCGGTCAGCTTTTACACATGAACTGGCAGGCCTGGCCCATGCGCGATCCCTTCTTCTCTCCTTACCTCATTGGACTGCGGGAATTAAGTGGATAATGACATCACTCTTCTATTCACGAGGGAACGATGGGACATCTAGCCATGCAGAGATGAATATATTCGGACAACCTCCAAATATTAACGGAGGCTTTTTATGTTTTCTGAGAGCATTATTGTAAGACACGCTGATTTTCTAAAAGGTTCTTGGATAACACCCGTAGTTTTCTCCGTTCTGGGTTTCCACGTAAATCTTTGTGTCATTGTTGTTTATGTTCAAATATCCTTTATTCCAGCATGATCCAGGCACTCCATTGGTAACGCATTTTGTTTTGGGTCTTATTGATAAAACGGGTGAAACAAGAATAGGCGTTAACATTAAGCTTCTCGAGGATAAGAGGGACTAGGGGTTATATGGCTCCTAAATGGTTTACAATCTATCCATAACTTCTAAAGTTGATGTTTATAGCTTTGGGATTGTTATGTTAGAGTTGATAACTGGAAGGAACCCCATGGAGCAAAAAGGGCTGGTCAGTTGGGTAAGGGAAAAAATGAATGGAGCTATCGGAACTGAAAAAGGTTCATGGATCGAGGAAATTGTCGATCCTATAATGAATGGGGAATATGAGATGCAGAGGATGGAAATCCTTGCTCATGTAGCGATGAAATGTGCAGAGGAAGACAAAGATGCTAGACCTACCATGAGTATGGTAGTGGATATGCTTCTGCATATAGAAAATGATGATTAGCATGAGGCATTTGTTTAGTTTGAATTAGATTTGTATGCTAATTAAGTAGGGAATTGATATTTCCACAAGCTAATGTGATATTTCGGCAAGTAATATTTCTGCAAGCTAATGTAATATTTTTAACAAACCAAAATGGGACCAATTTGTGGAAATATCAAATTACCTTACGGAAATTTCAATTCCGTAATAAGTAATATACTGCTTTTCTGTCCAATATTTGTAGAATTCAGTTACAAGGTCTATTGTTGTGAAAATTAATACTCCGATGTTAATTTGTGTGCTGATCATGTAACTACTTGTTGTAACACTAAATTTGAGTCGGTGGCAACTCGGTATGATCATGTTGATATAGTCCTAGTCAATGAGTTTGTCTAGTAACAAGTCCAAGTACTGCAAGAGATGTTAAAAGGACATTCAGGGTAGTTCAAGGGAGACTCCTCCCATGTAAGAGTTGGTGCCGGTCTTAGAGTGGGGAAAAGATAAATACTTCTATCTATAGATCTTTAATCTAGTTTTTGGTATAATGAAATAGGTTAATAGAAAAGGTTGGAGATACTAGTACATGTAGGGTGTGATGTGGGGTGAATTACCGTTATGTCTTTAGCTGACGTACAGGGAAAATCCATAAACCTGCCGACTGAAATGACTATGATGCCGTTCAGACCAGTGGAATCTTCTAACTGATGATTGTATTTTGATATCCTCGTACTACTTCTGCATCTAATCTTCACAAAATTTAGTTTTTATAATATCAATTGTTTTTAGGTCCATTGTTGTATAAAGTAATGCTATGTTAATATGTATTTTTGAACTTCTGATGTCTCATTTCTGTTATGTTGATCATAACAGAAGAATAGACATTTTTGCCCGACAAAATTCTAGATTAAGCTTGCTTTTCTTGAGTTTAGCATTCTTTTAGGGCTTGAAAGAAAGTGCTTTCACCATAAATTTTAAGCATTCTGAAAACATTGGCAAAATTCAATGAATGCTTTTTATAAAATGCGATTCTATGTAATAATAGTATTACATACTTGCTAAATGATGATTCTGAAAACATTGCCTGTACATGATTATTGGAATGCTTAAGATTGAGATTGGTAGATGTTAAATGATTGGATTCCTAGTAACATTCTACATGATATGAGAGGTGTCTCTCTTTTAAATTGTGAACTGCTTGATGATAAAGTAATTTGGAGTCACACCTCTAATGGCAAATTCTCTACAAAATCAGCCTATTATTCCATAACCCCGAAGGTACCGATTGCTGATAAGGGCTGGGAACGGATTTGGAAATTGAAAGAGCCGAATCGGAGGAATACCTTATTCTGGTTGGTGAAGATGGATAGGCTTTTAACAAATATTGTTAAATGGAAGCGGATTATCTTGGCATGCAATTTGTGCCCCGTTTGCTCACAGGAACCGAAAACTACCAGTCATGTTGTTAGGGAGTGTAGTTAAACTTTGGCTATTTGAAAATTCTTGGTTCACTCGACTGTTTGGTAGCAATTCAATACTTTGGTGGTCTCTGAATGAGCAACATGGAAGTTAACCGCTAAAATTATAGCGGCTGGTCTTTCTTTGGACTGTAGTTTAGTTTTTAGAGGGACTGTTAATATATTGTGGTATTATAGGTATCAAGTAGCTCATTGGGCATTTAACTGAGGTTCCAACTAATGTTGTCTCGTTGACCCTTTCCCAAGTTGATGAAGTTTGTACGACCTGTGTTCATCTTCAAGTGGGGAGCTCTAGAAAGTTACAATATTTTGTGGGAAATGTTAGTTGATGAATATGTAAGTAAATTGGATGGGGGCTTTACAAAACAATTTGGGCGAGCTAGAGCTAGAGTTAGGGGTCTTATTAGAGATTGTCTTGATTATTAGCGGTTGGCTTTATGGTAAATATTTGTATTAGTTCTAACACTATTGCAGAGTTAAGGGTTATTTGGTGGAGATTAAAATTTTCTTGGAACGAAAGGTATCAAAAGGGGGAGTATGAATCCGATTAACAAATAATCTTTTCATTAATTGCCATTGTGTCTTTCGAAAATTCGAATTTCTCCTCGTGAATCGATAAATAGAGATTGGCATCGTAACTTAATGCATTATTGGAGAATTATTGGAGAGTAGGGGTGCACACGGTCGGTTTGGTCGGTTTTTTGGGAAAAAAAATAACCAAACCATTTAAGTCGGTTATAAAAAATTAAAAATCAAAACCGCCCAAATTTTTACATTGTAATCGGTTATCGGTTTATTCGATTTCGGTTAAATCGGTCGGTTATTCGGTTCCGTAATTGATAATTTAATATTCATTATATTGCCAATTTTCCGAAAGCATTCAAGTGCTCAAGCATAATGCAGCCCAAAAGCAGCCTAAATTGTGCAGAAACAAACTCAGCAGAAACACAAAAGAAAAAACTACAACACACCACTCAAGCAACAGCAACCCCACCACTGAGCAGTCCAAAACATAATGCATATTCCAACTGGCCAATGCACAATAATGGACCCAAAAAGAGACACAATACTGCATCAACCTGCTTAAAACTGCACGCCTCCAAAAGCAATAAACATTTTGTAAGACCCCGAATTTTATGAAATACAAAATTTAATTTTTCTTCATATATATATATTTTCTTTGAAACAGTAAGTGGTTAAATCGATAAAGTTAAAAGTTAAGGATGTTATGTGCAAATTTTATTTTGTCGGACAATATTCGCTTTGTCGGGGAATATTCGTTTGGTCGGGGAATATTCGTTTGGTCCGACGGCGCCGAAATAACAAATTATTGGTGGACCCCACATCGGAATATTTGTCGGATATAGAAAACGACAGAAATAACCTTTTTAAATAAAAATAGTCAACGGAACTGTTAAAATACCGGTGATAAAAGAATAGTAGCATACGGTAGTTATTGGTATTTTCTGTAGCACTCGGTACTCTACAGTAACACACGGTATTGCATAGTGTCTCATATTTTTGGTCTGATAATTGACACCGTAACTGTTACGCATCATTTCATCGATAATTGTCACTGCATAATATTTTATATTATCAATTCAATAATTGTTGTTACACAGTATTTTGCATTATTGATTTAATAATTGTCATTACACTGTATTTTATATCATTGAGTTAATAATTGTTGTTGCACTGTTTTTAAAATTATTGAACCTAATAATTGTCACAGTAACATATGCACAGTAATTCACATTATTGAATCAATAATTGTCATTACACAGTAACGTATGCTTTATTTTACATTATTGTTATCTCTATTATGATGTTATTTAAACAGTTGTATTTCATTAATTTATTGACTTGATATCTAAGAGCTAACTATACTGTATTTATAACAATTAGTCATAATAATTGAATTGATAAAGTTATTTGTTTATAATATAAAGTTAGGTGATTATTAGGTGATATGAAATGAATGGTGTAGATTAAAGTGTGAATTATTGTTGAATAATTGAATTGATTTGTTTATAATATAAAGTTAGGTGATTATTAGGTGATATGAAATGAATGGTGTAGATTAAAGTGTGAATTATTGTTGAATAATTAAATTGATTTGTTTATAATATAAAGTTAGGTGATTATTAGGTGATATGAAATGAATGGTGTAGATTAAAGATAATATAATATTTGAAATGGATGGTGTAGATTAAAAGATGATCTTTAAATGAATGGTTTAGATTAAATAAATGATAAGATTTTTGGCTATAAATAGAAGCCTTAACTTAAGAATTTTTCATAAACTTCCTTACTTGTTCTTTCTTTCTCTCTCTAAATACTTCTTGTGAAAGTTCTCTCTAAGTGTGCTTAAGTCATCTTGAGTATTTGTGAAGATCTATAAGTATACGTGTACTGTTCAAGTTAATCAACCTCATTTAAATCAATATCCAGTCACGTGTTGAGGTAAGGGATACCATCTTTTTCATCTTCCATTATTCAAACATACTATGGTAAGGGATTATCATTATTTGATTCTCGATAATAATATTGTTTCTTCCTTACTCATAAGACGTGCCTTTTATTTCCATGTATTAAATTGTGGGAATAACCTTACGGAGCGGATTGCCGCCTGTTGGTGAATAACCTTTCGTATTCATTCATTATTAATCTCTGAGAATAACCTTACGGAGCGGATTGCCGCCTGTTTGGTGAATAACTCTTTGTACTCAAATTCTATTAAATTGTGGGAATAACCTTACGGAGCGGATTGCCGCCTGTTTGGTGAATAACTCTTTGTACTCAAATTCTATTAAATTGTGGGAATAACCTTACGGAGCGGATTGCCGCCTGTTGGTGAATAACCCTTTGTATTAATTTCCTTCACCTTTTGTTAATCAAACCTGCTACGGTAAGGGATATTATTTTCTTTCATACTCCTAAATCGAAATTTATTATGGAACTATTGCTTCTATAATTCCTGAAAATATTATATGTTCCATAATAGTTGAACTTCATTATTTCAACTGAACCTTCCTATTTACGTGAACCTTTCTATTGAATTGTAACCGTTATTCTGAACTGTGGATCTTGAATATCATTTTTAAATTTCACTCCACATCATGTTGACAATTTGGACATTATTTGAATCTGTACAAAGTAAACTTCCGATACTTATTGTTATCCTATTTCTTCTGTTCATCATTTATATCATTCTAATCATCCAAAAATCAAGCTGTTGTGAATATCTGTGGCCGGGGGCACAGATGTGATATATTTGTTGAACAGATGATAGGTTAAAGGCGATATAATAGGTTAAAGGCGATACATCTGTTCGGTGTCTTTTATGGCACGTGGTGAATGTTCTCTTTGGCCCGTAGTGCAAAGATGAACTGTTGTTTGGTATGATTATGACCAAAGGCTGAATCTGGTATAATCATGACCGTTGGTGCTATATTGAATATCTTTGGCCCGTAGTGCAAAGATGAACTGTTGATGTGCATGATTATGATCAGGAACTGTGAATTTATATTATCATGACTAATGGTATTTCAGATGATAAAAGTTGATGATGTTTTTACGAAAAAGAAAAGCGAGTGGACATTATAGTCTGCATTATTCTTCTAATAGATTGCTCATTCCGCTGCTATTATTGATCTGAACATTGTTTAAGAATTTAACTGCAGTTTTTGATATAAACCTTGTATTCTATTGTATTCTATCAAGAACTCAACTGTTGAAGGCTAATGATAATTTATTCGTCATTATCTTAGTCATGATATTTCTTACTGGGCTATTTGAGCTCACCCTTTCTTTTGTTCCATTGTTTTTCAACAGGAGATGAAAACATAACAGGGTCTAGCCGGGGAATGGAGTGAGGGTCCGAGGAATAGTTATCATAGTCTTCACGTTTTGTAAAATAGTGTGGCAATAATAGTGAAGACTTAGTTGTGTATTATTATACACTGTATTGTTGTACGTTGTGCTTTGTTGTAATAATTTTGTTGTAGTCTTTTGACGACTCAAGTTTGGGCTGTGTGGGCCCAGATTTGGGGGCGTCACAGTTGGTATCAGAGCTTAGGGATATGGTCTTTAATGGAGATCTGGGGTTAGAACTAGGAGGGGAGAGACGAATAGAATCAATCACTAGTGTGTCCTACCTAAATTAGATTTATTTTTTATCTAATGAATAGATTTGAATGTAGGAACATGAAGAGATGAATCAGTTTATTTGAACTAACATTTATTTTGTGACCACAGTTAATTATGGCATCTGGAAATCAGGAGGTTAACTATGAAATTACCGAAACAAATGTAGCTGCAAAACAAGAGGCGACGAATAATCTTCTTACAAACTCAGAGTTGAATCATTTGCCTAAGGCAAAAATTATGCGTGTTCTATCCAGTAAGGATGAAGGTGAAAGCTCTGCTACAGTCGTTCCAGATCCATTCTTAGAAGCAATTAAAGGAAGTAACGAACTTGCGGAAATTATTGCCTTTAATTTACTCACTAATTGGGAGAGTGATATCACCTGGTTATGCTCTATAACAAAGGATCAGAATATATGGACTTTTCATATTAGTCTTTGGGATTTATGGTGTTCCAGCTATGATTTTCAAGATTATTTAAAAATGATGTTTCTATACTTTTGGGCGTTACAATTTAAAGGAATTCAGGTTAAGTTAGTCACTATCGTGGAAACTGCAGTCTATCGAAAATACTATTTTAATGGAAATCATTGGTACCTTACTACTGATGAAGTTGATGAACCCGAGAAACAGTTTGCTAGAAAATTATTCAGTGGTATTCCCATGGTTGAAATACGTGAAGATCCGAATGAAGTATTCGGGATTCGATTTGACGATAACAGTCAAGAAACCGAATGAGGTGATAACCGGTAAGCTATTCATAAATTCTCGTGAAGTCTACGCTTTGTTAGATACTGGCTCTATCCACTCTTTTATCTCACCTATATGTACTCAACGTTTAAATTTGACTATTGAAAACTTAAATCTTGTCTTATCAGTTGAAACCTCATTGGGAGAAATACCTATTACATTTACTATCTATAAATCTTGCCTAGTTCAAATCAACAACCTCACATTACCTGTTGACCTTATTTCTTTGAAGATGCGTGAATTTGATGTGATTTTAGGAATTGATTGGTTGACTACCCATCATGCTAAAATTGATTGTTTTCATAAGATTATTAGTTTTCATATTCCTAATCAACCTGTCATGCAAATTCAAGCAACTAAACCATTGAAATCTATAACTGTTATTTCTAGCCATAAAGCCATTCGTTTATTGAAAAACGGATGTCAAGCCTTTTTAGCTAATGTCACTGATTTGAACAAAAACACGTCAAACTTGAATGATATTCCCATTGTTAATGAGTTTCCTGACGTTTTTTCTGAGGAACTTTCTGGCTTACCCCAAACCGTGAAATTGAATTCTGTATCGATCTTGAACCCGGCACTAAGCCCATTTTTAAAGTCCCATACCAAATGGCTCCCATAGAACACCAAGAGTTGAAAGTTTAATTACTAGATATCGGTATCATTCATTCTAGTACAAAACTTATATCGAGCGAGGAATGCGAGAAGAGTTTTCAAGAACTCAAGAGGAGACTTGTTTCAGCTCCTGTTCTGACCATACCATCGGGATCGGGAGAATTCGTCATATTTAGCGATGCTTCAGACAAAGGTCTAGGCTGTGTCCTTATGCAACATGGAAAGGTGAGAAAAATTATGAGAAAAATTACCCTACTCATGATCTAGAGTTGGCAGCAGTCGTTTTCGCGTTGAAAATTTGGAGACACTATTTGTACGGAGAAAAAGTGGATATCTATACGGATCATAAAAGTCTTAAGTATTTCTTCACCCAGAAGGAACTCAACATGCGACAACGACGTTGGCTTGAGCTGTTAAAGGATTATGACCACACAATCCAGTATCACCCGGGAAAGGCGAACGTTGTAGCTGACGCTTTGAGCAGAAAATCTTATGCAAGTACAAGTGCACTGCTGACAACACAAAAGTGTATTTTGTACGACTTGCAAAAGATGGAGATAGAGCTAAAGACACCAGGGACCCGCTCGAAGATTCTCACGTGCGAGTAGAACCAACTTTAATCGATAAAATTAAAGCTGCTCAAGCTACCGATCCGGAACTGATAAACATGATAAAGAAAGTACAAGAAGGTGCCATTCCCGAAGCAAGAATCGACGAGAAAGGAATACTTCGAGTCAACTCTCGACTCTGTGTTCCTAACGATCCTGAATTAAAGCATACAATCATGATGGAGGCACACAACACGCCGTTTGCAATCCACCCAGGAGGTACCAAGATGTATCGAGATCTTCGACATACATTTTGGTGGAACAATATGAAAAGAGAGATTGCGGAGTTTATCTCAAGGTGCCTAACTTGTCAACGTGTCAAGGCAGAGCATCAAGTTCCTAAAGGTCCATTACAATCACTTGAAGTTCCCGAATGGAAGTGGGAACACATCAATATGGACTTCGTGACGGGTCTTCCAAAAGTTTCTCAAGGCTTAGATGCAATTTGGGTGATCGTAGATAGATTGACCAAATCTGCTCATTTCTTGCCTATACGAGAAAACTTTTCGCTTGAACGTCTTGCCGGTATGTACATAAATGAGATCGTGAGATTGCATGGCATGCCAATTTCCATAGTTTCTGATCGAGATCCTAGATTCACTTCACGCTTTTGGATCAGTCTACAAAAAGCTATGGGCACTGAACTACGTTTTAGTTCTGCATACCATCCTCAAACGGACGGACAATCGGAAAGGACGATCCAGACCCTCGAAGATCTTTTGAGACTTTGTGTATTAGACTTCAAAGGAAGTTGGGATAAGTACTTGCCATTGGTGGAATTTTCTTACAACAACAGTTACCAAGCAAGCATAGGCATGGCTCCATTCGAGGCTTTGTATGGAAGGAAGTGTCGCTCTCCAATATGTTGGAATGAGGTAGGAGAAGCAAAATTGTTGGGACCCGAGTTGGTACGCTTGACGACCGAAAAGATCCAAATGATCCGACAACGAATACAGACCGCACAAGAACGACAAAAGAGTTATGCTGATCTTCATCGGAGAGACGAAAGTTTCAACGTCGGAGATCATGTATTCTTACGTGTTTCTCCATGGAAAGGGGTTACGAGATTCGGAAAGAGAGGAAAGCTCAACCCTCGATTTATTGGCCCATTTGAAATCCTCGATCGAATAGGAACCGTAGCCTACAGACTAGCCCTACCACCAAGTATGTCTCGCATCCATAACGTTTTTCACATATCTATGTTACGTAAATATGTGAAGGACCCAAACCACGTCATTGAGTTAGAACCAGACGTTATAGCAGAGGATTTAACATACGAGGAAGTACCTGTTAAGATCCTGGATAAGAAGGAGCAGATCCTACGCTCAAAGGTTATACCTCGAGTTAAGGTTTTATGGAGGAACCAAGATACTGAGGAAATGACCTGGGAGCTAGAATCTGAGATGAAATCTAAGTATCCTTACCTCTTCGATATGTCAGGTACGTCAATTTCGGGGACGAAATTTCATAAGGAGGGGAGGTTGTAAGACCCCGAATTTTATGAAATACAAAATTTAATTTTTCTTCATATATATATATTTTTTTTGAAACAGTAAGTGGTTAAATCGATAAAGTTAAAAGTTAAGGATGTTATGTGCAAATTTTATTTTGTCGGACAATATTCGCTTTGTCGGGGAATATTCGTTTGGTCGGGGAATATTCGTTTGGTCCGACGGCGCCGAAATAACAAATTATTGGTGGACCCCACATCGGAATATTTGTCGGATATAGAAAACGACAGAAATAACCTTTTTAAATAAAAATAGTCAACGGAACTGTTAAAATACCGGTGATAAAAGAATAGTAGCATACGGTAGTTATTGGTATTTTCTGTAGCACTCGGTACTCTACAGTAACACACGGTATTGCATAGTGTCTCATATTTTTGGTCTGATAATTGACACCGTAACTGTTACGCATCATTTCATCGATAATTGTCACTGCATAATATTTTATATTATCAATTCAATAATTGTTGTTACACAGTATTTTGCATTATTGATTTAATAATTGTCATTACACTGTATTTTATATCATTGAGTCAATAATTGTTGTTGCACTGTTTTTAAAATTATTGAACCTAATAATTGTCACAGTAACATATGCACAGTAATTCACATTATTGAATCAATAATTGTCATTACACAGTAACGTATGCTTTATTTTACATTATTGTTATCTCTATTATGATGTTATTTAAACAGTTGTATTTCATTAATTTATTGACTTGATATCTAAGAGCTAACTATACTGTATTTATAACAATTAGTCATAATAATTGAATTGATAAAGTTATTTGTTTATAATATAAAGTTAGGTGATTATTAGGTGATATGAAATGAATGGTGTAGATTAAAGTGTGAATTATTGTTGAATAATTGAATTGATTTGTTTATAATATAAAGTTAGGTGATTATTAGGTGATATGAAATGAATGGTGTAGATTAAAGTGTGAATTATTGTTGAATAATTAAATTAATTTGTTTATAATATAAAGTTAGGTGGTTATTAGGTGATATGAAATGAATGGTGTAGATTAAAGATAATATAATATTTGAAATGGATGGTGTAGATTAAAAGATGATCTTTAAATGAATGGTTTAGATTAAATGAATGATAAGATTTTTGGCTATAAATAGAAGCCTTAACTTAAGGATTTTTCATAAACTTCCTTACTTGTTCTTTCTTTCTCTCTCTAAATACTTCTTGTGAAAGTTCTCTCTAAGTGTGCTTAAGTCATCTTGAGTATTTGTGAAGATCTATAAGTATACGTGTACTGTTCAAGTTAATCAACCTCATTTAAATCAATATCCAGTCACGTGTTGAGGTAAGGGATACCATCTTTTTCATCTTCCATTATTCAAACATACTATGGTAAGGGATTATCATTATTTGATTCTCGATAATAATATTGTTTCTTCCTTACTCATAAGACGTGCCTTTTATTTCCATGTATTAAATTGTGGGAATAACCTTACGGAGCGGATTGCCGCCTGTTGGTGAATAACCTTTCGTATTCATTCATTATTAATCTCTGAGAATAACCTTACGGAGCGGATTGCCGCCTGTTTGGTGAATAACTCTTTGTACTCAAATTCTATTAAATTGTGGGAATAACCTTACGGAGCGGATTGCCGCCTGTTTGGTGAATAACTCTTTGTACTCAAATTCTATTAAATTGTGGGAATAACCTTACGGAGCGGATTGCCGCCTGTTGGTGAATAACCCTTTGTATTAATTTCCTTCACCTTTTGTTAATCAAACCTGCTACGGTAAGGGATATTATTTTCTTTCATACTCCTAAATCGAAATTTATTATGGAACTATTGCTTCTATAATTCCTGAAAATATTATATGTTCCATAATAGTTGAACTTCATTATTTCAACTGAACCTTCCTATTTACGTGAACCTTTCTATTGAATTGTAACCGTTATTCTGAACTGTGGATCTTGAATATCATTTTTAAATTTCACTCCACATCATGTTGACAATTTGGACATTATTTGAATCTGTACAAAGTAAACTTCCGATACTTATTGTTATCCTATTTCTTCTGTTCATCATTTATATCATTCTAATCATCCAAAAATCAAGCTGTTGTGAATATCTGTGGCCGGGGGCACAGATGTGATATATTTGTTGAACAGATGATAGGTTAAAGGCGATATAATAGGTTAAAGGCGATACATCTGTTCGGTGTCTTTTATTGTAAGACCCCGAATTTTATGAAATACAAAATTTAATTTTTCTTCATATATATATTTTTTTTTTAACAGTAAGTGGTTAAATCGATAAAGTTAAAAGTTAAGGATGTTATGTGCAAATTTTATTTTGTCGGACAATATTCGCTTTGTCGGGGAATATTCGTTTGGTCGGGGAATATTCGTTTGGTCCGACGGCGCCGAAATAACAAATTATTGGTGGACCCCACATCGGAATATTTGTCGGATATAGAAAACGACAGAAATAACCTTTTTAAATAAAAATAGTCAACGGAACTGTTAAAATACCGGTGATAAAAGAATAGTAGCATACGGTAGTTATTGGTATTTTCTGTAGCACTCGGTACTCTACAGTAACACACGGTATTGCATAGTGTCTCATATTTTTGGTCTGATAATTGACACCGTAACTGTTACGCATCATTTCATCGATAATTGTCACTGCATAATATTTTATATTATCAATTCAATAATTGTTGTTACACAGTATTTTGCATTATTGATTTAATAATTGTCATTACACTGTATTTTATATCATTGAGTCAATAATTGTTGTTGCACTGTTTTTAAAATTATTGAACCTAATAATTGTCACAGTAACATATGCACAGTAATTCACATTATTGAATCAATAATTGTCATTACACAGTAACGTATGCTTTATTTTACATTATTGTTATCTCTATTATGATGTTATTTAAACAGTTGTATTTCATTAATTTATTGACTTGATATCTAAGAGCTAACTATACTGTATTTATAACAATTAGTCATAATAATTGAATTGATAAAGTTATTTGTTTATAATATAAAGTTAGGTGATTATTAGGTGATATGAAATGAATGGTGTAGATTAAAGTGTGAATTATTGTTGAATAATTGAATTGATTTGTTTATAATATAAAGTTAGGTGATTATTAGGTGATATGAAATGAATGGTGAATTATTGTTGAATAATTAAATTGATTTGTTTATAATATAAAGTTAGGTGATTATTAGGTGATATGAAATGAATGGTGAATTATTGTTGAATAATTAAATTGATTTGTTTATAATATAAAGTTAGGTGATTATTAGGTGATATGAAATGAATGGTGTAGATTAAAGATAATATAATATTTGAAATGGATGGTGTAGATTAAAATATGATCTTTAAATGAATGGTTTAGATTAAATGAATGATAAGATTTTTGGCTATAAATAGAAGCCTTAACTTAAGGATTTTTCATAAACTTCCTTACTTGCTCTTTCTTTCTCTCTCTAAATACTTCTTGTGAAAGTTCTCTCTAAGTGTGCTTAAGTCATCTTGAGTATTTGTGAAGATCTATAAGTATACGTGTACTGTTCAAGTTAATCAACCTCATTTAAATCAATATCCAGTCACGTGTTGAGGTAAGGGATGTCATTTTCTTTCATACTCTTAAAATTACTACTCGTAAGGGATACCATCTTTTTCATCTTCCATTATTCAAACATACTATGGTAAGGGATTATCATTATTTGATTCTCGATAATAATATTGTTTCTTCCTTACTCATAAGACGTGCCTTTTATTTCCATGTATTAAATTGTGGGAATAACCTTACGGAGCGGATTGCCGCCTGTTGGTGAATAACCTTTCGTATTCATTCATTATTAATCTCTGAGAATAACCTTACGGAGCGGATTGCCGCCTGTTTGGTGAATAACTCTTTGTACTCAAATCCTATTAAATTGTGGGAACAACCTTACGGAGCGGATTGCCGCCTGTTGGTGAATAACCTTTCGTATTCATTCATTATTAATCTCTGAGAATAACCTTACGGAGCGGATTGCCGCCTGTTTGGTGAATAACTTTTTGTACTCAAATTCTATTAAATTGTGGGAATAACCTTACGGAGCGGATTGCCGCCTGTTGGTGAATAACCCTTTGTATTAATTTCCTTCACCTTTTGTTAATCAAACCTGCTATGGTAAGGGATATTATTTTCTTTCATACTCCTAAATCGAAATTTATTATGGAACTATTGCTTCTATAATTCCTGAAAATATTATATGTTCCATAATAGTTGAACTTCATTATTTCAACTGAACCTTCCTATTTACGTGAACCTTTCTATTGAATTGTAACCGTTATTCTGAACTGTGGATCTTGAATTTCACTCCACATCATGTTGACAATTTGGACATTATTTGAATCTGTACAAAGTAAACTTCCAATACTTATTGTTATCCTATTTCTTCTGTTCATCATTTATATCATTCTAATCATCCAAAAATCAAGCTGTTGTGAATATCTGTGGCCGGGGGCACAGATGTGATATATTTGTTGAACAGATGATAGGTTAAAGGCGATATAATAGGTTAAAGGCGATACATCTGTTCGGTGTCTTTTATGGCACGTGGTGAATGTTCTCTTTGGCCCGTAGTGCAAAGATGAACTGTTGTTTGGTATGATTATGACCAAAGGCTGAATCTGGTATAATCATGACCGTTGGTGTTATATTGAATGTCTTCGGCCCGTAGTGCAAAGATGAACTGTTGATCTGCATGATTATGATCAGGAACTGTGAATTTGTATTATCTTGACTAATGATATTTCAGATGATAAAAGTTGATGATGTTTTTCCTAAAAAGAGAACCGAGTGGACATTATAGTCTGCATTATTCTTCTAATAGATTACTCATTCCGCTGCTATTATTGATCTGAACGTTGTTTAAGAATTTAACTGCAGTTTTTGATATAAACCTTGTAGTCTATTGTATTCTATCAAGAACTCAACTGTTGAAGACTAATGATAATTTATTTGTCATTATCTTAGTCATGATATTCTTTACTGGGCTATTTGAGCTCACCCTTTCTTTTGTTCCATTGTTTTTCAACAGGAGATGAAAACATAACAGGGTCTAGCCGGGGAATGGAGTGAGGGTCCGAGGAATAGTTATCATAGTCTTCACGTTTTGTAAAATAGTGTGGCAATAATAGTGAAGACTTAGTTGTGTATTATTATACACTGTATTGTTGTACGTTGTGCTTTGTTGTAATAATTTTGTTGTAGTATTTTGACGACTCAAGTTTGGGCTGTGTGGGCCCAGATTTGGGGGCGTCACATTTATGGCACGTGGTGAATGTTCTCTTTGGCCCGTAGTGCAAAGATGAACTGTTGTTTGGTATGATTATGACCAAAGGCTGAATCTGGTATAATCATGACCGTTGGTGCTATATTGAATATCTTTGGCCCGTAGTGCAAAGATGAACTGTTGATGTGCATGATTATGATCAGGAACTGTGAATTTATATTATCATGACTAATGGTATTTCAGATGATAAAAGTTGATGATGTTTTTACGAAAAAGAGAAGCGAGTGGACATTATAGTCTGCATTATTCTTCTAATAGATTGCTCATTCCGCTGCTATTATTGATCTGAACATTGTTTAAGAATTTAACTGCAGTTTTTGATATAAACCTTGTATTCTATTGTATTCTATCAAGAACTCAACTGTTGAAGGCTAATGATAATTTATTCGTCATTATCTTAGTCATGATATTTCTTACTGGGCTATTTGAGCTCACCCTTTCTTTTGTTCCATTGTTTTTCAACAGGAGATGAAAACATAACAGGGTCTAGCCGGAGAATGGAGTGAGGGTCCGAGGAATAGTTATCATAGTCTTCACGTTTTGTAAAATAGTGTGGCAATAATAGTGAAGACTTAGTTGTGTATTATTATATACTGTATTGTTGTACGTTGTGCTTTGTTGTAATAATTTTGTTGTAGTCTTTTGACGACTCAAGTTTGGGCTGTGTGGGCCCAGATTTGGGGGCGTCACACATTTGGAACCAGGGCTAGCAAAGTACAGCAACACACCAAAGCATTCATAAATGTAAGTGTTAGTTCTCACTAGGAATAGTTTCATAAAGCATTCCAATGCTCTAGAGGATTTGTGATGCCATCGAATATGAATACTGAGTATATGCATTATTGCCCATTAATGATATATGCAACAGACAATCAACTAAAGACCGCACTATTAAAGTCGTTAAGTTTTGCAAATTCGTCATAATAAAAACATATAATAAATATATAATTATATAAAATAAATATTTATTAAAAAAGTATATAAATTATATTATAATTTTAAATTGTTCGGTCGGTTTGGTCGGTTTCGATTTTTTGAGAAGCCAAACTAAATCAGCCGAATTAGTATCGATTTTTTAGTTTTATAGTGTTCGGTTTTTCGATTTTTTTGATTTTCGATTTTAAATAGTAACGGTTTGGTTCGATTCGATCGATTTTGGTCGATTTTGTATGCACCCCTATTGGAGAGAAGGGAAACAATGTACATATTGCAATTATCAAATCTGATAATGATAGCCCAATTGAATGCTAATAATTACTAGTCAACCTGCAATCAAATCTGATAATGATAGCCTACTTGAATGCTAACAATGACTAGTCAACCTGCAATAAAAATCCAAATAAATTAATATGGTTCATAGCACATGTGACATGTCCAAGGTTAATTCCAATTTCAGAGTAAGCGGATTTTTAAATTTGGGGTGTCAATTTACGTCTAAATCAGCAGATAATGCCCGAGTCTCATAGTAAAACGTAATATTAATTTTAGTTGTATCATAAAGTATATGATGTACGCTAAAATTACTTCAATAATGTACCTTGGCATTATAACCTTTAATAATGCATGTCGGCATTATAATTAAAAAATTATTATTTTTATAAGTAAAAATTAATATTTTTATAAAATAAAAATTAATAACCTTTTCATCTTCATGTTCTCGTCTTCTCAATCTTCATCATGTCATCTTTCTCCCAACTCACTTTATCTCATTTTGACTTTATCCAAAATATAATTAATTGAATTGAAGAGATGTTAGAGTTGAATAAAATAATTGATTTGGTTAATTCCAACTGCCTTGAACAAATTTCTGAGCTATTTCAGTCATCCGATCATTGTGATTCGGATGAAGGTAATTTTTCATTCTTTCTCCGTTCTAAACTAATAAATTTTGGGGTTTAGGATTAAATTATATTTTTAATTGTTTAACGTTAATATATATATATATAAAATTACGTAATAAGTCTGCTTAATGAATTAGTCTGAAATCACAAAAACAAATATATACTCCACGTGAGCCTTCACTAATGAAACTAGAAATCACAAACCCAACCTGTGACGTTTTCTATGCAACCTACCAAACCAAACCAAGTCTCAACAAAACATGTAAATTAAATTAATTTGTATAAATTTTAAATTTAAAAATATCTTAATTAATATTAAAAAAACAATATTAATATAATAATTTAGAACTGTTAATAAATAATTTTTATAATTTTGATTATACTTCATATAATATATAAGTTCTATTTTTCTTCTATTGTCTGACGTATATAACTTGCTAACTATGAAGTTTTCTTGTACAAGACCTCGCCGTATAAAACGAATTAGCTCAGGTTGAATTGGAAGCAATTTCTTGGTCAAGATCAGAAGGATGGATTTTGTATAGACAGTCAGGTTATCAAACTGAAATGATGAACGACTTTATTTAGTATTTTTAAGACATGAAAATTTTATGTTTACTAGGAAGACAGCTATAATATTAAGTTTGTTTTTATTTTTTGATAAGCATTACCAGTGGCGAAGTCAAAAATTTTAATTGGGACGAGTTAAGAATATTATAATACCAAAATTTAAAACTATGATTTTTAAAAATGGAAGATAATTTTTTTTGGGGCTGAACTACAGCCTGCAGAGCCGATCTTTGACAACTTAAACAAATACAATCATTATGAAAGATGGTTAAGTACAATTAGGGGTGCACAACGGTCAGTTTGGTAGGTAAAAAAATAATCAAACCATTTAAGTTGATTATAAAAAATTAAAAACCAAAATCGTCCAAATTTTTACCCCATAATCAGTTATTGGTTTATTCGGTTTTCGGTTTAATCGGTTATTAAAATTTAAGCATAAAAGATAGAATTGGTATGTCATCAAATTTTAAAGCAATGTATTGTTGGATAACAAAGAATTGGTATGTCATCAAATTATATAAAAAAAACATATAATGAATATATAATTATATAAAATAAATAATTATTAAAAATATATATATAAATTATATTATAATATTAAGACGTTCGGTCGATTTGGTTGGTTTCAATTTTTGAATAAACCAAACAAAAACTGACCAATATAGTTTTAATTTTTTAGTTTTACAAGTTTTGATTTTGTGATTTTTGATTTGATTTGTTAACGATTCGATTTGGTACGGTCAATTTTTCAGTTATTTTTGATTTTATGTGTACTCTTAAGTACAATCATTATGATGTGGTACTTTACCATCTTTCATAATAATTGTATTTGTTGAAGTTGTGATATGCGTTATATTATGTGTAGTAGAATAAAAGATAAAATTAAAACTGTAAATTATTGAATTGAGGTTACATTTATTGAGGGCAAATCAGTGACTTACTTATATTTAGTGTGCAACTAGTAATATAAGATATGCGTATATCAACACTATAACAGAATTTATCAAGTCGATGAAAAATCACAAGTAGGTAGGTGTTTACCTTTTTCACAGGAAATTATATATGATGGTCTCAACAGTGTCGGAAAAATGATATATATTCTGAATGTTTACGTTAATTTTTTGATTGATGATTGGGTGAATAAGTATTAATAGTAATAATTTTGAAAGGTGTGTAATAAATAAAATTCTCTTATAATTTTATCTAATTTTATTTATTAATATATTTCATAATTATAATTCAACACAATTTTATTATAATGCATAGCAAGAGTCTATTATTTACTCTTGACTTTTGTTATATTTTCACATTTGTTAAACAGGTTTAGAAGAGTCTTTATTCTGTCCCTATTTTTCCCCATAATCATTTCGTCCACCTTCACTCGAAATTTGTGAATTGAATTAAGGAGTAAATGACATTCAATAATAAATTCAGCACCCCCACAAGAGATGGTACATTTCCTATGGCATCAACCAAACCTTATAAGAGATAATATCAACTTTACCCAAAATCTTGACTAGTGTCTAATAAATAGAGAGCGGAACTGAGCTTTGGTTTGTCGAGGTCAAACTCTTTTAAAAGTTAATCGAGTCGAAATGAATCAAATTAAATTTTAAACGAGTCTAAATTTAATATACGAATTCAGGTTCATGCAAGTCGAGTCGAGTCTATTTTTTTGGCCTTTTCAGCTTGTTTAATTTTTTTAATTATAAATAAGTAATTAAATGCTAAACGACTTGATTACTGAGGCCGGGCTCTGGCCAAACACAACATTTTATAACTAAACAGCAAATAGACTTGTACAAACTTGTCTTGTTTAATGAGCTCAAGTCGTGTTTAGTGGAGTAATGCCGGTTAGTTTACACCTATGACTATAAAGCACATTGAATGATGATGACTCATTAAACTTCCATAGTATATGGTCTCAAAGGTATCTCCTGAAAACTAATAAACTGAAGTTGTGTACGCCTCAGGTTAACTCCAGGAAGAAATGATATTCCAATTTCGAAAAAAAAAATTTGTTTCAAGTTGATTAAAATACTACTAATACGAAAGGGAAGGAAACTAAATGTAATTTCTTGCTTTGTAGGACGGAAAAGTATAAACATTCAATAACTAAACACTACACTAAATACTACGTCCATCTATACCATTAAAAATAAAACATGTCATTAAAATTCGTGTTATACCCTACTTTTTAATAATGTGAATGAATATAGTATTTAGTTATTGTGTACGTAAACTTGTCCTTGTAGGACAAATAGTGCATATGGGAAACTTATTTCTAGATGACAAACCGAATCACAATGAAAAGCTAGTAAAGGCGACGTAAAATCACTAATAAGTAATGTCTTGGCAGCACAATATCATTACCAAGTTGATATGTAGATTATCAATTAGTCTTTGCGATAAACAAACAACAAATTTTACAAAGCTAGGAGCGTAATAAAGAGAAATAGCTACCAATGGTCCCGTCTTTCCTACCTAACCACTCTCACGCAATTTTGGTATGTACATAAATAAGCTTCCAGCAGGCTTTCCAGCTTAGTCATCTTGTTTCTTAATGTTTGTATGCAAACTTTCTGGTGTCTGGTAAGTCGCGAGGAAAAAGACACTTTGATTTTTCTGCAAGAACCTGCATGAAAATATGGTTTAAAATAATTACGATACTTATATCCGTATTAAAATATGAAATAGCGCATGATTTCCAGCAAAATCTAGAAACACAAAAGCACAAAACTAGATAAAAGTCTCGGTCAGTAGAAAAATCTTAACTCAGAGATTCATTGGTTTTTACCTCGACTAGAAGATAAAAAGATCAAGGGTAAAAAGGATGGGAAAACAAAGTAAATGAGAACAATACTATCGTATTTTTTTCCCTCTAAAGGAGGAAAAGCAAATAACCTTTTAGGTAATACTTTTGTTTCTTAAAGAGAATATGATGGCTTAAGGTGCCAAAACTCCATAGATCCTTTCCGTTCCCCAATTTTCCTTGGGAATTTTTTTTTCCGTCTCTGTGTTGAGGGGTAGGGTTATTATTAAGATATTAGATCCTCCTAAAGATAAAATTTCCAGAGAGCGTTTCATACTCTATCAATATACAATTGGAAAAACAATACGTACTTGAGCAAGTCCAGTAATTTCCGCTGCAACTTGGTCAAAGTTTCCTCTTCAATCTTCGCGTAGTACAATATCTCAGGCAACTTAACTGCAATTGCAAAAATTAATGTACAATATAAACTAAAAGCAGCTTGGTAAATTTAACATAGTAATAGTTTCACTAAAAGGAAATGAATTTTTAAAAAAAATTAAAGTATGAGCATGCTATTTTACATGTTCACTGAAATACAAGAACAAAAAATGTACGTGGAAGTGTTCCAAAATTTTTTGAGAATACACAAGGAAATTCTGACTTTCAAAATTCACTTTGTCATCTTCTATCATAGGTACCCTAGATAAAAAAAATTGAAGGTTTTCTTATATTTATTTGCTATATAGCATAAACTTGAAATATGGTGACTTAATACCGAATGGTTCTGCAATGCTCATACAGAACTTTAAACATGCAAAAACCAAGCAGAATAAACTACAATTGCAGGTGATATCACCTCACAGTTTTATCTTACTGTTGTAGTTTTATATCAGATTCAAAACATGTAAAAACAATAAAGTCAAAATAAGATAAAAATAAGACATTGTTGCACAGGCACCATAGAACCAATATCATAGATATCTCAAGATCTCCTATATTACAAATGGTTTCTTTATCTCATAGGATATGGATCTAATGCTATCACTATCAATTAATAACATTTTAAGTCCCTATAAAAAAAACTAACCCCCCCCCCCCCCCCAAAAGCGCGCGCACACAAACAAAAAAGAACATGATGCAACTAAAGATTTATTTTGCTTAAAGACAGATTTCATCATCAGGTAGATCTTAAACGAAATAAATATGAAACTTTCATAAGGTTAATAATGACCCGGTCCGGAATTTCTACAACTAATGGAGAAACGGCCTCCAGACAATAAAAGGTAAGTAGAGACGTTAAAAATACTAGCACAGCACTTTGTTTCATCTTAATGAATATTGGAAGGAATTGCTAGGACTAAGTTAACTTACCAAAGAGACGTAATAAATGTTCAGCTCCATATATACTGGAAGGAGAGATATTATCTGAAATTGCTTCTTCATATTGCTTACGTTCACTTTTGTACAGGAGCATTGCAGGCAATGCTTTGTCAAAGTAACAACGTAAGCCATTTAGAATTTCTCCAACTGTCTCACCTAACCTTTTTTCATGAAGAACAGAAGAACATAAATTTACCACCAATATTCATTACATTATCAAAACACTGACATGAATAGCACATTATGCGAGAACTACAGTTCACAAAAGTATGATTGAAAAAGTGATGAATAAAAAACAGATTTTCCATTTGGCCTGAAACAGTGGGGGGATGGTAAACATGCTTAAAAAATTGTCTTCACACTTCTATGTATATTTATACGCCGAAAGAAAAAAAATTACAACCTATGACTAAATAATGGAAGTGATACTTGAATAATTAGATTCTCGGAAGACAGCAAAATCAAAGCCACAAAATAGGGAAAGCTTGATTTCTGGTCCAAAATCCAGCAGTAATGAGGTACTATAAGATGGATATAAGATACTATTAGAAAAAATGATATATCATGCGACAAAAACGTTGCAACATTTGTTCGAGTAGATACATAAATAGATTACCTATATATCCGCACTTATTTAAATAGTGTGCCATTGTATCTAGTCGCAATGTATTATCGCATGATATAGCAGGACTAACATTATTACGAATTTAAGATTAGAAAAAGATACAAATACTGGGGACGAGAAAATTGAATTTTGTTTAAATGGATACCATGAGGATACCACAACCATATTCTCAAACATGCATTCAACTCTAGGAATATCTATTCCTATGTCAAAACCCAAAATTACATCTGTACCCTACTATACCCTCTCCAGCATGTCAAAGTGACGGGCGATGGGGGCAACAACCAGGTGGTGACCTTCTAAAATGTTCTTAATGTTAACTGAAGTCAACAACAGATTAGAGACGGAACAAAAAATAGCATGTGTGTTGAAAAAAAACAATTAAAACAGAAAACAGAAGGCAGGATCAATGAAAGATGATCTTACATGCTGTCTTTCTTTGCCCTATATGAGGAATACTTCTTCAAAATCTCATCAACATGTGGAGTACGAGGAAGTTTAACAAGCTGCAAGACACGCCCAAAAGAGAACTCCTAAAATTAATACGAATAGATAGAAAATTAACCACATACGACAAAAGTATTATCCTAGCCATGGACACTAAAAAAGTAAGAAACCTTTTTTCTTTCTATTTTTACAGATAAGTACTCCACTAACCCACAAAGATTGTCACAATTGAGTTTTATTTTTGTCTATGAATGATAGTTACATTTCAGAAGTCAAAATGTACTACTGCAGAAAGACTACTGTTTTTGCTGCCGAATTTACAGTCGCAAATGTCTATATGTAGTATCTTAAGCATAATATCGGAAAACATTTATAAAAAAGAAATTTGATTTTCAAAATTGACTTCACCAATAGTGATCTCTATGCAACATGGAGGAAATAAAATTTAGTAAAATACTACAACGTTGGAAACATAGTCATGCACAAAGTGGAAAAAGAGCAAAACATGACTAACTCCCATATCTGCCATCAATTTGCTTCAAATAAGGGACTAGAAATATTTTAAATATAAATCAGCAGCCCTATTTTTACCACTTCACCTAAATAAATCCTTCTAGTCTCCTACTCAAAAACATATAGCAAAAACCTTCATAGTTCCATATCTAATATCCCCTTTAGAGTCTAGTTGTTTTAGGAAAGATGGTAAATGGAAAATACAAAAAAAAATGCTATTGTCCATTGTATCCTAAATGTTAGTAGATATACTAGAGGATTCCAGATATTATGCATGATCTGGAGATTGTATAATTACGGGGATTGCATGATTAGGGGGATGATGATTGATTTACTTTCCAAATGTACTGCAACCCTAAGTCTATATAAAGGCTCTCTATTGTACATTGTAATACAAATAAATAATAAGCATCTTCTCCCTTCTTTCTATGTCCACACTAGAAATATAGTCATTAATATGATAAGAGAAACATCTGAACTGTAGTTCCAGAAAAAATTTCATAATAATAAGTTTTAGGATCTTAACAGCAGCTGGATACTCAATACCTGACTATACCAAAGCCTTGTGATTAGTGTCCTAAAATACCTGGACACATTTTCCCATACCAAAAGATAATAAAAAGTTTCATTTCTCAGCAAACTCATAACAGAAATTAATTAGATGAAATTTACCCAACAAAAGAAACAGGATCAAAGTAAAAAAGGACATGCTAATGTTTTACAAGTCAATTCCAACCTAAATATTTGCAGGTATCGCCTAATAGCACAAATTATGCAGTTAAAATTTAAAGACGGTGAATACCTTGCCCAAATGGGTTATAAATTCACAATCATCAAGAAGTTGCTTCTTTAGTGATGGTGGTATTTGTATATTCACAAGCTTTTCCAATGGTATTGTGCCCTTCTCCTAACAAATGACAAAAAATAAAGCTAAATCTAAGTCCCAACGTTATCTTATTGACAAAATAGTATACTAAGATCAATAAAAACATTTGACTATCAGCATGTAAATCTAAAAACAAGCAAATTGTTAAAACGATTTGGGCACAAACTTATTCCTAAAAAAAAGGCTCTAGAGTAGAACAAGTTAGACAATTAGTTATTGCACTTGTAAGTCCGTGAACCAAATAAAATTGGGCAGATTATCTTGATTACATGTTGCTGGACTAATATAATTGACGAAAGATAGGCTAACTACATATAGGCAAACAAAGTAGGTGCCCATGAACTCCTCATCATAGCATAGTCCATTCAAAAATGACAGATGATAACATGTATCATACATAAATGCTCTAATAGGTTCAACTTACAAAGATCAGTAATTTTGTAGAACCACTAAGCCTATGCCTATCAAGTCATTTTCAACCAAGAACCTTGGTACTCTCTCGATCTCAAATTGGCTGTTCCCTTTCCTTTTCTGGATGTTTCAAAACTTTGGGCTCTTAGTTAACTTATTCTAACATTACAATTTTACCCTTATGTTGGAAATGTAGCAGTTTATGGTGTATTCCAATAGAGGGCAAGCTTGGAATTCCTGATAACTTTTACAACCTTTCTCATTTTTTCTTAAAGATCATGAAAGTTAAACTAGAATATGTAATTAGTGACACTGGGAATTTGAATTTTTCTAATATACTCTACAAGAATGGAAAAGAAAATCTATCTTTGCTATGAAAAATTATTTTATAATTAAGTCTTCAAGGTTTCTTCTCTAACGTCCTACCAAATAAAGCATATGGCCTTTGTGAGATTCCATGCAACATTTATGTTAAAAACTACGTTCTGTAATCCATTTGGCAACATGTCAGATGCAGCAGCTTCTGTGGATTATTTGGATAATTAAACTACAATCACATCAAATTCAATGCAAGGAAAGTAAAAGCATAAATATGTGCAAAAATCTTGTAAGTCGACAGCACATTACATCAAGTACACAGAAAAGGAAAATAAAGAGTTAGTTCTGGTATACACAATATATCAAAAACTCAAAACAACTATGAATGACATGTAGACATAGAAGCCCATTTGTACTGGAAACACTTCAATTACTGACAAAAAGAGGGATGTACCTTAAATAGTGAGTCATTATATCTCTTCTTGCCTCTAGCTGCTGCAAAGGGTATTTCCATGAAAGTTTTAGAATATGCACTCAACTAGTATTACTTACCTTGCATGAAAATTGGTTATTCAATGCACTGCACAGAACCAAGACAAATAAAATTGACACGGCTACTATTCAATCATGTTTTCATGTAAAAAGGCCTAAAATCAACGTTAATAAAACTGATATGGCTATGCTTCAAAGCATATTACATGAAAATTACATAAAAATTCACTATTAGAAGACCTTGGTTATTTGCAGATATATGTAGTCAATCCTAACTTGGAGGGAAACAATACATGGCCTAAAATCCTTAATTGATCTGAGATAGCCTTTAGACCATATTTTATTCAAGATGATGAACCATCTCCGAAAAAATATGACACGTTTAATACTGATGAGAGTTTAAGGTTTGCCCAACTTGATCATGCTCCATTTTAGCTATTAGGAATTCAGAATCATAACACTCCTACATTGGGCTACTAAAGAAGGTTTTTCTATCTTATTATTCTTCAACTATCAATAAATCAACATGGATCATCATATAGGAAAAAGAGAAACAGTAAGAATAGGAAAGGTAAACTACAAATACAATTCATGTGAGAAAATAATATTTATAAAACATAAAAAGCCGATAATCATCTATCTTATGCAGACATATATTGAACAGAAAAATAATTCTAACCAGCAGAATGTTTTCGTTTAATCTGAAATGCACGGCCAGGCTTCACGTTCTTTTCCATTGGTGGATTCTTGCTTCGCAGTGACTGCTTTTGGACATTCCCTTCAGTAAATTTCATCAGACGATCTATTACCACCCACTCATCCCATCTGCTAAATATCAACTTTCAAAGATTTCAAAAAGACTTCTCAATAGCCATGAGATGATCATTTTAGGAAACTAAAGACTTTGGCATTGATAGGACTAGAAAATATTTCCTCTGCTATAAGATTCCCAGTGAACAACCTATTGCCAAATCCCAAAGCAAGCATGCTGGTATGAAATATCATCAAAATTAATTGCTATCATCAAAGCATACTAGGCTATTCCGCTGTTGACTCGAGTACCTTTTGTTGAAAATCAATAGAAATACCATGGCATCCTGCAATCTTCAGGTAGGATTAAAAAGCAAAAGAAAATAATAAAACTTAACAGTTGGTCGGCACAAAAGGGTAACTTATAAGATTTCCTAAAAAGCATGAAAAATTAAAATGCATGAATGTCCAGAATATCTAAAAATAAAAATAAATACAAAATAAACTTTCAAGTCTAACCATAACTTGGCTCCTCATATTTATTAACTCTAAAAGAATATATGTACTCACTTTTTCTTCCATCCCTGCAAATATAAAGAGATTAAAAGTCATTAAAATATTAGCTAATAGTTTTCCATTTTCCATAAATTTTTATTGACACAAGGAACAAACCTAACTTATCCAAACACACGCGCAAAAAAGAATCAACCTACAGAAGCAGTATATATTGGAAAATTATACTTACAAGATAATGAACGTAATATGTCCATTCGTTCATCCGGCATTCAACTCTTTGCACCTTGCAAAGAAAAGCAAGCAGCATATTAACACTTGGGTCGTGAAAACTGACAAGGAAAGATCACTAAACTAAAAAGGCAAGATAAAAGGTGGACTAGCGTTGAAATGGGAGTTCTGACTAACAATAAAAGTTTTCAATAAATATCCACCAGTAAGGGGCATGAACACTGCAGTAGCAAACTTAGTTGTTGAAATCCTATAATCATGCAAGAGTATAGGAACTGAATTTGGATAGGCCTCATTCCACAATGTTTTAATATACATCCTTTGTTTGGAAATGAGAGATAAGACTTCATTTTATGCAAAACTTGTCTAGAACACATTCAAACATATCTTTTCATTAACTAATGATAATTCTAAAATTTAATGTTCAAAGATCATGGCAAAAATTCAGTCCAAATATTTCTAGAAAAAACTTTAATATTCATAAGAAAACCTCAACAAGTCATAAAGAGCTCTCATTTTTCATTTCCCAAAAGATGGAGCACATTCTATGATGCAATTCCATTGATTGGAATTCTCCATTTTGAAAAGAAAGTGTTCTACTTCTTCCTTCGATTTTTTTTCAAATACTATTTTTGCTCATTAAAAAATTAGCCCACTTCTTTTGTTGACTTTTTTCAAAATATTATGCTTGCACTAGACACACTTCAACATTACGTTTTACAATAACTTTTTTCGATAATAAATTTTAGTCTTAAAGGTTAATATTGAAAAAGATACTAGTCATATTTAGTGTCCCTTGTGTAAACAGCAATCATTCACAAAGTAAGGCTTAATTTTCACTGTCATTAAAAAAACAGAATTATATAGTGCATCTCAAGCAAATGTAATATCACAGTAACGATTGGAAGTTAGAACCAAAATCAAACACATTCCACTGAAAGTACAAAACTTAGACTCGGTAACAATTAAAATACCTTCAAAATAGAACATATAAAAGTAATGCCTACAAAATAAATCTTCTATTTTAAGGAAACATTTCTTTTACCCCATTGACAAGTACCTAATAGCATTAGCAAACCAAAGAAATTGAATCCTTCTTCATTCCATTCGAAAAGAGAGAGAGGAAGTATAAATTATACCTTGGCTGGATAATGGTGATGGCCATGAAAAGCAAGGACTTTCTCTCCTTCATGAAAGGGACTGGAATCGGAGGGAGGCGGCGGCAAGTCAACGGCGGCGGCTTTGCTGCCGGCATCGGTGTCAACGTCTGTGTCAGTGGCGGTATAGCCGCCGTCGGAGACGGTGGTGGAATCGACGGAGACTCTGGTGTTTGAGCGTCCCATTTCGAAAGTTCAACTTGCAGGATCAAAGGGGTTTCTATTACAGGGAACAAATACAATTTAGGAATTGTATATATATAATGTATAAATTTGATCGATTATCGTGCAATATAATACCTGTAATCGGTTGATTTCTCGTTGTTCTTGTTCTTTACACTTCTCTGTCTGGTGGATGCCTGAGAAACAGAATGGGGTGCTTTTTATAGCGGGATTCTGTTTCTCCGTCCCGTTATAAGTACTGTCGCGGTAGACCACGTGTCATCGGATAATAATGAAACAATTGTCCTCGCCCGATTTCTAATCCGACATGCGGTTTTTTTTTCATAAAAAAAAATCTTTTATTTTATTTAAAATCTTGCAATATACGCGAATTTAAATATGTGAATATATGAAATATTAAAAAATTAAAAATAATTTTATTTTATTTTATTACTTAAAAATCGCATTCCAATTTTTGTCATAAATTTATTATAAATTACTTTCCTTTTATTTAAACATCCCACCAAAATAAGTAGTACCGGTTGTTCCAAATAAACATGTGATGGATAAAGTCCAAAAAAATCAATTCTCATGTAGCCCGCAAAACAACTTCAAGGGTCATGTCTTGGAAGGTAAAAATTCAAATAGTTTACAGAAATTAATCCTCAGAAAAAATGTCAAGCATAAAAGAGACAATTGGTGTTGCTAATAACCATGACAATTGTTAGAGACTGAGGTCGTTTGGATTCCAACAATACATGAATTCAACTAAATTTGTTGGAAATTTTGAGTTTGCATTAGTCGAAAAAACTTTATTTTCGATAGAATTATTTTTGACGGAAATAATTTATTTTTGACAATAATCGTTGTTTTGAAAAGCATATTTAAATATTAGATAGTTAATTAATTTATTTAAATAACTAACATGCAAATAATAATTTGCATGAGCAATTTTTAAAATTTCAGGACTAACGTAAAGTTGAGTTATGTACTATTAAGGAAGATCATGCGTTATATTTTATTGTCCTACCGTCCAAGATTTAACTTATCTTGGGATGAGAAGATGATTTTTTAGATCGCGTCTCAAAATTTCCCCAACAGTACTACCATCAAGTATCGAGTACTTGGTTAACCTAAGATATCCACGTATAGATTAAATACAAGGTATTCATTCTTTTATATTTCTCGTTATTTCATGATATATATTTACTTGTATTTTTTCTAAAATTATTTATATTTTTACATGTTTTAGCCAGTGTCAACGTCCGAGAGTACTTATTGTATCATCTTATACAGGCGTTGGCTTTGACGACGATAGGGGTGCACACAAAATCGAAAATAATCAAAAAAATAGACCACACCAAACCGGACAGTTAATAAACCAAAAATCAAAAAATCGAAATTTGTAAAACTGAAAAATCGAAACTAAATCAATCAATTTTTGTGTGGTTTATTCAAAAATCGAAACCGACCGAACGTCTTAATATTATAATATAATTTATATACTTTCTAATAATTATTTATTTGATATAATTATATATTTATTACGTGCCTTTTTGTGATAAATTTGCATAACGGAGAGAGACTCAATTCTCTGTTATCCACCAATATATTGCTTTAAAATTTGGTGACATACTAACACTATCTTTTATCCTTAAGTTTTAATAACCGACTAAATCGATTAAATCGATAACCGAATAAACTGATAACCGATTATGGAGTAAAAATTTGGACGATTTTGATTTTTAATTTTTTATAATCGACTTAAATGGTTTAACTATTTTTTTATATCCTAAACCGACCGTTATGCATCCCTAAATGACGAGTTATTCTAAAAGTTGATGACACTTGTGTAGGAGCGATATGTTGCTGATATGATATTCAGAGATCAAGAATTACTTATATGTAATCGTCTACATCTGTTTGCTCAAGAAATAGCATTAGGAGTGGCCGCCAGAGTACGGGTATCCCTTTGGAGTCCTTCACCGTGATACACAATAAGACTGTACGGATGGTGATTACTCTCGTAACAGAGACTTTTGGGTCTGTGTTAACCCAAACCCAAACTTTTTTTCAAGTATTTTATTCTTTTTAAATTCTGATATTATGCTTGTTACTTAATTATCATATGTTTCTTTAATTTTCATTGTTACTAATATGTTATATTTTTTATTATATTAATAAGGCGTGATGAGGAGCAGGGGGTGATGACGAGTAAGGGCATGTCAATGATTTTTAGACATCAGAACAGTCACATCAACATTCGCCGAATGATCCTCCCCATAATGATGGTAGTACTAATCGTCGGTTGTAGTTATTTATAGTTTTACTTTGTAGTTTTATTTAGTTTACATTATACATTGTAGTTTTACTTGGTCTATATTGTAAATTGTAGTTTTAATGCAACTTTTAGTATTGATAATCATTGTTTCGTTTAAGTTTTGAATCGTAGTTGTAGTTTATGTTATTCATTGTAGTCGGTGGTTAAGAATGTGTATTTTATCTTGGGTAATTTATTTGTGTTTAATGTTGTTGTTGTTGAAAAATATGTATGTGTATTGTGTTGTTAAGATTGAAAACACGAACATGTATAAATTTATGGTTTAAAAACATAGAAAACAAAAATAATGATTATTTTCAACTGAATAATATAATTTCGACAAAAATAGTAAATTCCAATTAAATGAGGCTTATACAAGTGTAGTGGTACACAAATGGCCTGCGGTCTGGCCTGGGCCCAGCCTGGTCAAGGCCTAGGTCGGCTCTCCCTAGAGGCCACGAACATGCCACATTTTTTTTGGCTCAGATCCGGCCTGACCTGGTCTGCCAATAAGCCCAGCTTAGCCTGAGGCCCGACCTGGTTCACCTAAAGCCCGCCCCGGCATGTCAATTTTCTTTCTTTGTTATTTCAATTCTCCCACTGTAGACGAAAACTTCATCTTTGTGACAAATCATTCAATAAACCAAATAAAATTGGCGTCTTTCAATATGTTCATTCATACATGTTTGTTTATATACGAATAAAAAAATTCATGAAAACGCATTGGGTAGTGTAATATATAAGAATTTTTCTTGCCTAGCTGACAACCTACACTTTTTGCAGACCTTTCATTGCATCTTCATTTTAATAAATACTTAGCGTAAAAATAGAAAGTCATTTGTAAAATAATAATAATAATAAATTTTTTAATAAATTTTTTAAATTAATGATAGTATAAAATAATATAATATCTTTAAAATTGCATAATATTTTAATTCACTATTGTAATTTGTAAGTTGTAACTTGTAAGTTGTAATACAATACTTTTAATTAATACATCAATTAAGTTTAAAATTTTAATTGGTGTTTTTATAATATTTAAAATTACTAAAAAAATTGAATGGACCGGATCGGACTGACCTGACTTGACCCAAGGCCTGGCCTGATCTGACCCAAAGCCTGGCCTGTAGGCCGAAAGTCAAAAGTTCAGCCTAACCTGATCAACTTGCATGACTATACACGTGGTAGTTAATGATCCCAACGGAACTATTTGCGATGGATTTTTTTTTGTCAGAATTAGTTATTTTAAGGGAATTTTCGTCAAAAAAATTTTTGGCTAAATTTCTGACACGTAGACTTGGAAAACTGGTAGGCCAAACCCGAACAGGTTGGGTTAAGGCTAGGCCGGATCAAATTTTGGTCAATGTAAAATGGCTAAGTTTTTTTTGGGCTTAAAATAAGATACATGTGGCCCAAGGAGTGATGAGTTGGGTGGCAAGTGGATTTTTTCAAAAAAAAAAAAATTTTGGTTAACATTTTTATCCATTCAATCAATTTAATTTATTTTTCAAAAACTTACATTAAGTATTATAAATGTTAGAAAGAAACTAACACAATATATGTACAAAATAAAATAATCTTACAAGGAACAACACTTATATCCTTTGAAATATCATAATTTTGATAATTTATAAGTTAAAACTATTGTATTAGGTTAAAGAAAATTAACATGAGTTTTAGGCCTTTTGAGTGGGTTGGACCACATGTGGGGATGGTCCATAAAAGGCTAAACCAAATTTAGGCTTTTTGAGTTAAAATATATAGGGCTCTTTACAGTAATATACAATATTTATAAATTAATTACAAGATTAGTGCATTCACAAAATAATTACAAAAAGAGTACAACACAAAAATCACGTCATCTTCATCTTCCACCTTCTCCTCCACCTCCACCTTCTCCTTTTCTCTCTCCTCTCTCCTTCGCCTCCACCTTCTCCTTTCTCCTCTCTCTTCTGCCTCCACCTTCACCTTTTCTCTCTCATCTCTCCTTCGCCTCTACCTTCTTCTTCCATCTAGACATATATATGTGCATCTTCAAATCTTCAACATAAATCCTTGACAGAGGGCGCGGTCTGGTTGGTCCCTATCTTTCAAAATCACCATTGACAAGAAGCTCGAAGGATTTGGTTACTGACTCGTAATTACTACACAGTCATAAATTGGTTACCTTCATATACGTGTTTAGTTACCTTCATATACGTGTTTGGTTACCTTCAAGTCCCTTTATATGAAGGTTTGGTTACCAACTGTATTATAACAAAACTGCATGTGTGGAGGTGAAAAAACTGTAATTTTTTCTTCTTCCGCCACAACCGCCATCATCTTCTTCCGCCTCCACCACCATCTTCTTCCTCATCATCACTTTCTCCCCCTTCGAAAAGTATGGCTTTATGAATCTGTACTATGAAAAAAATACAGATGTGGAGATGGATTAGTTACTTTAGTATGAAGGTTTGGTTACATTGGTATGAAGATTTTGGTTACCTTGATATGAAGGTTTGGTTACCTTGGTATGAAGGTTTTGTTACCAATTGTTTTATGACAAAATTACAGGCGTGGAGATAAAAAAACTGCAGTTTTTTCTTCTTCCGCCACAACCACCGCCATCTTCTTACTCTACCACAACCACCACCATCTTCTTCTCTCCTCCACCACCATCTTCTTCCTCCGCCACAACCACCACCATCTACCTCCGCCACAACCACCATCATCTTCTTCCTCCGCCACAATCACCACCACCTTCTTCCGCCTCCATCACCATCTTCTTCCTCCACCACAACCACAACCATCTTCCTCTGCCATAACCACCACCATCTTCTTCATCCGCCACAACCACCACCACCTTCTTCCGCCTCCACCACCATCTTCTTCCTCATCCTCACTTTCTCTCTTCTCAAAAAGTAACACAAATCTAAAATTCGTTGGATATTTCATGGTGATGTTTTGACTTGTTAAAATTTAAATTTCAAAATCACCCAACTAAATTGGGATAAGAATACACTAATTTTGTAAATTAAATATTGAAGATGCACTAATTTTATAAATATTTTATGTATACACTTTTGTTATAATATTTTTTTAAAATGTATTAGTAAATGTAATTGTCCCAAATATATAAGTTCAAAATTCAAATTATAACGGACAAATTGGGTTGACCCGCATATTTGGGCCAATTTTATCAAGTCCACCTACACACATAGTTTGGACTGAATTTTCTTGTAGTGAGTGTTCTTAATTGGTTAAATTACTCTAAAAAGTAAATGGTTTAAGGACAAAATAAAGGTGTGCATAGTTGAAAGTTTATAAAGATTAGCCGTGTGGGCCTTGATCAATCCATTCATCATCTTTATCCAAGATATTATTATGACACAACTGGCAGACTATTGGGTTTGTTAATATAGAAATGGTATTTCATATTTGCACTCTAAATTTTATTGTTTACAATATTTATAATTATGACGTGTTAAATGACATATTAATCCTTCATATATCAAAAAACATATTTTATTATTTATTATGAGAAATGATTTATATGTTAACAAATACAAATATAAAGTTGAATTGTAATTAACGTAAAACTTTAAATGTTTTTTTTTAATGTTTTTTAAGGCAAAAATAATAATTAAAGCGTAAATTTGACTTAATGACCTAAAGAATACTTAAACTTATTATTTTTTTGGGAATTGATATTTTCTTAAAATTTCATTCACATGAGGTGCGTCTCACTTATTATTCATGCGAGAAGAGTCTTGTAGAAATATCAATTCTCTTTTTTTTAGTTTAAATAACGAATTATTATTTTCTTACAAAAAACTTTTCAACTTTAGTAATTGGGAAAAAAATACCTTAAAATTAATTAGAGATGAATCATAGTAATTGGTTGTAATTTAAATCTTATAATCTTTTTATTTTAATTTGATAAATATTTTTCTTTAAAAAATAATATTTTAATATGAAAATAATTATAAAATTATTTATTTTACATGTCATATGCTACATATTATGCCACCTCATAGTACTTTTTGCCCGATTACAAGAGTTAAAAGATTTTTTTATATATAGAAAAAAATTAGGTTAAAATAGAAAAAAAATGACAAATTTAAGGATTTTTTGGGTCTATTAAATTCGTAAATACTAGTTCCCTATTTATATTGTGGAGCACTATTGAAGGTTTAGCAAGGTTCCTACCACTAAGACGCAAGGGAAAAAAGACGCAGAAAAGAATTGGCCTAACAAGCCTTATAAGTTGAATGAAATTGGGGTGAATTTAAGTTGATATGAATAAGTATAAGTGTATAATATTTAAATATAATATTTAAATATTATAGTCATTTTAACTATTAAAAAATGAGAGTATTATATTAAAATTCGTGTTATATCTCATTTTTTAATAATTAAAATAAATATAATATTTTAATTTTATTTTTAAATGTTGTATATGTAAATTTGTCCGGTTAATATATGTTGTGAGTCTCATAACCAATTCTTCAAGCCTAACTTATTAATAACATACACACAAACCACACTAATTCATTGAATTTGTACATGAATAATAGGGGACGATAAAAAGTATATATTTCATGTTGGATGCAAATCATATTCAGAATATTTGGCATAACAATATGATACAAACGAAAATACTGATATAAACGTATAGGGTCCATCGAGCTCAACAATCTCACTATATATGCATATAATTCAAGATTAATGATTATTTTATTTTTATTTTTATTTTTATGAGAGACTCAAAAATAAAATAAAATTTTGCAGGCAGGTCTATGAAACTCCAAAAAACTTTTACAAAACTTGATATTCATTTTAATTAGTTTTTGAATTAATTTGTGAAATTTAAGTTTTAAAAGTAACAAATATGGTAAATAGTAGTATTTTTTCCATCTATTAAAAAATTAGAGATGTATTTTGACTTTATAGAGTCATTTCGCTAAATCCTAAAAATTCAAACTTAATACGAAATTGTTTAGTTTTAATATGAACAATTATAATAATTTAAAATAATTATAAAGTACTAATAATTATCACATTTATTGTTTTCAATTTTTTTTTTTTGAATGTGTTAATCTATTATAATAATTTATTTAAACCCTAATTTAGGAAAAAAAGTCTAAGTGAGGGTAAAGATAACTTATTTTCTTCAATCTTCAACACGCATTGCTGCCTTTTAGACCTGTTTTCAATCTTTTATATTAATAAAAGTGAGTCATACCAATGGAACAATCGGTATCATTTTCAAAAACTTAAACTAAATCGTATCAATTTTAAAATTTAAAATTTCACTAGTTTATTTCAAAAAGACAAAAAATATATCTTTAATTTTAAAATTGTAAGATTAATTATTATGGGTAACACAGAAGTACGAACTATTAACGTTAAGACCTGAAAATGGACCGTTCGCATGTTGGCTATCCGACTTTGTATTTGTATTTGCTTAATCAGTTATTTGGCAGTTGACAGTTAATTTTATAAAAGCTAAAAACAGTTGACGGACGTTAACTATATAAAGAACAAACAGCAGGAAACAAGCAAAGTAATTAGCTGGCATGTGGCATCTTTTCTCTCCTTGAAGGAGTCTCTATCAGTTGTCTCAGCTTGTTTGGATTTGCTAATTCTTCTTAATTAGCTTTTGGCTGTTTTTCAATAAAAACATTCCTTTATGTATATTAAATATCGGTTAAATCACTTTTATCTTATTAAACTAAACCTCAAATTATATTTATATTATTAAATTAATTATTTTTTCCGTTCAAGTCATTGAAGTGAATTTTTTTTTATAAATCATTACAAAGTCCGTTAATTTGTTTTACTTTTTACAAAAGAGCTAACGCGTGAGAAGGAGACTATATCCATATCACCTACATGTCCACGTACGTGCATGCCATGGTGGAAATAAATAAATAATATTTTATTTTACATGCTGAAAAATAAATGCCAATGGTCGAACCACCATCCTCGCCCGCCTCCAACTCTGCTATGTTTATCTTTAAATATTTTATATTTTTTACAATTTGGAGAAAATTTCTTCCCTTTTTTTTTTTTTTTTTTTTTGAAGGAAAAAATTTCTTCCCTTCAGTTGAATACAACAACAATATATGGATAAAGACCCGTTCAGATGAAAAACATGAAGTATAGACGGTGGTGAAGTCAGAAATATTTTTTAGTAAGATTAAAATTATTATTAACTTATAAATAATTAAGTAGGAGTTTAGAGGCAGCGTCTCCGAATCATTTATATTACTCCGTATATTATAATGACAATATAATAACTATTAATATATGGTATATACACTATATTGACTCATAATAGATTTTTATAATCACAACTGTTCATAAGTAATTAATTCATTAATTATTTTAAAAAATAATATAAATTAGATTATTATTTAGCTTAAAAATATTATAGAGAGAGGTACATATATTGTGAGGGAATATGAGTCATATATGGTTAAAATTTAATTGATAAAGTTAATTTGATCTTATATAGTAAAAAATTTATAAAATTTGAGCAGAGTCAATTCACATATAATATTTTAAAATTTATTATATATTATAAAATAATTATTTTTTTTAGTGGAATCAATTGACCCAACAAGCATGTGGCTTCGCCCCGAGTTATAGATTGAAATTTTATGGGTCATTCTCAGCTCCGGTTTTTCATTTTCGCACAATAAATCATCCACACCAAATCATCCGTTAAGTCCATCAAAAATCAATTCAAGCACCAAGTTCAACGGTGATTTTTTTATTTTTTTTGTTGAGAAAACTCGACTTTTGGCCTCAGTTGACCAAATCTCGTTGATAATATTCATTTTGGTACCAGTCACGATTACAGAGAAGAAAATAACAAAAAGTCACAAATTAAAGGGAAATAATTGAAGTAGAAGAAGAAGATCCTCATAGCAACAATAATTTTGGTTCAAGAATTTTACTATGCTCTCTATTTAATAAATTCTTCATTATTATTTGGAAGTTTTAGGGAGAAGATAATAGGATGAAGAATGAAAAGTAGATTTGAAGTAGAGTATGCGAGTTTGGAGCGGGTGTTTCTTTTATTATTTTTTAGTTTATTTAATTGTTTTAAATGTTTAATTTGCATAGTTTATGTAATTGTTCAACTTTTTTGATTTATTTAATAAAAATATAAATTAGTTAAAATATATTTTTATACACATCATCATTGTCACGCTATATTTTAATTTGTTAAATAATCTAAGTAACCTCCTATGTGACGTCACATAGGTAATCCGTTAGCTTTTGACATTCTGAGATGATTTTTCTTATTTTTGCAAAAAAAAATTGTATTTTGGTGAGTTGATTGGAAAGAAAATTGATTCAGTGATATAAATATAAATTGAGGTTCAATTTAATAGAAAAAAATAATAATTTAACAATTAAACATCTAATTGAAGAAGTGAGACTTTTTGATCTTTAAGTTGAGCATCATACAATTCGCTAGGGGGAATATTCTCTCTTTTGTATTTGCAACTTAATTTATTTTAGTCATTTACTATTATCGGGAGCGGAGCCAAAGGTCGGCTCCACAGGCTGTAGTCCGGCCCCTAAAAAAAAATTATCCTCTATTTTCAAGAATCATAGTTTTAAATTTTTGTATTATAATATTCTTAGTCCGCCTCAATTAAATTTTTTGACTCCGCCACTGAGTCTATTACTAACAGTAACGTTCATTATTCAATTTGTTTCCAACACTCGAGTGAAACATATCAAATTTGAAATTGAAAATATTTCGAACCAACTTTTCTTATATTTTGAAAGGGAGCTAGGTACTATTACTCTCGAGCATAATTTACACGATAAGTTCATCCTTTTTTTACATGCCAATGATGCCATGTCATGAACAAGAACAAATTATAAGAATGAAATAAGAAAATAAAATTTATTGCTCCGCATTGGTGTGTATGATTTGAATAAATAACTACTTACATCTGTATACATTTGTTTAAAAGAATCAAAGAAAATGTGTTATCTATTTTTAAAAAAAAAAGACAAAAGAAAGGAATCAAATTATGGTCAGAATTTGGTGAATTAACTAGCTAGTGCCTAGTGCCCCTCAGCCGGGCTAGGACCAGATTGATCGACTGCTGATAGAGTAGCCATCAACTTATGTCCCTTTCCCCCTTCACTCGGGACTCCAGTTTCGATTGCTGCCACATGCAAACCATCTAAGTTTTTGTCACTGCTTTTGCCCGCGGTGGTAAAAGAATCATCCTTGGTAGCGATAAGAGGACGAGCTTTGGCCGCGATCAATAAAGAAAATGAAATGAGAAGAACGAGCAGTAGTGTAAGAGGCTTGAGACTTCTGGCCATTAATTATAGATCTATAGCTAGTTCCCTAAATTTTCCGTCAAAGACTTGACAATGAATATATAATGATGGTAGAGATCACTTGAGGGAGAGAAAGCTTGTGTATATATGCACCCAAAAATGGAAAAGAAAGAAAAATAGTTTGTGTGTAAAATGGAGGACGATCAATTAAGTTAACGGTGTTTCTATATATTTATAGACTATATATAGCGCGCATGTATGCGATGGCGAAGTCGGTATTATTTTTCAGTAGGGTCAAAATTATTACTAAGATAAATAATTTAATGGGGTTCGAGGGCAGCGCCCCCGACTAAATTTATTTTGGATACTTTTGTACTTTTGAATCACACGTATAAAATATATGATATTTTAGATACTTTTATACTTTTGAATCACATAAATTTAAATTTTTTCTTAGATACTGTTGTACTTTTGAATCACATATATATAAAATATATATTATATTACAATGAAAGTATAATAACTAATAATATATGGTATATATACACTATATTCACCCATAATAGATTTTTTGAATCACAATGGTTCATAATTAATTAATTATTTTAAAAAATAATTTAAATTAGATTATTATTTAGTTTAAAAATATTATAGAGATATATGCATATATAGAAGGGATGAGAGTCATATGATGTTAAAATTTGATTGAAAAAGATATAAAATTTTAATTTGACCCCGTATAGTAAGAAAATTAAAAAATTTGAGTGGGGTCAATTTGAGGGGTTTTAGAACTTCCAATTAGTGTGAAGTGTTAAAGAGATAAAAATTTCAGTGAGATCAAATCTATAAATTACACCAAAATAAATTTAATAAATCATATATTAAAAAAAAATAAAAATCAGTGGGGTCAATTGACCCCCACACCCTTACATCTAGCTTCACCACTGCATGTATGGAATCTGTGTTAATTTTTTAAAAGAAATTTCAAAGCAAAGTTAATCAATTAACGTGATTTATTCCTTCCGTTAGAAACTCAATGTGTAATTTATTTTTATTTTTCCGTTGCAAATCCTTATGTTTTTACCTTTGGTACGTTGCTTTATATATTTCTATTAATTGAATACTTTACCGTTAAAGCTTTTCTCTTTACATAAGCCTTGCATGCATGATAGAATGGGACGTATACTTTCATATAATAATATATATATATATATATATATATATATATATATATATATATATATATATATATATATATATACAGTCCCCTTCTCCAGCGAACCTTAAAAAACGAACCAAAGACGAACCGCCGTCTTTGGTATCTATAGCGACGGTTCGACCCGTCGCCATAGCCATGCACTCTATGACGACGGGTCGAACCGTCGCCATAGATACCAAAGACGACGGTTCGTCTTTAGTTCGTTTTTTAAAGTTCGTTTTTGAAAATTTTCCTATATATATATATAGAGAGAGAGAGAGAGAGAGAGAGAGAGAGAGAGAGAGAGAGAGAGAGAGAGAGAGAGAGATATAGCTTCAACATTGCACAATCAATCGCTTCATAATTCACATCTCAATCATCGTAACCTTTTCACTTGTCCATCTATCCTTAGTTCGTTGACCTGGTCTTTCGTCCTTATATACAGACTTTATATGGCACATTTATATACCAACACATAATTATATATTAATTCTTGATCGGATGGTCAAAAGAATAATTTGTGTGCATATATATATACAAGAGGACGGGGAATATGTCCGGCTTCCGCTTACCAGATATTTTATAAATGTTTTAGTGATTGACACATGGAAGCACTAATGCTCAACTTGTTTGGCCGCACGCGCTCCATTATTTATTTATGAAATGTTATAGCTAGCGCTATGGATTTATTTATTTATAGTACTTAATAGTCCGTCCGTACGTACTTGGTACAAGTTTGGATCGTCATAGTTGATTGACTAGTTCAAGCGACTTTTTTTTTTTTTTTTTTTTTGATAATTTGAACACTCGCATCCCATATTTACACATTCAAAAATTCGAACCTTCAATTTTATGATAATTATGATACTAATTATATCACTTAAGTCAAAAACTCTCGATCAAGCTTACTTATCTATATATACTCGAGTTAAATAAAATGAGCAAACCAACTTATTTAACTCGAGTATATATAGAGTTGTGTTGGCTCCTCCTTACCAAGTTTATTTTCGTCATTAGCTAGCTCAATTTGGTTAATTGTAAATGCTAGCCATCTGTCCCCAAATTGACAGTACAAGATATATAGTTGTGTTTTGAGACAACGCCCATCGATTGAGTTAATTAAACATTTAATTGCCTTTGTTTTGGATCTACTTAATGAAGTTTTATATACATTATGATCAATGTGGTAGCTTGTAAATTTGGTTGACATAATTTGGAATTCGACCGACCAAATACTGTCTTTAGACCAAGCGGTTTGAGCGAGGACGGAGGGTTGAACGCGCCACAGGGCCATGCATGAATATTGAATGGTTCCCATCTTTTTGACCTTTTGTTTTGTTTGTAGTATTTTATTATATATACGTTTTATAAAAGGGAGTTGATATTTTTATATTATTTTTTTATAGTTTCATACGATAAATTTTATAAAAATATTTATAATAATTGTTTAAGTGTTGTTATATATCTATAATAATACTTTTGTGAGATTTATCATATAAAACTATCAAAAAATAGTATGAATTTATCAATTTCCTTATAAAAATATAACGCTAGGGCAATGTATAGAGTAAATTCTCTTCTAAATTAACAAAGGGCGGATATATTCTTGCAAAAAGTTTTACTACGTCCGAGAATATCCATATATAATTCAAAGGACTTGAATTAGGGATTGTTACGAAGGTAAAAATAATAGTAGAGAAATTATTGTCAAATTAAGAAAGTAACGAATTCGCTAAATAAACAAAGTTGAATGACATGCAGGTAACAAAAATAATAGTAGAGCTAGTGGCCTTTTACTAAAAGGAGTTATTAAAATAAAAATAAGAAATAATGTTCATTATATAGATACCTAAAAATATGTATGTTTATATGTAGTTTATATATTTTTTTCACAACGTATGCATTGTTCTCATTCTAGCAAAATTAAAGCAGATAACTAATTTGTGTATAGGATATGATTTATAAGGATGTTACCCATTATCTTGATCTTTCACTTCCATTCTTGAGAAATCTGCCACTTCCCTAAGTGCTCCTTTTCACCTTCTAACCTTGTCTGTGAATTCCTTTTTGAAGGATTTTAATAATATGTATGTTATCACAAGTTTACACAAATACATAAACGAGAATCAAAATCATACCCTCGAAGCGTGATCTTTTGGTGTGTAAGAACTCGTACGGTTGAAATGCCAAACTCAAACCCAAACAGTCGTCTCCGAACTACAGAATGAGAACGGAGAACAAATTCACGATCTGTCACAATTTGAGAATTCAGTTGTTATGTTTTGAGCTTTGTCTCTATTTTTGGATGGGATGATTCTCAGATGAACTGAGGTCGTGGGTTTTATAGGCGTAGTGGTTTAACACACTCGCTACAAAAACTCCAACCACTCAGTCATCTTAACGTTATAATTATAACATTAAAGACTGAGTCTCAATAGCCATCTGACTAACAATCAAATGGGTCGGACCTTCCATGGGCGCCCCATTTAAAGATCCAACATCTCCCACTCGCCCATGGCGGGGACGACGTAATCATCACAACTGCCAAAAATTAGCTCAAACCAAAATAACATGTATTCATATTTGCCGGATCGTGCGACCGTTGAGTTCACCTGTAATGTGGGAGCTCTACACCAAACCCGTTAAGGCCAACATAGAGGCATCTACCCTTTCAAGAAAACAGTGTGGGAGCTCTCATGTTAAACTCAATTAGTTCACGTAGAGACTACAACCTATAAACTCATAGTACCCTAGACACATTTGAATTTCACTAGATTAAGTATCTCTAATCCTTCAGAGAGTCATACTTAATCACCTTTGGGCCCAAATCCATTTCGTATCTCACTTATTACTATATCGCTATCGAAGCGCTATAGTTGTCGACAATAAGTGCAGAACGAGGTGAAATCAAATTATCTTCCCTTTGCCCTAATACTATTCAGATATGAATCAACTGCTTTCCCAGAATCGGTCCTTAGAGTCTCATCAATCTTGACCTTAGGAATCGAAACCAAAGTAGCAACACTAATCCATGTCTTTGTAGTATAGTCAAAGATCATAAAGAGCACTTGATGTAGGAATAAAGATTTTATCATACAGGACTCACACGGTGAGGAAACAGGGATCCATTCACTCACCTCCTTTACATGGTCGTTAAGCACATGTAACACTCTCACAACATACTATTCTATAGCCTTGTTGTGCGGACCTTAGTCTAGTCACTCCTAGAGTGTCTAACTCGAATATTTCAAAAAATGCTCGCTTATCAAAGCGCCACATTTGAAATTTCGCGTCCGGTTATCATGTTATGGCAGACAATCTCATCTATATGAGCATATGTCATATGGTCATGCCATACAGATCTTAGTTCAGTCGCTCCACAAGCGCCTAACTCGAATTTCTAGATTGCTCGCTTTCCCAAGCGCCAACTCTGAAACTTCGCATTCGGCTATCAATACAGGTTAATATAGATGGTGGGGCATTCTATATTCAGTTAATCCAAATTAACCTCATCTTGGCTCATGCCAAGACGACATAATATTTCATATTACTCGCTATCAAGCGCCAATTGATTGTTATCCAAAACATCAAAGTTCGCTACTCAAAGCGCCAATATGAACTGTCTCAACCTTGCTCGCTCTTCAAAGCGCCAAGGGTGATTGCTCGTGTGAGTGAGCCAATCAACCTGTTGACATATATTTAGTGTGTGCATATCCAATATGTATAATAACTGTGTGAACCATTAATATTTATCATATGCGCTAAAATAACACAATCATAAGTAAGAACAAATGAATCTCGCATAAACGATAAATATCTCGATACAACAATGAATATCTTTAATACAAGCCAAATAATGAGTGATATACAATAAAATAAGAAAGTACATCAAACCCTATGAAGCCCTAACGAACTAACATGCCTACAAAAAGCATCTCTCGGTATCGGTTTCGTCAAGGGATCCGCTACCATAAGGTCAGTGGGCATGTACTCCAATATCACCTCATTATTTGCTATATTCTCTCTAATGAAGTTCATCCTCAAGTCAATGTGCTGCGTCCTGCCGTGATACTTAGGGTCCTTAGTGTAACCTAGGGCCGCTGTGCTATCACAGTAAACAGTCACAGGATCTGAAGCATGACGGATGACTCCAAGATCCTCGAAGAATCTCCTCAACCACATGGCTTCCTGAATAGCTGACGTACATGCTACAAACTCCGACTCCATTGTTGAAAGAGCAACGCAAGTCTGTTTCTTGCTACACCAAGTGATGGCACCACCATGTAGCAATAATGCATATCCTGAGGTCGACTTGCGCACCCCTTGGTTACCTCCCCAACTAGCATCAGAGTAACCAATCAAGCGCAGGTCCGGTCCTCCATAACACAACATGTAGTCCAAAGTATCTTTCAAATATCGCAAGATCCTTTTGATTGCCCTCCAATGAGCAATTCCAGGGTTTGACTGATAACGACCGAGATAACCGATTGCATATGCTATGTCAGGCTGAGTACACACAACTGCATACATTAGCTTTCCTATAGCACTGACATACGGGTAGTGGGACATTTTCTCAATTTCCTCGGGAGAACTAGGGCATTGCTCGGGTCCAATGGCATCGCCTTTAGCGATAGGAGTGTCTATGGGTTTGCAGTTGCTCATTTGGAATTGCTCCAGAACCTTCTTAAGGTAAGTCTCTTGAGACAAACCAAGAAGCTTTCTTGAGCGATCTCTATAGATCTTAACTCCAAGAACATAAGCTGTTTCTCCCATGTCCTTCATCTCAAAGTTAGAGGACAACCACCCTTTGGTGGTAGCAATCATCTCCTTATCGTTCCCAGCTAGTAAGATGTCGTCGACATACATCGATAAGATAAGGAATTTATCTTTGGATCGTTTAATATACACACAATGGTCTTCCTCGATCATCGTAAACCCATCACTAATGACGGCTCGATGGAATCTCAGATACCATTGCCTAGATGCCTGTTTCAAACCATAGATAAAACGTTTGAGCTTGCAGACTTTGCGCTCTTATCCTTCTATGATGAAACCCTCAGGTTGATCCATGTATATCTCCTCAGCTAAATCTCCATTAAGAAAAGCTGTCTTAACGTCCATTTGATATAACTCTAGATCCAAATATGCGACAATCGCTAAGATGAGGCGAATTGAGGCAAACCTCACAACCGGTGAGAAGGTTTCCTCGTAATCAATTCCCTCTTGCTGGGTGTAGCCCTTGGCTACAAGACGAGCTTTGTACCAATCGATGGAACCATCCGCCTTGCGTTTGACTTTAAGAATCCATTTGTTCCCAATAGCCTTTCGCCCTGGTGGAAGGTCAACCAAGTCCCAGACTTGATTAGTCCTCATGGATTCCATCTCATCTATCATTGCAGTCATCCACTTATTACTAGCAGTAGATGATAGAACATCTCGATAAGATCGAGGTTCCTCATCTTCATGCGTATCGGCCAGAAAGGCATTCCCCTCAATCTCAAAGAGACGACGTGGAATGTTACCCCTTTGACTTTTACGCATTTGAGGAACAAAAGACTCTTCATTCGATGGAAGAGTACTGCTTGAAGGCATGTCACTCCCACTATCTACAGGAGCCTGAGGAATTGCCTCATTGGACTCTACTGTATGAGTTGGGGCGCCCAAATCTTCCTCCATCTCATAAAAGTTCATCTCTTTGCTCATATCACCTCTGTTAGGGAAATCCATCTCAAGGAAATCAGCATCTCGTGACTCTATCGCCGATACAGTCCCATCAGTTTGCTCTCCAACGAACACATAACCTTTGGAGTGTTCAGAATATCTTACAAAGATACACTTCTTACCCCTCGGACCCAATTTCCCATGTTCATGAGAAGTGTTGTACACATAAGCTGCTGATCCCCAAGGCCGCATATGGCCTAATTCGGACTTTCTGCCGGTCCATAATTCATATGGGGTGGACTGAACGGATTTCGAAGGTACACGATTAAGTATATATGTCGTAGTCAATAATGCATCACCCCAATAGGAGATAGGCAAATTTTCTTCCGCCATCATAGACCTAACCATGTCTAATAATGTCCGATTCCTCCTCTCTGTCACACCATTTTGTTACGGAGTTCTAGGGATTGTCAGTTGTCTGATTATCCCTCTTTCCTCACATAGTTCTTTGAACTGATCGGATAGATACTCGCGGTCTCGGTCAGTTCGAAGTGCCTTAACACTTTTATCCAACTGTTTCTCGACCTCAATCAAATAACGTCTAAAGCATTCTAATGCATCAGACTTATGAGAGATCAAAAAAGTATATCCGAAGCGCGTATAGTCATCTATCATTGTGAGAAAGTAGGAACGTCCATGCCTTTCTTTCACATTCATAGGGCCACAGATGTCTGAGTGAATTAGTTGCAATGGCGTTTCTGCCCTAGTGGCTTTACCAAATGGTTTTCTAGTTGACTTTCCTGCTAGACAATGTTCACAAGTGGGTAGATTGACTTTAGCGAGTGGGCCTAAAAGACCTGCTCGAGCTAACCTAGTCATTCTATCATGTCCAATATGGCCTAATCTAGCATGCCATTGAATTGAACTAACATTATCATTCTCAACAAGCAAGGAATATGAATCATTACTATTAATGCTAGAATCAACAGTATCCAAAACCATAAAACCATATCCAAAAATATTCGTCCCATGCGAAATTATTACAATGTTGTTCTCAAAACTAACAGAATAACCTAAACGAAGTACTGACAAAACAGAAAATAAATTCTGCCGGACATCCGGCACATAAAGTACATCATGTAGGGTCAATGCAGAGCCTCCTCGCATTTTCAGTTTGTAAGTGTCAGTGCCTAGCACGTCCACACTGGAATCGTTCCCCATGAATACTTTTTTGTCAGCCGAAATGCGGCGGTATTCCACGAATCCACTCCGATCTCTAGCTATGTGGTCCGTTGCTCCTGAATCTACAATCCACATATGGAGAGAATGAGCAACCATAACAGTACTTGATACTAAACACATAGATAGATTAGGACTAGGAATTACCTTCTTCGGCTCAGTGCATTCACGAGCGAAGTGTCCCGCCTTGCCACAATTATAGCATGCCATTTTGACCTTATCCTTTTTGCCAGCACCTCGCTTGCCTCTTTTCCGTTTGCTGACACCACCACTCGCAGCCATCTTAGGCACAGTAGGATTAGCAGATTTCTTGCCCTTCTTTGGCTTGAACCCTTTATAAGAGCTCGATTCAGCTACATATGCCCTAGAGGACTTGACAACGTCAAGGCTCTTAGCCTCGAGCTCCAGGTGGCGACGAATATCATCAAAATTTCTGATATTCTCATTATGGGTCATGTTGACCCGCATATGTTCCCAACTGTCGGGAAGAGAGCCAATCACTGCTGAAATCTGCTGCTCGTCTGACAACTGAGTCCCACCGGATTTTAATTCCCGGATCATGTTAGCCATGATTCGAAGGTGTTATTTCATTGTGTGGTTATCACGTTTTTTATAACCATCGAATCTTATGGCTAACTCTCTCAGCCTTGTCAGCGAGGTGCCGCCAAACTTTATTTTTAGAGCTTCCCACATCTCGTGTGCCGTTGAGTATTGTTCATACTCAAATAGGAAGTCGTTGTTCATGCAGCTCAGCAACGTTATGCGAGCGATTCAGTCCTTTTTGCGCCAACTTTCGAAGGCTACAACCTTGACCGGATCCTTTGTATCTTCACCGTCTGGTTTTGTCATTTTGGACAGCAGGGTTTCTTCAACCTCTTGCTCCTCCAAGACCATCCTAACCTTACGGTGTCATACATCGTAATTATCCCCGTCTAACTTGTTTCCTTGATTAAGATCTGCGATTATGTGTTTTGAAGCCATTTCTGTTTCGAAAAAAATTGATTAAAGATGTTCATAGTTCACCACAGTATAATTATATCTAAGCCGCACGAATCAAATCAACATAAAAATAATTAGGACATAAATATAAAAGGGAGACTTCGCCACGCTTAGGAATCACAATTCATATAAATGTACAATTATTTAAACTTAATTTTTCGGCGCTTAAGACATTTAATTTAGGGAATAATTTTAATTAAATTACTACCACCTAAATCACTCCCACTAGAAATATGTGTGCATGTGCAATTACAGCATAACAATTTAATTCCATGTATCAAACAATTAATATTTCAAAATATTAACAAAGGAATTAAATAATAAGCAATTTTACACAATTTAATATACCAAGTATATTATAAACACATCAAAAAACTTCCCAAAATTTTTTAATAGTGTATTACCATCATAAAAGGTTAATGTAATTTTCTGGGATTTTTCTGATAATTATGCTAATTATCACAATTAATTAATCATTGCACAATTAAGTTGGAAATTAACAAAAATATCCAAATATATTACTTTTCCAAAACAAACAGTGGAAACATCAATTATATGCAAATAATTAATTTCTGTAAAATTTTCGGAATTTATTAATTTCATTTAGTATTTATAAATCATTTTCTTATATAAAATAATTAATAAAAATATTTTCTGAAATTAATTAACCGAGCGGGTCAAGAAATGGGGCGGTCAAGAACCGCGGGTCGAAATCGGGTCAGGGCGCGGGTCAACCGTCAGGCGCGTGTACAACACGCGCCATTTGCTGATGGGCGTCCGCGCATTGCGCGGGTACGTGGGATTTTCGCGGTGGCACGAGGCTCGTGTAGAACACGCGCCGCCTTCCTGACCTCCGTTCGCGACGTTTCTTTTTCTGTTGTGATCGTCTGGATAGGCTAAGTTCAATGGTATGCTCAACCACCATTTTGGGAGCTCCCATAATAGTGTTGTAATGAACGTGCAAGCCACTGAGAGTGGTTATTGCACTTCATCTTCAACTTTCAGCCATCAGATCGCGAATTTTTCTTACAGAGGCCATAACTTAGTCATTTCTTATTAAAATCATGCATATAATATATCTACGGAAAGCCCATGAAATATTCTACGCATACATGCCAAAATCACATGAAACAGATTATTACCCAGAAAGTTATGGCAAATTAAAGCATGCGGTTTTGATTTTTATACATGCTTTCATGGCATATTGTGTAAACAGTACATACATATGATCATACAACCAAGCTCTGATACCAATGAAGGATTTTAATAATATGTATGTTATCACAAGTTTACACAAATACATAAACGAGAACCAAAATCATACCCTCGAAGCGTGATCTTTTGGTGCGGAAGAACTCGTACGGTTGAAATGCCAAACCCAAACCCAAACAGTCGTCTCCGAACTATAGAATGAGAACGGAGAACAAATTCACAATCTATCACAATTTGGGAATTCAGTTGTTATGTTTTGAGCTCTGTCTCTATTTTTGGCTTAATCAATATCCTATATATTGATAACTGATGATGGGATGATCCTCAGATGAACTGAGGTCGTGGGTTTTATAGGCGTAGTGGTTTAATCCACTCCCTACAAAAACTCCAACCACTCAGTCATCTTAACGTTATAATTATAACGTTAAAGACTGAGTCTCAATAGCCATCTGACTAACAACCAAATGGGTCGGACCCTCCATGGGCGCCCCATTTAAAGATCCAAGATCCAACACTTCTTACTTTCGTCATTAGTTTCTGTCTTAAGTTTCTCTTTGCATTTATCAAACGCTTCTCCAGTGCTCCCTGATTGGTACCTAACTTGGGAGCAATCCACGTGATAGAAAACTGAGAGAACCGCATGTTTAGAGGTTCGCTTGTGCTCAAGGATCATTAAAAGCTCACCTAGACACCATCTAGAAGATGCATAGTTCTTCGAGAAGACAATTATCAAAATTCAGGATTGTTGAATAGCTTTTTTCAATTCTGACTTAATATTGTTGCCTCTTTCTATCTCATCATCATCTCTGAATGTACGTGTGAAATCCTGCTTGCACCAACGCTATATATAAGTGATTTGTAAAGGTTTCACGAGTGTTTATGCCTCTAAAACCCAAGAATACTTGATAAATATATCTTGAATTGGAAAAAGAAGCTTCTTGGGTTCTTAGAAGAGCCATTAAATAAAGCTCTACAAGTTGAGTGTCAGAGAAATCCAACCAATCTGTTAAGGCAACAGATATGCTTAGTAGTGATGAAGGCAGAACTTATATTCAGTGGGGTTAAAATTATTACGAGGCTATAAATAATTTAGTAGGGGTTCGAGGGCAGCGCCAATAAGTCAATTTTTTTGAATAATTATATATATAAAAAACATACATTTGATTACAATGATAATATAATGATCGTTAATTCTCTATATATTAATATGCATGTATATATACACCCTAATGACCCCTAATAGGCTTTTTTAAAGATAAATTATTTATAAATAATTAATTTCTTCAAAAAATAATATAGAATGGATTATTAATTAGTTTAAAAAGATTACATGAATATACGTATATAGAGGAGATATGAATGATGAGTTTGAGACTTAAGTGAAAATTTTATAAATTTTTAATTTGACCCCTATATTAGATATTTTACAAAATTTCAGTGGATTCAATTTATACATAATATTTTTTTTTTAATTTTTTCATATATTATAAAATAAAAACAAAAATCATACCTGCCTTCGTCACTGATTATACCTATCTATCTTATAAAACCAGATAGGGGACTAATAATAGCAGTACGGTCATATGTTTATGTTAATTTTATAGAATTTGTTGAAGATGTTTTGTTGACTACCTCTTTCTAGTAAAGAAAGTTTGTTTGATTAATTTTTTCCCTTTTTTACGAGTATATATATCATTTGTCCTTTATTATTAAAGAATAATGCTCAATTGTGATTCATGTAATTTTGTTTGATTATAATTTCTATTACTATGGCTGCCATTGATTTTATAATTAATAATTTTGACAAATAATTTAAAATTATGAAGGAATTAACTGATAGCCTAAAATTATTCATTTTGTATGGAGCTCTTTTTCACGTGGATCCGTAAACAATTTAATCCTATAACAAATTGTTGCACATGTATAAAAATAGAATAATTCAGAATTAATATATATTTTTATTCGTAAACAAGCATAGTGTCTACATCGTTTGATGCAAATGGAAATGAAAACTATTATTACAACATTAATACAATTGAAAATGTTGTCACCCACACGTTTTGCCTTGTAAGCATAAAGTAAAGTGTAGATTAATTTAACTTCCTTTATAGATCTTATTCATCAAAATATAGTGCTGTTAATTAACTTGATGGGGGGAGTTTTCCCTGTAAAAATGAAGAGAAGAAGGCAAGTGCCCGAGGTGGTTGATAACTGGGGACAAAATGCCCAGATCCTCTAATGCTCACAAATGAGAAGCCATCATATCCAACTGCATATCCCCCAACCTGCATATAGGCAATAAATTTTTGGAATATTAATATTCAACAATTAATTAATAAATGAATTATCATTTCATATATATAATTAAACTACGCAGTATAAATTTCACAAATTAATGTTTACTAGTATATATAAATTACCTCTCCTTGGAGGTACCAAGGGTACCACGGAGTCTTGACTAAAGCCTTCAGCTTTTTAATACCGTATCTTGTGACTGTTATTGGTATCACACCGTCTGTGTCACCACTGCAAATTTTTTTTTGATTTGTTATTAAGCTCAATAAATTACTATGTCCTAAAATTTTTTTTTTTTGGGATATTAGATTCAAATGGGTACACTTCATATACATTCTTTTGGCAATAATAAATTTTAGGAATACTGAGGAAAAAAAATCCATCTAAATTCGTTTTTATCTAAGTGTGCATATCACGTGCAAAACTTAATATTCAAAAATAAATCAACAGCAAAGAATTAGTATCTGTTATTTAGGACGTGCATGGGGATTATAAAATACTTGTTGGGCAATCCTCTGATATAAATTTTCCATTTCAGATTTCTTTTATTATAATTAATTGCATATTTTCTGATATCTTAATTACCTGTATATATACACTAGCATTCCACTTTCTATCAATTCTTGAATAGTTGGCAACAAGGTTGCTGGCGAATCATTCCAAACTTCAATGACCTCACTGTATACACAATAAAAAAAAACATATATAGAGTGATCACTTGACAAAACAAATATTAATTAATAATAATTTGGTATTATATTTTTTCCCTGCCAATAATAATATTTTATTAAATTTATAAAAAATCGAATGGCTATCAATTAAAACGACCTTAAGCATAATGGAAAATGTTATTTTTCCAATTTACCTGCATATTGCCCAGGGATATGGAAGAGCAGTAACATTTGCATGAAGAGCTTTCTGAACTTGAGGAATGTTTAGGTAGGAATTGATATAATCCTCCGAGCACGGATCAAATGATGATATCTATTCATTTGAGCACATTTAATACATATTACTATATTGGTTGGTTGGATCACCATCAAATTAAAGAGATTAATATATATATATATACACACACACACAGAGACACACACACACACACTTGTGTGAATAATATATATAAATTCGACGCACCGAGAGAGAGGCTGCGGAAGAATTGCATAATGGGGCGTATATATCATATGGGTAAATATTTCCAATGGCAGCATCTACTTGGTCCATATATCCGAGACAAGCCTTCGATTGCTCGGATGAAGAAAAATTGCAGTTTGAGAGAATTCCATAATAAATTTCATCAGAAATTAGTGCGTGCGACCAATAGAAATCCAATGATCCTGTGGTAGTTGTGTCATCGTCGATTAGGGCATTGCCAATCTGAAACATGCATTACGACTCATATGTATCAGGGTGGGCTTAATTAGGACAAAACATAACTAATTGGGAGTCTGTCTATAAGCAAGAAAAGTGTTTCTTACAGCGATTCCTTTTAGGTTGATTATAGTTTGGCTCGAAGAGTTTTTGTTATACTGAAGTATTGTTTGAGCCAGTTGAGGTACGTAATGGCCTGCATAACTCTCTCCGGTAATATAAAAGTCTCTAGTCTTGTATTCAGGAAATCTCTTCAGCCAATTTACTAGGAATGTATATGAATCAGCTGCAGTTCTGTTGTCTCCACTTAACTCGTAGTCCGAAGTTGTGTTTGAGTAAGAAAATCCGACACCAGCCGGAGATTCAAGGAAGATAATATTGGCATCTGAAACATGCATGCACGATTCAAATATCAACTTTATAAACAATTAATGAACAATAATATGAATAATTACTATTCTAAATAAATAAATTGAAAAATAAAATTCTCACCATTATTCCATGCATATTCATTTCGATATAGAGTTGCACCATCCTTGTTCACTCTAAATGGCCCTAGTTCCATCATGGCTCCTCCTCCAAGTGAAGAACAACCAGGTCCTGCCAGTATATACAATACGGTGCATTTTACTAAGTATGTAACATAAGATCATACAAAATTGTGCCAAGTTCTATCTCCTTCCCAAAATGATAAAAGACTGATAGTCCTTCTAAATTTTCTTCCACACAAAGTTCTATATAAAGGAAAAAAATCTTTGTAAGAACTCGTGTCTAAGTGTGTCAACAATAAATTTTTAAGAAATACTCCCCCCATTCTAAATTATATGATTATTATTGATTTTTGAAAACCAATTTAAGATATTTTTTAACTCAAAATCGAGACAACTCATTAAAAATTATAAAATAATAAAACTTACAATGAATTATACTTTTTAAATAGTTTATCATATTCACTTTATATATATTAATTAAAATTAAAAGAATCTATTTCAATTTTAAGTTTAAAAATCTTTTGAGTTAACTTTAAAAATTTAATTATGATCAAATAATATAGAACGGAGGGAGTATATTACAATAATAATATGAGTAATTATTTTGATAGGTAACTAGACAGACTGTCTAATTTATCTAGGTGACAGTATATCAAACAATTAAATTTAAGTATAATTTTAAGAATCAATTCGACACATTTCCGCTAAATCATGTTGTTCTATTATAATAAGTAATAGATATAAGATATTATGTACGTACCACCATTTAGCCACAACACAAGTGGCTTAGTCGAAGCGTCAGAAGGGGACTCCACAAAATAATAAAACAACGCTCTTCCTGCAGTAGGATCCACAGTAACATATCCTGAGTACTGATCAAAGTCCACTCCATCAGGTTGTCCAGGCAAACTATCAATCTTGTCAAGTTCCTTAAGTCCATCTTGAGGCCCAATATACACCGGTGAAGTCCCAACTGAGAATTCAGAGGCGTGAAACTTCTTGACCAAATCCCTCCTTGCAAACTTCCCTAATGGATTGAAACCTTTCTCAATATTGTAACAATGAACTGAGGCTACCAGGCATAGTAAAAAGAAGCAGAGAAATGTAAAGTTTGACATTTTAAATCAACTTGTGAAGACGAAGAACTATGGATTATTGTTATATAGGCCTCATTTCTTGGTAGTTTTTGGTAGCGAGACGGTCTAATCGATATAAATCTGCATTTTTTTGTCTCTTGTTTCTCATACAATAAATGTTGTTTATATCATTTTTTTTGCTAATTTAGTGGATGATTTTGTTTTATATATTTGCAAGGAGAATTGAAGAAGCATATATAAGCCTCGATTTTAGACAGTCTTAGCTGTTTAGGTATACGTACAAGAATTCTAACGTTTAGCTAGGGAGCATGGCGAAATGAATATGAGGAATCTGGCTGCTTACGAATACACCTCCATGCATGATGCATGGAAATTTCTTGTTTGAAATGAATAATACAAGTAATATATAGTTGTATATGTAGTCGTGTAAATATATAACTTCTGTGACAGTCTGTCTATGAGGCTGTCAATATCTTTGCGCCTTTAAAACCGGATTGAATTTTCTCCCTTTCCGAACATTTGTTCATGTATTAAAAACTTAAACAGTAAAATTCAAAAAATCACATGTGTTTTACATCAATTCTTAGTCACCACCGAGTCAGGTTTTACATTTCTATCACAACGGTTAACAATTTTGGCCTAACACCATTAACTTTTGTCAGTTTGTGTATAAAGACTCTTATACCCTTCTTATATTATTTAACTCAATAATATGTTCTTAAAAAAAATTCCTTTTAACATCTCAAAAACAAATAAACGATATTACAAGATAATAAACATTAAACTTAATTAATGTTATAATTCATTAAACTAAATTAAATCTAAATAACAAAAATAATATAGAAAACGTAAACACAATTTTCAATCATACATTTAGCAAAATAAATAAATAAATTCAATCATACTAAATTAAGTTAAGAATTAATGACCCAAAAAATGACACATGACATAGGATATATAAAATAAATAATTTTATAATTATGTTTTTGGGTCAGCAAATCCTTAAAAACTAAAATAAATTAAAAATCAGTTTTTTTTTTACAAAATAAATAAATAAATACGAATAATGCTTATACATACAATAAGTATGTACTGCACAAATAATATATATACAGGCGTAACTGAAAATTTAAAAAAAACAAACAAACAATTACATACAAACAAACAAACAAAAAATCAAGTCTTTATTTCATCTGCATTCTCTTTCCTTTGCTCAGAATACATATGAGGTCGTAAATGTGGTTTTTGTTTATTTTATTTTTGAATCGTGATATGTGATGGAAGTTGCCTTGGCCTTGGTTGATTAAAATAACCAAGGAATGGTTAGAACGGAAGGAGGGGATCAAAAGATTATTTAATTATTATATAAAGATAAATATTTTAGTGATTAGTAATTATTTGTATGAGTAATGCAATAGTAATAAAAATGGTTATAAAAAAGTGGATACAAAATAATGTGTCGGGATATCGGAGCAAGCTCTTCTAGAGGTTGATGTGAGACAGATGCAAAGAGTTGACACTTGTGATATTTTTTGACGAATTCTTTGGCATCTTCAAGTATAGTTGGCCAAAAATATCTTTGTCGCAAAATTTTATGAGCCAGTGTTTTTGCTCCCACATGGCCTCCGTAGATTCTTTCATGGACTTCCCGAATAGCATAATCGGACTCCCTTGGGTCGAGACAGCGAAGCAATGGAGAAGAATAAGATCTTTGATATAACTGATCATTTATGACGCAATATTTGGAGGACTTGTATTTTATTATTCGGGCCAAAGATTTATCTTTGGGTAGTTCCCCAGTTAGAAGGAATTTAAAGATTGAGGTCATCCAAGAATCTCCCTGTTCAATATCCATTACTGTCTAAACTAGGGTGCTCGGTTGCTGAAGATCTTCCAAATAAACAGATCCTTCTAACTCCCATTGATTGGTGGTTGCCAATTTAGAAAGGGCATCAGTGTGACGCCCCCAAATCTGGGCCCACACAGCCCAAACTTGAGTCGTCAAAATACTACAACAAAATTATTACAACAAAGCACAACGTACAACAATACAGTGTATAATAATACACAACTAAGTCTTCACTATTATTGCCACACTATTTTACAAAACGTGAAGACTATGATAACTATTCCTCGGACCCTCACTCCATTCCCCGGCTAGACCCTGTTATGTTTTCATCTCCTGTTGAAAAACAATGGAACAAAAGAAAGGGTGAGCTCAAATAGCCCAGTAAAGAATATCATGACTAAGATAATGACGAATAAATTATCATTAGTCTTCAACAGTTGAGTTCTTGATAGAATACAATAGACTACAAGGTTTATATCAAAAACTGCAGTTAAATTCTTAAACAACGTTCAGATCAATAATAGCAGCGGAATGAGCAATCTATAAGAAGAAGAATGCAGACTATAATGTCCACTCGCTTCTCTTTTTAGTAAAAACATCATCAACTTTTATCATCTGAAATATCATTAGTCAAGATAATACAAATTCACAGTTCCTGATCATAATCATGCACATCAACAGTTCATCTTTGTACTACGGGCCAAAGATATTCAATATAGCACCAACGATCATGATTATACCAGATTCAGCCTTTGGTCATAATCATACCAAACAACAGTTCATCTTTGCACTACGGGCCAAAGAGAACATTCACCACGTGCCATAAAAGACACCGAACAGATGTATCGCCTTTAACCTATTATATCGCCTTTAACCTATCATCTGTTCAACAAATATATCACATCTGTGCCCCCGACCACAGATATTCACAACAACTTGATTTTTGGATGATTAGAATGATATAAATGATGAACAGAAGAAATAGGATAACAATAAGTATCGGAAGTTTACTTTGTACAGATTCAAATAATGTCCAAATTGTCAACATGATGTGGAGTGAAATTTAAAAATGATATTCAAGATCCACAGTTCAGAATAACGGTTACAATTCAATAGAAAGGTTCACGTAAATAGGAAGGTTCAGTTGAAATAATGAAGTTCAATTATTATGGAACATATAATATTTTCAGGAATTATAGAAGTAATAGTTCCATAATAAATTTCGATTTAGGAGTATGAAAGAAAATAATATCCCTTACCGTAGCAGGTTTGATTAACAAAAGGTGAAGGAAATTAATACAAAGGGTTATTCACCAACAGGCGGCAATCCGCTCCGTAAGGTTATTCCCACAATTTAATAGAATTTGAGTACAAAGAGTTATTCACCAAACAGGCGGCAATCCGCTCCGTAAGGTTATTCTCAGAGATTAATAATGAATGAATACGAAAGGTTATTCACCAACAGGCGGCAATCCGCTCCGTAAGGTTATTCCCACAATTTAATACATGGAAATAAAAGGCACGTCTTATGAGTAAGGAAGAAACAATATTATTATCGAGAATCAAATAATGATAATCCCTTACCATAGTATGTTTGAATAATGGAAGATGAAAAAGATGGTATCCCTTACCGTAACACGTGACTGGATATTGATTTAAATGAGGTTGATTAACTTGAACAGTACACGTATACTTATAGATCTTCACAAATACTCAAGATGACTTAAGCACACTTAGAGAGAACTTTCACAAGAAGTATTTAGAGAGAGAAAGAAAGAACAAGTAAGGAAGTTTATGAAAAATCCTTAAGTTAAGGCTTCTATTTATAGCCAAAAATCTTATCATTCATTTAATCTAAACCATTCATTTAAAGATCATCTTTTAATCTACACCATCCATTTCAAATATTATATTATCTTTAATCTACACCATTCATTTCATATCACCTAATAATCACCTAACTTTATATTATAAACAAATCAATTTAATTATTCAACAATAATTCACACTTTAATCTACACCATTCATTTCATATCACCTAATAATCACCTAACTTTATATTATAAACAAATCAATTCAATTATTCAACAATAATTCACACTTTAATCTACACCATTCATTTCATATCACCTAATAATCACCTAACTTTATATTATAAACAAATAACTTTATCAATTCAATTATTATGACTAATTGTTATAAATACAGTATAGTTAGCTCTTAGATATCAAGTCAATAAATTAATGAAATACAACTGTTTAAATAACATCATAATAGAGATAACAATAATGTAAAATAAAGCATACGTTACTGTGTAATGACAATTATTGATTCAATAATGTGAATTACTGTGCATATGTTACTGTGACAATTATTAGGTTCAATAATTTTAAAAACAGTGCAACAACAATTATTGACTCAATGATATAAAATACAGTGTAATGACAATTATTAAATCAATAATGCAAAATACTGTGTAACAACAATTATTGAATTGATAATATAAAATATTATGCAGTGACAATTATCGATGAAATGATGCGTAACAGTTACGGTGTCAATTATCAGACCAAAAATATGAGACACTATGCAATACCGTGTGTTACTGTAGAGTACCGAGTGCTACAGAAAATACCAATAACTACCGTATGCTACTATTCTTTTATCACCGGTATTTTAACAGTTCCGTTGACTATTTTTATTTAAAAAGGTTATTTCTGTCGTTTTCTATATCCGACAAATATTCCGTTGTGGGGTCCACCAATAATTTGTTATTTCGGCGCCGTCGGACCAAACGAATATTCCCCGACCAAACGAAGATTCCCCGACAAAGCGAATATTGTCCGACAAAATAAAATTTGCACATAACATCCTTAACTTTTAACTTTATCGATTTAACCACTTACTGTTTAAAAAAAATATCTATATGAAGAAAAATTAAATTTTGTATTTCATAAAATTCGGGGTCTTACAACCTCCCCTCCTTATGAAATTTCGTCCCCGAAATTGACGTACCTGACATATCGAAGAGGTAAGGATACTTAGATTTCATCTCAGATTCTAGCTCCCAGGTCATTTCCTCAGTATCTTGGTTCCTCCATAAAACCTTAACTTGAGGTATAACCTTTGAGCGTAGGATCTGCTCCTTCTTATCCAGGATCTTAACAGGTACCTCCTCGTATGTTAAATCCTCTGCTATAACGTCTGCTTCTAACTCAATGACGTGGTTTGGGTCCTTCACATATTTACGTAACATAGATATGTGAAAAACGTTATGGATGCGAGACATACTTGGTGGTAGGGCTAGTCTGTAGGCTACGGTTCCTATTCGATTGAGGATTTCAAATGGGCCAATAAATCGAGGGTTAAGCTTTCCTCTCTTTCCGAATCTCGTAACCCCTTTCCATGGAGAAACACGTAAGAATACATGATCTCCGACGTTGAAACTTTCGTCTCTCCGATGAAGATCAACATAACTCTTTTGTCGTTCTTGTGCGGTCTGTATTCGTTGTCGGATCATTTGGATCTTTTCGGTCGTCAAGCGTACCAACTCGGGTCCCAACAATTTTGCTTCTCCTACCTCATTCCAACATATTGGAGAGCGACACTTCCTTCCATACAATGCCTCGAATGGAGCCATGCCTATGCTTGCTTGGTAACTGTTGTTGTAAGAAAATTCCACCAACGGCAAGTACTTATCCCAACTTCCTTTGAAGTCTAATACACAAAGTCTCAAAAGATCTTCGAGGGTCTGGATCGTCCTTTCCGATTGTCCGTCCGTTTGAGGATGGTATGCAGAACTAAAACGTAGTTCAGTGCCCATAGCTTTTTGTAGACTGATCCAAAAGCGTGAAGTGAATCTAGGATCTCGATCAGAAACTATGGAAACTGGCATGCCATGCAATCTCACGATCTCATTTATGTACATACCGGCAAGACGTTCAAGTGAAAAGTTTTCTCGTATAGGCAAGAAATGAGCAGATTTGGTCAATCTATCTACGATCACCCAAATTGCATCTAAGCCTTGAGAAACTTTTGGAAGACCCGTCACGAAGTCCATATTGATGTGTTCCCACTTCCATTCGGGAACTTCAAGTGATTGTAATGGACCTTTAGGAACTTGATGTTCTGCCTTGACACGTTGACAAGTTAGGCACCTTGAGATAAACTCCGCAATCTCTCTTTTCATATTGTTCCACCAAAATGTATGTCGAAGATCTCGATACATCTTGGTACCTCCTGGGTGGATTGCAAACGGCGTGTTGTGTGCCTCCATCATGATTTTATGCTTTAATTCAGGATCGTTAGGAACACAGAGTCGAGAGTTGACTCGAAGTATTCCTTTCTCGTCGATTCTTGCTTCGGGAATGGCACCTTCCTGTACTTTCTTTATCATGTTTATCAGTTCCGGATCGGTAGCTTGAGCAGCTTTAATTTTATCGATTAAAGTTGGTTCTACTCGCACGTGAGCAATCTTCGAGTGGGTCCCTGGTGTCTTTAGCTCTATCTCCATCTTTTGCAAGTCGTACAAAATACACTTTTGTGTTGTCAGCAGTGCACTTGTACTTGCATAAGATTTTCTGCTCAAAGCGTCAGCTACAACGTTCGCCTTTCCCGGGTGATACTGGATTGTGTGGTCATAATCCTTTAACAGCTCAAGCCAACGTCGTTGTCGCATGTTGAGTTCCTTCTGGGTGAAGAAATATTTGAGACTTTTATGATCCGTATAGATATCCACTTTTTCTCCGTACAAGTAGTGTCTCCAGATCTTCAACGCGAAAACGACTGCTGCCAACTCTAGATCATGAGTAGGATAATTTTTCTCATAATCTTTGAGTTGTCGAGAGGCGTAGGCTATAACATTTCCATGTTGCATAAGGACACAGCCTAGACCTTTGCCAGAAGCATCGCTGTAGATAACAAATTCTCCTGATCCTGATGGTATGGTCAGAACAGGAGCTGAAACCAGTCTCTTCTTGAGTTCTTGGAAACTTTTCTCGCATTCCTCGCTCCATATGAATTTTGTGCTTTTCCGAGTAAGCTGCGTTAATGGAGTGGCGATTCGAGAAAATCCTTCTACGAATCTCCGATAATAACCAGCTAGACCCAGAAAACTTCGGACTTCGGTTACTGTTTTGGGTTATTCCCAATTTAGTACCGTTTCAATCTTCGCAGGATCGACTGATATTCCTTTACTAGAAATCACATGCCCAAGAAACGCGACCTCCTCAAGCCAGAACTCACATTTCTTCAACTTGGCATATAATTTGTTTTCACGGAGCTTTTGTAGTATCAATCTCAGGTGTTGTTCATGATCCTCGCGACTCTTGGAGTATATGAGGATGTCATCAATAAAGACAACCACAAAATGATCCAAATGTTCCTTGAATATCCGGTTCATCATGTCCATGAAAGCTGCAGGAGCATTAGTTAGTCCAAAAGGCATGACTAAGAACTCATAATGCCCATAACGAGTTCTGAAAGCAGTCTTTGGAATGTCCTCAGCTTTAACCTTTAACTGATGATATCCAGAACGGAGATCAATCTTTGAGAAATGTTGAGCGCCTTGCAATTGATCAAACATGTCATCAATCCGAGGTAATGGGTACCTGTTCTTGATGGTGACATGGTTCAATTCTCGGTAGTCAATGCACAATCTCATACTCCCGTCTTTCTTCTTCACAAATAGAACAGGAGCACCCCAAGGTGATGCACTCGGACGAATGAAACCGGTATCCAACAATTCCTGTAGTTGGACTTTTAACTCTTGAAGTTCAATGGGAGCCATTCGGTAGGGAGCTTTGGAAATGGGCTTGGTACCGGGTTCAAGATCAATATAAAAATCAATTTCACGGTTTGGGGGTAAGCCAGGAAGTTCTTCAGGAAAAACGTCAGGAAACTCATTAACAATGGGAATATCATTCAAGTTTGACGTATTTTTGTTCAAATCAGTGACATGAGCTAAAAAGGTTTGACATCCGTTTTTCAATAAACGAATGGCTTTATGGCTAGAAATAACAGTTATAGATTTCAATGGTTTAGTTGCTTGAATTTGCATGACAGGTTGATTAGGAATATGAAAACTAATAATCTTATGAAAACAATCAATTTTAGCATGATGGGTAGTCAACCAATCAATTCCTAAAATCACATCAAATTCACGCATCTCCAAAGAAATAAGGTCAACAGATAATGTGAGGTTGTTGATTTGAACTAGGCAAGATTTATAGACAGTAGATGTAATGGTCATTTCTTCTAATGGGGTTTCAACTGATAAGTCAAAGTCCAAGTTTTCAGGAGTTAAGTTTAAACGCTGAGCACATGCAGGTGAGATAAAAGAATGGGTAGAGCCAGTATCTAACAAAGCGTAGACTTCACGAGAATTTATGAATAGCTTACCGGTTATCACCTCGTTCGAGTTTCGCGCCATTTGGGATGTCACAACAAAAGCTCTCCCTTGAACTACAGATTTTCCTTTATCCGCGCTAGCTTTTGGTATCATCATTGCAGCTGGACTTGATTTTGTGGCAGGACAAAACCGCGCAAGATGACCCTCTTTCCCACAACTGTAGCACTTTTTGGACTGCAGAGTACAGTTTGGGCTGATGTGACCTTCCTGACCACACCTATAGCATCTCACTGGTGGTCGATCTTCTCCCCTTGAAACTGGGGTCGGTGCTGGTGTTGGTACTGGTGCTGGTGCCCTTCCATAATTATTATGGAATCTCTTTCTTTTGAAATTGTTCCCACTAGATTCTCCTCTTCTGTTATTTGGTGTGGAATTACCACCGAAGTGTTGGTTACCTCCTCGATGGTTTTCGTTCCTGTGGTTGTTGTCACTCCTTTCTCTATGCTGATCATTAACTCTTGGCTGCAATGTTTCATCTGTTTGCTCCACCCTTTGAGCCCTATCTACAACATCTGAATACAAACTGAATTTATGAGAACTAAGTTGTTGACGAATTTTGAGTCTCAAACCTCTCAGGAACATTCGACTCATTCGTGCTTCGTCATCTACTAGATGAGTCGCAAAACGAGAAAGTTCAGCAAACTTAGCTTCATATTGAGAAACTGTCATGTTTCCCTGCTCCAGCTTAATGAATTCCACTTCCTTCATATGGCGGATGCTTTCTGGGAAGTACTTCTCGTTAAACAGTTCTTCGAATTCTGTCCAAGACATTTCGAGTGCTGAAGGTTGGATACGTTTTACCGCTTCCCACCAATGGTCCGCCTCACCTCGTAACATAAAAGTGGCAAATGGCACCTTCTGATCATCAGCGCATTGTAAGACATCAAGTATTTTTGTCGTCTGCTTCAGCCATGCCTCCGCTTTGAGTGGGTCAGGCTTCCCGTGGAATTCAGGTGGTCCTAATTCTTTAAATTGCTTAACAGTGACCATCCTCAAATTGCCAGCGTTTCTACCGTTGTTATTGACTGGATTTTCTCTTCCTTGATTCTGTATGAACTGCATGAAATTCCTAAAGAATCCATCGTTCATCATGTTATCAGGAACATTATTTCCTGAGTTGGCAGGAGGATTGTTTGGGGCCTCTTGATTCTCGGCTACATTTGCTTCGGGTATTCCATAGTTAACCTCTTGATTTTCAGATGCCATACTTAACTGTGGTCACAAAATAAATGTTAGTTCAAATAAACTGACTCATCACTTCATGTTCCTACATTCAAATCGACTCATTAGATAATAAAATCTATTTTAGGTAGGACACACTAGTGACTGATTCTATTCGTCTCTCCCTTCCTAGTTCTACCCCAGATCGCCATTAAAGACCATATCCCTAAGCTCTGATGCCAACTGTGACGCCCCCAAATCTGGGCCCACACAGCCCAAACTTGAGTCGTCAAAATACTACAACAAAATTATTACAACAAAGCACAACGTACAACAATACAGTGTATAATAATACACAACTAAGTCTTCACTATTATTGCCACACTATTTTACAAAACGTGAAGACTATGATAACTATTCCTCGGACCCTCACTCCATTTCCCGGCTAGACCCTGTTATGTTTTCATCTCCTGTTGAAAAACAATGGAACAAAAGAAAGGGTGAGCTCAAATAGCCCAGTAAAGAATATCATGACTAAGATAATGACGAATAAATTATCATTAGTCTTCAACAGTTGAGTTCTTGATAGAATACAATAGACTACAAGGTTTATATCAAAAACTGCAGTTAAATTCTTAAACAACGTTCAGATCAATAATAGCAGCGGAATGAGCAATCTATAAGAAGAAGAATGCAGACTATAATGTCCACTCGCTTCTCTTTTTAGTAAAAACATCATCAACTTTTATCATCTGAAATATAATTAGTCAAGATAATACAAATTCACAGTTCCTGATCATAATCGTGCACATCAACAGTTCATCTTTGTACTACGGGCCAAAGATATTCAATATAGCACCAACGATCATGATTATACCAGATTCAGCCTTTGGTCATAATCATACCAAACAACAGTTCATCTTTGCACTACGGGCCAAAGAGAACATTCACCACGTGCCATAAAAGACACCGAACAGATGTATCGCCTTTAACCTATTATATCGCCTTTAACCTATCATCTGTTCAACAAATATATCACATCTGTGCCCCCGACCACAGATATTCACAACAGCTTGATTTTTGGATGATTAGAATGATATAAATGATGAACAGAAGAAATAGGATAACAATAAGTATCGGAAGTTTACTTTGTACAGATTCAAATAATGTCCAAATTGTCAACATGATGTGGAGTGAAATTTAAAAATGATATTCAAGATCCACAGTTCAGAATAACGGTTACAATTCAATAGAAAGGTTCACGTAAATAGGAAGGTTCAGTTGAAATAATGAAGTTCAATTATTATGGAACATATAATATTTTCAGGAATTATAGAAGTAATAGTTCCATAATAAATTTCGATTTAGGAGTATGAAAGAAAATAATATCCCTTACCGTAGCAGGTTTGATTAACAAAAGGTGAAGGAAATTAATACAAAGGGTTATTCACCAACAGGCGGCAATCCGCTCCGTAAGGTTATTCCCACAATTTAATAGAATTTGAGTACAAAGAGTTATTCACCAAACAGGCGGCAATCCGCTCCGTAAGGTTATTCTCAGAGATTAATAATGAATGAATACGAAAGGTTATTCACCAACAGGCGGCAATCCGCTCCGTAAGGTTATTCCCACAATTTAATACATGGAAATAAAAGGCACGTCTTATGAGTAAGGAAGAAACAATATTATTATCGAGAATCAAATAATGATAATCCCTTACCATAGTATGTTTGAATAATGGAAGATGAAAAAGATGGTATCCCTTACCGTAACACGTGACTGGATATTGATTTAAATGAGGTTGATTAACTTGAACAGTACACGTATACTTATAGATCTTCACAAATACTCAAGATGACTTAAGCACACTTAGAGAGAACTTTCACAAGAAGTATTTAGAGAGAGAAAGAAAGAACAAGTAAGGAAGTTTATGAAAAATCCTTAAGTTAAGGCTTCTATTTATAGCCAAAAATCTTATCATTCATTTAATCTAAACCATTCATTTAAAGATCATCTTTTAATCTACACCATCCATTTCAAATATTATATTATCTTTAATCTACACCATTCATTTCATATCACCTAATAATCACCTAACTTTATATTATAAACAAATCAATTTAATTATTCAACAATAATTCACACTTTAATCTACACCATTCATTTCATATCACCTAATAATCACCTAACTTTATATTATAAACAAATCAATTCAATTATTCAACAATAATTCACACTTTAATCTACACCATTCATTTCATATCACCTAATAATCACCTAACTTTATATTATAAACAAATAACTTTATCAATTCAATTATTATGACTAATTGTTATAAATACAGTATAGTTAGCTCTTAGATATCAAGTCAATAAATTAATGAAATACAACTGTTTAAATAACATCATAATAGAGATAACAATAATGTAAAATAAAGCATACGTTACTGTGTAATGACAATTATTGATTCAATAATGTGAATTACTGTGCATATGTTACTGTGACAATTATTAGGTTCAATAATTTTAAAAACAGTGCAACAACAATTATTGACTCAATGATATAAAATACAGTGTAATGACAATTATTAAATCAATAATGCAAAATACTGTGTAACAACAATTATTGAATTGATAATATAAAATATTATGCAGTGACAATTATCGATGAAATGATGCGTAACAGTTACGGTGTCAATTATCAGACCAAAAATATGAGACACTATGCAATACCGTGTGTTACTGTAGAGTACCGAGTGCTACAGAAAATACCAATAACTACCGTATGCTACTATTCTTTTATCACCGGTATTTTAACAGTTCCGTTGACTATTTTTATTTAAAAAGGTTATTTCTGTCGTTTTCTATATCCGACAAATATTCCGTTGTGGGGTCCACCAATAATTTGTTATTTCGGCGCCGTCGGACCAAACGAATATTCCCCGACCAAACGAAGATTCCCCGACAAAGCGAATATTGTCCGACAAAATAAAATTTGCACATAACATCCTTAACTTTTAACTTTATCGATTTAACCACTTACTGTTTAAAAAAAATATCTATATGAAGAAAAATTAAATTTTGTATTTCATAAAATTCGGGGTCTTACAATCAGTCATTGCATTTTTCGATCTGATCACGCCTATAATCTGATACTTCGGGAAAAACGCCAACAGTGATCGTACTAATCGAAGATAGGCCTGCAAGTGAACCTCTTTTGCTTCATACTCCCTCTAAGACTTGTTTTACTACCAGTTGGGAGTCGCTGTAAATGACCAAGTTTTTCACCTCCAGACTTCGGGCTAGTTTCAATCCTACCGCTAATGTTTCATATTCAGCCATGTTGTTAGTGGCAATGAGCCCGAATCGTATTGACTGCTGCACACTGAAACCTTCCGGAGAAGTGAGGATTACGCTTGCACCACTCCCGTCCCGATAATGGATCCGTCCACGAACAAAGTCCATACAGATTCTTCGGGAGTGATTGTCAATTCATTATGGTCAGGTTCTTTTTCTTCTGGATCATCGGGAAAGGAGCACTCGATGATGAAGTCGATGAGTGCTTGTGCTTTAATGGCCGTCCGAGGACGGAACTCTATGTTGAACTGACTTAGCTCGATGGCCCATGCTGCCAGCCTTCCTGATGACTCTGATCTGTAAAGAACTTTTTGAAGAGACTGATCTGTGAGGACGAGGATAGTCCGCCCCTGGAAGTAATGTCGGAGTTTGCGAGTAGAGATAACTAATGAGTAAGCCAACTTCTCTAGATTTGGGTATCTTGTTTCAGCATCCCGAAGAGCATGACTTACGTAATAGACAGATTTTTGCCCTTCTAAATCTTTCCTTATTAAAGCTGACCCAATTGTCAAAGATGTGGCAGACAAGTATAGTTGTAGATCCTCTTCGGGAAGGGCTTTACTAAGTATTGGCGGAGAAGAGATATAGCTTTCGATCTGGTCAAAGGCCTCTTGGTAGTCTTCGGTCCATAGAAATGTCTTCTGATTTTGAGCTTCCTTCAAAGTGCCGAAGAAAGGGAGACATTTCTTCGTTAAGTGAGCCACAAACCAATGAAGAGCTACCAACCTTCCCGTCAACCGTTGTATTTCTTTAAAGTTTTTCGATGGCTCTATCCCTCTTCGGCTAACCATATATCCCAAAATTTTGCCTGACCCGAGGCCAAAAGTACATTTAGTTGGGTTAAGTCTCATGTTGTGGGATCTGATATTCTCGAAGCATTCTTTCAGGTCGGATAAATGGTCTTCTTCCTTCATGCTTCGGACGATCATGTCGTCAACATAGACTTCCATGTTTCTCCCGATCTGGCTACTGAATACCTTATTCATCATTCATTGGTATGTAGCTCCCTCATTGATTAAGCCGAAGGACGTGACTTTATAGGCATAGATTACTCGGTGAGTGATGAAGGTGGTCTTCGGGATATCACTTTCCATCATAGTGATCTGATTGTATCCCGAGAAAGCATCCAGGAAGCTCATTACTGTATGTCCCGAGGTAGAATCGATTAACTGGTCGATGCTCGAGAGAGGGTAGTAATCTTTAGGATACGCCTTGTTCAAATCTGTGTAATCTATACACATCATCCACTTCCCGTTGTATTTTTTTACCAGCACCACATTAATGAACCATTCTGGATAATTAATTTAAAAAATAAAGTCAGTAGCCAGAAGTTTATCGATTTCTTGATCAATTACCTTTTGTCTCTCGGGAGCTATATTCCTTCGCTTCTGTTTTACAGGCTTCGAGTTTAGGCTTACACTTAGCTGGTGTACGGCCACGGACTTGTAAATGCCTGGCATGTCGGCCGGAACCCATGCAAAGATGTCTGAATATTCTTGTAGGAGAGCAACCAGCTGAGACTTGATCTCTCTCTGAAGGCCAGTTCCAATCTGTACGGTTTTCTCATCATCCTCTTGAAATAATAAAACATCCACCGTGTCTTCGGCAAGTGTTGCAATTGGCTCGGTACATCCTTTGGTGAAAGGTTCAAACTCGATCTTCATTGCAGTTTTCTGCCGATTATCACTGGAAGGGGATGTCTGAATGGTTTGGAGGTAACACATTCGGGAAAGATCCTGATCGCCGATTGATTCCCCAATCCTATTTTTGGTTGAAAATTTCATCTTCAGATGTGGGATTGAGGTTATTGCTTTCAGTGCTGACAAAGTTGTTCTTCCCAAGATGGCGTTGTAGTTGTTTTCTACTTGAACTACATAGAAACGAATCATAATAGAGGCTTACTTCGGGGGAGTCCCAAAGATCACAAGTAATTCAATCGTCCCTACTATACGGACTAGGTTATTCTCAAACTCGTATAAGGGGGACTCATTGCAAATCTCCAGCTTCCTTCCCCCCAAGTCTAGGCGATAGTATGCTCGGCTATAGAGTACATCGACTGAACTCCCATTATCAACAAGCATCCGCTTCATGTCTATAGTTTCGACCTGAGCTGTAATGACCAGTGCATCCTAGTAGGGAGTGACCATCCCCAATGGGTAATCGTCATCGGAGAAGATGATAGGGTCGGTCTTGATGTCCTGTGGCTTCCTGGACACCTGATGAACCTCTCTACCGAAAGCCTTCCTCTTTCAGTTAGAAAAGACTGAGATCGATCCTCTAGAAATGACATTAACCACACATTTTGCCTCCGTAATTGGTGGAGGTGGCTCGATACTATCAAAGATTGATTGTTGGTAGGAATCGACAACATATCCGTCAAGATTGTCATTCCGAACTTATTTTTCTAAGAAGTCTTTCAGCCGGTAACAATCTTCGGTATCATGCCCCTTTGCTTCATGATAGGTGCAGTATCTGTCCCCATTCTTCTGCCTTCTGAAGATTCGGATCTTCGGGGGTTTCTCATATAAAGGTTCATTTTTTATCGCCTTCACGATATTGCTTTTACTGGTATTTAGGGGTGTGTAATCCTTTTCATTACCCATTCTGTCCCTCGGGGGATCGTTATTTTGCTGTCGATCCCTGTTGGAATCTCTTCTGTCATTTTCTTTTTTGTCGTTGCCATTGGATTTCTTTTCGGCACTATCGCCTCTGGGGTCTCTCTGGTGAAAATCACTTGTGTTTTTTGATGAACCCCGAAAATTGGCGAGAGCCTCTTCTAACTCAATGAACTTGTCAACTTTCTCGTAGGTCTCAGATAAAGTTTTCAGGGCCCTCGAGATGAGCTCTTCGATCAACCTGCTAGATTTATCAACATTTAATCCCATAGTCAAAAATTGGATTACCTGTTTTGGGTCAATCTTGTTGATCTCAAAAACCGCCTCCCGAAACCTTTTAACATACTGCTGAAGACTCTCATTCGGCCTTTGCTTGACCTGTAGAAAAGAGGTCATCATTCTGGCACGACGCTTGTTACTCTCGAAGCGGGTATGGAATTGTTCTTACAATTCTTCCCATGACTTAATAGACCCGAATGGAAGTGAGGTAACCCACTCTCTGGCAGTCTTCTTCAGGGTGGATTAAAATAGGTGGCACATCGCCACCGCATCATGGTCATGGAAGTGCATGACTTGATCGAAGGAGTAGGTGTGGTCATGGGGGGCTCCTGTTCCTTCATACATCTCCAAGGTGGGTACTTTGCGACTTCGGTCGATCTTGGCTTCTTCTAGTTCTTTTGAGAACGGAAAAAACTGGGTCTTCTTGGATCCATAGTATTTGTCTGAAGCCTTCTTCGGTGAGGATTCTCCAATATGACTTTCATGACTTCGTCTGTCTCCCTGATCTTTCTTTGAAGGTGATCTGGCTCGCTTTCGCAAATCTGATGTCCAGATTGACTTAGAATGGATCGGCTCCCTATCTCGCTCTCGTGCTTCACTCCCACGTCGTTCCGAGTGTCTGTCGTCTCGTCGGTTACGATGCTCTGAGCGGGAGGCCGAGCCTCTCTGGCTCAAAAGATCATTTCCGGCCTCGGCCAGTTCCTGATATTGCTTACCAAGTTCTTTCTACTAGATGTCCAGAGCTTTCTTTTTGTCGAGGATCGACTGGAGACGACGTTCTTTATCTGTTATCGTCTCCTGGTGAGATTGAGAGGGTGGTGGTCGCCGTGAATTACTGTGCAATTGTGAAGTCTCCATATCGATTATTTTCGATGAAAAATTTACTCGGTACTAAGGCCCTTATTTTAGCGCTAATGTTGACACTCAAATTTCGTCCGCACGTCCTGCTGGCCGTCTGGGAAGAATACCTGCACAAAAGTCCTAACAGCTTGGGCCATCGGTGGACTCCTTCGATATGAGTGTTAGTGAAGGTTTCAAGATAGGTCAACAATGGAGGCTTAAGTATTTAGTAGAGTAGAATAGCGTAACCCTCACCTCAGTTATTGACCGGGTATTTATAACACTTACCTGTCCTAATAGGAATGTCTATCGGAGAAGTAGTAGTTGAATAGGAAGGTAACTATCCTAAGCCATTTAGGATACATGACTCCTACTCTAATTAGGATTAGATGTAGTAAGTAGTCATCATTCGAGTGGTCTTAGAAACCCAACCCAAGCCTATCGGACTGAGGAGTCCTCATAAGAGACCGCTAAGCCGATGGTCCATTGGGCCTAGCCCAATATGAATTATCGGATCAGACTTAGCGAAATACTCATCCTAACACTTTTCATCCCCTTCCATTTTATACAAAACCTATAATTTTGCCCATTAAAGTTAACACGTTTTACTTAATACAGTATTGAACTTTTAATTTTTCAAATTACACCAGTAAACTAATTAAAATACTAAAATTGGGTCATTCTGTTAAATTGAATGGATGACTGTTAAATCTTTCCAGCATATTTCTCACATGGATGGTGAAAAGAAAAGGGGAAAAAAAAGTTGACATGTCGGTATGAAAAAATAAAATTAGTAAAGACATAAATACCTGACCAAAATATAATAAAAAATAGCTTAGAACAATGGCATGTGTTTTTTTTATTATTATGTTATTAATTCAAAATAAAAATATAAAATTAAAATTATTTAAAAGAAATATTAAAAAATAACAAAATTTTGAAAATATATAAAAAAAACTTTTTAAAATTAAAATAAAGTTGAAAAATTATAATATAAAATTAAAAACAAAATAATAAAATTTTAAAACAAGTAAAATTAAAATAAACTTGAAAAATAAAACTAAAAACTAAAAACAAAATAATAAATTTTGAAAAATACAAATTAAATTAAAATGAACTTGAAAAATTGCATATAAAAAAAAATAAAAATATAAAATCAATTAAATTATTAAAAGTACGTAATAAAATTTAAAATTACAATTAATTTTTTTTTTAAAATGATAATTTTTAAAAAATACAAAATAAAATTAAAATAAACCAAACTACATATTCTTTCTTCTTCTTTTGTGGATTAAGACCCAAACCAAATCCATCTCCATCATCTACCGCCTTATTTTCCGACGCACCACCATCATCTCCGATCAGAAACCAAATTACGTCGTTTTGTCTGTCTACCTCTCCGCTGTCATCGTTTTAATCATTAGTAAAAGTGGTCATGCATATATGCAAAGATAAAATAGAAATGAGATAATTATAAAATCTTGAAACGGATCCAATTGGAGTGCACTCTCATGTGGTTGCTTCTTAATTTTAATCGAACTAAAATTTAAAAAAGCCAATGAAATTTATAAATAGATTTAATAGGATTAGATTTAGGGGTCAATCCATGGCTATCCTCACCTAGTAAGTCGAGGGCAAATTAAGAAAAAGCAAGAAAGAGTGATGAAAGCAGGTTAAGTGGAGAGAACAAATCCACTTTCTTTTTCATTACTTCTATCTCAAATGTTTATTGTTTTGTTCGAAAGACTCCGAACAATACTTTTTAGAATTATAAGTTTACGTACATAATATTTAAATATAAAATTAAATATTATATTTATTTTAATTATTAAAAAATAAAATATGATATAAATTTTAATATAATATTTAATTTTTTAATTATTAAGATAAATATAATATTTAATTTTATGTTTGAATATTTTATATTTATAATTAATTTTTCGGAATCCATTAACGAAGATAACAGAGTTTTGGCATATTATTATCTATTACTCTTCCTTTTATTTTCCTCATATTGTCCATTTTTTCTGTCCTTTCGTTATCAGACTCCATATATATGGTGGTATAAGCTAAGGCTATTTTTTAGGAATGTCTTGAAAGACAGGGGAATGGAGACCGGTCTAGCGACTTTTTTTTTTTGGTTTGATTTTTTAGAACTAATTTTTTTATAAAATACAGTAATTTAGGTATAATTTAAATACACATAAACAAACAGTGTTGTACAGTCTGTAAACACTATTTATTTATATGTATGTAAATCACACCTAAATCACTGTATTCTGTAAAAAATTTAGTTTTAAAAAATCAGACTTATTTTTTGAAAGTCATTTAAAAAATTATATATATATTCAATCGGTCGCTAGACCGGTCCCCATTCTCCGGTCTTTTTAAAAGAGTCCCATTTTTTATGTTTTAAGAAAAAATCAATTTAAAAATAAACGTGCAAACAAGAAAACTATTTAGAAACCTTTTGGGCCTCAGGCCCATAATTTCAGACTTCAATAGTAAGTGGCCATATTATGTTGGATCTAATAAGTTAATTTTTTTTGTTTTAAATTATAAAATTATTATTAATTTCTTAACTTTAAAGTATTTTTAAATTTAAAATTAAGATGACTAATTAAAAATTATGAAATAATAAAAATTTTGATGAGCAATATATTTTAAGTAGGTTACAATATTCATCATTGTAGTAATAACTTAAGTTAACTTTAAAAAATTAATAATAATTTTATAATGTGGAAGGGAGGGAAGTATTAAATATTAATATGACTAAGCCTGTTCATCGGTAATCAACCAGCCCGAACCGCTCTGAACCACTAAGGGAGAGAAATTAGAAGAATAAGGAGAGAAACAGATTAATTGGGAAGGAAGAAAAACAAGTCATTCATTTCATAAGCGTTCCCGATTATATCAGAGTGATATATATACTACTACCTACTATACTGAAAAGAAGAGGAGAACAACGTGTGTTGCCATGTGCAGCCAACAACCTCCCCTCCTTACTGAATATGTGAATTAAAATGGAAAAGACCATAATATCCTTGACTAAAGTAATGTAAAGGTTAAATACCCTTATCCCCTTTTCTCACTTAATTGACAGTAACCAAAATGACTAATTGCATTCTCTCTCATTCCTTACATAATGTAACCAGCACAACCGGCTAGGTTCGGTATATACCCAACAAGCCAAACCCCTTCCTGTTCTAGGTCTCGAAAATCCGATATATACTAGTTCCGCGTACCAAATCCAAACCGATTACCAGCTGTTTCGAATCGGTCGGTTCGAACTGGTTCAATTTGATAAAAAATAAAAAAAATTGAAACTTTTGCCCACCCTTAAATATGACCCTGCCTAAAACCGGACTTGTGTTGGCTAAGCTTGTATTATGTTGGAGTTTACTTTATAACCAATATTTTTAGGGGATTAATATTAACATGACAATAAACATGGACATATGACAATTTATTTTCTTTTGAATATTTTATCCTTTCATAATAACTTATCTACTTTTCTCTCTTTCATCTCGCTGGTGATAATTTTCATCTTGCCAGTGCCCACGTTTACTGTATATAATTCTGACCACCGTATATAACCTCTGCCAAATGACTGGCATTTTTTGTTTGAGGAGATATGGTCGGTTTGAGTTTTAGGACAAAAGAGGAGATAATGTAGGTGTTTCATTATTTTAAGTTAGATGATTGATGATTACTGCTTTCCTTATTACCTATTTATATATGTTACTCCCTCTTAAATCCTAATGATAAAAGGGGGTTGACTGGTTTTATTACCATAAATTTAGTTTATTAGATAATTAGGGGGTGTGATCAACTCTCTCATAATTTAAAAAATTAAAAGTTTGATGGTGTATTAAGTACGACGTGTCAATTTTAGCGGACAAATTCATAATTTTGCCGTTTTGTTAAATGTTTTCTCGGAGAATTTGTTGATACTCTCGTGTCCCCTAGTCGTCCTCTAGGGTCACTTTCGTCTCATGATCTTGTCGATGTTTGTAGCCTCAATTCACATACAGTATTGGAAATGTAGAAAATCTCTCATCATCATCTTCTTCTGTTGAGTTTTAGGTTACACTTTATAGATTTCATTTATACATGATTAATCTTCTCAAATTCTATTCAGCTTCTAATTAATATAGTATTACTAATTTTAGGTTATAGTATGCAGAATGGAATTTCTTGTTGCTCCACCAATTTAAATAATAGATGCACAAAATCCGCTTTGAAAATGAACTCTAATTTTTGCCCGTGAAGGTGCATATATATATATATATATATATATATATATATATATATATATATATATATATATATATATATATATATATATATATATATATATCAAGGCTGCCTAAGAATCAAAAAACATATAAATAAATCTTGGAGCTGCCTCACAAGCAAGTTATAGAATGTATAAATTACTTAACTATAGGTTCATTACGTTGATGACGAAGATCAATGTATACAAAAATTCTTAAGTGCAAGCTAGAAGAGAAAAATCTGAGCATGAGTAACTGAAGAAATTAAACTGCGTAAGATGAGATCTAACTTTTTCTAATAATTTTTCCCAAAAATAAACTCTAGTCTTGAAATCGACATTGGAAAAACAATACTCAAAATAAATTAAATTTGAATTTGCCGTTGACAAACCTTTACATACGTGAAATGAAACTCTCATTTTAAATTTTCCCAAGAGATTGGAGTAGCTTTGATCTGCATTCCACATTTCCTTGTTGTGTACTATATATTATTGCTTTCCTGTTTCGCTAAAATTACTTGGTAACTTGGTTTTTGTTCTATCTTAATTTGTAGACCTTCCAAAATTTGCACCCTAAACATCCACTTAATTTGACCAAATTTTGCTCAAGTTCTCTCTTACATATACTGCCTAAGCAACTATATTAATATATATGCAACTAGTTTGACAATTGGTACTCTTGATACGTAAAAGGAATATGATAATTAATTAAAATAGTAGCCATTAGGTCCATGCCATGGTTTTGAATGTGAACTCCTATGTTTTTTCGTTAGATATTCAAACTTCAACATATATACACACATGCATGCGTGCGTGATCTGAAATCTAAGTTCACTTCATTCATACTAATGTCCTCTACTCATTCTCGTCTGTAAATAAGAAAAGTTTGAGCGTCTTCCAAGTAGGAACCTCGAAATGCTTGAGCACTGCTTGAGCATTTTGGCCTTCTTTTGAAAATCACTCCAATTTTAGATGCTATTTCTTTTTTAATTCAACTTTCATAGCACCGACCCTATTAGAACAGTAGGATATAAGATGGAAATTATTTGGTTTTGAGACGTGTAAACACTATTTATAGGGTGATAATTGCTTCCACTCGAATTTGAGTTTATTACAGAGTTATTAACAATTCACTTTCAAGATACAACAAAACAAACAAAATATGCAGATAATAAGTTTGAAGATTTTTCTTTAGAAAATATTATTAGACAAAACTATTTGCCGTTAGAGTTAGTTTCGCACTCACTACAAAAAAAAAAAAACTTATTTTCGACGGAATTTATTCCGTCGAAAATAAGCTTTTTTTCTACAGAAAAGATAAATTCGACGGAATTCGTTGAAAAAAATACTATTATTGGACGAAAAAATATCTATACTCTGACGAATTAATTTCGATACGATTATTTACAATCGAATTTTTGACAGACAATTCTATTAAGAATAAACTTATTCCAAAATAATTATTTCAAAATAAATTTATTTTCAACGAAATTATCCGTCAGAAATAATTTTTTTTTTTGTAGTCACCGTCTTTTACAGGAGGAATAAAAGGCTGTCTTTTACATGGAAAAGACGTACAAACATGACGCGCAACTACTAGCCTTTATGATATGCCACCTAACAAACTAAATTGTCCGTCACCTTCTTCTAATTTTAATTAATACTACTAGTATTATATTTCTGAGTAGATACCTAGAAATAAACATATACAAAAGGAATGAGACGCGTTGGACCGGACCTGTGGGAATTAAGCTACCTAGGTTGACATATTAAAAAGATAAAGAACATGCACCATACCTAATTTACTTTTTTGTCCCAAAAGGCCAAAAATATATTTTAATTTTACTTTTGACCTTTTTTACAGATTTTACAACCACTTATTCAAACAACATTTCTTTTATTTTGACATGTCGGAAGCTTAATTTTCTTAGACCAGAAAAAAAAATCATCACTATAGTGTCGCAGTTATTAAAATGCTACTTTTCTTTTAAATTATAAGATTATTATTAATTTTTAAAAATTAATTTAAAATATTTTTTAAAATCAAATAAGTTCAATTGTGTACAGCCACAGAGAATGTACCTAATTTCAAATTATAAATTTTCATCATAAGATTTAAGTTTCAAGAAATTATCAAAATATACTCCCCCTGTAAGACCCCGAATTTTATGAAATACAAAATTTAATTTTCCTTCATATATATATTTTTTGAAACAGTAAGTGGTTAAATCGATAAAGTTAAAAGTTAAGAATGTTATGTGCAAATTTTATTTTGTCGGACAATATTCGCTTTGTCGGGGAATATTCGTTTGGTCAGGGAATATTCGTGTCGTACGACGGCGCCGAAATAACTAATTATTGGTAGACCCCACAACGGAATATTTGTCGGATATAGAAAACGACAGAAGTAACCTTTTTAAATAAAAATAGTCAACGGTGTTAACTGTTAAAATACCGGTGATAAAAAAATAGTAACATACGGTATTGCACAGTAGCACACGGCATTGCACAGTGTTTCGTATTATTAAACTGATAAAGTCGTTATCGTACAATATTTGACTTTATTGTCACATGCACAATAATTCATATTATTAAACTGATAATTGTCACAGTAACATATGCACAGTAATTCACATTATTGAATCAATAATTGTCATGACACAGTAACGTATTTTTTTTTTACATACTTTCTGCATTATTGTTATCTCTATTACGGTGTTACTTAAACAGTTGTATTTCATTAATTAATTGACTTGATATCTAACTCAGAAAGCTAACTATACTGTATTTATAACAATTAGTCATAATAATGAATAAGTGTGAATTATTGTTGAATAATTGAATTGATAAAGTTATTTGTTTATAATATAAAGTTAGGTGATATGAAATGAATGGTGTAGATTAAAGTGTGAATTATTGTTGAATAATTGAATTGATAAAGTTATTTGTTTATAATATAAAGTTAGGTGATATGAAATGAATGGTATAGATTAAAGTGTGAATTATTATTGAATAATTGAATTGATAAAGTTATTTGTTTATAATATAAAGTTAGGTGATATGAAATGAATGGTTTGGATTAAATTAGGAAATTTTGTTTATGATAAGATTTTTGGCTATAAATAGAGGATTTAACTTAAGAAATTTGTGACGCCCCCAAATCTGGGCCCACACAGCCCAAACTTGAGTCGTCAAAATACTACAACAAAATTATTACAACAAAGCACAACGTACAACAATACAGTGTATAATAATACACAACTAAGTCTTCACTATTATTGCCACACTATTTTACAAAACGTGAAGACTATGATAACTATTCCTCGGACCCTCACTCCATTCCCCGGCTAGACCCTGTTATGTTTTCATCTCCTGTTGAAAAACAATGGAACAAAAGAAAGGGTGAGCTCAAATAGCCCAGTAAAGAATATCATGACTAAGATAATGACGAATAAATTATCATTAGTCTTCAACAGTTGAGTTCTTGATAGAATACAATAGACTACAAGGTTTATATCAAAAACTGCAGTTAAATTCTTAAACAACGTTCAGATCAATAATAGCAGCGGAATGAGTAATCTATTAGAAGAATAATGCAGACTATAATGTCCACTCGGTTCTCTTTTTAGGAAAAACATCATCAACTTTTATCATCTGAAATATCATTAGTCAAGATAATACAAATTCACAGTTCTTGATCATAATCATGCACATCAACAGTTCATCTTTGTACTACGGGCCAAAGATATTCAATATAGCACCAACGGTCATGATTATACCAGATTCAGCCTTTGGTCATAATCATACCAAACAACAGTTCATCTTTGCACTACGGGCCAAAGAGAACATTCACCACGTGCCATAAAAGACACCGAACAGATGTATCGCCTTTAACCTATTATATCGCCTTTAACCTATCATCAGTTCCACAAATATATCACATCTGTGCCCCCGGCCACAGATATTCACAACAGCTTGATTTTTGGATGATTAGAATGATATAAATGATGAACAGAAGAAATAGGATAACAATAAGTATCGGAAGTTTACTTTGTACAGATTCAAATAATGTCCAAATTGTCAACATGATGTGGAGTGAAATTCAAGATCCACAGTTCAGAATAACGGTTACAATTCAATAGAAAGGTTCACGTAAATAGGAAGGTTCAGTTGAAATAATGAAGTTCAACTATTATGGAACATATAATATTTTCAGGAATTATAGAAGCAATAGTTCCATAATAAATTTCGATTTAGGAGTATGAAAGAAAATAATATCCCTTACCGTAGCAGGTTTGATTAACAAAAGGTGAAGGAAATTAATACAAAGGGTTATTCACCAACAGGCGGCAATCCGCTCCGTAAGGTTATTCCCACAATTTAATATAATTTGAGTACAAAGAGTTATTCACCAAACAGGCGGCAATCCGCTCCGTAAGGTTATTCTCAGAGATTAATAATAAATGAATACGAAAGGTTATTCACCAACAGGCGGCAATCCGCTCCGTAAGGTTATTCCCACAATTTAATAGAATTTGAGTACAAAGAGTTATTCACCAAACAGGCGGCAATCCGCTCCGTAAGGTTATTCTCAGAGATTAATAATGAATGAATACGAAAGGTTATTCACCAACAGGCGGCAATCCGCTCCGTAAGGTTATTCCCACAATTTAATACATGGAAATAAAAGGCACGTCTTATGAGTAAGGAAGAAACAATATTATTATCGAGAATCAAATAATGATAATCCCTTACCATAGTATGTTTGAATAATGGAAGATGAAAAAGATGGTATCCCTTACCGTAACACGTGACTGGATATTGATTTAAATGAGGTTGATTAACTTGAACAGTACACGTATACTTATAGATCTTCACAAATACTCAAGATGACTTAAGCACACTTAGAGAGAACTTTCACAAGAAGTATTTAGAGAGAGAAAGAAAGAACAAGTAAGGAAGTTTATGAAAAATCCTTAAGTTAATGCTTCTATTTATAGCCAAAAATCTTATCATTCATTTAATCTAAACCATTCATTTAAAGATCACCTTTTAATTTACACCATCCATTTCAAATATTATATTATCTTTAATCTACACCATTCATTTCATATCACCTAATAATCACCTAACTTTATATTATAAACAAATCAATTTAATTATTCAACAATAATTCACACTTTAATCTACACCATTCATTTCATATCACCTAATAATCACCTAACTTTATATTATAAACAAATCAATTCAATTATTCAACAATAATTCACACTTTAATCTACACCATTCATTTCATATCACCTAATAATCACCTAACTTTATATTATAAACAAATAACTTTATCAATTCAATTATTATGACTAATTGTTATAAATACAGTATAGTTAGCTCTTAGATATCAAGTCAATAAATTAATGAAATACAACTGTTTAAATAACATCATAATAGAGATAACAATAATGTAAAATAAAGCATACGTTACTGTGTAATGACAATTATTGATTCAATAATGTGAATTACTGTGCATATGTTACTGTGACAATTATTAGGTTCAATAATTTTAAAAAACAGTGCAACAACAATTATTGACTCAATGATATAAAATACAGTGTAATGACAATTATTAAATCAATAATGCAAAATACTGTGTAACAACAATTATTGAATTGATAATATAAAATATTATGCAGTGACAATTATCGATGAAATGATGCGTAACAGTTATGGTGTCAATTATCAGACCAATAATATGAGACACTATGCAATACCGTGTGTTACTGTAGAGTACCGTGTGCTACAGAAAATACCATAAACTACCGTATGCTACTATTCTTTTATCACCGGTATTTTAACAGTTCCGTTGACTATTTTTATTTAAAAAGGTTACTTCTGTCGTTTTCTATATCCGACAAATATTCCGTTGTGGGGTCCACCAATAATTTATTATTTCGGCGCCGTCGTACGGCACGAATATTCCCCGACCAAACGAATATTCCCCGACAAAGCGAATATTGTCCGACAAAATAAAATTTGCACATAACATCCTTAACTTTCAATTTTGTTAATTTAACCACTTACTGTTTCAAAAAAAAATATATATATGAAGAAAAATTTAATTTTGTATTTCATAAAATTCGGGGTCTTACAACCTCCCCTCCTTATGAAATTTCGTCCCCGAAATTGACGTACCTGACATATCGAAGAGGTAAGGATACTTAGATTTCATCTCAGATTCTAGCTCCCAGGTCATTTCCTCAGTATCTTGGTTCCTCCATAAAACCTTAACTTGAGGTATAACCTTTGAGCGTAGGATCTGCTCCTTCTTATCCAGGATCTTAACAGGTACCTCCTCGTATGTTAAATCTTCTGCTATAACGTCTGGTTCTAACTCAATGACGTGGTTTGGGTCCTTCACATATTTACGTAACATAGATATGTGAAAAACGTTATGGATGCGAGACATACTTGGTGGTAGGGCTAGTCTGTAGGCTACGGTTCCTATTCGATCGAGGATTTCAAATGGGCCAATAAATCGAGGGTTAAGCTTTCCTCTCTTTCCGAATCTCGTAACCCCTTTCCATGGAGAAACACGTAAGAATACATGATCTCCGACGTTGAAACTTTCGTCTCTCCGATGAAGATCAGCATAACTCTTTTGTCGTTCTTGTGCGGTCTGTATTCGTTGTCGGATCATTTGGATCTTTTCGGTCGTCAAGCGTACCAACTCGGGTCCCAACAATTTTGCTTCTCCTACCTCATTCCAACATATTGGAGAGCGACACTTCCTTCCATACAATGCCTCGAATGGAGCCATGCCTATGCTTGCTTGGTAACTGTTGTTGTAAGAAAATTCCACCAACGGCAAGTACTTATCCCAACTTCCTTTGAAGTCTAATACACAAAGTCTCAAAAGATCTTCGAGGGTCTGGATCGTCCTTTCCGATTGTCCGTCCGTTTGAGGATGGTATGCAGAACTAAAACGTAGTTCAGTGCCCATAGCTTTTTGTAGACTGATCCAAAAGCGTGAAGTGAATCTAGGATCCCGATCAGAAACTATGGAAACTGGCATGCCATGCAATCTCACGATCTCATTTATGTACATACCGGCAAGACGTTCAAGTGAAAAGTTTTCTCGTATAGGCAAGAAATGAGCAGATTTGGTCAATCTATCTACGATCACCCAAATTGCATCTAAGCCTTGAGAAACTTTTGGAAGACCCGTCACGAAGTCCATATTGATGTGTTCCCACTTCCATTCGGGAACTTCAAGTGATTGTAATGGACCTTTAGGAACTTGATGCTCTGCCTTGACACGTTGACAAGTTAGGCACGTTGAGATAAACTCTGCAATCTCTCTTTTCATATTGTTCCACCAAAATGTATGTCGAAGATCTCGATACATCTTGGTACCTCCTGGGTGGATTGCAAACGGCGTGTTGTGTGCCTCCATCATGATTTTATGCTTTAATTCAGGATCGTTAGGAACACAGAGTCGAGAGTTGACTCGAAGTATTCCTTTCTCGTCGATTCTTGCTTCGGGAATGGCACCTTCTTGTACTTTCTTTATCATGTTTATCAGTTCCGGATCGGTAGCTTGAGCAGCTTTAATTTTATCGATTAAAGTTGGTTCTACTCGCACGTGAGCAATCTTCGAGCGGGTCCCTGGTGTCTTTAGCTCTATCTCCATCTTTTGCAAGTCGTACAAAATACACTTTTGTGTTGTCAGCAGTGCACTTGTACTTGCATAAGATTTTCTGCTCAAAGCGTCAGCTACAACGTTCGCCTTTCCCGGGTGATACTGGATTGTGTGGTCATAATCCTTTAACAGCTCAAGCCAACGTCGTTGTCGCATGTTGAGTTCCTTCTGGGTGAAGAAATACTTGAGACTTTTATGATCCGTATAGATATCCACTTTTTCTCCGTACAAGTAGTGTCTCCAGATCTTCAACGCGAAAACGACTGCTGCCAACTCTAGATCATGAGTAGGATAATTTTTCTCATAATCTTTGAGTTGTCGAGAGGCGTAGGCTATAACCTTTCCATGTTGCATAAGGACACAGCCTAGACCTTTGCCAGAAGCATCGCTGTAGATAACAAATTCTCCTGATCCTGATGGTATGGTCAGAACAGGAGCTGAAACCAGTCTCTTCTTGAGTTCTTGGAAACTTTTCTCGCATTCCTCGCTCCATATGAATTTTGTGCTTTTCCGAGTAGCGTTAATGGAGTGGCGATTCGAGAAAATCCTTCTACGAATCTCCGATAATAACCAGCTAGACCCAGAAAACTTCGGACTTCGGTTACTGTTTTGGGTTGTTCCCAATTTAGTACCGTTTCAATCTTCGCAGGATCGACTGATATTCCTTGACTAGAAATCACATGCCCAAGAAACGCGACCTCCTCAAGCCAGAACTCACATTTCTTCAACTTGGCATATAATTTGTTTTCACGGAGCTTTTGTAGTATCAATCTCAGGTGTTGTTCATGATCCTCGCGACTCTTGGAGTATATGAGGATGTCATCAATAAAGACAACCACAAAATGATCCAAATGTTCCTTGAATATCCGGTTCATCATGTCCATGAAAGCTGCAGGAGCATTAGTTAGTCCAAAAGGCATGACTAAGAACTCATAATGCCCATAACGAGTTCTGAAAGCAGTCTTTGGAATGTCCTCAGCTTTAACCTTTAACTGATGATATCCAGAACGGAGATCAATCTTTGAGAAATGTTGAGCGCCTTGCAATTGATCAAACATGTCATCAATCCGAGGTAACGGGTACCTGTTCTTGATGGTGACATGGTTCAATTCTCGGTAGTCAATGCACAATCTCATACTCCCGTCTTTCTTCTTCACAAATAGAACAGGAGCACCCCAAGGTGATGCACTCGGACGAATGAAACCGGTATCCAACAATTCCTGTAGTTGGACTTTTAACTCTTGAAGTTCAATGGGAGCCATTCGGTAGGGAGCTTTGGAAATGGGCTTGGTACCGGGTTCAAGATCAATATAAAAATCAATTTCACGGTTTGGGGGTAAGCCAGGAAGTTCTTCAGGAAAAACGTCAGGAAACTCATTAACAATGGGAATATCATTTAAGTTTGACGTATTTTTGTTCAAATCAGTGACATGAGCTAAAAAGGCTTGACATCCGTTTTTCAATAAACGAATGGCTTTATGGCTAGAAATAACAGTTATAGATTTCAATGGTTTAGTTGCTTGAATTTGCATGACAGGTTGATTAGGAATATGAAAACTAATAATCTTATGAAAACAATCAATTTTAGCATGATGGGTAGTCAACCAATCAATTCCTAAAATCACATCAAATTCATGCATCTCCAAAGAAATAAGGTCAACAGGTAATGTGAGGTTGTTGATTTGAACTAGGCAAGATTTATAGACAGTAGATGTAATGGTCATTTCTCCTAATGGGGTTTCAACTGATAAGTCAAAGTCCAAATTTTCAGGAGTTAAGTTTAAACGCTGAGCACATGCAGGTGAGATAAAAGAATGGGTAGAGCCAGTATCTAACAAAGCGTAGACTTCACGAGAATTTATGAATAGCTTACCGGTTATCACCTCGTTCGAGTTTCGCGCCATTTGGGATGTCACAACAAAAGCTCTCCCTTGAACTACAGATTTTCCCTTCTCTGCGCTAGCTTTTGGTATCATCATTGCAGCTGGACTTGATTTTGTGGCAGGACAGAACCGCGCAAGATGACCCTCTTTCCCACAACTGTAGCACTTTTTGGACTGCAGTGTACAGTTTGGGCTGATGTGACCTTCCTGACCACACCTATAGCATCTCACTGGTGGTCGATCTTCTCCCCTTGAAACTGGGGTCGGTGCTGGTGTTGGTACTGGTGCTGGTGCCCTTCCATAATTATTATGGAATCTCTTTCTTTTGAAATTGTTCCCACTAGATTCTCCTCTTCTGTTATTTGGTATGGAATTACCACCGAAGTGTTGGTTACCTCCTCGATGGTTCTCGTTCCTGTGGTTGTTGTCACTCCTTTCTCTATGCTGATCATTAACTCTTGGCTGCAATGTTTCATCTGTTTGCTCCACCCTTTGAGCCCTATCTACAACATCTGAATACAAACTAAATTTATGAGAGCTAAGTTGTTGACGAATTTTGAATCTCAAACCTCTTAGGAACATCCGACTCATTCGTGCTTCGTCATCCACAAGATGGGTGGCAAAGCGAGATAACTCGGCAAACTTGGCTTCATATTGGGAGACTGTCATGTTTCCCTGCTCCAGCTTAATGAATTCCACCTCTTTCATATGGCGGATGCTTTCTGGGAAATACTTCTCGTTAAACAGTTCTTCGAATTCTGTCCAAGACATTTCGAGTGCTGAAGGTTGGATACGTTTTACCGCTTCCCACCAATGGTCCGCCTCACCTCGTAACATAAAAGTGGCAAATGGCACCTTCTGATCATCAGCGCATTGTAAGACATCAAGTATTTTTGTCGTCTGCTTTAGCCATGCCTCCGCTTTGAGTGGGTCAGGCTTCCCGTGGAATTCAGGTGGTCCTAATTCTTTAAATTGCTTAACAGTGACCATCCTCAAATTGTCAGCGTTTCTACCGTTATTATTGACTGGATTTCCTCTTCCTTGATTCTGTATGAACTGCATGAAATTCCTAAAGAATCCATCGTTCATCATGTTATCAGGAACATTATTTCCTGAGTTGGCAGGAGGATTGTTTGGGGCTTCTTGATTCTCGGCTACATTTGCTTCAGGCATTCCATAGTTAACCTCTTGATTTCCAGATGCCATACTAAACTGTGGTCACAAAATAAATGTTAGTTCAAATAAACTGACTCATCACTTCATGTTCCTACATTCAAATCGACTCATTAGATAATAAAATCTATTTTAGGTAGGACACACTAGTGACTGATTCTATTCGTCTCTCCCCTCCTAGTTCTAACCCCAGATCTCCATTAAAGACCATATCCCTAAGCTCTGATGCCAACTGTGACGCCCCCAAATCTGGGCCCACACAGCCCAAACTTGAGTCGTCAAAATACTACAACAAAATTATTACAACAAAGCACAACGTACAACAATACAGTGTATAATAATACACAACTAAGTCTTCACTATTATTGCCACACTATTTTACAAAACGTGAAGACTATGATAACTATTCCTCGGACCCTCACTCCATTCCCCGGCTAGACCCTGTTATGTTTTCATCTCCTGTTGAAAAACAATGGAACAAAAGAAAGGGTGAGCTCAAATAGCCCAGTAAAGAATATCATGACTAAGATAATGACGAATAAATTATCATTAGTCTTCAACAGTTGAGTTCTTGATAGAATACAATAGACTACAAGGTTTATATCAAAAACTGCAGTTAAATTCTTAAACAACGTTCAGATCAATAATAGCAGCGGAATGAGTAATCTATTAGAAGAATAATGCAGACTATAATGTCCACTCGGTTCTCTTTTTAGGAAAAACATCATTAACTTTTATCATCTGAAATATCATTAGTCAAGATAATACAAATTCACAGTTCTTGATCATAATCATGCACATCAACAGTTCATCTTTGTACTACAGGCCAAAGATATTCAATATAGCACCAACGGTCATGATTATACCAGATTCAGCCTTTGGTCATAATCATACCAAACAACAGTTCATCTTTGCACTACGGGCCAAAGAGAACATTCACCACGTGCCATAAAAGACACCGAACAGATGTATCGCCTTTAACCTATTATATCGCCTTTAACCTATCATCTGTTCCACAAATATATCACATCTGTGCCCCCGGCCACAGATATTCACAACAGCTTGATTTTTGGATGATTAGAATGATATAAATGATGAACAGAAGAAATAGGATAACAATAAGTATCGGAAGTTTACTTTGTACAGATTCAAATAATGTCCAAATTGTCAACATGATGTGGAGTGAAATTCAAGATCCACAGTTCAGAATAACGGTTACAATTCAATAGAAAGGTTCACGTAAATAGGAAGGTTCAGTTGAAATAATGAAGTTCAACTATTATGGAACATATAATATTTTCAGGAATTATAGAAGCAATAGTTCCATAATAAATTTCGATTTAGGAGTATGAAAGAAAATAATATCCCTTACCGTAGCAGGTTTGATTAACAAAAGGTGAAGGAAATTAATACAAAGGGTTATTCACCAACAGGCGGCAATCCGCTCCGTAAGGTTATTCCCACAATTTAATATAATTTGAGTACAAAGAGTTATTCACCAAACAGGCGGCAATCCGCTCCGTAAGGTTATTCTCAGAGATTAATAATAAATGAATACGAAAGGTTATTCACCAACAGGCGGCAATCCGCTCCGTAAGGTTATTCCCACAATTTAATAGAATTTGAGTACAAAGAGTTATTCACCAAACAGGCGGCAATCCGCTCCGTAAGGTTATTCTCAGAGATTAATAATGAATGAATACGAAAGGTTATTCACCAACAGGCGGCAATCCGCTCCGTAAGGTTATTCCCACAATTTAATACATGGAAATAAAAGGCACGTCTTATGAGTAAGGAAGAAACAATATTATTATCGAGAATCAAATAATGATAATCCCTTACCATAGTATGTTTGAATAATGGAAGATGAAAAAGATGGTATCCCTTACCGTAACACGTGACTGGATATTGATTTAAATGAGGTTGATTAACTTGAACAGTATACGTATACTTATAGATCTTCACAAATACTCAAGATGACTTAAGCACACTTAGAGAGAACTTTCACAAGAAGTATTTAGAGAGAGAAAGAAAGAACAAGTAAGGAAGTTTATGAAAAATCCTTAAGTTAATGCTTCTATTTATAGCCAAAAATCTTATCATTCATTTAATCTAAACCATTCATTTAAAGATCACCTTTTAATCTACACCATCCATTTCAAATATTATATTATCTTTAATCTACACCATTCATTTCATATCACCTAATAATCACCTAACTTTATATTATAAACAAATCAATTTAATTATTCAACAATAATTCACACTTTAATCTACACCATTCATTTCATATCACCTAATAATCACCTAACTTTATATTATAAACCAATAACTTTATCAATTCAATTATTATGACTAATTGTTATAAATACAGTATAGTTAGCTCTTAGATATCAAGTCAATAAATTAATGAAATACAACTGTTTAAATAACATCATAATAGAGATAACAATAATGTAAAATAAAGCATACGTTACTGTGTAATGACAATTATTGATTCAATAATGTGAATTACTGTGCATATGTTACTGTGACAATTATTAGGTTCAATAATTTTAAAAAACAGTGCAACAACAATTATTGACTCAATGATATAAAATACAGTGTAATGACAATTATTAAATCAATAATGCAAAATACTGTGTAACAACAATTATTGAATTGATAATATAAAATATTATGCAGTGACAATTATCGATGAAATGATGCGTAACAGTTATGGTGTCAATTATCAGACCAATAATATGAGACACTATGCAATACCGTGTGTTACTGTAGAGTACCGTGTGCTACAGAAAATACCATAAACTACCGTATGCTACTATTCTTTTATCACCGGTATTTTAACAGTTCCGTTGACTATTTTTATTTAAAAAGGTTACTTCTGTCGTTTTCTATATCCGACAAATATTCCGTTGTGGGGTCCACCAATAATTTATTATTTCGGCGCCGTCGTACGGCACGAATATTCCCCGACCAAACGAATATTCCCCGACAAAGCGAATATTGTCCGACAAAATAAAATTTGCACATAACATCCTTAACTTTCAATTTTGTTAATTTAACCACTTACTGTTTCAAAAAAAAAAAATATATATGAAGAAAAATTAAATTTTGTATTTCATAAAATTCGGGGTCTTACAAAATTTTTCATAACATTCTTACATACATTTCTTCCACTCTCTAAATACTTCTTTGTATAAGTTCTCTCTAAGTGTTCTTAAGTCATTCCTAGTTTTGAAATATTTTGCATTCTTCTTTGAATTCCCGAGTGGAATTTTCTTATGTACAGTAACTCTTTCGAAAAATCGTAGTAAATTCATTATTTGTCAGAATTTAATGAATTAAAAGTCTGTCTCTTCAGTTTTTCATCCTCTACAACTTTGAAGAAGGAAGAAAAGTCATCTGAAATCATCTTCATGTCTTAAAATACTAAAAACCGTAACCTATTCTAATTTTCGTCACTATTTTCAGTCTTAGTTTTGAAAATTCATAACTCATTCATATTTACTCCGAATTGAGTGATTCTTGAGTCTATGTCGTCTATCTTTCCGAGAGTAACATTATTTTAAAAGCATAAAGAGATTTTAAAAACTCTAGAAGACTCAAAAGTCAGATTCCTTACTGCTACAAACAAGGAAGGATTTGTTCGGCTATAAACTTGTTTCACAATATCAAGGTAAGGAATATCATCTTCTTTCATATTCTATTATTTAAACTTACTACGGTAAGGAATATCATCTTCTTTCATATTCTATTATTTAAACTTACTACGGTAAGGAATGTCATCTTCTTTCATCTTCTATTATTAAAACTTACTACGGTAAGGGATACCATCTTTTTCATCTTCCATTATTCAAACGTATTATGGTAAGGGATTATCATTATTTGATTCTCGATAATAATATTGTTTCTTCCTTACTCATAAGACGTGCCTTTTATTTCCATGTATTAAATTGTGGGAATAACCTTACGGAGCGGATTGCCGCCTGTTGGTGAATAACCTTTCGTATTCATTCATTATTAATCTCTGAGAATAACCTTACGGAGCGGATTGCCGCCTGTTTGGTGAATAACTCTTTGTACTCAAATTCTATTAAATTGTGGGAATAACCTTACGGAGCGGATTGCCGCCTGTTGGTGAATAACCCTTTGTATTAATTTCCTTCACCTTTTGTTAATCAAACCTGCTACGGTAAGGGATATTATTTTCTTTCATACTCCTAAATCAAAATTTATTATGGAACTATTGCTTCTATAATTCCTGAAAATATTATATGTTCCATAATAGTTGAACTTCATTATTTCAACTGAACCTTCCTATTTACGTGAACCTTTCTATTGAATTGTAACCGTTATTCTGAACTGTGGATCTTGAATATCATTTTTAAATTTCACTCCACATCATGTTGACAATTTGGACATTATTTGAATCTGTACAAAGTAAACTTCCGATACTTATTGTTATCCTATTTCTTCTGTTCATCATTTATATCATTCTAATCATCCAAAAATTAAGCTGTTGTGAATATCTGTGGCCGGGGGCACAGATGTGATATATTTGTTGAACAGATGATAGGTTAAAGGCGATATAATAGGTTAAAGGCGATACATCTGTTCGGTGTCTTTTATGGCACGTGGTGAATGTTCTCTTTGGCCCGTAGTGCAAAGATGAACTGTTGTTTGGTATGATTATGACCAAAGGCTGAATCTGGTATAATCATGACCGTTGGTGCTATATTGAATATCTTTGGCCCGTAGTACAAAGATGAACTGTTGATGTGCATGATTATGATCAGGAACTGTGAATTTGTATTATCTTGACTAATGATATTTCAGATGATAAAAGTTGATGATGTTTTTCCTAAAAAGAGAACCGAGTGGACATTATAGTCTGCATTATTCTTCTAATAGATTACTCATTCCGCTGCTATTATTGATCTGAACGTTGTTTAAGAATTTAACTGCAGTTTTTGATATAAACCTTGTAGTCTATTGTATTCTATCAAGAACTCAACTGTTGAAGACTAATGATAATTTATTCGTCATTATCTTAGTCATGATATTTCTTACTGGGCTATTTGAGCTCACCCTTTCTTTTGTTCCATTGTTTTTCAACAGGAGATGAAAACATAACAGGGTCTAGCCGGGGAATGGAGTGAGGGTCCGAGGAATAGTTATCATAGTCTTCACGTTTTGTAAAATAGTGTGGCAATAATAGTGAAGACTTAGTTGTGTATTATTATACACTGTATTGTTGTACGTTGTGATTTGTTGTAATAATTTTGTTGTAATCTTTTGACGACTCAAGTTTGGGCTGTGTGGGCCCAGATTTGGGGGGCGTCACACCCCCGCTCTCAAAAGGTTAACTAAGTTAATAAAAGATTTTATCATCAAAAGAATGAGCAAAATCAACAAATCAACAACATAAATTCTTATATACGCTGATGTATCTTTGATTTTATATACATCATTCACATAATAAATAAGTGATTCATATTGATTCTCTATCTCTTTCTACAAACTGAAAACTTAAAGATAAATTGCAAAAAAAATTATACTCTCTTATATTTTTTAATCTATCTAAATTTATGTAAAAAAATATCCTTTTGTCATCCTTTAATTTGGAGGCAGAAGTAGTATATTTTCTTCCAACATTAATGTGTGTAATTTTTTTAATCAAGTAGTCTTTTTGGGACGGATGAAGCAATTAAGTATTTCAGTATTAATATATGGGGTACCCTATATGTGCTTGTGTAGCAAGCTAAAGTACAGTAAATGCGATATAATCAAATACGTCACTGTGTGCAAAGTCAAATTAAAATATTCAAACCACAGCCAAGACTGAAAAAACACAATCTTGAATCCAAGCAAGAGCTCATGTCTAGACTCAACAACTTGTTAGTCCTCCGTCTTCACCACGTACCCGCCAAGTCAAACATTGCTAGTCATCCGTGGGCCCGGCTCATAATTAATTCAAAAGACAAATTTATATACATAACATTTAAATATAAAATCAAATATTACATTTATTTTAATTATTAAAAAATAAAATATAATACGAATTTTATTATTATACTTAATTTTTTAATAATTAAAATAAATATAATATTTAGTGTTATATTTATTCTAATTCAAAAGCCCCCTACATCCTCACTATTTATCAATCTATATAAACCAGCAACTCCGCACCTTGTTGCTCCATCAACAATCTCACACATTAACATCAATACTTACTTTTCCAAGCAAATCTAGAGAGAGAAAAGCAATTTAGAGAGAGAAAATAGAAAAGACGACGATACATACAAATTAATGGCACCGACGAAGAAGAGTTTTTGTCTAGTTTCCGTTATCATGATTTTGTTCATGATTTCACAGCTTAGTGGTGTTGTGGAATGCAGAGCCCTGAAATCAACGTCGTCGACCGATAATACGATTGCTGCCAAATGCGATCTACCCAGTGAAGGAGCTGACTCCATGAGCGTGACTCAGTTCGGCGTGGCGGCTGCCAATAATGACAGTAGCAACGGCGGTTCTGTTATACGGAGCTTGATGTTCAAATTGGCTTCTGGGCCTAGCAAAAGAGGTCCTGGCCATTAGACTGACTATTCAAAAATCCTTTTCTTTTTCCATATTCTCTGGTTCTTTAATTGTTTTTATTCTTGTGAAGTTTCCAGTATTGAGCAAAGAGAAATCAATATGTAGTTGTTTGTATCTTTTTAGGATTGTTTTTCCTACCTCTTTGATACTATAATCCATTTTATTACAGAAATCTCAATTTTTATTTATCGAGTATTCTCTAAATTTATTCTTTTGTTTGCATTTTTTAATAACTGGTAACTATACAGAAAGATTTGTTGTGAAAAATGAGTTGTTTTTTTTTTCCTAAAAAAAAACTCACAATTAAAACATATATGCAGAGGATTAGTTATTATTTTAATTATTATTTAATGTAAGATACCAAATGAAGTCAAATTAGTTCATTCCTAGAAAACTAGTGTATGCAGAATACTAAATGTATTGAACACGGAATGCAGAAATTCAATACGATAAAATAATTACATTGCTATATATTAACTACGTGGCTAATATCAAAATTATTATAATACGAATTAACAGAAGGAAATCTAAACAACATAATTTGAATAACAGATAATTAAGTTAAAGAATTGGCCTGGGATGAGGCGTGTGAAAACACCACCCTAAGGAACTTATTTTACGAAGAGATGATCTTGTACAATATTTAAAACAAAAATCTCCTTCTTCGTGTAAGAACAGGTAAATAGAAATGAACATATGATTTTCTAATACTCAAAAATATGTACATAGAAATATAAGTAATTTTCTTTTTTGTATAGTGAGAGTTAGAATAATAACTCATAACAATCTTAGATGAAAAGGCAGAACTCCATATATAGAGAAATAATATACAACGGTAAAATATGGAGAAATTGATTTGAAATAGAATGTAGGTTTTTTGTTACCAACAACCCCCTCCTGGCCTCTCCTAATGTTGAAATATAATTTAATGGTACCAGAAAAACTATACAGAAAAATCATTCGCACGCAGTCTCTCTCTATAATAAAAATAATTATAAAAACTAGAAATGTCAACAGCTTGAGTATTGAATTCCAAAAGGAAACCACAACGATGGCGGACTGATATTTTTCTCCACCCCTGCATGTGGACTTGGCTCAGTTTCCGTGTCAAATAGGATAACTTTGTACTAAAATATGTCGAATGGTATTGATTTCTATTATTAGTAGTATTAGCAGCAGCAGTATTTTAGGGACATATAGCTGTCCTTAATAGACTAGTGTCATGTAATTTTATTTCTCAAGTCGACTTGATTTTTGACTTTGTTGAATTCTCTAATGCTTGGGTTAGAGAGCATAAGATTTTGGAAATCTCTGCTACAAGTCCTTTTAGTCTCCTATTTTCAGTATTTTTTTTTTTAATTTTTGAAATATTTAATTTCATTTATTTCACCAAATTAACACGTCAATTCTACCAAGTCTCCCTAGTTCTGAAAAGAGACCTTATTTATATTTTTGCAAATAAATAATTTTCTTCACTCAATATTCTCTCCTTTTAAAATTGTAATATTATTACTGCTTATAAAAGTTAATTTATAATATTTCACACTCAAAATTAATATATTTTGTTGGCCATTATAAAATAATAAATGTTGTAGTTAATAGTACATTTTGGATAGTATATAACATTCATCATTTATTGATTAAAATTAAATAAATTTATCCCAATTTTAAAATTTCTAAAATTAACTCAAAAAAGTCGCACTTAATTTTATACTCCTTTCATTTTATATTATTTAATTATTGTTGATTTTTCAAAGTCAACTTAAAATATTTTTAAACTCAAAATTAACATAATTTTTTTTTAATTTTAATCAATATAATAATAAATTTTACAAACTATCTAAAATATATTATTTATTTTATATTTTATAATTTTATAATTTTTAATGAGCCGTATTAATTATAAAAATATTTTAAATTAACTTTTAAAAATAAACAATATTTTGGAACGTATTAGAAGTGGGCAATTGCCCGACTTCAACATGTGTAGCGTAACCCCTACTAGTACATCATAAGAAAGGAGTGTTACTGACAAATTTTAAAATATGCTTAAGCTTTTATTAAAACTAACACTTGATAACACACGTACTATGTGTATAAATAATATAAAATAAAATTAAAATTTTATAAAATTTGAAGAATTAAATATAAAAATAAAATAATAATATAATTAAAATTGTAAAGGCAAAAAAAATAATATAATATCGTATCACCAAAGTGACGTCAGCAACTCGGGGAGCCGCTTTATAGCATAGATTTCACAAGTTTTCGTATTTCGGCTCTCACTTCTGCCCAACGCATAGGGCTGGCCTTTTCTCTCCGCCCCACTCTGGCTTGCTTTGATAAAATAAATAATTTAGCTATAAACATAATGTCTTCTTAGCTATAACTATATGTTTTGAAATAGAACAATTATAATAGTTTATATGTAGACCTTTGACAATCTTCTTTGCCATTTTTGGTACACTCAAACATACAAGTCAATTTGACAAATTATAAATAAAAAAAAATTTATGTACAAAATAATGTATAAATATTTAATAGACCTATTTACAAGGAGAATTTTTTATTTTTTATTTTTTTGATAATGTAGAGTTTTTCAATCGTAGTCAGACTAATCTTTCCAACTGGTGAAATTCAATTCCAAGACGTCCGAGTTTACGACTCACCTAAAGATCTCATTTAAACCACTGCGACAAATGTCAGGATTATTTACAAGGAGAGTTGATTGTTGTGTTAAGCCCAAATACTTAAACATCATATGACATGTTATATTTTGTGTACAATTGTTTGTGTATAGTTTAAATCTAAAACGTTACTTTTTATTTTACCCATTTTCCGGACGTGTAACTAAACCAATTTTTAACCACTCTCAAAACCAGGGTATAAGGTACTCACTCCAAAGAGCCAGTCCGGTGCTCAAAACATGTTACAAGATTTTACCAAACTTAGAATAGACTTGTCTAACTGGTTTACAAAACATGGTACAAGATTTTACCTAGCTTATAATAGACTTATCTCACCCGTACTAAAATGGCAAACCGTTTACCGTACCCAGTGTACCAACTATTCCTGGTGTTTCCGCCCAAGTGATACTAAAGTCACAAAGTTGAATACCTCAGTTTCCTGGCTTGAAATAGACAAAAATATTGATTTGTACATATGTATAAGCTGAAACAACAAAAGTAAGCCAAAAGAATTTGTATTATAGTGATTAAAACTGTTGAAGCTTTACTGCCCCCTACCTACTAAAAATGCAGAGCATGTAACAGGAAATTAATATTTCGACATGCAAAAATAATATTTTTACAAAATTCTTCACACATAAATAGTAAATAATTCTCACACTTTTGTGAGAAAATTTTTGTAAAAATATTAATTTTTGCTTGTAAAAATATCAATTCTCCATGTAAAAAAATTTGCATCGACATTTTATTTAACTGCTTTGTTTCCACTGGCTCAAACTTCAGTTGGCAGTTTTGTATACTACTACGTAGAATTTAGTTTTAAGGATAATTAGAGTTAATAAACAACGATACAATGTAATTCATAATGGCCGTCTCCAACAAAGAGTTTAAATATATCACAGTGAAGATAGATACTTTCAAAGAGCGAGTTCCAGAGATCAGGAAAAAGATAATTAATTTATATGGGGAAAAAAACTCGAAACAAAAAGATAAATTTAAATCTCCTAAAGAATAAAATCAATTAAGTACTTGTGTTATCCATCTTAGATAGGTAGGATCCACAAAAAGCTGGCAAGATTGTGGACACCCAAGTATAAAGAGCATAATAAAAGAGCGAAGAAACTGGAACCTGGGTAATCTAAGTCAGTGTATTATATAATTTATAAGACCTGAGTGGAGTTACACAAGCCCTGTTAAGTAATCTTAAGAAAGAATCTGGGACAGTTTCACCAGACCTACATATTAATATAATCATAGACATGTTTAGTTTGATGACCAACAAATCCACCAAATTCACCCATTCTTCTACTTAAAAAGCAAAGAACGATGTTAATTTAGACGCGGTCCACTTGAACTTATTCAAACCTTCCTAGTTCAAGCTTGTAAGAACTCAATAATTTCCCATGCAATATCCTACATTATCGAAGAGAAGAACAGGGATCAAGGACTGATCGCAAGCTTTACATGGATCACACTTCACCGCACAAACTAATGTCAAGAAAGGGAACACAGTACATGAAGTCGGAGTTCAACATTCACCTGCTTGTTATTCCTACAACCAAACTAGCAAAAACCTCCTCATTGAGAAGGACTTGTTTCTGAACAACCAAAAAAGTCCAACCCAATGTCTCTTCAACGCCATGGATCACATAAATCACAGACAACATGAATTCTAAAGCAAGTGCTACCATTGTCATATATGTTTACTAATAGATAAGTATGCAACTCAAGTCACTTAACTAAAAACTAAAAAAATAGTGTAGCTTCCCAGCTGACACTTCCAACAAAAGATCCTCAGAAAGAAAATGACTTTGCCTAGTGCAATCATGAGAAATGCATTCAGAAAAATCCATGATGCAGGTTTAAAGATTATAGAATCTTTGTCCAGAAAATCAAAATTAGAAAATGGTACACACAATCAAACTAAGTAAATGTTACTCAGAAAATCAAAATGATAAAGGGAAGAATATAAAGGAGATAACTACAAACTAATCTAATGAAGAAGAAACAAAGATTATAACTGATCCCATGATTCTACTTAATTGCCACACATATATGTTTGATGCCCTTCTATATCTTATAATTTAATCAATGAATGTGACTCATGCCCCGGAGCTACAATTACAAATTCGAGATGTGAGCATCACTACTCATTCTTTCTTATTTATTATGTAATCTTCCAGTTCCCACAATTACTTCCAAAGCAAATAAATTAAGTTTGCATAGTACTTATTAACGTCTTCGCCTTACACATCATTACTCCAACATAGTAATTCTACTCAAGGGTCAAGACCATTAACTGAAGAAGAAACAAAATTAAGACACTAACTAATGTTTCGATGTTGGTGGGAATAACATCTTATCCTTGAGATTAAAACAAACCAGTTAAATAACACAACGCCACAAACTTACAAGTCAACTATCATAAATTCCCCATTGAAGACTAGTACTTATAACTAACAGCAGACTTTATCCATGAAATCGTCTCCTTATAACCCCATTTCCCCAACACTTAAATCAGTCATTCAGCCACCATATCTCAAATTTCAAAGCAAATAATTATATCCAGGTCCAGCAATATTCGGCAGAAACAAAGTTTAAATAGAATACTCAAAGACTATATAATATGATGCATCTCAAGTCACAGCCAACATCTAAACATAATTTAGAGCATTGAATACTAGAGAAACAGGTATTCAACTTAGGGGCTGTTTGATACAACCGAATAGAAAGTGTTGAATGCTTAAGCACATCTGAATGAGCTGAATAAAATAAAACTACTTTATGAGTTTGAACACTGAATCAAAAAAGTTGTTCGATAATTAATATGCCTAAACCATTGGAATAATTGAATTTCCCATCTTAACCTTATATAAACTATTTTTGAATAATTATAATCATACATATACATATCAGTATTCATTTAATAAATAATAAATAAATACTCTCTTCGTTCTTAAATATAAAATCCATATTGAAGTTTCAAAATCAATTTAAAATATTTTGATATTCAAAATTAATATGAATATTTTTAATTTAAAAATAATATAATTATAAATTTATAAACTATGTAAAAGTATTAATAATTACAACATTTATAGTTTTCAAAGTAAAATGAATCACATCAATTTTAATTATAAACATCTCATAGTAATCATAAAAAATAAAACTTAATTTTATATTTTGAAACAGAGTGTACTAAAATTATCTAACATAATGTTACTATATGACATCTTTACATCATACTTTACATATTTATACACATATGTAAAGTATGATATATACGTCTTTCATTTTTTTTTTCATTATATTTTACTCCAACCCATTTAGTAGTTATGCATCTCTGTCTCTCTATTTTATTTATTGTTGGTACAAACGTCCCTTTCTCTCTCTTGCCTAGTGATGCTTAACTTTGGTGCAACAAATTGCAAAATTGGTATACAAGTAAAAAAGTCATTCAGTTGTTCACTTACCGAATCGGCCAGCCATGAAATGCTTATTCGGTCAGTTCTTTTAAAGGGCCATTCAGAATATTTTAGACTTCTGCCTTTTCAAACCAAACAATCTTAATTGATCTCTCTTATTTGGTAAGTGCCATTCAGCCCAATAAGCAGTTATAAAACAGCCCCTTAATGCTACTCATAATCACTCAGCATTTGAGATTTATATTGAAAAATTAAAGAAACCTCCTAGAATGATTTAGAACATTCCAAACAGGAACTTTATCAGCAAAGACAACTACAGTTGACAATACAATGTGAATTCAATGAAGCATAAAACTGCCCCTGCAGCAAATTACAGTAAATCCATAGATACTAAACCAAATATCCTACAAATAACTTAAGACAGATAATTTACATAATAACAATATATATTAATGTTGATAATGTATAATTCATTAGAGAATCACAACAAGCAAAAACAGAAATAACAAACAAAGTACCTTATAAAACTGAAACCCTAATTGAGCAAAAGCTAATTAGATTCACTCTCAATCGACGCTATTTCCTCGCTGGTTATAGCAGAAGTAGCAGGTCCCTCAGGCGCCGATTCCGAGGCGGCGCCAGATCTGGACTTGACGATCTCGAGCATTCGCTTGCTGATATCCTTAGAGTAGCCTTGAAGGATTTCGATCCCGTCGTCATCGGTCGAGGCGGAAGCAGGTGCAGCGGAGAAGGCCTCCTCCTCGATGCGGCGGGCGGTGGAAGCGGCCTCAGCTTCCGGAATCATGCCGTAGCGCTTGGAGAGGACGGAAGGAGCGGAGAGAGTCTCGATGAGCCGCTTGACGATGGCGTCACGGGTGCGTTCAGTGGGCGGCCAAATGCTGAAAGAAACGTTCAGTTTGTCGGGCTTTTGGGGTTCTTGACGTTTTTCTTCAGCTTCGGCCATTGTCGGGGTTTGGAGCTCTGATTCGGCTGTGGGTGTTCTGTTTTCTTCTTCGAACTGGTCAGTCATTTCTGGATAGGGCTGCAAATGTTAATCCGAAAATTCGTATGTGTCCGATCCGTATTTAAAAACTCATATCTATCTCCATTTGTGCCTAAAAACCAATATTATTCATATTTAAAATAAAATAGATATATCCTTATTTAATTTTAAATTATTTATAAATAAATAGATATAAATACAAATATAAGTAAATATATTCGACAAATAATAAATATTTGATATTTGACATTCAGATTCCTATTTATATTTAGAATTTGTATCCGAATAACTTTTATATATATATATATATATATATATATATATATATATATATATATATATATATTAAGTAAATATAATTTTTTTAAATAATCTTCATTACATATATAATAATTGTTTTTTATTATCATTCAAAAATTATTTTTAAAATATGTCATTTCATTGTTAGAAAATAAAAAATAACACTTTAAATATAATATTAAAAATTAAAATAAATTCATTTAATTTTAATTGATGTAATTTTACTATTATAAAATGTAAAATACCTAAAATATATCATTTAACGAAAAAAATATATATACTAAAATAACAAAATTATAGTTATTAGTTTATTACAAATATTTTATTTTTGAAATTTACTTGCAAGAACAAGAGTGGATGATAAGTTAATATTATCTTTCATTGAAAATACGATTAATTTGATACTTTCTCTAAGATATTTAAATTTTAATTAATTTTTATAATTAATGATGGATGATGATGTGCATGACAAACTTTAAATAGTGATGAATAATTATTCAATTTTTTTAATTTTTTAAAATAATTTGAATAAATTACTTATTAGGTAACTAATAAATGAATTCGGATATTTGAATAATTTGTTCGTTCGAATAAAATAAATATTATTCGTATTCGCATATTATTTCGAATATCAAATACGAATAGTTTTTTTAAAAATTCGTTGAATACCGAATACAAATATAGATAAGATATTAATTTTTCGAATACGGATACCATTGTTTCTGAATCCGTATATATCTATTTTCCTAAATTCTTGTTGGAATATTTAACATGAATCCTACACCGGGTAGATGGGTTAATAAATATGATAAAGTCTCAACCTAATACATTAACCTTTTAAGTAAAGAGTTGGATAATAGCTTAATCTTTTAAGTAAAAAGAAGATCCAACATGTTTATTGAGTCAGTTTACACATGTGTGACTACACTGGTGATGAATTGATATGAGATTGATCGTTTAATTCTGCTATATGGTGGAGCATTCGCATGTAGCTTGTTACTCCCTCCAAGCGGCGGTGGAGCAAATAGAGTTGAATCGGGTGGAGCACAAGAAGATTACTTACGCGTTAAAGTATGATTTGAGTAGAATGGAGCGGACTCAGGATAGCAACGCGGTGAATTACCTTTTAAGTAGGATGACTCTAGAAGCTGAGGTTATACTCCCATGTTTGCCTTCGCATATGATGGAGTGTTATTAGAGTCGATCAAAACTCTTGAAAGACTCAAAGAATGTGCGCTCAATGGTGACTACTTTAGTGACATGATTCAACGTGCTTATTGGGACAGTTTACACAAGTGTGACTACATTAGTGATGAATTGATGTGAGTTGAATACCAATTCTGAAAGTGAGTAAAGACAAGAAAAAAAAATAGTGCTATAAAGTATATACTACCACTAATTATATCATATTTGTTAGTTTTAACTTTATGTTAATTTTGAATTTTAAAATTTCATAAATTGCTTAAAAATTCAAAATGTAGTCAAACAGATAGATTTTACTTAAAATTATTTAAATTACTGTTATAGTCAACTAAATAGAAGGGTTAAATCCTGCTGCAATTAAACGTATTAGATTGCATAAGTTTTAGTATATCAATGTGACTATGATTCAGAATAATATTACATGTCGTGAAGGCCTCGAAGACAGTTGTGATGAAATGAAGTTTGGGAGTTATTGTACATTTGCACTTGTCCGATTTATTTTTTATTTTATTTTTAGAAATCCAACACCTCACTTCATAGGGATATGAGTATACAAGTATAATGAATTATACAATAATCTTAATAATTTTTTAATCTCTTAATATTAAGAAGTGTTTGTTAAAGATCATCTAAAGTGATCATCTTAAATACTCAATAATGTGAATTGGTCATTCGTATAAATTATGTTTGTTATACTGATAATCTCACATTCTCGATAATTTAATACCCGATAAAATTTCAAGATTATCAGCTAAAATTCCCATAAAAGTTGGGTATCAAGATGACCAAAAATTAGGTAGTAATATGAGATTATCATATATTAATCATCTTAAGATTTTTATTTAGACAATAATATCATTTGTATTTTAATAATTTAGACATAAATATCTTTATTAATCAAAATTTACAATTCATTATTTATTCTAATAAGTTTAATTTATTATTGTTATTAAAAAATTTAATACTATTTATTAAGTAGTACTGAATTAGTTAGTTTGATAATATTTTGATGGTTGTTGATTACGTTCAATAATAACCATTTAAGTGAATCATTTGACTAAAATTAATACAATCAATATTAGAAGAAAATATTATCACTACTTGATAATATTTCAAACACAAAGAACCTATATTAATTATTTAATATAGTTCATATACCTATATAATATTATTAACAATTTAATAATATTTTATTAGTCTCGTAATATTATTAATCATTTAATAATATTGTATTAGTCACTTAATATTATTAATCCTTTAATAATATTTTATTATTCTTCTAATATTATTAATCATTTAATAATATCTTACTATCTTATTAATATTATTAATCATTTAATAATATTTTATTAATCTTATAATATTATTAATTATTTAATAATATTTTATTCATCTTCTAATATTATTAATCATTTAATAATATTTTATTCATTATCTAATATTATTAATTATTTAATAATATTTTATTTATTAACTAATATTATTAATCATTTAATAATATTTTATTAAATTATTAATATTATTAATTATTTAATAATATTTTATTTATTATCTAATATTATTAATCATTTAATAATATTTTAACCTTATTAATATTATTACTTATTTAATAATATTTTATTCATTATCTAATATTATTAATCATGTAATAATATCTAAATCCTCCACAAATGTTATTAATCATTTAACAACCTTTTAATTACATAATAATATTATTCAACACTTAATAATATTTTATTTCAAATAATACCAATAGTTAACTTTGTATTTGTGTTAACCTTATGCTTTAATTTAAATATTTAATTATCAATTAGTTACCAATAAACTCCATATAATGGTTTATTACACAAATACACTCATTTTACACTTATTTCAACTTAAATTTTCAAAGAAAACTTGACCCGGACCGACCCGATCCGACCCGAACATCAAAAACACATTTTTGGAAGAATGTTTGATCGCTGCGGCGGTAGTACAAAAATTTCAAAACTCTAATTTGTGGACTGCCTGAACCTCCTTTACCAATTTGGTCATAACTTTGTCATACGGAAATATTTTGAGGTGATTCTTGAGTCTAAATTCATTAGAATTTCATGATATACAATTTCTCTTTAGATCACAAATCCAAATTCCAAACGGAAGTATCTGTAAAATCGCTCACAGGGACAGAATGAAAACTAGTTTCATAAATCCTAGGTTTTAATGGTTCAAACTTGAAATAAATAAACTCTACACATTCAAATGACACCAACTTAGTGTTGTTGTATTCCTAACTTCTTGTTTTACAATATTTAATGTTTCAATCACATTTTTGAAAACGTTTTACACGGAATTTAAAGATCGAACCATCTTAGGATTTAAAAACGACATTCTTTGCGGTAAAAGCTATAACTTCTTTGTTATTCAATATTTTTGAAAGTTTCAAGTTGTGTTTTTCTTTAAAATTCATGTATCTAACTTTCTAGCCATAAAAATCCAATTTCCAACTTGTACATTTCAAAATATAACATTAAACACAACATGCTTAGTTAGGTTTTACCGGTAAAAATCAATATGAGCATTTCTTGCATTTTTATGCAATCAACACATACCAAAACATGATATAACCACATCAAGCTATGAATATACATATATTACATATTTAAATACTTCTAGACCATCAAAACAAGTTTTGATCGATTAAAAATAGATTTTAACCGTTCAAAATCGTTCTAGACTACAAAAATGAAATGTAGGAAGTTTAGAGCACTTGTAAACCATAAGGTTTTGGATGCTCTTCTTCTTCTCCTACCAAAGTGTGTTGTGAAATTTTGTGTCATCCACCAAGCTTAACCTCTAGCTATTTTCTTAAGTTCACAAGTGTTTATTTCTTTCTCTCTAGGAAATACTCTCTATTTTTCTCTCTAGAAATGCTTCAAATGAACTAACCAACATCACCAAGGTTGTGGAGCATCCTATATATAGCCATATGCTAATCATCCATTAGCTTTTTTAATTCACCAATGTTGGTGAATTTAGAGCATAGAGCTTAATTTAGCTTACTATTGCATGGATGGACATTGTGATTGACTAGGTGATTGACTAGGGTTGTTGGCCAACCTTGTCATAGTGTAAAATATAAGCAACATAAAAATCAAGCAACCTTCAAGTGGGGTCCCCCTAAATTGCTGAAAAAATGGGATTTAATCACCCATTTTTGCTTTAATTTTAATGATTTAATTATATATATATATATATATATATATATATATATATATATATATATATATATATATATATATTTATATATATTGTTTGACCAATTCTGACTTCCTATTGGGTTCCATATTGGACTCTAGGATTAAATATATTGGGCTCATTCATTTAATTTGGTTGGGCTCAATTTAATTGACAAATTGGGCTAACATTTAATAAACTATGCTATCTTTAATTAAAATAAGCATTAGGCTAGATTAATTAATTACATGGACTAAGGTTTAATTTAATTACATAGGCTACTAGGTAAATTAATTTAACCTAGTTTAATACCCCATTTGGATTTAAAATATAATCCAATTAGATTTGCTTTAATTAATTTTAACACCTTGCTTCATTGCTTTAAATAAATATACACATACACAAGTATATTCATTCAATTATCTAATGTACAATTAATTAGTACAAAAATTTTAATTTATTGATAATTATATAATAATTATAATTACAATATCTAATAGAATTCGTGGTCCTTACAGAAAATGACATAATATGACCAGTTTTTATTATCAATAATTAGAAACCCACTAATCTGAATTTTAATGAATATTTTTGTTGACCTATAATTGAAAGCTGTCGTTATCACTCCAAAATTATTCCTTACTTTCAATCTATCAATATAAAATTGGTATAATGGCAAGCAAGAGTCGAACCCACGAGAAGTGTATTTTATGGTTTATCCGAATGCTTCTAACAGTAAATAACAAGTAATAATAAAAACGGGATTTTTGTAACTATGATTCTACTAGAAAACAAGAAGTATAAATTAAAATTATCCAATGATTTGCAAACTTCAGTTCTTCAGTTCAGTATCATCTTTTCATAAATATGACATAATCAAGTTAATTAATATCTTTCCTTCAATGAAATTAACAACCCTAGGTAACCACGGTCCGCGTTACCCGAAACTCCCCTTAGGTTTTAAATCTAATGTGACGATCGCCCCCACTAGACCCTAATTATCATACAACCTAGAACTATCAGTCTAGATTTAATATGACAATAGCATTAAGAATTAGGGAATTATGTCATTCCAAGCAATAATCGTACAATCGCAGACTATTTAACCTGTCTTCTTGATATCATAGCAATATTCAAAAGCTTGACCACAATCAAATACCACTATTCGCTACTTATGATCAGATATAACATCGTTTGCTTAATATTATACCTTAATCTAGCATATGATAATAATCAAATCAATTCAATGGGCCCTTATCAAAATAATCAAACCAATCATCATTAAGCAATTTTAATAGATTATCAAGAATAAATTCCACAGACGAAGGAAGAAATACTAATAACTCAATTAATTCATAGATAATAAATAAGATTCAACATCCCTTAGAACTGAAAATAGAGAACTTAGCCTGACATAGTCAAAAACGCCAATCAATCTTCAATGGAAATCTTTCTCTCTAAGTTGTGTTAAAACCATTCTAATCCTATCTATTTATATCTCTAATAACTTTACTAAGAACTCCTAACTCGTAGCAACATCACAATCCTTCTTTTGCTCAACTTCTGGAAACACACGAACACTTAAAATCAATTCCGCCGACCACGGTCCCAGCCACGGATTCCCTTGTAAAAGCCGGCCCCGGCCACGGTTACTGTTCACAAATTACAAAATTGCCATTAAGCTCCGCTTTTACCGTTTTGACCCTCCAAAGCTATTTTCTGCAATATAAACATAAAAACAAGTAAAATGCAAATAAAAATACTCAATGACAACAATTTATTAAGCTCAAGAACATCGATTCGTAAGTATAAACTACACTCATCAATAATACACGCCCTATTAAGTATGAAGTATGTATAAGTTTAAAATAAAAAACCGAAACAAATAAAATCTCATAATAAAAAGAGAAAGAAAGTCTCACAATAAAAGAATAGTACATAAGACATCAGTTATGTTTGTACGCTTTATGATCATTTTCATGCACAATACATATTGTGTTAATACTTGTACATCAAATATATTGTGAACTTATAGTATAAAAGTATAATTCACGTTAGTTGTGCAACTATAATCTTTGTTTAATTATTTAAGTGGTCATATCTTGTTCCCATTAAGGTTCATGTATTATTTTGAGCTATAGGAGAAAACTAAAAAAAAATAAATGAAAAGAGTCAAAACCACCCACAACACGTGTGAGATGATTTTCGGTCTGGATTAGGGTTATATATATATATATTTTTTCATTGTACTTGACCTCAATTTACATATACATTATTGTACTGAAATTTTTTACAATCGCGTTATTGTACTCAATTTTTTTTACAAAAAGTGAAATTTTCATCAATGGTCATTAGTCATTTAACAGAAAAATAACGTGACAGTATTAAAAAAAAATTCATCATTGAACTAAAGGTAAATTTACAATTGCATCACTGAAGTGAAAATAATAATAATAATAATAATAATAATAATAATAATAATAATAATAATAATACTGTGACGCCCCCAAATTCGGGTCCTAATTACCCGAATCCGGTTATCACGATCCAATACAAACATCTACCTCTAAACAACATATAATAACTAAATGCGAAATAATAAACATATGTTGTTCATTCAATAGGTGTTACTAGTCTCAAGATACGGTAACTTTACCACAAAATACACAAATACCCTTAATAAAGTACTTAGGGTTTATATTACATAACAAGTAATTTAGTTAACTAAAAGGCTGCATCCTGAAGTCTATCACTTCATCTTTCCCTCACCCTTGTTCTTCCTAGAAGTCTCGAGTTTCATTGCAATAAGGTTCATGATATAGCAAGGGTAATCAACTAGTTTGCTCAACAAGTTTAAATAACAACAAAAAACAATATATATCATGAATGAAAGAGAATAGCTGAAATAATTCAACTATATGAATAATAGAAGCAGGAATAATGATTTGCTTTTAGAATCAAGATAGTAAGTAGACTATGAACTATAAACTTTCGTTGGAGTCAATAGCTGGTTGACCCAATGGTTACTACTAGAAATATGTACTTGAGGGGATCAGTCTCTCGTACAATATGTGTATGCATAACATTTAGTTTTCGTGTTTTGTACCTGATATTAGATACAGGGTACTCCCCTATAATAGAGGGGTGTTCATAATAGTCTAAGAATCCGCATCTTCAATTATTTGGATAGCTTTTAAAATCTTTAACATAAATGTCTAGCCGAACAATGGCTTAGACTTACTTTGAACAGTTCTTTAAACAGTAGAACAATAAATAAGGTACAAGTCAAAGACTGCACAAGATCAAGTGCACTAAGTGCGAATGACAACAATATCGATATGGAATAATTGTAAAGTAATTAAACCATGCAAAGAATACTTGAAATTACAGTTCATGCTTAAATAAATACTTACTCAATGAAATGAGTTTAGAGATAAGGAACTTGCCTGTGTGCTCAGCTACAATTAACGTATAGCTTTAATTAACTTGATTGAAAAGACCTAACATTAATAAAGTTGATCTAACAATTAACACTGTGTATAATGGTATGGATACACTTACTAAGACTATTCAACTAACATAGAAGTCAAACACATAACACTCATAGTCAACGCATTATCATTAACCCTTTAGATAATTAATCAAACTTACGTTGATGATTTAAGAATTTAACTAAGATTTTATTAACTGTTAAACACTTATTAAACTTTGAAACAATTTTTTATACTTACTTAATTAATACTCTGATAAATACTTTATGTTTTATATCCTCAAATTATGTTTACCTATTATTTAATGGTTAATTAAATAACAATTAATTAAATAATAAAACTTATCTATGTTGGATTGTCATTGATAACCAAAATTAAAAGCTTTCTGCTCTCTTATCGTCGGGTGAATCGTCACTCAACGATTTGTACTGTCTGCTATAACAGACTTACTCTACGACTCATAAGGTCTGCCTCAACAACCCATTCGACGAACAAAAATAGTTTTACGATCGGAGTGATCTCACCCTACAATTACAATGCAATGGCCGAGACCTGGTCCAGGCTACACTACGATAGCTGAAGGCTTGGCCGAGGCCACTCTAAGATAGCCGAAGGCTTGGCTGAGACGATTCTACGATCGTCGAGTGAAATTCTATATTCGACAGAATCCACTCTACGATCGCCGAGACTACTCTACGTTTCCCAACAATGATGTTAATTGTTTACATGTGAGCTCTACGATCAGAGTGTGTTCACTATATAATCGTAAAGTTCACACTACCACTTACCGGAAACTTAATAATGCTTCTAGATTTTAGTTTTAAACACAACAGTAAATATATTAACCCTTCTGGTTTCAAATTTGAGAACAACCAAATAACTAACACCATATAACTATGACACTGAGTGTTGTAGAAGTTCTGGACATAATGCTTAACTCATCATAGATTCTTTTAGACAGTTTTGTTAGTTCCCAATGACACGATAGAAATCTAGAAGGGGGGGTTGAATAGATTCTTTTAAAAATTTCTTTTATTTGAAAAGATCTTACTTAATTAATTCTTAAACAGAAAGTTTAACACAGCGGAATATGATTTAGTTATCTTTTCCTTGATATGTTAGAGTAATAATTCAACAAGCAATTATATGACAGATATAGCAAATGAAAGACACAATTAGAAAGACTCTGGGTTTTAAGTGGTTCAGAGCTCACAAGACTCCTACTCCACTGTTCTGTTCTTCCAGCAGCAAATCCACTAAGGATACTTTTACAATATCTGAATCACTAAGATTCCTTCAAGACCCGCAGTCTTGGAATTTTAGTTCACAAAGAACTTTACAAGTCTAACAGACTTGGATACACTAGTTCACAAAGAACTCTTATGGAGTGATGTATATTTGGATGTGCTACTAAGTTGCTTATTAGCTTGAGTTTTCGAAGGACTTAGTAGCAATGCAAGCTTTCTTATGAGTTTGATCTTTTTCACTTCTTGCGTTTTTCTTTTTGTGCAGTGCTCTTTTCTCTTTTGTTGATCCTAGTATTTAAGAAGCTAGGGCTTCAGTTTTCTTCCCGTTGGACCATCTGCTTGAGCTTGTATTTCTTTCTGTTACCTCACAGAGGAGAGCTGCTGTATATTATATTAATATAGCTCATTAAAGCTCTGATGAGATTTTATTAGATCTGACATGTTAGTCTATGGAAGGTTGTTTTCTTTTTCCTTTGAGACAGATATGTCAGTCGTAGGTTCCCACCAAATTTTATAGAGTCGTTTGGTCCTTCCAAACTATAGGACTGATAGGACACAGTCCTCTGACTTTTCTGCCTTGAAAGTCTTCTTTCTGTTCCATAGTGCGCTTGGGTCAGACCCCTGACTTTTCTGACTTGATCGATTTGCAGAGGCTTCCTTTTTGGTTACTTTGATAAAGATTGAATGCTTGAATAGAATAGCTCCTGATCTGAGAGTCGTGATGTCTCTTGCCTTTTTGCTCAACGACCTTATGTGATCAACTCTACGAATATCCTTGCTGACGTGATTGATCTGTAAAGGATCATCTCTTACTTATCATCGTAAAGTTTACTCAACTGTTAGATTGTTGATCGTAGAGTTCGATTTAAGGTTTCTCGTAAAGAACATAGTCTGTTTGGTCGTAGAGTCTTCTGGACCACAATCGTAGAGTCCATTCTACGATTGGTTGCCTTGATCGTAGAGTCTTCTGGACCACAATCGTAGAGTCCATTCTACGATTGGTTGCCTTGATCCATTCTACGATTGATTGCCTTGATCGTAGAGTCTTCTGGACCACAATCGTAGAGTCCATTCTACGATTGGTTGCCTTGATCGTAGAGTCTGTTTAAATCGTAGAGTTTCCTTGACACAAATCGTAGAGTTCATTCTACGATTTTATTACACCAACAAATCAACCTAATAGTTTTGATCTATCTAAGTCTTTGTACAACACAAAAGACTTTTATACAATTATCAAGAGATCAACCTAACAGTTTTGATCTTATCTAATACAGCCCTTGTACGTTATTTCTTATCATCAAATTTAACCATTCAATGTTCAACAATCTCCCCCAATTTGATGATGACAACATTATTAACAGATGGTGATTTGAACACATTAAAATAGGCAAAATGCAAGAGTAATTGAATGCCTAATCATACAGTGAGCAGCTGTATTTTCTAGAGAAAAAATATGAATTTTATTGATGTTTTAGTCAGATGATACAATTGAGAAATCAACAGAAAAAGAAAAAAAACTTATCTCCTTCTACTAGGAGGTCTTCTGCCTTTTTCTTCTCTCTGCCTGAAGAATGTTCTCCTTTCTTCTTCAGCTTTTCTCAGTTCTTCTTCCCTCAACACAGCTTCTTCTTCTTTAATTTGAAACCATTCCTGTGAGCTAGATGGCCTCATAGTTGAGGAAGAAGGTCTTGCTGTCACCTCCTGTCTGGGACGAGATGATACTGCTTCGAATCTAGGAGGATGTATTGAAGTTTGAACCATCCTCATCCCTTGAGGTGCTCTTCCTCTTCTGCTGTAGTCTGAGCTCGTTCTTGTTTGCTCTGCTGTGCTCAGTTTCTTCTCCCCCTTGTTGGCATCATTAATTGTTGCTACCTGTTCTGAAAGCTACTGTATGCCCTGAATAATTTCTTGACGTTGGGTCTTAGTGGCAGCGACATCATCTTGGTGGGCTTGGAGTCGTTCGTCAGCCATGATCTGTTTTTGCTCCACCAATGACAAAGTGTCATTCGACCGATGTTGTTGTTCTGTAAGAGAGTGCTTCAAGGCAATGATCTCATTACTGAGGAGAGTGATAGATTTGTCATTGGTTTCTTGAAGAATAACAACGGCCTGCTGATGTTTGTTCAAGGCTTTCAGAAAATTTTTATCCCTTTCTTGGAGATTTTCAGAGACTGCTGCCGTAACTGCCTTAATCTTGTGGAGAATTGTTTATTCAGACTGGTAGAGAGACCATTGGCAGCATCAATAACATCGTCCATTCTACGTTGAAGGTTGTGGGATTTCGATGCCAGGTCGTTTTGTATCTCTGTATGGATATAGCTTGTCAAGTCAGTTAAGCCCTCAGTTGTAGGAAGCCGAGATACCTTGTCTAAAATTTCCTGGAGAAGTTGAGATGATTGTCCCTGGTCAGCCGTAGAGCTTGGAATGTGAAAGTATTCGTGACCAGAGGTGGAGGGAATATCCTCGTGGGTTAATAGGAGTCTTGAAGATGGAGCCGGAGGAATTGTTTACTGAGTAGGCAGAATTTCAAGAGAGTCTGGAGGGCACTCTACGTTTTGATTATTTAGGCTTTCTTGACCACCAGTCGTAGAGGGTGGTGACTCTACGATCGGGGAAGTGTTGATCGTAGCTTTTGATGCAGAGTTGGTATTTGGGGACTCCTCAAATTTATTGAACATAGATGAGGGTGTATGAATTTGAATGAGGGCTAGAGGAATAAAATGTACCTTTTGCCCTAAAGAATGTGAGAAGGGGCTGCAAGAAATGAGCTTCTGGGCATAAAATAGATTCTGAGGATAGCCTTGAGCTATAATCACCACATTTGGGTAAGCTTTGAACGTCCAGAATACCTGATCCCATGCATTGTGCACCAGAGCTCGGTGGAATGGCATCAGTGGCAAAAATTTCAGCAAGCAGTTGTAGTTCAGGTGCCTTTGCTCATCTCTTCCCACGGCCACTATTTCGATGTCATCCTCTTCATCAGTATTCATTGTAGCTGAAGGGACTGAAGTACCTTCGTGAAACTCCCCCTCAGCCAGAGCATCCATAGGCTCAGCTGCCTTAGAAGACTCCTTCTCAACTGGAAAAATGATAGCTTTTTCAAGTAGCTCCCCCTTAGCTACTGAGTCTTTGTTGGCTAATTTAACTAGCCTTCTTCTCTTTTTTTTTTGGCTCTTTTGGGGTTGCCTCTTCAGCTTCATACTTGCTGCGAGTTTCCCTCCGCAGATCAGAATCTTCATCCTCTGATGCAGCCTTTTCTTCAGGAGCAGCATCAGGAGCCTCATTAGATGAGCCATGAGGTTCTTCAATCTCAAGGGCTTTCTTTCCTTTTCTCTTTCTGATGAGACCCTGAGATTGTTTGCTAACATCCTGTGATTCTTCTTCTGCAGGAGTGTTCTTTAATAGAGATGGCCCTGCCCCACTCTGCGTTCCTTCACTATCCCCTGACCGAGATAGTTTCCTGTTTTCAACTGGATTCCTCCTCCAGTTGTCGAAGATTCTCTGGGTGATTCTTTTGTTAGTATTTAGGGCTTCTTCTTCGTCAGGCTCAATCAGATCCCCCAAAGATGATCTAAGGAGAATGCTGATGAATCTCCCATAGAACATTTTTCTGATCCCCTTTGCTTTTTCCGTATTCTGGATCCAGTTCCCTATCCATTCCATCAGCAAAGAGCCATAGTTGATGTTTGTCTTCTTGACTATAGCTGTCATCAATTTCAGTTGCACCTCACTGACTGAGTCATGAGCCGAGTCTTTGCATAGTAGGCATTTACCAACCACATCTACTAGGAACTCATATTTATGAGGAAATTCTTTCTTCTTTAAACCTTTCAGTCCTGGATTCTTTTGGTGGTGCATTCTTCTCAGGCCTTCTTCGGTATTCACCATTTTTAGAGATGTGAGGCCTCCTTGCTTGAATCCTAGGGCAAGATTAAATTCTTCCGCAGTGAGATTGAGCTGTACTCCTCTCACAGTAGTGGTTAGAGTTCCATTTGCATATGATCCATTTATATAGAATTCTCGGATAAGCTTTGACAGAATCCTCGTATTAGTTCCCAGAACTTCTCGCAGACCCGCCTTTTATAGCAACTGGATTATCCTTTTGAAATGCTTATCTGCCGATGTGAAAGTTTCGAAGTTGAGCTCGTTTCCAGAAATGACTTGAGCAGGTGCCATTTGATAGTTTTCCTGAAATAGTAGGAACAATTTATCTGAGTATAGAAAACTTAGGGTTTTGGATTGAGAGAGATGGATAGGAATGATAGATTTTTGATTTGAAGAAATAAACGACGTGCAGTTTTCAAAGTATTTAAAACTTCCCTCTATGTTTGCTGAGACGCGTGTCATGTTCTGATAGGAGCATCTCATTTGGTTGATGACCTTTTTGCCCCTAGAGCTTTACGATCCCTCTTGTCACTTCAAATCTTTTGTTGATGTTCGTTGAGTTAGCTTTACGATAAAGGAATACTCTGCGACCCTTGGCTTGCCAATCGTTAAGTGAGCTCTCCGATTTGTAGTGTGCTCTACGATTGTTTGTTGATCGTTGAGTGATCTCTACGATCTACAGTGTACTCTACGATCCTTGGCCTGACGATCGTTGAGTAAACTCTACGATCTTTAACGTACTCTACGATCCTTTGCCTGATGATCGTTGAGTGTATTTCACGATTTTGTCTTTTACTTATTTTCCTTGCTCAATTTTATTCCTGCAGAGTTAGTATAAAAAAAAACATGATATATATATTAAGGGTCTAGATTTAGCATTCCTAACTCACTTATGAGTTTATTAAATCTTGATTCATCTAAAGGTTTTGTAAAAACATCTGCTAGTTGATCTTCAGTTGGGATTTAGTGAAGTGATATATTTTTATTTTGTACATGATCCCTGATGAAATGATATCTTATATCTATGTGCTTAGTTCTTGAGTGCATAACAGGATTATGAGTTATAGCAATTGCACTAGTATTATCACAGAATATAGGAATAGAATTAAGCTCAAACCCATAGTCTGCAAGTTGAGTCTTCATCCATAGGATTTGTGCACAGCAACTGCCTGCGACTATATATTCAGCTTCTGCAGTAGATGTCGACACTGAGTTCTGCTTTTTACTAAACCAAGAAACAAGTTTGTTGCCAAGCATCTGGCAAGTTCCACTTGTGTTTTTTCTGTCTATTTTGCATCCTGTATAGTCAGCATCTGAGTATCCCATAAGATCAAAGGAGGACTCCTTGGGATACCATAATCCTAAATTTGGAGTTCCTTTAAGATACTTGAAAATTCTTTTCACAGCTAATAGATGAGACTCTTTGGGGTTAGCCTGAAATCTAGCACAAATACATGTAGCAAACATTATATCTGGTCGGCTCGCAGTAAGATATAATAGCGAACCTATCATACCTCTGTACTGAGTGATTTCAGTAGATTTACCATTTACATCTTTGTCAAGCTTGGTGGCAGGTGGCATAGGAGTCTTCATGATAGATGCAGATTCCATGCCATATTTCTTTAATAAGTCTTTGATGTATTTGGCTTGATTAATGAATATGCCTTCATCAGTCTGCTTCACTTGTAGTCCAAGGAAGAAGATGAGTTCTCCCATCATGCTCATTTCAAATTTGCTCTGCATAAGCTTGGCAAATCTTTCACATAATTTTTCATCAGAGGAACCAAATATGATATCATCTACATAAATTTGAACTAGCAGTGTCTTATCCTTATGTTTTCTCAAAAATAAGGTAGTATCTATTCTTCCTCTAGTGAATCCCTTTTCAATGAGAAAGTTAGTTAAGGTTTCATACCATGCTCTAGGTGCTTGTTTTAGACCATATAGTGTTTTATCTAATTTATAAACATAATTTGAAAAAGTTGGATTGATAAAACCTGGAGGTTGTTCCACGTAAACCTCTTCTTGGAGTTTCCCATTTAGAAAAACACTCTTGACATCCATTTAGAAGACTTTGAACTTCATGTGAGCAGCATGGGCAAGGAAGATCCTTATGGCTTCCAACCTGGCAACTGGAGCATATGTTTCATCGTAGTCAATTCCTTCTTCTTGAGAGTAACATTTGGCCACTAGTTTTGCTTTGTTCCTTGTTATCACACTATTTTCATCCATCTTATTTCTGAAAACCCATTTGGTGCCAATGACAGGTTTATGCTGAGGCCTGGCCACTAATCTCCAGACCTTGCTTCTTTCAAATTGATTTAGCTCCTCTTGCATGGCCTCTACCCAACTTGAATCTCCTAAGGCTTCTTCGATCTTCTTGGGTTCCTCTTGAGAGAGAAAGCTTAGGTAAAAGCATTCATTCGAGGTTGCAGCTCTAGTCTTGATTCCGGTGTTTGGATCTCCAATAATTAGATCTTGAATGTGATCTTTGGTTCATTTTATTCTGCTAGGGACGTCTGTTCTGGTACCTTTCTGTCTGAGTTCCTCTAAATCAGCTTCTGGTTCTGATCGTAGAGTTCCAATGTCTGGTGTGGTATGCTCTACGATTTCCTCTCTTAGCTCAACGGTTTATGTCGCTGGTTCCATGGTCGTAGAGTCGGACTCTACGATTTTGAGTTCTTCGATCGTTGAGCTTGTGTCTGCTGACTCGTTGAATGGTGATCTTTTCTTTTCAGGATCTGATTCATCGAATGTGACGTGGATGGAGATTTCAACAATTAATGACTCCTTGTTGAACATTCTAAATGCTCTGCTATCTGTTGCATAACCAAGGAAGATTCCTTCATCTGATTTTGGCTGGAATTTGGTTAGATGCTTCTTGCCATTGTTGAGTACGTAACACAGGCAACCAAACGCATGAAAATAACTTATATTTGGCTTTCTTCCTTTCCATAATTCGTACGGAGTCTTCTTCAATGTTGAGTGTATGAGTGATCTCTTTTGAGTGTAACATGCAGTACTGATGGCTTCAGCCCAGAAATATTCAGGGAGATAAGCTGCTGCTAAAAGGGTTCTTCCTGCTTCAATAAGAGTCATATTCTTCCTTTCTACTACTCCATTTTGCTGAGGCGTTCTTGGGGCTGAGAAGTTGTGATTTATTCCATTTTCTTCACAGAACAGGTCCATTTCTGAGAAATCAAACTCTCGTCCATGATCACTTCTGATGGCCTTGATCTTTTCGCCCTTTTCATTCATGATCAGTCTGAAGAGCTTGATGAGATGTGAAATGGTTTCATCTTTAGAGCTTAAAAAAGATACCCATGTATATTTGGTGTAGTCATCTACTACTACTAGAGAGTATCTCTTTCCTCCGAGGCTGGTCGTTGATACTGGTCCAAATAAATCCATGTGAAGTAGTTGAAGAGCTCTATCATTTGAGTTTGCTGATTTGCTTTGGAATGACGTCTTTGTTTGCTTTCCAAACTGACAAGCTTTGCAGGGTTCTTCTTTAATGAAGTATAACTTTGGCAATCCTTTTACTAGATCTTTGGAGGCAAGCTTTGAAATGCTCTTGAAGTTAAAATGAGATAACCTCCTATGCCAGAGCACATATTTTCAGAGGCTTTAGCAAGAAAACAGACAGTTTGTTCTGAACTTAATTTAGCAAGATTGACCACATAGACATTTCCTTCCCGAACTCCTTCTAGCTTTAGAGAGTTAGTTTTCAAGTCTCTAACTTGGCATTGGTTGTTGAGGAAGGTGACTTGATGTCCTTTGTCATAGAGCTGACTTATACTTAGCAAGTTGTGCTTTAGTCCCTCAACATATGCCACTTTACTGAAAGATATTGCACAATTCCCAGTTGAGCCATAACCCCTGGTTTTCCCTGAGTTGTTGTCTCCAAAAATAACAGCAGGTCCATCTTTTTCTTTAAACTCTGATAGAAGAGCCTTATATCCTGTCATGTGCCGTGAGCATCCACTATCAAGATACCAGATGGATCTCTTTACCTGCATAACAAATCAATCTTCATTTTGGTACCCATATCTGTTTGGGTCCTGCTTTGTTAGCACGTTTTGGGACCCAAATCTGTTTGATTTTAGATCCTTGCATTCTATGATATCTTAACAAATATTTATCATTTTTATGAGGGTGCCTATGATTGATATGATATTGATAATGATATGTGCGTATTTGTGACTTTTTGTTCGTCCAGGACTTGTATGGATTATGATTTCTCATAGTCTTTTGCTGATCTACATTCTGCTTCCATACTACTCTACGATTCTCATTATTCGTAGAGTGAGTTTTGCTTGACTTATTTTTCAATTTTCTGAATCCAAGACCTGTGCGAGTTTTATTATTAAAAATGATTGTAGGTTTAGCAGAATGTGGATGGATGAGAGATATCGAATCTGAGGATTTGATGAACACAATTCCTTTATTAAAATTAAAGGATTTGCCTTCATTTATTTCCATTGACTTCTCCATATTGGGCTTTGAGAATAAATTCTCAAATCCTAATCCTGATCTATCTGTCACATCTCTTTGACTTGAGATCAGGGTGTCCATAGACGAACTAGACTTGTTTCACATAAAAATTGTCTTTTCTAGTTCCTGAATCTTGGAGACTAGTGAGGATTCTTTATGAGTGCTCAACTCATTTATCTCTTTTAGTCTTTTATTCTCAGTCTCAAGATTAGAGTAAAGTTTTGCAGTTTGAACTGAGCCTTCTAATTCCATGCTTATTTTTTCTTTATCCTCTTTTAGATGAGAGTAATCTTTAGATAACCTTCTAAATAATTTTATATATTTGTGCAATTCTGTCATTAAGTCATGCATGCCTTCTCTAAGATCATCAATGCTTAAATCAGGAGAGTAGAAATCAAATACCTCATCTATGATGAATTCCTTTTTACTGCTTCCTTCTTCATTTGCCATTAAGCACAGGTTGGCCTTCTGTGGCTCTTCATCGTCACTTGACTCAGAATTTAGTTCTTCTTCTGAGTCACTCCAGGAGCCTTCAGCTATGAAGCTTTTGTCTTTCTTCTTTTGTTTGTGGAAGCTCTTGAATTCTCTTTTTGGATTTGCTCTCGTTTTGTCCCTCTTCAGCTCTTCTCTTAAGGGTTTTGGACATTTAGCAATGAAATGACCTGGTTTTTTGCAATTGTAGCAAAGGTCATTTGCTTGTTCTTTGCTGTTGTTGCTTCTGAACTTCTGAGGTCTGTTCCTGTTGATGAATCTTTTAAAATGTCTTACTAGCATGGCAGCTCCTTCATCATCATTTGATACATCTTTGTCAGAGTCAGAGATATCCTTGTGATTGCTTCTATGAGTTGAGGTTGAGGCTTTAAAAGCAATGTTTTTCTCCTTTTTTCTTTCCCCAGATAGATTTTCTGCTCTTTGATTTAGCTCCAGCTCATAGGTGAGAATATTTCCATATAACTGCTGTACAGTCATCTCGTGCAAGTTCTTTGACTCCCGGATAGCTGTGGTTTTGGGATCCCATTTGCTTGGCAACGATCTCATGAATTTAATGATAAGATCTATGTTTGGATAGATTTTTCCATAAGATCTGAGAGAGTTTAGTAGCAAGTTAAATCTCTCGTAGGTGGTTGTAATGTTTTCACCTGAGATGTGGGTGAACATCTCATACTGCTGAACAAGCAGTGATTGCTTATTTTCTCTGACTTTTTCTGTTCCTTCATGCATGATCAACAGAGTTTGCCATACTTCTTGAGCTGTCTTACAGTTGACAACATTCTCAAATAGATCATCATCCAGAGATTGAAATAAGATGTTCTTAGCCCTTTTGTCTCTTTGAACATCCTTCTTTTCATTGTCTGTCCATTCGTCTCTTTTCTTTGCTACTAGCTTGCTTGGATCTTCAGTTGATAGTACAAGCTTAATTTAGCTTACTATTGCATGGATGAACATTGTGATTGACTAGGTGATTGACTAGGGTTGTTGGCCAACCTTGTCATAGTGTAAAATATAATCAACATAAAAATCAAGCAACCTTCAAGTGGGGTCCCCCTAAATTGCTGAAAAAATGGGATTTAATCACCTATAGGACTGATAGGACACAGTCCTCTGACTTTTCAAACTATAGGACTGATAGGACACAGTCCTCTGACTTTTCTGCCTTGAAAGTCTTCTTTCTGTTCCATAGTGCGCTTGGGTCATACCCCTGACTTTTCTGACTTGATCGATTTAAGGAGGCTTCCTTTTTGGTTACTTTGATGAAGATTGAATGCTTGAATAGAATAGCTCCTGATCTGAGAGTCGTGATGTCTCTTGCCTTTTTGCTCAACGACCTGATGTGATCAACTCTACGAATATCCTTGCTGACGTGATTGATCTGTAAAGGATCATCTCTTACTTATCATCGTAAAGTTTACTCAACTGTTAGATTGTTGATCGTAGAGTTCGATTTAAGGTTTCTCGTAAAGAACATAGTCTGTTTGGTCGTAGAGTCTTCTGGACCACAATCGTAGAGTCCATTCTACGATTAGTTACCTTGATCGTAGAGTCTTCTAGACCACAATCGTAAAGTCCATTCTACGATTGGTTGCCTTGATCGTAGAGTCTGTTTAAATCGTAGAGTTTCCTTGACACAAATCGTAGAGTTCATTCTACGATTTTATTACACCAACAGATCAACCTAACGGTTTTGATTTATCTAAGTCCTAGTACAACACAAAAGACTTTTATACAATTATCAAGAGATCAACCTAACAGTTTTGATCTTATCTAATACAGCCCTTGTACGTTATTTCTTATCATCAAATTTAACCATTCAATGTTCAACAAGTTTATCAATACTTGGTGAACCTACGGGTTTCTTTAATAGGTTGACATGAACATAAGTTACTTCATATCCATTATACAACTTATATATATTGGACTCATCATGGGTTCTTCATAACAGATTTCTCCCAACAGAAAGTAACAACAACAATCTATTTTAGCATAATATTGCTCAATAACTAACTTCCTGAAGCTATTAAACAAAATTATTTATACCTTAAAGTAGGGTTGAAACAAAATGGGTTCCTAGTTGCTGTTCTTCTTCTTCTCCCAAAGTAGGTGATGTAATCCGAGGACATTCACCCCACGACTAACACCACTGAAATCTTAATGACAGACCCTTAAAGTTTCTTAAAATGTATTCCTTACTCATGACAACTCTTTTTTTTTCGCTCTTTCTCAATATCAGATGAAATTTGATAAAAAAGAGAAAGAGATAATAAGCAGCAATATAATGATACTTCTTTCCTTCACTTGTCCAATCTTTTCCCACGTGAAGCTTTTCCCTGCTCACCAACTCCATCAGAGGATAATGGCTTCTCCTGACTTCTTCTCTGTTTTCTCTCTTCTCAGACATTACTTAGCTTGTCCCAATTTTAGTGCCACCTGGACTCAATTAATTAACAGAGCTTCTCTCCCTTAGTCGATTAATACAATAACATTTTACTAAACCAACACATTTGGCCCAATCTGAAAATGAAAGAGAAATGGATCCAATAACAATATTAGCCCAATTTGTAATACTTGAATTTTAATATTCCTTACTTCTCAATGATCACCTTCGTTAAATTAATAACGAAAGTTTAATTAATAAAATATTAATTCTTACCTTACAATTAAATAATTAATTGAATTATTTCATTATTTAAATAATCAATTTTTGACACTAAAGCCCATATTCAACTTATTGAAATTTATAATTTGAATTTAACACCATAGTTAATGTAATTAACTATTAAATCTTAATTTAAATTTTCTTGTTATTATAACCTTAGAGTTAATCCGCTAATTTAATTATATTAGTGACACCTTTTAATTCAAAATAAGAATTTATCACATAAATGTTTAAATAAACCACACAAAATTTTCATTATTAGAAATTAATTCTTTATTTAATTAGTAATGAAGTTCAAATTTTCTTGGTCATTACAAATACCCTCTTCGTTACACACAAAAAAATATTAGTTTTGTTTTTTTAAAAATTAATTTGAGTTATTTTAAAAATAAATTTTAATATAATAATAATAATAATAATAATAATAATAATAATAATAATAATAATAATAATAATAATAATAATAATAATAATACCATCTCCGTTACAAAAAAAAAAAGAATTAGTTTTTCTTTTCAAAAATTAATTTGAGATATTTTAAAAATAAATTTTAATTTAATAATAATAATAATAATAACAACAACAACAACAACAACAACAACAACAACAACAACAACAACAATAATAATAGTAATAATAACCTCTCCATTATACCAAACAAATAATATTAGTTTTACTTTTTAAAAATTAATGTGAGTTATTTTTAAAATAAATTTTAATTTAATACTAATACTAATAATAATACCAAAATTATTATTATTATTATTAAATAAAAAATTTATTTTTAAAACATCTCAAATTAATTTTTAAAAAGTAAAATTAATATTTTTTTCTTTTTTTTTTGTGTAACCGAGATGGTATTATTATTAAATTAAAATTTATTTTTAAAATAACTCACATTAATTTTTAAAAAGCAAAACTAATATTCTTTTTTTATGTAACGGAGTGGGTATTATTATTATTATTGTTGCTCTTATTATTATTAAATTAAAATTTATTTTTAAAATATCTCAAATTAATTTTTGAAAAGAAAAACTAATCTTTTTGTGTGTGTGTGTGTGTGTGTGTAAAGGAGATGGTATTATTATTATTATTATTATTATTATTATTATTATTATTATTGCTTTAGTGATATAATTGTAAATGTACCTCCAGTTCAATGATAAAAAATAATAATTAATATTGTCACGTCATTTTTCTGTTAAATGGCTAACGGTCATTGACGAAAATTTCACTTTTTGTAAAAAAATTCGAGTACAATGACTAGATTGTAAAAAAATTTAGTACAATAATATATATGTAAATTTGGGTCAAGTACAGTGGGAAAAAATATATATAACCCGTCTGGATTATGTTAGGTTTTATTAGGTACTAATTTTCTCTATTGCTTTCATTATGGGTACGATGATGGATAAATGATACTCAAATTTATATTATTTTTGCTAATTATGTATTGTTATTCCATAAACCACTATTTCCCGTTTTCATTTTACAAGGTGTCACAGGGTCTACAAAATGATACTAAATTTTATGCGTCAAATGTTTTACCTGTGATGCACTGGTTTACCTCAAATTAGTCAGTGAAATTCACATGCAAACACACACATATTTGTTTGTAACACAAAGTCTATACACAGGCCATGCACATACAAAACCACACATTACAAGATAAAGTCCCAACCTTTTATTGCTTATCTCAATAACAAGGAATACATTCTAGCTAAGGGCTTGCAAACTCACACTTGATCAATGTCTATACAAGTCCCAACATATAGGTATAAATAATTACAATCATAGGCTACAGTTGACATCCCCAACTGCTTAGGATTTTCTTGGCCAAAGGCATTACAACATTCAAACTAGTAACTGCTCTACAACTGCACCACTAAGCCTGCATACAGATGTGTTTTTCCCCCATGTTTTGCAATTCAAATCCAAGACATACCAACATGTGTATAGTGATTGGCTGAATCTGCAACTGCTCATAACTGTCACCAATCATTGGGTTGATCCATTCAGTCAACCCTCCAACCAACTCACGAAGTCAACCCACATTTTTTAGTCTCAACCCACGAACTTGCCCAACATGTGTTCTTATGCTTTGTCCATCCAGTGCACACAAAAATCTAATTAAGTCAAGCACTTGCTCAAGGTGCTTCCCACTATGAACATAGTCACGCACAATAATATTCCTGCCAAATCATGCTCAACCCATGAAAGGGTCATCCAATCCAAGCCACTAATCTGCCTTCTAGCATTGTTGTTAAAGGAGCTCAACAATGCCCAACGTTCCCCATGCAGAAGTTATGTTAGCCTGCCCATGGTCTGGGTGAACTTCAAGAGCCACCCCTATTTTATTATAGTATTTATGAAAAAATCCAAAGTGTCACCAACGAACATCAAGAGTACTTAAAGAGTCATAATGCACTACAAAAAAATAGGTCATTGGCAACGAACAGGTCTGTCAGCAATGACCCATTTGTCGTCGCCAATTACCTCATTATCGACTAAAATGTTCGTCGCTGATGTTGTCACCCCAAGTGTCGTCGGCCCGTCCCCCCATCGACCATCGTCGCCCCAAGTGTCATTGGCGACGGCAGAATTGGTGACGAACTAATCGTCGCGAACGATGCATTGGTGACGGCATTGTCAACAGGAAGGCTGTCATAAATGACTCGTTTAATAATAAAATTCAAAAGTCATTGGTGACGGACTATCCGTCACCAATGAGTATTGTCCGTCAGTAATGAGTTTTAAATTTTTTTTATTAGTACAGTCATTAACGACAGCTTTATCAGTCACCAATGACTGTGTCTGTTGCTAATTATATTTTTAGTTTTTTTATAAAAAAAATTGCAAAATCCCCTATTCTTTTAAATATACATAATTGTACCTGTTATAAACCAAAAGCAATAAATATTTATTCACTAACACACACCAATAACCATCAAATATCTATAATCAACCATCAATATATAAACTATTTATTTACATAAAAAGTAATTACATACAAAATTTAATTATTGTACAACCTAAAAACTAGTTATATATATGTGTGTGTGTGTGTGTGTGTGTGTGTGTCTATATATATATATATATATATATATATAAACTAGATCCTCTGGTCATCATCGCCATTAGCAGACAAATGAATATCGTCCATCGTGCCACTACCCTTGCCATCATCAGTCCTAGCATCATCGCTGTCTCCATTGTCCTCAGCATCGCCGCTGCCTCCACCGCTACCACTAGTCTCATCAACAAGACCTTACAAAATTAAAATATTAAGAAGCTATAGACAAATATAACCATATTTAAATAAGCTGTGAGGAACGAGCTTCTAACTCAGCTAGGCAAACGAGCTTCTAACTCAACTACTAGAACTCTGAATCGAACCCCGTAAGTTGTTACGCGTTTGAAATATGTAAGAGGTAATACGCCAACAGTTTCACGTTGTTTCAATGCCCGGGGCGAGTTTTGGTCTACTTTTCCTACATTTGTCTAAACTTTTTTTATATAAGTTAAGCAAACGAGCTTCTAACTCGGCAACTAGAACTACAAATCGAGCATCGTAAGTTGTCACGCATTTGAAATATATAAAATGTGTTACACCTACGATTTCTCGTCGTTTCGATACCCATTGCAAGTTTTTGGGAATTTGTCTAAGTTTTTTTAATATAAATTAGGCAAATAACCTTATAACTCGGCCACCTGAACTCCAAATCAAGCCCTATAATTGTCACGCATTTGAAATATATAAGTGGTGCTACCCTTACTTGCATCATTTCAATGTCTGGGGTGAGTTTTAGTTAACTTTTCCTAAATTTGTCTAAGTTTCTTTAATATACGTTAGGCAAACAAGCTTCTAACTCAACCACCAGAACTCTGAATCGAGTCCCGTAAGTTGTCACGTGTTTGAAATATATAAAATGCACTATGCCTACGGTTTTACGTCGTTTCGATGCTCGAGACAAGTTTTGGTCTGAAACTCCAAATAAAGCCCCTTAAGTTGTCACACGTCTGAAATATGTAAGAAGTGTTACGCCTATATTTTTGCATCATTTCGATAACCGGAGCGAGTTTTTGTCTAGTTTTCCTAAAGTTGTCTAAAAATTTTTATATAAGTTAGGCAAACGAGTTTCTAACTCGATCACCGGAACTCTGAATAGGCCTTGTAAGTTGTCACACATTTGAAATATATAAGAGGTATTACACTTACAGTTTCACTTCGTTTCAATGTTTGGGGCAAGTTTTGGTCTAGTTTTTCTAAAGTTGTCTAAGTTTTTTTTATATAAATAAGGCAAACGAGCTTCTAACTCGACCACTGAAACTTTGAATCGATCCCCGTAAGTTGCACGCGTCTAAAATATGTAAGAGGTACTACGCCTAAGGTTTCACATTATTTTGATATCTGGGATAAGTTTTGATCTAATTTTTTCTAAAGTTGTCTAAGTTATTTTTATATAAGTTAGGCAAACGAGCTTCTAACTCGGCTATTGGAACTCCAAATCGAGCCCTTTAAGTTGTCACATGTTTGAAATATGTAAGAGGTGATATGCCTACGATTTCGCATCGTTTCGATGCCCGAGGCGAGTTTGGGTCTAATTTTCCTAAGTTGTCTAAGTTTTTTTATATAAGTTAAGCAAATGAGTTTTTAATAACTTTTTAACAGTTTATATAATCAATATAATATATATAATTACAAAATATATAATCAAATACATAAATTTTTATTTTTATTTACCTGTTGAATATATAAGGGAAATAGGTTTGCAAATACAAAATAGACAGGGTTCGGGTACTTCTGCTATACAAAGGTCATAAAATGAAAGCCAAAGTTAACCAGTGACAAAGGATAATAATTCAAGTTTAGAGAATAGAAATGGTAGGCTCCAACTTGCATTGACTATTGATTACGATATATAGCAATTTTATATGATTAAAAGAGATGCTGGATACAAACATTAAGAAGACAAGAGTTGTTTATATGATTCGTCAAACTTTGAAATGCAGAGGACTAGAGTTGATGCTGATGGAAGTTATGATAAGAGACCTCATCATCCTTCTAATGCTGTTCGAAAATCAAATTGAGTGTTGTTGGAATATTGAATGAGAATACATTGTCTACAGAGGTAAAGGGTTGTGAACCACCTGTAGAATTGGTTGCCTTTGCAAAGATTCAGCAAAATAATACCACTTCACTGCAGAAGGCTGCATATAGGAACAAATTAATAAAAATCACTAAAAAAATATGCAGTATATGAATAAATTAATAAAAACGAATAATCCCGACAACAATATAAAAATAACAATACATGTCATATTTATATCACTGTAAGAACATAAACACAAAATTAGAAGACTTTTTTAATATAGGCAATTTTGCAGCTTAATTAATATAATAATATTAATATCAAATAGTTTGCAATTACAAACTATTACATATGGCTACAACTCATATAATATTAAATACATACTCCTAATCATTTACATCATTAAAGTCATTAATATCAAAATCGTCATCCTCGAGCAGTAGCTCTTCATTCTAGCCATCATCATCATCTTCGTCATCTTTAAGAATTTCTTCATTTATATATTCCTCCCCAACATTATCGTCTTCACTCTCGAAAGAGACGACGTCATCCTCATCTTCACTAGACTCACTAATAACTGTCACATCAGCATGTATGACACTATTAGACTCCAATTGTAAATGCTCATCGTCTGGACGAGGAGTTGTGCCTTAAAAACCACGAGCTTTGGTTGTTATAACAACATGTCATGGGATTGTAGAAGTCTTCACACTCCAGGCGTAGTACACATGTGTTGCTTGACTTGCTAAAATAAAAGGCTCGTCTGAATTTAGTTTTGACTTCACATTTACTATCACCAATCCTGAGTTTTTATCTACTCTAAATCCCTTAGCAACATCAAACAATTTACAATTGAAGCAAACTAACTCTTTTTGACCCCAGTACTTGAGAACGATTACTTCTAGCAATCGTCCATACCAGTCATCCCAAAGATTATCGTAATAGCTACTTTTAACTACTACGCCAAAATCAGATGACACAACTGCCCGAATATTGCAACATTTAATTCTATAATCATTTACAAAGCAGCATATATAAGTATATACAAATCTTTCAGGGCCGTCGGCTATAAGCTTTAGCCAACTATCAGTTGTATCATCTGTGCGCACCTAATGTACAATTAACAACATAATCTAAAGTTAATTGCGCCATAAGATTCATTCGTGAGAAAAAAATGCATTTTGACATTAACTTAAAATACCTACTACATCTTTAAAACCATTGCATAAATTCTCTATTTCTCCGATTTTACAATTCCCTGTTTGATATACTCGAATTCGCTTCATGTATCTCGGCATCATACTGACTGCAGTACAGTTATAAATTTAGAGTTATGGTAAGTTACTTAATAACAGTATGTTTAGAACTTTTAACATTTATAAACGACATACTTATGGCTACTTACTTAATGTATGACGCTACTTCATTCATATTTACAAGTGCATACAATGTGGCAACTGCATATTCATTATCGATCAAGAATCGCATTTTTTCGTCAAACAGTTGTACTAGATAACTAAAGGCCGTTAATTCTCTATTGTACACGTGTGCAACAGCCTCATTCTGATGTAAGCTATTGTGTCTTGTCTGAATATTAAGCAAAAAGTACAATGAGCATAAATTAACAAGCTCCTTCATAACATAACTTTCAGTAATAGACCTATCTACAAGGCTTCTATTTTTCATCTTTTTCTTTAAACGTCGCATATATCTACATGTGTTATATATAATTGCATACATTAATTACAAAACAGTAAGAAATATTTTAGCTTATTAAAAATATTAACGTCATTACCTCTCAAATGGATATCACCATATATATTGCACGAGACCACCAAGCTTGGCTTCGTATAACAGGTAAATAGGTAAATGTTCAATTGAATAAAAAAACGATGGAAGAAAGATCATTTTTAACTTGTACAGTATTTTCACTATCTGTCTCTCCATTTTATCTATGTCTTTGAGATGGAGCTCCGTCAAGTATAGATCTCTAAAGAAATTGAAAAGTTTTGTCAATGTTTCAACCACACGTTTTGACAACAAATCGATAAATGCCATGGAGATCAACTTATGCATGAATACATGAGAATCATGACTTTTTAGACCCCGAAACTTACGTTATTAGACATTACAACACCTTGTTATATTTAAATAATATCCATCTGGGAGCTACAGTCCACTGATCCAGTTACATATCAATATTAGTTGTTCTTTAGTCAAAGTTTACTCAGCTTTGGGCATTATCGTCTTACCACTATCTTTATACTTCCATAAATGTTCCCTAATGTTCATATCTACCAAATCAAGCATTGTCTTGTTATTGTCCTTTGTTCTACCACTGGCATCTGGCACTGTATAAAAAATATTTTCAAATATATTCTTTTCGGTATGCATCGGATCTAAAGAATGACAGATGTAAAGTGTAGCCCAATAAGGCAGCTCAAAGAACATACACTGATGTGTCCAGTTGTGAACCTTATCATACCCATAAGCTCCCTTTAATATGTGATTCTTCCCTAGAGGTGGAAAATTCAAGCGACTAATCCAACTCAACACTGTTGTCCCAGAAAGACGATCAGGTACGTGACGTTTCTCTGATTTTCGATTGGATTGTCTAGTCATTCTTCTATAACGTTGTTCAATAGGCAAAAATTATCTGAAAGTTGCAAAGAAACTAATTCCCCCCCCCCCCCCCCCCCATGTTTCAGTCGTATACATTTAACCAACCCCATGCACATGGGACATGACATGTTCCCGTGAGTCGATCATCCACTGATCATTCCTAATGTCGAGAAGTCATTTATGGTCCACAGTAGAGTTGTCCTCATGTCAAAGTTCTCTTTAAAAGATGCAACATAAGTTTGAACCCCTTTATCCCACAACATTTTCAACTCATCAACTAAAGGTCTGAGGTAAACATTGATGTCTTTACTTAGATTCTTTTAACCCAAAATCAATAAAGTCATGAACATGTAAGGATCTTTCATGTACATTGAAGGTAGGAAGTTACACACAACAATAATCACTGGTCAGATTGAGTATGGCTTGGTGTAAGGCCCATTAAATGGATTAAAATCATCTGTAGCAAGTCCAAGCATAACATTTCAAACCTCTTTAGCAAATGAAAGATGCTTTCTGTTAAGAAAAATCCACTCAAGCCCATTTGCCGATGAGTCAGTTGACCTTCGACTATGTCTAGTGTTAAGTATCACCTCATATATTCAGCGGTATGTGTTAACATGAACAACCGCTGAAATCTCGATGCAATAAGAAAGTAACGAAAGATCTTTTCGACACGTCTTTTCCCTTTTTCTTGCTATTTCCAAATTATCTACTTGTACCACAAATATCAAATGATCTCTTATATTTATTTTCATCATCATAATACAACATACAATTATTTTCACAAGTATCAATCTTTTTATACCCAAAATTGAGTCTTTTGATCAGTTTCTTCACATCATGGTACGATCTCGATAATTTATTGTCTTCCGATAATTGCCTCACTATGGGAAGATACGGTGGAGTTGGTGGTAAGTTTTCCTTTCGTGGGAAAAGTTGTTTGTGAGTGAAAAAGATGACAATGAGAGCTAAGATGCAAACAGTAACATCCGTGAGCTAACAAAAACAGAAGGAAAATTCCACCGAAAAGACCACGTTATTTAAAGTCCGACTAAAAATTAAAAAAAAAAAATTGATATTAAGGATATAATTCGGTAAACTTCATGGTTTAGTTCGTATTTTAACAAAATGGAAACACCTTGGACAAACTATAACTAAACATTTTTCTATCTGGAAATGTCCAATTTTTGGGTCCATTAGACTTTAGTGAAGGATTGAGATGAACAACAAGAAGCAATTAGTCAGGCCGACATAGTTGAAAAATTAGATGTCATCAAGGAAACTTTAGGTAGACTCAAATAGTTAATATCAAGAGCTTAGAAGGGGACCAACAAGCCCCTTTGAAGATAACGACTTAGAAGCTACAGACTCAACATTCTCTGACTTGCCATAATGTACATAAATTCTACTAGAAGATCACTCACCTTTGTAATTTACACAAGCAACCGATCATATTATTACACCATCAATAACAAACCAACTTAATGGTAACAAATTACAAATTAATTGGATGATAAAGAAATAATAGTAGGCATTTAGTTAATTTATTCAAGTTTTGACATAGGACCCAACTGAAGTTCGTGAATTCCCAATCTAACCAAGTTACAAAAAACAAGTCTGGTTGAGGAATATTGACAAACACTAAATTAGCAGCCAGCTCAGCGGATGCTTTAAATTTTTCCAGATTAACAAAGCAAATGGGGGCACAAATTGAGAATCTAGGCAATTGTGAAGTGATTTGATTCGATTGATCGGGAGAGGTAAGAGTAGAGGATCAAGAATGTGGGGACCACTCTGTGTGTGCATGTGTTTTTGTTAACTAAAGTTGAATCAGCAGCTCTTGGAATCTCTCGGCTTCTGGGATCCGGCTGGTGCTGGGCGTTGTCTAATCCATGAGGATGGATGTTCCGTACCACCATTTGCTTCTTTTTTTTTCTTTTTAATTTTTTTAGAACAAATGTTATTACAATTAAATCTGAAAAAAAATGCTTAGATTTTTCATGTAGGTCCTTATTTTCTTCTAACTTGCGTGACAAATAGATTTGAACATAAATTCAAACATATGACGTCATTAAAAAATAAACTCGAATATGTGATCTTATGCAATAAAACAGAAAACGTCTACCTCTATATTATATATCCTCTTTAATTTTATATTTAATTTTATTGTATGTTATTTTTCCTTATAGGTATAGACTCGAAGTGTTTTTTATTTTTACATTGGTATGGCTGCCGCACAGGAAGGAAGTGGAATGAATCACTACAATTGACAACAAAGTGAAAAATCCTTATAATTCCTCTATTCCAAGTTCCAAAAAAATTCTTTTGTCCTTCCTTCTATTTGAGGTTATTCAAAATAAGCGTGACGGTTAAAAATGACAATATCAAACATGCAAAGGATATGTTTGTTATTAATGTTTACTGCATTTACAACACGAGTGCGGTTAAATTTCAGCAAACGTCTCATAAATAAATGGGTCCGTTTAATGTGTGCCCTAAGGGCACACATTAAGTGCGAAAAATAAAAAATGAATCCCATTAAATATTATTTCTTTATATATTTGCATTGAATTAAATACATGGGGTCCACTAGTATATTATTTTTTTATGCATTGAATTCAGTGCAAATACATAAACAAATAATATTATGGCCCTAATTTTTCTAGTCAAATAAGTAATGTTTGTTATTGAGATAAAACTCAAGAGTATTGTATGTAAGATATTCTTTTATCTAGTGATGTGAAAATTTAGATAATACACTTTATCTTTCATTTTTCGTTTGACACTACTATAAAAAACTTGAATCGTTCTTATTGAAATTTACAACATACATTACTTTTCTTTATTCCACGAAAATTTATTATAAGCAAGTAATATTAGCTTATAAAATAGGAGGAGTGTTTTTTTTTTTTTGTTCTGGTTGATCGGTGTGGATCTTTACCGCCTAACACTCTTGTTATTTCCTTCTATAGTTGATTTTAGAGGTGCAATATTTAAACGATTTTTAGTAGTTTATATAAGAAATTTATATTAACCCCGACTGTTGGCGCAGTGGTTTAAGCTCAGCCTGAGACGAGCCGTATGGGTTCGAGTCCCACTAGCAACAATAGTTCTGCCTTCTCATAAGAACAGGCAACGGGGCCACGGGTCTGCGCGCAAGCCTGGCCCGGGGTGGGGAGATTAGTCAAAATAATATTTTCATACGAAAAGTATCACTATAGGTTTATAACGACGATTTTGACCGTCGTTATAGATCTATAACAATAATTTACATGTAAAAATATCAAAAAATTCTGCAAAAATATCACTTCTCTTTATATATTCCTTTCGAATTGCTTATAACTTAGCCAAAAAAAAAAAAATTTGCTACATTATTTCACTACTTTTTTTACATATATAATTAATTATAGTGGCATGGGGAACAACACCATTGGATGCACGTTACAAAAATATTTATACAAGTTAATGTCATATTAAAAATATGGTCCAAATTCGGTTAACATGAAATGAGATTAATAATTTACACTAAATATTCAACTCATGGTCTAAGATTTAGAAAGTACAGTAATCCTAGATTTGCTAGTTATTAGTTATTAGCTGAGTCGATTGTTGTTTTCGGTGAAGTATTATAAGAGTAATATTACAGTAATAAAAAATAATTATAAAATGATATGTCAAATTATAATTATTAAATATTTCATCATACATAAAAAGTAAATTTAATAATTATAACCAATAATAATTATTTACATCATTTCGTATTTAATTTTTTGCAATCATCTTCTATCACCGCAGCATTCCTTGAATTATAAACTCGCATTAAATGTGGTAACATTGAGACATCATTCTTGATCTCACAATACTCTTTCTCATAATTATAAGAGTAATTCTATATATATTGTGAAGTCGCAAGAATCCGATTATTGAGGTCCTCTTCCCCATTACTTAGATAAAGTGAGTCTGCTAGGATATAATTTAAATAAAATTAAGGGATAAATAATCTGTGTCTAGTGGCAATCCACTCGGTCAGAAAGGATTAGTTAGGCATACAAATCATTTCCTAATAACAATATCAACTTTTTGCAAATGAATCATATGGTCTAAATAAGTAACCCGATTAAGCTCAAAATTTCTCAACATAAGATGGCCAAATGGAGTAGTAGGTAGTTTGCCATTGAACTAACCTGAAATTGGGGACAGTAAAGACCAAAAGAAGGAAGATAAAACAAACATAATTAATATTGTGGAAAAAGGAGCCAAGATTTTCAAAAGTGCTAGTGCTAGTATTCAAGTTACATTTATATATTCCCTATAAAGTTACTCTATATAAATTACAAAATCATAAAGAAACGCATAAAAGTTTAAATTAGACAAAGGGTCCAATTCTCGAGGATATCTCACCACTCCTCAACTTTCAACCATCATTGACAAAATGCATAAACAGGGGAACTAATAGCAGCAACTCTGTTCTTCATTTTTCAAATTTCTCTCTCCTCCCCTGCCTTTTTGAACGAAGAATCAATTAATTGAAAGAACTCCAACATATATATACGTATCTTGAATTAACGGTTGTGAAGAGGATCCGAGGCATTTGGCACTCTCCTTTTGCTTGAGAAAAACTCATCCAAAGAATGTGCTACCCTTTGCTGCTGCTGTTGTTCTTGTTCCTGCCTCCCCTGCTTCATTTCTGATACTGCCTTCTTGTTCATGCCAATGAGAGAAATGGAACCCTCATTTTGGGACAAAGGGCTCATTTCTGATACTGCCTTGGTCTTGTTCATGCCAATGAGAGAAATGGAACTTTCATTTTGGGACAAAGGCAGCTGCTGTGTGTCCACAGCATAGGCAAGCAACGAGAGAAAAACCAAGAACATTAGCTTCTGCAACAACCCCACTTGCATGTTTGGAGAGAAAAGAGGAAGGGGTGGAGAAGAGGAAAGAAAAGGGAAATGAGAAATTGAAAAGGGAGGGGGTTGTGATTGAATACATATATCCTGCAAAGAAGGACACTTTTACGAGGGATCTTTTTTGGGTTTACTTTATCGGGATTTTTTTATGCTTCACGAGAAAAAAAAATAAAAATAAAAATAAAAATCTTGAATATCTGCTGCTTTTAGTCCCTCAAATAAGGTCACACCATGGCCATGTCAGGCTAGTATGGATGAAAATCTTGGATGTTCTGCTTTATCCTTTTGTGGATTGTGTTTGTCTGCTTTGGAAGCTAGTCAAGTTTGCTTTTTTGTAGTAGCTGCTCCCTGCTTCTGATGGGCTGCAAAATTCTGACACTAATTTTACACCTATATAGATAATACTCCCTTCGTCTGTGAAAGAGATTCATTTCATTTTCTTTGTCCATCTCAAAATGAAAACACTTTTCAGAAAATAAGTAACATGTACATTTTTTTGAACATATAATACATTTTATTCTAAGGATTTAATAGAAATTTAGGACCGCCGTCGACCAAAGGGTCCTCTTAACATGTATCCTAAAAATATATGTTAAGTGCAAAAATTGAAAGATAAAATTTATTAAATATTATTTGTTTATATATATGCACTAAATTTAATATATAGAGTTCACTAATATATTATTTTTTATTTATTAAATTCAATATAAATACATAAATAAATACTCTCTCCTTTCCATTATATAGGTCGTTTTAGAGGTTTTTTTTCTTTTCAAAATATAAGTCGTTTTACATATATCTAGGAGAACAAATTTAATCATTTCTTATTCTATCCTTAAAGATGAAATAATTAAGAGAGAGAGAAGGAAGAGTAATTAATGAGTTAATGGGTAGTAATGGAATTTCAAATTAACATTAATTGCTTAACATTAGTATTAATGATATTTCTTAATATGTATAATCATGTCTTAAACGAATTATATAATAAAAAGGAGGAAGTAATATTTAATGAATTTTGTCTTTTAATTTTTACACTTAATATATATTTTTAAGACACATGTTAAGAAAGATAAGAGGTTCAATTTTTCCACCATAAACACTGCAAATTGAACTAGTACTAGTATAGCTATTAGTCCTATATTTTCTCATTAACTTGCAGACAAACTAGACTTGGCTGTGAGGTACTAGTGTGTTGATTGGTCAATTCTTGATTGAGAATATATAAACTACCAATTATCGATCTTTCCCAAGAATTTGTCGTATATATGGCCAATAAGATTCGAGTGTAGTACGGACACACAAGACATGTGAAACACTCTCTCGTTACTGCGGGCCGAATGAAATGACCACAGTCTCGTGCCCATGATTGACCCTCTATTTGGATTGGATTTTGGATAAGGCATCAAATTTTCTATGACAAGCACTTCCAGTATCAAGTATAAGATCCACAACATCGAGTTGCCCGCGAGTCAGGCTCGAGTTGACAGTTTGTAAAAAAAATTCTAGACATGATCAACTAAATAGTTCAGTTGATGAAAAACTCATTATTTATCTTTAAAAAATAATTTACACTTTTTCTTCTCTTTTTTTCATCTCTTTCCAACAAATTCATTCTCACTCGATCTAAATTAATTCAGTTATTTTCTTCTAACCTATCATCTTTTATTCATCTTTAAGCTCTCAATACATAAATAGGACAAACTAAAGCCATAAGTAACAGGGTACTCCTCCTAAGGGCACATACTAAGCGCGAAAAATAAAGATAAATTTTATTTGTTTATATATTTATACGGAATTCAATACATGGGGTCCACTAGTATATTATTTTTTTATGTATTGAATTCAATGCAAATACATAAATAAATATTATTATGCATTATTTTCAGCGCTTAGAATGTACCCTTAGAACATCTCCAACAATGGTTTCCTAGACTATATTTAGTCTAGGATTTATTTTTCCGTTCCAGCAGATGGACTAAATATAGTCCATGACTATATTTGATATCCTCAAAAGACTATATCTATGAATGAGATAGTCCATGGATTATAAATTTATTAATATTTAAATAGAAAAGTAGAAAGATGATAGGAGTTTTGTTGAATTTATTAATTATTTTAATCTTTTTATATTATAGTCCATGGGATAGTCCATCTGCTGGAATGAAGGAAGACTAAAGAACATTTGTTGATGTCATATGGACTAAATATAGTCCACAGGATAGTCCATTTGTTGGAGATGGCCTTAAGGCACATTCTAAGAAAATCCTAAGTAATATAGGGAATGGTACGAATCATATATATTTTTCTCTACTGTACTCGATCTTAATTTATATATATATTATTATACTGAATTTTTTTATAATCGAATCATTATACTCGAATTTTTTTACAAAAAGTAAAATTTTCGTCAATACCCGTTAGTTATTTAACAAAAAAATAATGTGACAATATTAAATACTATTTTTATCTTTGAACTGGAGATAAATTTCTAATTGCATCACTAAAACTAAAATAATAATAATAATAATAATAATAATAATAATAATAATAATAATAATAATAATAATAATACCTTCTCTGTTACACACACAAAAAAGATTAGTTTTGCTTTTTAAAATTTAATTTGAGTTATTTTAAAAATAAATTTTAATATAATAATAATAAAACCATCTCCGTTACAAAAAAAAAAAAAAAAAAATCTTTTCAAAAATTAATTTGAGATATTTTAAAAATAAATTTTAGTTTAATAATAATACCTCGGAATGTTAATTAATATATTTAATTAATATCAGGAACATTATTATTGTCAAAACATCTATAAATTTTTTCATAAGATAATTTATTATTGATCATAGAATCATGGCCAAGTCTTTTAATATTTATTATTAAAATGTTAATTTAATTGTTAAATCAATTTATAATCAAATGAAGATAAATTATGAACTTATGAAATTAGTTTAAATATATTAGGATTATATTTAATTCTAAAGTATTTATGTACATCTATAGAGAAAATATTTACAGTTTATTAGTAAGTGGTTTATTTTAATTAATTCATGGACTGAAGTGCAAATATAATTATTTAGTGAAATTAATTATAATTAATATTTATTTAGAATAATATTATTAGATAATAATATATAAATAAGTATTGGAATCAGAATAGGAATTTCTTAGAATCCTCAACCTAGCCTCATGTGAATCAATTTTATTATGGAGATAATGATCAATAATGATATAAATATATCAATGATGAGATACGTGGTTAGCAGGTTTTATTCCAAATCAGAGTAAAGACCAAATAACATATTCTCTCTCTCTCTCTTCCTAGGAAAAGCACATAAAAGTATTTTTTTTAAAGGTATTTTGGAGACCACACTCCAGATTCAGCATAAGGTCGTATGAAAGAAGATCTTGACAATACTAAATATTACTCGAAAATTTAAACGTATTAATCCAACCAGCACTATGTAACAATTCGTACTCTAGATACATAGTATATACATAATTGTTATTTTGTATAAAATCATAAAAATGACCATGTTTTATTAAATTTTTAAAACTATTTTTCGAAAAAAATTCCCAACAATTCCATACAGTACAAAATAGGCTTTAAATGCATAAATAAACAATTAAATCCTGATGTTTTCACAAAATAGCTTTTAAGCCCTGAACTTTAAACTTGTTGCACATATAAACCTGAAAGTACACATAAACATCAGGTTTAAAAAGTGTCACATTTTTGTTTCGGAGTTTAAAATCTCATAAAAGGCTCACCTGACATAAACAAGTGTGCTTGAGAGTTCAATGCTGGAGTTCAGGGTTTGAAATCTAAGTTTGAAAAACATCAGATCTCCTTTTGCAAGCAGATGACTTGTGTACATATATGGTGGTAGTAGCAGTAGTAAGAAAATTTAAACCCAGAAAAAAAGAATCACAGTCTTCTAGCATGGCATTATTAAACAAGAAATGCTAAGCAAACTGAATAAAAATATTTGAACACACCTAAAAGAAAATTTCCCTCATTCTTTTCGAAATTTGCTTACAAATATTCTAGCCCAATTTGGAACAGTTGAACAAATCATTGAGTTCCATCTTTGAATTGATCGATCATTTCAACAATTCTCCAGGCATCTGCTGAAACAATTTTGTATGCATTACTATATAGCTATATTTATTATTTATATGAAGTGTATCATTTATTTTTTCCAGAGAGTTGAAGATCAATTTAGAGAGAAGAAGAAATAAATTTTCGTTTTGCTTTGTGGATACTACAGAAAATTAAGAATTTTGAATAAAAGAGTAGTAGTACGGTACCAGAGAGAAAGAAGAGCAGAAGGTTTTTAATTAAGGTGAAGATGACGATGGTCCGATATCACCGATGTGAATTCAAGTGGATCCCACTACCTTATCTGGGACCCACATTAGTCTAGAAGGTTGCAATGCATGGAGGGGCACGTGAGGTGCGAGGAGATCATCACGTGGCAGGTGCTTTTTGCGGGAGAGAGTGGAAGATTCACTTGGTTTTTTTGGCCTAAAATTTTCGGATCTGTTCTTCCTATTATACCCTGCGCATTATAAGCATTTAAAGTTAATATAAGGGTAAAATAGTAATTTAAATTTTACAAAAACAGCAACAAGATGAAAGAAAGCTACGGAAATTTTCTTTTCTTTTCATTTTTATCTTAATTTTAAATTTTTATTATTTTCTTATTGGTCCAAACTTTGAAACATGGTGGGGATGAGTGTGTTGCAGCATTTTACTGGAAGAGAAATATTAGTACTCACTTTGATCCTTATTTAACAATTTAACCCATCCAATTTAACTAGAGTTGAGTCCTTCGGGTGGATTTCTACTTTCTACTGGAATAAGATAGAAAAGCTGGAAGAATAAATAAAATATTTACTGCAGTTTTAGGATGATCGTGGAGCCTCTAAAAGATGGAATAGTAGTGATATTGCAAAACTAAGGACTTGTTCGGGAGTGACTCTTTTTTTCTTTTTTTGACTTAAAGTTAAAATTTTAATAGATTTATAAGTAAAAATATTCGACATCATTTTTACTTATAAGTCGGGAATTATAAGTAATAATTGTGAATGTATTCGGTTAATAATGACTTATAAATTAAAATAAAATATAAAAATTATTAAAATATCCTTCAATAAAAAGAAATTAGAAAAATAAAAAAGGACAAAATGGACATTTCATAAAGTTTGACCAACTTTTAAAAAATGACTTATAAGTCAAAAAAAATAAGCAAGTAATAGATGTTTATTTTTTTTACTAATAAGTCAACTTATAAGTTAAGTTTTTAGTCAATTCCCAACATCTTTTTTAAAAAACCAACTTATAAGTTAAGTTAACGAACTTATAAGTTGGTCCCGAACAAGCCCTAAATTCCTTAGATGCTATGAACTAAATCCTAGAGCAACTCTGCTTCTGCTGCAGCTGGCCACAGAAACAAATTATAGACGGTTACAATGACAATTCTTAATCTAGATTCAGTGCCGGAGTTTAATCTAGTACTGGATATCCTTTCAATGGTGTTTTTGCACAAGAACCATATAATTCACATTAACAGATACACATACTCGGAACAGAAATGTAGCTGATAAAACTCCAATATTTCAATCCTCATAGAAGAACATGATCAGGAAAGTGTAAAAATCAGAGGAATACATTGACACTCAGAAGCCCGGTGCATCTGCAATTGACCAAAATATTGTGGATAATCTCAGTTTTCTGCTGTACTTGCACTATTTTTTCATCTTTGCCAAAAATCAAAGATGTATACAACAGTAAATTGATTGTAAAATACACTTCATATCACTGATCACTTAACTTAGCATTGAGAATTTGAGTGAGTAATTTGCCAGTTACTCTTCTCAAAACTTAGCAGGCAAACTTTATTCTTCATCCACATAACAGTTACAATGGATACACTATCAACTGAGTAACAAACCACATCAGTAACCATGCTATAATGCTTTCCTTTATTTGTCAAGCACATAAACTTATAAACCCAATATTTTCAACAAACAATCTCATGTCAGTACACGATTCATACCAAGGATCAATTACAGATAAACTTAGCACACTACTACTATGTCTACAAACATATGATTCCTACTTCCTACCAAGGTAAACCTAAGTCCATGTTCCAAAGAAAGTCACCTTAATATTCATAACCAGCATAGCCATACACACTCCACTCTGCATATATGTATCCAAGCATTCAGGCCAGCATCCGTATCAGAATCTTCTGGCAATCAAACCAATCAAAACTCCCTCTATCAAGTAAGATATCCGGTAGAATAAACCAATCTTTCTTGCTTCCAAGCTTTAGCAACAACACATTTTTTTGATTTGAAAAGATCATGTCCTAGATAACTGTCATTCTTTAACATCATCAAAGAAGGAAATGGGGATCTCTGGAGGAGAAGATAATGTTGACACACATTTGAACTGTTCCAAACAAATCACATAATTTGAATTAGATAATTATATTCATTTATTACTATTTCTAGAAAAACTCATCAAATTGTGGTATACTATGAATATATATGTATTTACCTTATGCTGCTTGTATTTATCTCTCACCGCCATCAATGAGCCTCCTCTTCTACTCAATTGCAAATCATGTATGACAAGAACACATTCCTTCAAATCTGCTGATTTATATCCAGAGTATTGTTGCAAGGCTGAACTCTGCAAGACATGTGGAACTTGTTTAGTTTGCTTAATATGTGAAGATTGGAACTTTATGAAAGTAGTGCTCTTGATACACAGGTTGTAAATTTAAACAGTAGTTAGGTCCTTACCCAAGGATGCACATTTGGTATGATGGTGAACCTTGAAAGAAATGTTACAGATGCAGCTACCAGAGAAGGTAAGAACTTGATGCATCCATAATCTAACAAACTTAGTTCTGCTAGATAATAACCCAAGAATTCCAACTTTAAATTGGGAGCCTGTAGAAAGCACAATGCACAAATAAATAACCAGAACAAACACATCATATTCAACAATTGGGGGGGGGGGGGGGGGGGGGGGGGGGGGGGGGGGAGAGAGAGAGACTCACATTGCAATCTTCTTGAGAAACTCTGTTAAATCTTCTGTAATACAAAAAAACAAAACAATAGCAAAATTTAGCCAAATAAATAACATTTAGAAATGCATTAATAGACCAATGACAAACAGTGGAAAATTGGAGATAGTAAGTTAAAGTGTTCTCACCTGAGAAAAGTTTTAACTGTCGGATTCCCCATTTCAAACTTTAGAGATTTGAGTACATCAGCCTCCATTTTCACCACCTCTTCTTTTGTGTATGTATTATCAGTGATATAACAAAATTCATGAACATGTGGAGCAGTGATTTCTTCGTATTTTCTGTTCATCAATCACAAAAATAAAGAGTTATCAATGAGCAGGGAGCAGACTAACATTGCCTAACAATTAGATTAAAAACTAGGCGTTAGATGCTTACGACGCAATGAGCATTGAAGAGACACCAAGAAGCTGAAGCTTCTGCCTATTAAGAGAATTCATTGACAAGTATCTATCAATGTAAGAAACAGTTAGATACAGAGTGTCTGAAAGAAGCTTGTACTCCACTGAAACCTCAACCAACCAATCCACCAAAATAGCTCTCATGTTAACGGTCACATCCTTCTGGACCTTCTCAATATAATCTGGCAATGGTCTTCTTTTTTTCTCCATCTGAATACAACACCCAAATTAATCTAAACTCAAGATCTTGGTAGTAATGTACTGATCCAAACTAATAAGACCTAACAGTCAAAATGGTTAATTTTTAGCATCACTAGCAACCCATTTCTTATAAAACAAATTCAATTGCAGGCAAACCCAAAATTTAGCCAAATACAAAACCCTAATTACACATCTCTGGAATTGAATTCGCTCCATCTTAAAAAATTGAACAAGCAATGTACATGACTTAATCTTTGTGAAAATAACCCCTTTCTTAGTTTTAAAAATTGAAACAACCCATATTAACTAGAACCCAAAACCATAAATACAAATCTCAAAATTAACCCCCATTACCCATTAAATTCATACAAATTGACCCAATATAGGAAAAGAACAAATCTGTCAAATTAAACCAAACCCACTTCTTATTTTTCCGAATCAGATCAACCCATCTGCAATTAACGAAAACAAATAACCAAAAACATCGATCTCACTCACCTCCATGTTCCGAAGATACTCATATATATCAGAAGCATAAGCAGCACACATTTGGGGATCATTCGATTTCGCATCAACATCAATCCCCTCATTATTATCTTCCGTCAAAGTCTTCGTCACATCTTTTCTTGCTCTCTTCTTCGGCCTACATTTGGGCTTTTCCGGCTCGAAATTGAAAATCTGATTCGACAAGTTCGAAATCTCACCCAACACCACCCTCTTTTTGGTGGATGGTTGCTTCTCTTGAGACTCCGGCACGTCCATTGTCGCCGCAGCCCTCTTCAACGCCAAGCGCGTCACACGTACGCAGTTCTCCTGGTTCGCCATTGATAACCTTTTTTCACTCTCTCTCTTGAATATAGGAACTAGGGTTTACAGTTTTGAGAGAGAGAGGAATGAGAAGCTGGGCAGTGAGCTGATTTAATAAAAGAGACAGATGCCGCCATTTCTAATGTTTTCAAAATTACAGTTTTCCGCTCAAAACGCTGGTTTTTGGGTTTTGGTTTTGATTTTATGTTTTAAGTTTGAGTTTTGAGTTCGAAAGTTTAATGGGGGGTTTGGGGTTTGTTTGGGCGAACATGTTTTCCGAATCTTTGAAAATTCAGAGTTTAAGTTTTCCCACTCCTTCCGCCAAATGAAACATTTTTAGTTTCGGTTTTCGGAGTTCTGCTAGTCTGCTACTTCCACACTAGTTTACTATGTCCACTCTCCATATAAATCTCTAAACCAAATTACAAAATTATCCCCATAAAGCTTTTTCAAATTGAATTCCAAAGTTTACACAATTACACCCTACGTTAATTTCACATACCAATTTTTTAATGTTTCTCTTTCCACCCCGATTTTCTTTTCTCATCTTATTTGGAGTTACTCTTCGAACTCTCAACAGATTAAAAATAACAAAAAACTCTAGTCATATATTAATTTTAGGATAAAATAGGCAAGTCATTAATATAATTATATTAAAATGATCTTTGCCTATTGATTGTAACTTTTTTCGTATGAGCATTAAGTATCAGTCCATCGAAGGGTGAAAAGGTCACCACTGCTGAGGATCTTTTCCCCTAATCTTAAAAAAGTCGTTTAAGGGTTCATTACGTAAGATGATACATACTAGCTAACAATTTGATCGGTGCTACATCATAGGCATACTGAGAATGTAGATAATTATAATTATATACGTATGAAATTAGAGTAATGGAGTAGGGCTGTCAACGGGGCGGGTCTTGACTCGGACCCGATCCGTTTATCCGATTACCCGATTGACCCGATTACCCGATAACTAAATGGATCGGATTCGGATTGATATAAATCCGACCCGATAATACTCTGATCCGATAACATATAATATATATATATTCTAAAATATGATATATATATATATACATTTTAATAAATTTTTAAATTTTTTAATACATATATATACATTTTTAATACATTTTAAAATTTTTGAATACATTTTAATACATTTATTACATTTTAATACTAAACTTAATCGGATCGGATTATCGGATCGGGTTATCGGAGTATTATCGGATTCGGGTTTGGTCCTTAATATCTGAGATCCGTCGGGTTATCGGGTCTGATCCGAATCAGATAATTTCTTATCGATTCGGATCCAGATCACCCCCGATCCGATCCGAATCCGACCCGTTGACAGCCCTACAATGGAGTACCAATTATCAAACTTTATTTATTGAGACAATCTTCTTTGTAAACAAAGCCCAAAATTCATTCACTGAGAAGTGAAAACCTATGACTAGATCGTCCAAAAGACGGATGTGACAAGAAAAAATAGATCTACAAAGACCTTTAGCCTACCTGATCTTGTTGTTAAAACCCTGATGTATTCCCTTCTTGATCTGAGAACAACGAAATGAACCTCTTTAAAGATAGGAATGAGGGGCGACTTTGATGAACTAAGGTCTGAAGACGGTTTCAGGAACGTAGAATGTCAGATCTCACTTCTTGATCCTTTAATGAAACCATTCTATGTCGGTTTCAAAACTCATAGATTTACTCTTCTCCTAACTTACAGTAAGGCTAAAATCCTAAAGAATAAGCTTACCTCATCTTTTAGATCATTCGACGCCATGACCTCGTTTTGCTTAAATCACAGTTTCAAGTTATTAGATATTTGATATTTAATCTCGTTAATCAAAAAGTTACACCATTATCGTCTGTTAATCAATTGTGTGCTTCATTTGCTTGAGTTTCACAATGATGTAGAGTTTTAGTGCTAAATAAGGGGTTAAATGCACCAGAAACCCCTGAACTCTTAAGTTTTTAAATTTTGAGTTACTTACTCTCAATCAACGCGAATCAAGCCACATACTATTTAAAAATTTGGATATTGAGCTTCCAAGTGTCATATGTGCGTTGATTGTCTATGTGGCGCACACGTGACACTTGTGACGTAGCAATTTAGCTAAATAAGTGGGAACAAAGTTGCTTTTAGCATGGTTCAAACATAAAATCTCACATTTGAAAATTGAACCTTAGAACCACCCGAGAACCACAAGCTTGGTTACCAAATTAAGCCAAAAAAATAGATCATATACTCTAAAAACAAATTTCCCAGCATAATTGATCAAATCTTAATTTATCAAAAATATTTTATGACTTTAATTATAGTATTTATGGTTTTATTAATACTTAGTTAAGAATCTGTTAATATATTTTAATTTTTGTAGAATGTTCAAAGTACATAAAGTACAGTACTTTAGAAAAACAAATTAAATAAATCATTAAAACTTATTAAATGAATTACTACAAAAAAAACAAATTAAAGAAATTAGCATCTTTTTCATCTCTTATTTACAGAACACCATCTTCATCATTTATGGGAACATAGATCGGAGCCTTAGTCAACATAAAAGAGAGAAACATACATATGAAAATTTTTAAATGAAACCATTTCTTCTCTCATTCTCTCATTCTTTCTCATCCTCTCCTCTTAAAATCATATTTGTCATGGATCCATTTCAATTTCTTCAACCATTCACCATTTTCGCAATTGACCCATCTCCGTTGTTCCTTTTGAATTGATTATGGGTATGGCTGATGGTTATCGTTGTTTTACTAACAAATCATCTTCGTCGTGCCTATCAATCATCGATATCTTGTTGTTTATAGTCATATTTGAACTAGATCGGAATAAATCGAAACGTTGTAGATACAAATTCATTGTTATCCAATCTCTACACTTCAGCAATAATTAAAATTGTAGTCATGGAGCCATCTTTTAGGAACTTGGAGTTTACACACACACACACACACATACACATATCTAGAGAGAAAATTGAAACTTGAGCCTCGGCTAGAAAAGATGGGTAAAAATTACTAGTTTGTTTAATTTATTTAATATTTTTAATTTGTGTACTTTGTTAGTTCCCAGAGGCACACAAGTGATCTAGAAGGGGGGGTTGAATAGATCTCTTAAAAACTTTTTAATTAACTTCAAAAGTTTATAACCAATTAATTCATTTAATCAAGATTTGTTTGCACAGCGGAATATTAGTTTGAAAACTCCCCTTAAAGATTAGTAAAGTTGCTCCATTTGAGTTAATACATTATTGAAGATAACCACTTGTCAAGTAAACTAATTTTAGCAGTTATATCTATATATATATATATATATATATATGTGTGTGTGTGTGTGTGTGACAAAATGTAAATGACTGAATGTAAATGACACCAGAGAGTTTTAAGTGGTTCGGAGATTGAATAACTCCTACTCCACTCTTCTACTACAACGAGTAGGAAATTCACTAAGAATGGTTCATACAGAACCCTTCAAGCACATCACGCCTGGAAACTCTGGTTCACCAAGAACCCTTCAAACCCAGCATGTTTGGCTAGTTTAGTCACTAGGACAAGGACACAACTGCCCTCTTCAAGTCCAGCAGACTTGGTTCATTTAATCACTAAGACAATGACATAACTGCCATCTTCAAGTCCAACAGACTTGGCTCCTTGCTTGTTGATAGATGTTGGAGTTGCTACTGAGTTGTACTTTAAGTTCTGTTGTCTTTAAATACTCAGTAGCAGGGTGTGATCATTCCTGAAATGATATTGAGTTCGGCAATGATGCTTGACTTCTTTATATACTCAATATCTTCTTGTGATCACCCATTGTGCTGCTAGGCTTTTGAACTTCAGCTCCTTTGGTACTTGATAACTTCTCGAGATGAACTCCTGAGATGACTGTGAAGTTCCTTCCTTTCGGTACTCAGTTGTTCCTTCTTATCATAGGCCGTTTGTAGCTTCTCGAGATGGGCTTCTGAGATGACTGTAATGCTCCTTCCTTTTGGTACTCAGTTGCTTCCATGTCTGTATCAAGTAGGCGTTTAAGCTTCTCTCTACTATGTGTTTAGCAGCTCTAAACACTTCTCTTGTAATAGAGTTATTTCACTCTATGTCTTTCTCAATTCAGTATTAGTGTTCTGGTGGATCGTAGAGTGTTCTTCAGCATATTCATCTTTGTTTTGCTCTACGATCTGTTGTTGTCCAGCATCCTCTCTTTTTTTTTCAACAACAACGTCTGTTTGTTAATTATCAAAGCCTTTATATCTTTGTTCATATTTTACCGTTGAAAGATCCATTGGGTTACTTTGGCTTTATGCAGAACCTTGATATATTCGATGTTGACTTTCTTGTTGCTTGTGTCAGTTTTTCTTCCCTTTTCTGACATGTTCTGAGATATAATACTTTAGCTTAGCTTTCTCTGAATTTATACCCGTTGCACTCTCAGAGTTGTTCAGCAAAGATTATTATATTCTTTGCTAATTAATCTTTTGATCCATCAATAAAAACCTTCCTTGACTTTTAGAACCAGCTGTTCTGATGCATTCAGAGATGTCCATTAGTCTGACTTTATTCACTATATTCCTGAGCAGTAGGTCCTGACTTATAGTCGTTTAGGCACAAAGTCTTCTATAACTCTGACATGCATCTGTATCTCAAAAGCACTTAATCTCTTTCGAATCTGGAAGACAAATGCACTCTCTCCTCTCGCACCATATTGCAGTTATAATCCTTTGCTGCTTCTTATATTGAATTCGTAGAGTGATTGTCTGCTCATTTGAACTCTACGAATTCAGCTCCACTCGTTACTTGAAGTATGTCGGGTAAATGGTTGAGTTGGAGCGATCTTCTCTTTTACTCTGCGATCTTGCTATTCTGTTCAGATTGTAGAGTTTGTCTGTAGTGCTTTGCTTTATGATTTCGTTCTACGATCTTGTCCCTTTGTTCAAATCGTAGAGTTTGTGAACTACAGTGCTTCTCAGTGGAATCGTTGAGTTGTTGTCTCAGTTGGCACATCTTTTATTTCTACTCAACGATTGTTCTATGTGTAGAACAATCTTCTGTATTGTCTTTGACATCCGGTTTCACTCTATGATTTCTTCTAAATGTGCAAATCGTATAGTTTTCGTATGTGCTTGTTCTTCAAATTTACTCTACGATCTTGCAAGATTGATTGTATCGTAGAGTACATTTATTCTCTGATACTGCATTAACTGTTGGCTAGCTTAGCTGACTGTTCGACGATCGTAGAGTTCATCTCTACGATTTGTACTTGATCAGTTCTTTAATTTAGCTTATAAATTCAGTAGACCTCTTGCACATCTGACTCTCTTTGATGATCGTAGAGTTGTCCTGGTAAGGAGTCGTATAGTTCACTCTACGATTTATACTGAATCGTTGAGTCTTCTTTGCTTGGAATCGTAGAGTCCGTTCTACGATCATATAGACTGATCAGATCTAACATAAGATTAACCTAACAGATTTGATCTTTTCTAACTAAGTCCTTTATTACATTATTACATCATTATATATTGAAAGGACTTTACAGACTCTGTCATACATAAATACAGCAATGATTCATTCTTATGTTACTCTGCTTATATCATACATCTTTTATGCAGAGTGACTCCTACTGAAAGATCAACCTAACATTTTTGATCTTTAAAATCTAAGTCCTTTGTACACAGATATCTTTTAAAAGGACTTTACAACATTTGAACCTTCAACTTTCATTTTCTTTTATAAGACACGATAGTTTTCAGCAAGATCATATTTGTGTTAAACAAGTGTCTAGATTTACAGTATTTAGACATAGGTAATATATATCACACATGATCATGTAGACACATAATTTGATTAACATATAACCACTTTGTCATTTAAGCACATAAGCACTTTCAGAGTATCTACGCACATGATCAATTAAGCACATAAGCACATTAACATATAAACACTTTGTCATATACACATTGACAATCAACCAGATAAGCACATTTACCACAATCATTTTTGCACAACAATCATCATCATCAAATCAAAACAACCTTCAACATACTTTATTTTAATTAGAAACAAACTGAACAAAATGAAATATTTTGTAATTTATTTCAATTTGAAACAAATCGAAGAAATTAAACATTTTATTATTATTATTATTATTATTATTTATGTATATGATTTATTTCTTGGCTTGATTTGGTAACTAAGCTTGTGGTACTCGGGTGGTCCTAAGATTCAATTTTCAAATGTGAGATTTTAGGTTCGAACCATGCTAGAAGTAATTTTTTTCACTTATTCCGTTGAACTATCACGTCACATGTATCACGTGTGCGCCAGACAATTAATGCACATGTGGCACATGAGAGCTTAATATTCAAATTTTTAAATAGTATGAGGACTCGATTTATAGAATAAGGGGCTCAAAATTCAAAAAATTAAGAATTCAGGGATTTCTGGTGCATTTAACTTGCTAAATAAGCTCCCCAAAGCTAGCACTTCTCTGGTTGATATGCGAGAAGAAATAATTAGTAAAAATGAAGGACTATGATTAGAAGTAGATAAAAGGGTAGGATTTATTTTAGAATGAAGCTTATATATGGCTAAGTATATACTCTTCCCTTCTATCTCCAAAATTCTCCCTAGTCTAGCTGAGAGACTTAAAATCTTTGCAACATATGATATAAGGATTATGCCTCGTGGCAAGATGTCGAGTGTAGAAAATATCATTCATACAATCAATTATGCAATTTTAAGAGTGAAAATTATACTTCAGTTAATATTACTAAAAGTATAAATTGATTTTACTCGATCTTAAGTCATCAACATTAATTACGAAATAAGCAACAATAGTTATCGTAGACACCCAAAATTTACGTTTTAAACTTAAAAGAAATAAAAAATTAAAAGTATGGTAAAAATTGTAAAATCCCATGATTTTAGGACCAAAATAAAAAATTTGGAGAACCTTGAGGGAGTAATTAAAAAAAACCTGGACTAAAGCCCTATATGTTGACCCTTGGGATTTGTGCACAAAAGCTGCCGAAATAGTGGCGGCTTTTGTCCAAGCCGACAGCGTGATACGACTCAGCCCTTGACCTCCCTCGAAAATATATATTCCATTCTGCATTTCCCTCTATAAATGATATACGAGTTTTACTTAAAGAGGAGACTACTCATTTTTTGCTTTTATAGAGAGAATACTTCCCATCATTTGATAGCATTTTAAAGAGAGAAAACCACAAACACACCAAAACTTTATCAAATCAAAATTAAAAACACAATTTATTGAAAATCAAAGACTACAAAGAAGGAATCTCTACCCAAACTCTTCTTGTATTCATTTTGCAAGGTCCAATTATCTTCTTCTCACTATTATTTTGAAATGCAATTGGTCATTACTCAATTATGATATAGAGATGTAAATTTCGTAATTTACGACATATCTCCATGCTTAAATTTCGTTGCCTAATATGTGCTTTGAATGTCATTTGAAGCATGTAAGGCTATATTTTCATATTTTAATGTTAGATATGATTAGGTACTTTTGTTTTAGTATTTTTGTTATATTTTAGATGAATATAAGGTTTGTGGGTCCTATAAAAATTAGACTTAACCTATGATAGATTATAACTTAGAAAATTGTATAATGCTTTGATTGAGTTGAATTTCCTTCATTGTGAGCCTAGGAGAATGTCGTAGGCCTTCAAATTCATATTTAAAGGGTTTTAAGCTATCTTCCCGTGATAGACTTGAGTTAAAATTGTAAAAAATTTTGTTGGGTTACATTTACACAATTGTGAGCCTAGGTTGAAGCCTAATGCCTTCAATTTTATATTTGAATGAATTGGGGCTTTCTTCCCATGATGAACCTTTGATTTGAGCTTGTGAATGATCATTAATGCTTGTAAATTGTTTATGAGTTTTAAAATTGTTTGGGTGGCTTTTTACCTCTCAAGGTGGGGTTTAAGGCTCAAATAGTGAATTATTAGTGTATTTTGGTGATAAGTTTAATGTGATAGTTTTCATACCCTAAGTTAAACCTAACTCATTTACTTACTTTGGGTAAATAAAATTAATTTTTAAAAATTAAAATTTTTCTAAAATGAAGCAATTCAAAGGATAAAAATTAAATACTTGTAAGAGACTTTTGGATAGAACCTAAAATACACGTTTTAAAATAATTTTGAAAAATACACTTTTTAAAATGACTTATAAAAAACATACGCTTTAAAATGATTTTTGACAAACATACGTTTTAAAATGACTTTTAACAAATACACATTTAAAAATGACTTTTGGCAAAATGCACGTTTAAAATTATTTTTTGAAAACGAACTTTGGAAACGAATTTTGAAAACAAACTCTTGAAAAATGAATTTAACTAACTCATTTCATAAAATCCAAGAGTCCCTTTCTATCACAATTGTACCCTATTAGGATAAAAATGAACTCACTCACAATTCATAATACTAAACACACACTCACAATGAAATGACACAATTTACCGAGGCATAGAACACTTAAAACACACACAAAACAATTTCTTCAAAATTTGAGAAAATATTAAAAAAACGATAATCACGATTCACAAAAGACGGAGATGTCTAACACCTTCCTTCTCGCTCAAACAAATTTCAAAACTCTATGAATCTCGGTTGTGAATCATTTTAACGGAGTCACATTTGAATGGGTCTTTTATATTCAAAACTCAAAATTCTAATAAATGGATATATTCGTTTAAACTTATCCCAACTAACAACTCTATTTCATTGTCAACATTTAAATAAAGTCGAGTAAAAAAGCTACTTTCCTAAAAAATCTTACTTAAATCACCAATTTCCAAAACACATAAAATTTAAGAGATTTTTTTTGATAAAAAATACCCGCGTGGACAATTACCTTACAATATTAGTCATTTATAATGTTCCAAGTTCCAGCACCATTAATATATTATTTTCTCACTTGTATTGCAATTATTATTTTGTTTATCATACTTTTAGTATAACCTTTCAAATATGTACGGTCCATTATTATCTTGTATCTTTTTTTTTTGTGTGGTTATATTAACTAAAATCTAGCATATATGATAAATTTTCAAAAAATAGTATACGTGAAAAGTTTTTAAAAAATGAGTATTTTCCATTAAATTTCTTTTCTATTTAGGCGACATTGGTTTCTTAAAATTTATATGAACTTGCTTGTGTTATACAGATAAAATGCATATTTCATTCTTTTATTTAATTATCTTTTACTTTTTATTGTATTTTTTACTTTTCGATTAAGAATATACCAATAGATCTACTAATATATTTTTTCCCCATTCTTCTCCATGCATTGTTTTTTGTTTCTTTTCAGAATTCAAGCTCCTTCTGAAATTCCAAACTTCTCACCCAGATGTTTTATACAAACCACCAATGTAATAACAAAATAAATCTGTAAGATTCACGAAATCTATCAGAGAATTGATATTTCCACAAGTTAATTTGATATTTTTATAAGTGGGTCTTATTTGATCTTGTAAAAATATCAAATTAACTTGTGAAAATATCAATTCTATATGGGAATTAATATTTTTATAAATTAATTTGATATTTTCACATGCAAGTCTCATTTGATCATGTAAAAATATCAAATTAACTCGTAAAAATATCAATTCTCATTCTAAAATCACACTCTCATCGATTCCTCAAAATGTCTACAAAACTATCTAATTTAGAAGTAGCATTGAAAAAACTTATTTTTTTTTTGGCAAAAACCGATAAATCAACACATGCATTTCATTTTAATGACAAAAAAAAAAGGGCCATGCGTCACAGTCGTCCTCTCATGCATCACTGATCGATATTACTGATTCATGGCGTGAACCGAGACAAGAAAAGCTCAAGGAGTGCTCGTTCTCTAGGTCAAATGCAAAATAAATTAACAATTTAGTAAAATCCCACGGGGAGGCAATTTTGAAATATTATTGCCAATTTTCTTGGACTCTCCTTTTTTTTTAATATTCTTATTCTTTTATTTCCTCGCTATGGAGGGATATCTTTGCAAGTAGAAATGAATTATTACCAACATCAATAATCTCTTATACAATATCAGTAATTCTCACACTTTACGTACAGGTGAGAATATCACAAGAATAACTAGGCTCGCAATAAGAAGAAACATTTTAATAATACGAACCTAGCATTTTATAGTATAAAAATATACTCTTACTCAATATATAACCACTTCAAAATATATAACCAACAAGTTGGCATCTAAATCACTTTTGACACAGTAATACCAAATTGATCTTTTGCTTAATCACTTTCAAAAAATTAAATTTGGCAAAAAATAATTCGCTTTTCAATTTAAGGTGAATGACTCAATTGAATTAATTTGGTCACTTGAAGGAATCAATTGCAATTTTTACGATTTAGAGAGCCAATTTAAAATTGAGTGACAACTTGAAGGGATACTTTTATAATTAGGCCTCAGTTTAAACTCTTTTCATCCCACTTAAGTTGCATAATTTTTAATAGGCTTTTAAGAAAATACGAAATTTAAAATTTTGAGAATCACCTTCAAGAAAAAATTAAACTAGAGAAGTTTAGTTTGAAAATGATTGTAAAAATAACAATTTTCATTATCTAGCTTCTTCTATTTATTATTATTTCAGCCATGAATTAGTTCTCCCCTATCTTCTCTAGATATTCTAACATCTATTCCCTTAGTTAAAGTTATACTACTATTTGTTTTGGTAAAATGAATCTTCGGGGAAAGGGCCTGGTAAAGGAATTATTTAAAACTTCTCATATTTTAACTTAAAAGTGTACGTATTTGGTACTACTCATATTATGACAATCTAATTACTTATGGGTTCATCAACTTTTATATATAAATGCGCTGTTTATAATCTCATAGTTACCTTATGAGCAACTTGATTGTAGATTATGCATATCTTAAGCTACTAATTGTATGCATGCATAATTGCACATCTTAACTTTATAGATTATAGTTTATTTGCACAGCAGCACAAGTTTAACCTACTAAGAGTATTTGTTCTGAGAGTATAAATATTACTTGGCCATTATCAACCACCTTAAATAATACATTACAAGAAAAAGGCTCAATTCCGACAGAATTATCTTCGACGGAATTAATTTCGTTAAAAATAATATAAATACGACGGAATATTCCATTGTATTTAATTCCGTCAATAAAACGTTATACTCGACGGAATTCCGTCGATATAGTAGATTCCTGTTGGCGCCAAAATTCCCGCGTCCAGAAGATATAAGTTCGACGGAATATAACATATAATTGACGAAAATTCCGTCGAACTTATATTATTTTCGACGGATCTAATATCGACGGAATATTCCGTCGAAAATAAGTTAAAACCCTTTTCATCGTCTTTTTTCCCTAGCCGCTTCAGTTTTTTTTTTTACTCTCTCTCTCTCCTCGCGATATATTTCTCTCGTCTCTCTCAAAGCCTTCCGGCCCTCCGACCGACGACCCACCTCCGGCCCACCCAGCCGACCGACGACGTCCGTGCCACCTCCGCCGTCCGCCGTCCGTAGCATCGGGTATGTATATATATATATATATATATATATATATATATATATATATATATATATATATTCTGAAATTATGTGTGTATTAAATTGTGGCAGTATGTGGACTATATATAATTTGTTGTGTATGTTAATTTATGACAGTATGTGGCACTGTTATTATTTTGTGTATTTCTGACGGAATTTTCGACAGAATTTGGAATTTCTGTTAAAATTGTTCAAATGCAATATTTGTGGGCCCTACATATATTTATGTATTTTCCTAATTTGTCAACATTAAAATAAGCTTAGTATTTACTTAGTTTTGTAATAATAACATAAAATGAAATGAACTAACATAAAAATATAATTAAATTAATTAAATAAAATTAAGTTAAATTAAATATACTTAAAATAAATTAAATTCATAAAACTAAATAAAATAAATTAATTTAAAATAAAATTAAGTAAAATTAAATGCAGAGAAATATAATTCAAAAAAAATAAATTAAATTACGTAAAATAAAATAAACTCAAATAAAGTATAATTAAATTAATTTATTATAATAAAATTAGTGTAATATAATTAAATTAAATTAAGTTAAATTATAATAAAATTAATGTAATATAATTAAATTAATATTAAGTTAAATTTAATATAATTAAAATAAAATAAAGTCAAATAAAATAAAATAAAATAATTACATTAAAATTAAATTAAACTAAGTTAAATTAAATACAATTAAAATAAACTAAAATAAAATATAATTAAATTAATTTAATATAATAAAATTGTATCATGTATAATTAATTTACATTAAATTAACTTAAATTTAATATAATTAAAATAAAATAAAATACAATAAAATAAATTAAGTAAAATAAAATATAATAAAATAAATTAAGTTAATATAATTAAACAAAATTAAATTAAATAAAATTATGTGAAATTAAATATAATTAAGAAAAAATAAATTAAATTAAGTAAAATGAAATAAACTAGATAAAATACATTAATTTAAATAAGACTAAGTTAAATTAAATAAAATGAAAATAAAGTAAATTAAGTAAAACAAAATAAAATAAAATAAAATAACATTAATTTAACGTTCCTCGCTTGACATTCACTCGTAACGGGTGAATATGGAATACTCTCAATTTAATTAAATGAGTTGTACATGCAGTTTCGTTACGATTTTAGAAATTCAATTGTGTTGTCCCCAAAAAATTCGTTTAGTAAATTCAATCACTTGTGCATGTAATTTGGTTAGGAGCTTAGAAACCCGTTTGACATTCACTTATTAGGAGTGAATGCCAAATAGTCCCCCGTCTGGGACTGTTGCTAGATGTTATGTCTCTCACTTAGGTTTGTGCCAACAATTTGAGTACGTTTTATTTGTTTTGGGGACTTTTCGTTGACATCTCTACATGTTCTTTGAGTACATACTTAGCCTACGTTGACGTGGTCTATTTCGTGTACTTAGGGATCATGGGGAGGTGCTATCGAAATTTCTTTGAAACAGAAAAAACGTGCTCACGGTGTTGGCACAAGTGAGGAGACGCATCTAGGAACGGGATAGAAGCCTGACCCGTATATTTAGAAGGTGAAGTCATGCAGGAATCATGAATGCACACACATACGCTAAGCACCCTCGTTAATTTAATACATCGTATTGTTCAGTTAAATATGTCAGAGGACCGGAGCTGGATGTACCGTAGAATTCCGGTTGATGGTAGAGGATTACTGCCTGAGTACCGTGATGGGGTGTCCAATTTTTTAAATTTTGCCAATGAACACGCTGATAATTCTAACGGAAAGATGAGATGCCCGTGTTTTAAATGTAAAAACCTGATTTGGAAGAAAGCCGACAACATTAAGTACGATTTGTATTCGCGTGGGTTTGTAGATGGGTATTCTCTATGGATTCATCACGGAGAGTCAACTGAGTTCAGGGAAATAAGTGGCAGTATAGGTCAACCAATTCACTGCGATCAATACGATGATAGTTATGATGCCGTGGAGATGTTGGTTGATGCGTATGGCCCTAACAATATTGATTGGGGTGCAAATGAGCAGTCGTCAATAACTGGTCATCAAGAACCAAAGGACACAGCAGCAGCCTTTTACAATATACTATCCGAATTTGCTGTCCCATTGTACGATGGAAATGATAAGCACACCAGGCTATCTGCAGTGACGAAGCTCTTACACTTCAAGAATGAGCATGGCTGCAGTGAGAGGGGTTTTAATGAGTTGCTTAGGCTTATCAGCGAGTTCTTACCAAAGGGTCACACTCTGCCCTCAAGTTATTATGAAGTTAAAAAGATGGTAAATGGTTTAAATTTGGGGTATACAAAGATCGATGCTTGTGAGCAGGATTGCATGTTATATTATGGGGCTGACATAGATAAACTGAAGTGTGACATTTGCAACTTGCCTCGTTACAAGACAACTAAACGTGGGGGGAAAACTAAGCGTGTGCCTAAAAAAATCTTAAGGTACTTTCCGCTTACCTTGAGACTTTAGCGTCTATTCATGTCGACCCACACTGCAGCGCATATGACTTGGCATAAAACAAGGGACGTCGTGTGTGGTCAGTTGTCTCACCCCGCAGATGGAAATGAGTGGAAGAAGTTTGATGCAAATTTTCCTCAATTTGCATAGGAAAGTAGGAATGTCAGGCTTGACATGGCTACGGATGGGTTTTGTCCATTCAATAATTTTAGTCAACCATACTCTGTGTGGCCAATGATCATGGTAGCTTACAATCTTCCACCGTCAATGTGCATGAAGGATCCGCATCTGTTCTTGACTTTACTCATACCGGGGAATAAGAGTCCTGCAAAGGACATAAACGTGTATCTTAGGCCGTTAGTCGATGAACTTAAGATGCTGTGGGAGACGGGGGTGCAAACTTATGACAAATCAATAAAGCAAAATTTTCTGATGAAGGCAGCTTTGTTGTGGACTATAACAGATTTTCCGGCACTTGGGATGATCAGTGGGTGGTCGACTCACGGAAAGTTGTCATGTCCAGTTTGTGTGGGGGATGTGCAAGGCACACATCTAAAACATGGCCGAAAAATTAGTTTCTTTGGTACTGCTCGTAGATTCTTGCCGGCTGATCACAGTTACAGAAAGATGTCGACACAGTTTAATAGAAAAATAGAGAAAAAATGGGTTGTCGGTCGATTGTCAGGCAGCGAGATTTTCGGTTGGCTGAACGATCTTAACTTTCCACCACCAGGGAAGGAGCACAGTAAATATAGGGCCCAAGGTTACGGCAAGGCTCATAACTGGACGCATTCGCCCATGTTCTTCGAGTTGCCGTACTGGGAGTCGCTTTCAGTCCGTCACTGTATAGATGTAATGCATACAGAAAAGAATGTGTTTGAGAACTTGTTTTACACCGTGCTAGATGCAAGTGGTAAAACAAAAGACAACGACAATGCACGGAAAGATCTGGAGGCACTTAACATATGGCCTGATTTGTGGCTTCGACAAAACAACTAAAAACCTAAAGCTCCATTCTGTTTAACCAAGTAACAAGTTGAAGACATCTGCAAATGGATAAGTGCGTTGAAGCTCCCAGATGGATATGCTTCTAATATATGTCGTTGTAGTAAGGTTGAACAGTTGAAAATTACTGGGTTCAAAAGTCATGATTGTCATGTATTCATGCAGAAGTTGATGCCAATTGCATTTCGCGAGATGTTACCCAGAAAAATTGTAGACGCCTTAACCGAACTTTCAAATTTCTTTCGAGATCTATGTTCAACGGTTATAAGGTATACTGACGTGAAGCAAATGGAGGAAAATATTGTCCTGACAATGTGCAAATTAGAAATGATATTTCCTCCGGGGTTTTTTGACTCGATGGAGCATTTGCCTATTCATCTGCCATATGAACTTAAGCATGGAGGACCTGTGCAATATCGATGGATGTATCCGTTTGAGAGGTATTATCGTCTACATTTCTTTGTTGATGATATTCATAACTCATATTCGTAATGTTTGTGAACTTATTTAATGTATTTTAGGTACATGCGTCGTTTAAAGTAGAAAGTAAAGAATAAAGCTCGTGTAGAGGGTTCTATTGCTGAATGGTACACGGAGGAAGAGCTTGTCAACTTCAGCTCATTGTATTTTGAAGATGTTGTCAAAACGAAACACAATCGTTTAAGTCAAAATAAGGTCGTCGGAGTCCAACCATGTGTTGATGAGTTAGCTGTATTTTCTTATCCGGCTAAACCATTTGGCCATGAGACGATGACGTACTTAAGCGAAAAAGATTTAAAAATTGTGTCTACATATGTGCTTCGAAATATGCCCGAAGTATCGTCATATATAACGTAAGTAAATACTATTTATAAAATTTTAATTTTTAATAGCCTAGTCTAAAATTAAATCGTGTTATAACTGTTTCAGTGCATTTGAAGACGAAGCATGTGCTTTAAACCCGAGCTTAAATGCAGTACAGTTGGAATCATTCACGACTACAAATTTTCAACAGTGGTTTAAGAGAAGGGTTGCAGAAGAGAACAATTATGTGCGTTTTAAAGATGTCATCGAAGGACCTTACAAATTGATTAGTTCATTTCCCGGCTGTATCGTCAATGGGTATAGATTTAATGTCGATGACATAAACGAACCGACTTCAATCAATTCTGGTATTGTCGTGTTGGGCAGTTGTTACCAAGATTCGGAGTCCAATTATTATGGACGTTTAGAAGAAGTAATTACGCTCAATTATCCCGGGGGTAAAAAGGTAGTTACATTTAAATGTCGCTGGTTTGATACTGAGAATGGTGTTAAAGTTGATCGTAACAGAATCGTCACAGTAAATATAAAGTCAAAGTTACATTCTACTGACGCATTCGTATTAGCCAGTCAAGCAACTCAAGTTTATTACGCATCTAATGTAGTAAATTGTAAAAGTCCCTGGTATACAGTTGTCACAACAAAGACTCGTCCATTTGATGATAGTAATATGTCTGGGACAGATGAGCCATTGCAGGATGATATTAGCAAATCCAGTCAGGTAGTCCTACATAACGACGATTTGTTGGTAGATGTCATTGACGTACCCGATAATGATGATGTTGAGGAAGACCTGGTTGACGATGAAGTCGAGGAAGACGTACCCGATAATGATGAAGTCGAGGAAGACGTGGTTGACGACGAAACTGATAATGAAGAAGTCGTGTCAGAATCCGAGGATAACTATGAAAATGATTCTGATGGGTTTGACGACGTATTACATTTAAACTTAAGAAGTGTATTTTATTTAATTAAATTAATTAACTGCATATTAATTGCATTTTATTTTTGTATTTCAGTAGTACATTTATGGCTAGGCATAGTAGTAGCGGTCGGCGCGGTGGTGGTCGTGCAGGATCATCTGACGGAACTCAAGGCGGGTCATCATCGTTAGGTAGTAGATTTTCTTAAATATTAATTTGTTTTGCTTACTATTTGTAGGTTATATTTTGGGAATTGATTTATTAACTTTAATTATTCAATTTTACTTACAGATACTGCTCGACGACGTCCTCGAGGGACGAACCTCGGGTTATTTGGTCGCCCGCCAGCTGTTGCGCATATTGTCCGCGTAGATGTCGGCTCTGCGCAGTAAGTGTAAAATAGCGTTATGTTAAGGTGAATTAATTTATTTTGTAAAACAATAAACATAATTTTGCGTTATTTGTTTTGTTTTGTAGTATTATGGATCCTGTGGCTAAAGCCACTTTACATATATTTATTTTTAAATATGATAAATATTTAGTTACTTTTTTTTATAAATCATTCAAATATACGCTAACAAAATTCATTCAATTAAAAATATTCGATTTACATATGTACTAGAGTAGGTTAAATCAATTTTTTTCCCACTGTACTTGACCCCAATTTATATTTGCATTATTGTACTGAATTTTTTTACAATCGAGTAATTGTACTCTAATTTTTTTTACAAAAAATGAAATTTTCGTCAAAGATCGTTAACTATTTAACAGAAAAATGACTTTACAATATTAAATATCATTTTTATCATTGAACTAGAGGTTAATTTACAGTTGCATCACTCAAAAAAATATAAAAAAATAACAATAATAATAATATATTCGTTACACAAAAAAACAATTTGCTTTGTTTTTAAAAAATTAATTTGAAGTATTTCAAAAATAAATTTAATAATAATAATAATAATAATACCATCTCTGTTACACAAAAAAAAAAAAAGAAGATTAGTTTTTCTTTTTAAAATTTAATTTATTCCATTGCGCGAAAAAAGAAGAAAAAGTTTAGTTTTTGTTTTTAAAAATTAATCTGAGGTATTTTTAAAATAAAATTTGATTTAGTAATAATAATAATAATAATAATACCCTCTCCGTTGCACAAAAAAGAAAAAAAGAAGATTAGTTTTGATTTTAAAAAAATAATTTGGGGATTATTCAATCAAAATTTATTTTTAAAATACCTCAAATTAATTTTTAAAAAGCAAAACTAATCTTTTTTTTCTTTTTTTTTATATGTAACCGAGATGGTATTATTATTATGATTAAATTAACATTTATTTTTAAATAACGCAAATTAATTTTAAAAAAGTAAAACTAATCTTTTTTTGTGTGCAAGTATTATTATTATTATTATTATTATTAAAATTATTATTATTATTATTATTTTCAGTGATGTAACTGTAAATTGACATGCAGTTCAATGATGAAAATAATATTTAATACCGTCATATTATTTTTCTGTTAAAAAGTTAATGGTCTTTGACGAAAATTTTATTTTTTGTAATTTTTTTTTGAATATAATGATTTGATTATAAAAAAAAATTAGTATAATAATACATATATAAATTAGGATCCAATATAATAGGAAACAATTAATTTAATCCGTACTAGAGTTGAGAGTACTTATTCTGTCCGATGATAAAATTCAATATGAACTTTTCACATCATATCATACCAATCGACAAAAACTCTCTCTCACAAATAGAGGGACAAAACCCCTCACGAAGGGAAAACATAACCAAACATTGTCTTGTTACAAAGGACAAAATAAAAAGAATCTTAGATCTAAGAAATGATAAAAAAAAAACGAATAAATATAAATACATAATAACTAAATAATATATTTATTTATATTATTAAAAAATAAGACATGACATTAAAATTTATATTATTTTTTATTTTTTAATAATATAAATATATTTAGTATTTAATTATTGTGTATATAAACTTGTCCAAAAAATACATATCTGAGTTAGGCAGTGCAAATTTGGATTAACAAAAATTCATTCAATCAGAAATATTTGAGTTATATATCTGATAGAATTAAGAGGGAATACTTTAACTAATAATTAAATTCGATTCAAAATTTCCAAATTATAGCATATCATAACCATCAACACAAACTAGCTTTCACAAATAGAGGGCAATAAAAAGAGCGCAATTTGTGTTAATCAATTATATATATTTTTTGAATTGTGATAACAAATTTTAAAAATTATCTTGTTTTATAATAACTGCTTAAAAAAATTCTTTTGTGTTATAATTTAAGATCGAATAATAACACAATCATAAGAAATATTAAATAAAGAATAAAAATGTAAGAATACGCAATATACCGAGATTCACCAATTTGGCTAGTCTTGTTTGTCTGACGTATTCATTAGATGTCTCACACGCTCTACAATGATTCACACACCAAAACTTATTTTTATAGTAACTACAAAATTCTAGCTACTATAACCGGGCTCAAACCCAATATATTAGTAACCCAAATATTGAACCACTAATAAATCCTCAAACCTAATTACATCATTGCGCTTGACTTTCAGGGGGCGCTGCCCCTTTGCAACCTCCATCAGGTCATCGGTGAGCTGAGCAATCGCTCGTTCAACGAGAAGCGAGGCCTTCAACCACCCTGTCGTAGTAAATATTAGTCGAACCCATAAAAATATAAATTAATTCTAACATTTTGGAACTAAAATTTGACAAGGGGAAGGGGAAATTAATTAACACTTAGATTCACTTTTAAAGAATGTAAAAATGACACGTACCCTGGAGGCAGAATATAAGATAACTTTTTTGTCATCTTTTAATAAAAATCAAATCGAATAAATATAAAGAGTATACAATAATATAAGAGTGTAAATTTTATGTTATTTGTTGATACATGTCAACAAATTTATTTATTTTAAATTTATTATATTAAAATAAATAAATTTGAATTATAAAGAACATACTTGATACACGATTATAATAACGGTGTTTTATATTTTGAAATCAAATAAAAATTTATATATTTTCATATCTTTACGTACTTTTTACATCAAGCTAAATTTTCTTGAAATGCCTAGACAATATTTTTATTTTATGGTATCGAACTTGAATACCCATTAGCATATATCCCACAGAACCATTAAAATATTGATTAATGAATATTATTAATTCTGTATTAGTTTATTCTTTTTGCTAAGTAATATAATTCTTTAATCAAATAAAAAGTTTGTTTGTAATATAGTGTAAAATAATATTTTTGGAAATAAATGGTTATTAAATGAAACTCTTATTACAGATATTCAAAGTGACATCTTGTTTCTAGCTCTACGATTAATAATTTTATATAACATTATTATGGTATTTGTTTGTTCTAGGAAGCAACAGAAAATATGTTATATTAAGTACAATGAAGCATGTTAACTGATCATGTTTTTCAAAATCATAAATTTTGAAATTTAGAGCAAGAGAGAGAGTTTATACATAAATTAAAATGAGTCACTTCTGAAAAATTTAAGAAAAGAAGAAAATGTTCTATCGAAAATGTTGTAGATGATTTAAGATTTGTTTAGTGGCATTATTGTAAAATGGTGCCCCTTTACAATTTTCGGTAGGAGAATAAATTATTTACGGATAGTCTGTAAAACTAGAATTTTACATATTTCAATAACAACACGATGTGTAAAAAATTTAAGAGAAAATCAAAAAATCTGAATTATATTGATATATATTTATCATGGTAAAATTGTTTTACCAATCATATCGGATTTCAAATCCATTAATTTTTTAAAAATTTTTTATATGATATATTATTATTATAAAATATAAAATATAAAATTTTAATTTTACAAATTATTCATATATAATTTATTCTCTTTTGGTTGACCCCTATTCGTGTATAATTTATTCTTTTTTGATAGACCCCTAATACTTTTTGACTAAACTTTTGAAATCCTGTCCATCGAAATCCTACGAGCTGGTCTGAATTGATGTATGACGATTTGATAACAGAATCTTTACCGATTGAATTTCTTTTGAATATTTTATAAATTTAGATAATATATATTTAATTATTATAAATTTATATAATATTTATATTAATTTCAATAAGAACGATTTTTTTTTTGTTCTTATTAAAAATAAAAATATTTTTAAATTTAGATAATATTTAATTAATATAAATTTGGATAGTACTTATGTTAATATGAATAATAAAATTGAAACAAAAAATTATGAAATTAAAAATTGATGAAATTAAATTAAATTTTTGCTTTTAATTATATAGTTGATATAATGATAATTAGTATTATAGAAAATACTAATTTTACAAGGTTATCCCAAGTCCTCTCAAATGATTTTTTTTTTCACATGTAGCTTGAATATTTGATCTTGCACAATAAAATAAATATCTTACCATTAGGCTATATCACCTTTGATCTTTTCAACTAAAATTCTATATTTATGAATAAATATTCAGTGTTCAAAATTCAAACCGTAATATGTTTTAAGAATATCATCCCAACTAAAATGAGTATATATAATTCATTCCACCACCAACATCTCATGTAAAAAGACATCTAGGTAAAATGAACATTAGGATAAGATAACAGTCCTAATAAAAGAAATATGCTTTATTACTTTATGCTACGTTTGTATTGAAAAAATAAAGGTGGAGATAAAATGAAAAAAATTGTGTTTAATTGTTTCATTAGAATGGAATGAACTATTCTCATATTTTTCAAATTTATAAATTTTATTCTTTGAGTGAATGTATGAAATGACAAATTAGAATCAGGGACGAAGCCACATAGAAGGTTGTGGGGTCAATTAACCCCACTATTTATTTTTTTGGTTTTATAATATATGGCAGAAATTGAAATTTTTTAATGTTATATATAAATTGATCCCACTGAAATTTTGTAAAATTTCTAATATAAAGGTCTAATTGAATATTTATAATTTTCTCAATTAAATATAAATCTCATATCATTCATACCTTCTCTATATATGTATATTCATATAATCTTCTTAAACTAATTAATAACTTATTTTATATTATTTTTTGAAGAAATTAATTATTTATAAACAATTTAACTTTAGACAAGTATATTTGGGGTTAATAGGATGTATATATGCATGCATATAAATATATAAAGAGTTAACAATTATTATATTATCATTATAATCAAATATGTGTTTTATATATGCAACCCAAAGGTATAAAATTATTCAAAAAATTTGGCTCGGGGGCGCTTGAATCTCCATTGAATTATTTATAGCATCATAATAATTTTTGACTCCACTACATATAATTTATGGCTTCGTCACTGATTATAATGGGATGAATTATTTTGCCATTCATTCCATTATCTTTTTTTATTTCATTCCTTCAATCCAAACGTAGCACTAATATAACAAGTGACGCACTAATATGAAAAACTAACAACAATGTTGTCAATTTCACTTGCTTAGATGTAGTTTTTGTACCAGACAGGGTGACACTTTTCTTAACCAGGATAGACCAAAAACCCAAAATAACACACACCCAACATTCAAAAAAACTGTCCTTTTCATCATCCACCAATCTCAAGAGAACTATTGGTTGAAATAAAAGGAAAAAACATAACCATGTAATTATCACAAATATCTGCTAGTCTTGTCATTTTTTTCTTCATTCCATTCTTTGTGTAGAACATCAGCTCAGTTTCGTGTGCTCAATCGGATGTAGCCCATCAAGTTTGTTTTTAGCAAGTTCTGCATTTGTAGCTTAGAAATTAAAGAAGTGGAGCGTGTCTAATTATGTGATTATCGGATCATATTGTATAGCAACTAGAAAGGTAACATGTATTTATTTGTTTTCGAGCTTTGTTCAATCTTTTTCTTGAACAGGGAAACAAAATTACCAGACTTTGCTGCCAATTTCATCAGGTTTTTCTGTCCTCATTGAACAAACAATTGGTAACACATCTAATATCCACACATACACAAAAGTAATGTTATCTTTGTTCTTACAAATTATTATAGCGATTGTATTGGATGAGTAACCATACCGAATCATGTAAAATGCATATTTTATAGTCGAAATGAGCAAGGTGACAAGTATTATCCACAAATAAAGACGATTGCTAATGTCAGAGAAATATTTATGTTTGAATATATATTTAGCAACATATTTATACTTGTTTTAACAATACTTTAAATTATTTTTTTCTTTTTTTTGATAAAGTCACTTTAAACTTTCAATGACTTATTAATTTGATATTATAATTATTACTTTAATATTATCAATAGCCTAAATAACCCTTAAAAAGCTAATCCTATGAGTTAGCTCACTGACAATGAGCGTTTGATAAGTGTACTATGTGATCCATTTGTTTCAGGGAAAATGTTTTCACATGGGACAATATTATATATATATAAATCGATAGCAAAGTTAAACATTATATTTATTTTAATAATTAAAAAATAAAATCTGACATAAATTTTTATTTTATACACTATTTTTAGTAGTTAATATATATTTTGTCACCAATTTTTATCAACTTATACTTTTCCTTCCACATTAATAGATGTTTGACGTGATATTGAAAACGTGGTCAACGAAAATCAATTTTACGAGTCTGTACTCATTTAATCTTAGTTTTTGAGAAAAAAATACATGTTTTCAAATATACAAGTCCTTTCTACGAGATTTAGCAAATTATAAAATTGTTTCCTTATATTTATATTAAAATATAATATGGATGCTAATGTTTTAATTTTTATAATCTCATAACTAGCATTTCAATTTTTTGCAAATTAAAACTATCATTTTTGACTAATTTTGGTCAAAATAAATGAATCATGTGCATACTATGTGAGTTTTTAAAAGGTAAAATAGTCTATTTACGAACTAAAAATTGTGAGTTTTTAAAGGATAAAATATTTATTATCTTAGTTTAAATATTTATTTAAAGTACATTTAAGGAATAAAATATGAAACTAATATTGGTAGTTTTGTGTATGTAATATTTATAAACTTCGGTCAGAGTTTTATTTTGGGTAGCAGTTTAATTTGAATAGTGCGTATTTTAGATGTATTTTGAATGTTTGTGATTGACTTATTATAAATGAATGTATAATTGAAATACAATATAGGTGAATTTTAGCTCAAAAAAAAAAAACAACTATAAGTGAATTTTGACAGGGATCAGGCAAAACATGAGTTGTTCATTCAATTACAATCCAATTGCTCTGAAGATTTTAGTAGACAATGGATAGAAAGAAATACTTTTATTGTGTGTGAGAGATAGGCGTGTGGGATCACTATAAGAGAATAATATTTTATTATTGTGTTTTTAATTTTACCTCTCAAATTAGAAGGAACATTTTTTAGTGCATAAACAGATTATTTTATCTTTTAAGAACTCACATGTTGTGCACATGATTTACTTAGTTTGACAAAAAATAGTCATAGGGGATGGTTTTGCAAAAAATTAAAATGTTAACCAGGAGATTGCAAAAATTAAAGTATTAGTGTCTGTGTCGCATTTGAGTGGTTATGAGGGGACAATTTTACAATTTGTTCTTTAATCTTAGTTTTTGGAAAAAATTACGTGTTTTCAAATATAAAGTCCTTTCTAAAAAGATCACCACAAGTCATTTCCCAGAAAACATTTTCCTTGGAAGAAATGGAGCAAGTTACTTAACTTTAGCCAATAAAGTGCAACTACTTAACTGGATTAATTACTTGCAGGGAGATCTTGATGTGTGTTATCAAAGGGCTTTCTTTTGTGGATTGTATTGCTGTATACATTACAGTATCAGGTACCTCACTTTAAACAATGAGGATTCGGTACTTTTTCTTTTTGTTGAGCATTGGTAGTTGTATATATAAATGGCGCCCTTAATTGCATAGTTTATGGTTTGCAGGATTTGTGATGATACTTATTTTTCTTCTTGTGAAATACATTGGAGAATATGAAGTACTGGAAAGTTATGAAGAAGAACTACCAGTTGGAGAAATTAGTGAGACCTATCCATTGATGACCAAAGAGACATTTAGATTGCCTTACAGAACAGATGAAGATGATGAAGAATCCGGGAAATTTAGCTCTTCCGAGGATTTTTACGATGGGAAGATTTGTGCGATCTGCTATGACGCACCACGAAAATGCTTCTTTGTTCCTTGTGGTCATTGCTCCACTTGTTATGGCTGTGCTCGAAGGTACTTTACTTGGAAAAACGAGTTCATTAAGCAACGTATCATCCCAGTCTCGTATAATATGATATGTATATAAGATCTCAACGTATTATCAATGTTGTGACTTTTTTGACGAGTATGTGATGAATTGAAATGACTCAAGAAGATACTATTGAGACAGTGGAGGATTAGATTCGTACTTGGTATTTCACATGGTCTGTTACAAGTAAATACTATGAAAATCTCACTGGGATGCCTTTTTGCAGGATTATGGATGGGGAGAACAAGGTGTGTCCCATATGTCGAAGTCTTATCCGCGAAGTACGAAAAATTAATAATTCCTCATCTGTTAAATTTGTTTGAGAATGTGGATATGTAGATGGAATGAGTATACATACTAATATGTGAAGATGGGACTGATTTTATAATGTGCAAAACTTTCTGCATCTACACTAAAGGATCAATGGGAGTATATACGGCACTGCAATCTGAATGCAGTAAGCTTATGTATGTTATGAACAATTAACTGGTATCTTCCATGCAAATTTCCCCTGTATATTGAATTTATGAGTGAAGGGACTTGGGAAGCCGTACCTAAACCCTTAAATATGAGCTATTGTATTTATATTGCTCTATTTGATTTTGGAATCTACTTCGTTGCTATATTTTACTTACTTTTCATTGGTTGGAACAACTTTTCAGGTAATCCAAGGGGTAACCGTACAGATCAAAATACAGCAAATTGAACTTGATGAATGTTATTTAGTTCTCTTTAATAATTTTTTTAATTGGATTAGAATTAAAGAAATAAGCACATAAATTTTCACCTGCGTCCATGGAGTTGATATATTGTCTTTCTGAAAAATCAAGGAATCTACTTTAACTTTCCCCTATTCCCTTGCGTCCATGGTTTGAATTGAATTCATTTAATTTATGTTTGTATAATTATAAATATCATAAATTATTTAAAATTTATTATTAATAATAAAATTTATTATTTTTAAAATTTAAATAAATCACATCAATTTTTACATCACGTAGTTGCTTGTTGCGGCAACTTTTCTCAAAAAGTTGTTGCTTATTTTCAGGGATATATCTATAGGTACAACTAATGTACACTCCGGGTACCGATACGACAAGTCCTCAAGTCGTTTTGATAAAATCAAAGAAACCCAAACAACCATCACTTGCTTGCTAAAACTGGCCAATTCCTCTCCTATTTCTTCACGTTCTTCCTCTCCTTATTCTCTCTCCTCCCTCTTCTTCTCTTTATTACCCTTTTGACTCTTCTTCCCCTTCTCTCTCCTCAACCCCAATAAATCTCATCGACAGAAAAAACCACTATGTCAAGATTTGAAATAGATAGATTACATATATAAGTATAAACTAAATCCATAACTTTAAAACTCCATAAAAATCTAAATTTCGTTACTCACCTCTCCAAGCCAAAATTTACAACAAGTAAATAAGAGGTGAGAGATTCTCAATCTATGTCCACTGAAGAAAACTTCTGTAATATGAAATTCTCGGGTGATGTGCTTAGATTTCAAGGATTTGAGATGGGGTGGGTTGGTTGAGCCCAATTGAGCCTATTTGGTCAAAATTAATTTTTGGTTAAAACTCAAAAACCTTGAGAAAATATGTGGGTGTTCAATTTGGGTCAGCCAAAACTGGTACATATTGGAGGTGAGGAGAGAGAAGAGTCAAAAGGGTAATAAAGAGAAGAAGAATTAGAGTGTTAGAAAGTTGTTTTGAGTTTATTCGATTTTATCAAAACGACTTATGGGCTTGTCGTATCGGTACCCAGGGTGTACATTGGATGTACCTATAGATATATCCTATTTTCAGTGGGTGAGGAAGACGGACGGACTAATAGATTGATAACCTTTTGACTAAAAGGATGTACCCCAATCTAGCCTTTTGACTAAAAGGATGTACCCGGCCTGCCCAATTAATTCGTTTACAAAGGTTGCGGCAACTTCAAGTCTTTATTTTCGCTACAAGGATGGTGATTTATATTGTCCATCTAGCTGTTTTATGATATAATTTTGTATGAATAAGTATAAGTGCACAGTATGAAGCACAACATGAAATACAACATAATGATTTAGACCATTGAAAGATAGGGCCTGACACGGAAATCCGTGTCAGGTCCCACTTTTTAATGGTTAAGATGTATGTAGTGTTTGAAGTAGTGTTTGGATGTTGTGTATGTAAAGTTGTCCATTTTGTATATCTCTTTTTCCCACAATTAAATAAGTTAAAAGAGAAATCTAAGATAAGTAGATTATTTACTCGGTTCAAAAATATAGGATTAGTATTAATTTTTAAAAAATTATTTTAAAATATTTTTAAATTTAAAGTTAACATAATTAATTTAAATTTCAAAAACAATCTTTTTTTATAATTAGTAGTGTTTTTAGACTATTTATGACATTCATAAGTAGATTTATAAAAATCAAATAAATTCATATATATTAATAATTTGAAAATATGTCAAATTAAAATTTGCAAAGTTAATATTGATCTTAAATTTTAAAACATATGAAGTATATGATAACATATAAAATAAATGATGAGAAAAAGGAAGTTGCAGCTAACAACGTATTTTAGTTAATAATATAATGTAGTTACAAAATTTCAAATTATATGTAGCAATAGATAATAAAAAATAAAAACTACTATTTTGCTTTTCCAAATTGTAAGATTGTTGTTGATTTTTAAAAATTAATTTTAAACATTTTAAAATTTGAAATTGAATAATTCATTAGAAAATTATGAAGTAATAAATCACCTCATAATAAATAATACATTTGAGATAATTTATAATTATAGGACGGTAAAACTATTGATCGGTCAACCTCTGTGATATGATTTGATTGATGCGACATCAATTGAGGCTAAGGTTAATGATATGGACTCTATTGAATGTAAGGCTCAAATGATAGACTCCACGACATGCTTACGTGAAGTGGTTGTCGTCCATATCATTTTTTTATAGTAAAATTGTATTTGTGAAACACCAACGATACCGCAATCCTTCGCTTATATTGAAGCGAGAACCTTAGTACGACCGACTACTGATTACCAATCGACTATTGATGTATTAAAATCGGTGTTGAATGGAACCTTGACCTGTTGCTTATAACGAAGTAAAAACCTTAGTATAGGTAGAAAACGCCACAATCAATTATGTGTTATTGATTGATAAGTCAAATTGAAGACACATACATATATAACAATTAACTAGAATCCTAATACATATATAACAATTAACTAGAATCCTAAACCTAATCAAATAAAATTTGATTAGAACACCTAGAATAAATACATTGAATCTAGTCTAAAATAAGAAAATCAACTTATAATAAAACTCTCTAAAATTATAATTAAAATTCAGTTATAATAATCAAATTAGAAGCTTAAACACTTTAAAACTCTTTTTAGCTGGTCTCCTTGATGTTTGCTGAAGTTGGGAACTATTCCTATTTAGGAAAACAAGTTTTGCCACAAATTAGAGAGAGCTCCTATAAAATAGGCGCCAATCTAAGCTTTTGCCGTGTTTTGGAGCTCATTTTAACGTAAATCAACTTTGCTCTTAAAAATTAGCCTTCCCTCTTTTTTTTTTTTTTTTTGCTAATTAGCCTTCCCTCTTTGGCTTCTACTAAAGTTTGAATCTTGAACCTCCTAAAAAATAGCATTCCCACTTAAATTGTTGAATTACCTTATTTTTAGTAAGGCTTGATCCTTCAACCTCCTACAATTTAGCCTTCCCTAGCCCTACCTAAATCTTAGGAGTCCTTAAGCTTTTTTTTGCCGTGAATTCAGTTAGAGTTGCCGCAGAAAACTTGTTTTGCCGTGAGGAAAACTTGTTTTGCCGTGAGTTGCTTCTTGGCTTCCAATTGGGCTTGGCCCAATAGATTGAATTATGTTTAATTACTTAATATCAGCTCCCTTATTGATCTTCCTTGAAGCATGTTTAGCCCAAACTTATTGGATTAAGAAATTAAACCACCAAGTAATCATCCATTCCATATCTTGATTCTAGTTGATTTGGGTTGTCACGACCCGAAATCCCTGCACTTGCTACAATAGACTTCGTGTTGACTAAACAATCTTTATTCATAACATTAACTCAAAGGCAATGTACACAATAAGTTTCTATATCAAAAAAAACTTGTAATATTATTGATTTGAATCATATTACAATGCCTAGGTTCTTACTTTCCATTACAAAAGTCATTTCAACTTAATTTCTATTACACACAAATAGTACAATAATAAAATTTCATCTTTAACACTATTTACCGTCAGATACTTCTAGTATTCTTCCTTAGCTTCAATTTGTTTAAAAGATAATTGCAAGAATAAGTTACAAAATGCTCAACAAGTCTAACATATATGTAAGACCCCGAATTTTATGAAATATAAAATTTAATTTTTCTTCATATATTTTTTTCATGAAACAGTAAGTGGTTAAATTAACGAAATTGAAAGTTAAGGATGTTATGTGCAAATTTTATTTTGTCGGGGAATATTCGTTTTGTCGGGGAATATTCGGGCCGTACGACGGCGCCGAAATAACTAATTATTGGTGGACCCCACAACGGAATAATTGTCGGATATAGAAAACGACAGAAGTAACATTTTTAAATAAAAATAGTCAACGGTGTTAACTGTTAAAATACCGGTGATAAAAGAATAGTAGCATACGGTAATTTATGGTATTTTACTATAGCACGCGGTACTCTACAGTAGCACACGGTATTGCACAGTGTCTCATATTATTGGTTTGATAATTGACATCGTAACTATTACGCATCATTTCATCAATAATTGTCACTGCATAATATTTTATGTTAACAATTCAATAATTGTTGTTACACAGTATTTTGCATTATTGATTCAATAATTGCCGTTACACTGTATTTCATATCATTGACTCAATAATTGTTGGTGCACTGTAGTTTAAAATTATTGAACCTAATAATTGTCACAGTAGCAAATACACAATAATTTATATTATTAAATTAATAATAATCTGTAACATGTTTCTTACATTATCGTTGAATTATTATTATCACTGTTGTAATATTACCTTAATTATTGTATTGATAGTAGGTATTTTGATTATTATAATAATAATATATATTGGTGGGGGCCAATGGAGGAAAATGGCGTAGGAAATGAAGAAAAGAGGGAGAGAGAGGAAAAGAGGAAGAGAGAAAGAAAGAGAAATAGAGAGAGAGAAAGTTGCTGGGGAAAGAAAGAGAGAAGGAGAGGAAAAAGAGAGAGAGAGAGAGAAAGAAAAGAGTGAAAGAGAAAGGAGAAAGGAAGAGAGAGAAAATAATAATAATAATAATATTTTATATAAATATAATATAATATAATATATAAATTTTTATTATTAATATAATATATAAAGTTATTTGTTTTATTATGAATATTATAATAAGGTTTTGTTTTATATGAAATTAAAATTTCAGAAACGGGCATGCTAAACGAATTCAGCACTGACGTGCTGAACGAATTCAACAATGGCATGCTCTCACCTACCACACAGTGCTTTCCATTCTCCTATAAATAGCTTGCTCAGCTGAATAGAAAAATCACACATAAAACATAAAATTTTTCTATAAGAATTTTATGAGTTTTCTCTGAGAATAGTAAGACTATTTTGAGTGTTTGAAAGCCAAAAGGAGTGCAGAAATTTTTCAAGTAAGTCTTTTATTAAAGAGTAGTAATTTCATAAATTCCTATTTTTCACGACATTCACAAATCTTCCTTTAGAAGACTCTTCTTTGAGAAGATTCATTTTTAAAAGCTTTCTTTGGAAGATTTATTTTGGAATATTATTTTAAAAACTATTTTAAAGTAGTTATATTATATTACAAAAAATATGTTAAATATATATAATTTTGATAGCTCATATTATACGAGTTATCATACACTTTGAAATTTATATGTGATAATTACTAATTTTATTATGAAAATATAGGTTGATCAACCTCATTTAAATCAATATCCAGTCACGTATTAAGGTAAGGAATATTATTCTTTTCACACTCTTAAATTTATTATGGTAAGGGATACCATCTTTTTTCATCTTCCATTATTCAAACTTACTATGGTAATGGATTATCATTATTTGATTATTGAAAATAATATTGTTTCTTCCTTACTCATAGGATGTGTCTTTTATTTTCATGTATTAATTTGTGGGAATAACCTTACGGCGCGGATTACCGCCTATTGGTAAATAACCTTTCGTATTCATTCCTTCTTAATCTCTGAGAATAACCTTACTGCGTGGATTACCGCCTGTTTGATGAATAACTCTTTGTATTCAATTTTTATTAAATTGTGGGAATAACCTTACGACGCGGATTACCGCCTGTTGGTGAATAACATTTCGTATTCATTCCTTATTAATCTTTGAGAATAACCTGACTACGCGGATTACCGCATGTTTGGTGAATTACTCTTCGTATTCATTTCTTACTTGTCTCTTGTTGGTAAAGTTTCCTGAAATGAATATATATTCTTTAATAGTTTGCGCTTCATCTAATATCATTTCAACTGAACCTTCCTATTTTTCTAAATCTTTCTATTGAACCTTAACTGTTATTCTGAACTGTGGATCTTAAATATCATTCTTGAATTTTAGTCCACATCATGTTGACAATTTGGACATTATTTGAATCTGCACAAAGAAAAATCATAAACTTTTGATATCTATTGATCATACTGTTTCTTCTGATTCATCATCTATATCACGGTGGTTATTCTAATCATCAAGAACCATGTTGTTGTGAATATCTGTGGTCTGGGGCACAGTTGATAGGATAAAGGCGATATAATTATTGTGTCTTTTAGGGCACGTGGTGAATATTCTCTTTGGCTTGGGGCAAAGATGAACTGTTGTTGGTATAATTATGACCAAAGGCTGAAAACTGATATAATCATTACCGTTGGTGTTATATTTGAATGTCTTTGGCTCGTAATGCAAAGATGAACTATTGACTGGCATGATTATAATCAAGAACTGGAAATTTATATTATCATGACCAGCGATGTTTAAGATGATAAAAGTTGAAGCGAGTGGACATTATAGTTTGCATTATTCTTCTAATAGATTGCTCTTTCCGCTGCTATTATTGATACAAAGCTTATTGTTTATTATATTCAATTAAGAACTCATCTGTTGAAGGCTAATGATAATTTATTTGTCATTATCTTAGTCATGATATTTCTTACTGGGCTATTTGAGCTCACCCTTTCTTTTGTTCCATTGTTTTTCAGAAAATGAGAGAGTAGCCGGGTCTAGCAGGGGAATGGAGTGACGGTCCGAGTGATAGCTATTGTAGTCTTCACATGTTGTATATAGTGTGACAATAATAGTGAATACTTAGTTGTGTATTATTGAGTTTGTATTTCTGTTCCATGTACTATTTGTATTAGAAATTTTGTATTTTATGGCGTCTCAAATTGGGCTATGTAGGCCTAGATTTGGGGGCGTCACAATATATATATATATGCATGAGAAGATAATCACATTTTCAAGATATATATTCAGAATAACTTGATATAAGATTTCAACGATTATCAATATAGTAAACTAAGTGGTTCCTAAACCATGAACTAATGAATTAGTTCTCCATTTCATCAACACTTCTACAAATGTCTCAACCAGTGTGCCTCGGTTACATCGATACTTCACACTGATTTGACCACATTTGTATCGACAGTATAGTTAGATCAGTTTCCTAACACTTCTTAAACTCCTGCCTATATAAGAGAGTTGTTCAACTTAGATACTACCATGGGTTTTCAATTGAAATTCAACAATCACTATCATGTTGCACATAACAGATAACAAGCATGTTAATGCACGGGGTGTAAAAGAAACAACATTTGCATAACAATGAACTTCATAAATAAAACATGTTATTGCACGGAGTGCAAGGTAAGGTTCAACTTGCCTGATTCGCTTCAATTGTTTACACTAATTCATGTTTCCTTGTTTAACCTACACATGTGTATGTGATTGACATACTTATTAGTTACAACTAAGACTTATTACTATCTTAATTCAAGTTTTTAACTATGACTTGTTAGGTTTTACAACGCTCAACAAGCCTCAACAAATGAAAACCCAAAATTTGCACAAGGTAATGCTCTAGTGCCCCGACGCCCATTTTTCTTTTTACATTATTTATAAAACATCTATCTATCCGTAATTCACTGTATAAATAATAAAATCGTTATTTTCGACCGAAGGGGCTTTCTGTTAAAGGTGACATATTAACGTCGTGCAGATTAAACAACCCTGGTCTTTATCAGAACTTTCAATATTATTTAATACCCTCACTCAGATGTATAATTTTTATATATAATGTTCATTTTTTATGCTAAATCTTAATGAGTAGGGATAATCTATCATTTATAAACTTTATCTATCTGATATTCACAATATCGATGATAACAATAACAGTTTGTATTATCAATACCCTTATTCAGATACATAGTTTCATAAACAAAGTACTTATCTTAACCCTAACGATTTATCATTTCAATAACCTTAATTTTTACTAATCAGAGTATAACTTAAGGACACATGAACTTAAATGAAGAACATCAAAACTAGGTTTTCTTACCTCTTGAAGTTGCAAGCTTTACTTCTCTTGATTGCTTAAGCTCCTTCCTCTACCAATTATCAGCTTTCTATAGCTTTACTTGTAAGTGAATTGGTGATGAATTAATGAAGGGGAGGCTTGATATTTATAGGCTTGTAAGGTCATGGTATAATGGACTTTATGACATACTTGTCTATTAAAATATCTAGCTTAGGTGCTTGACATGCTTGGTCGTTCTTCATATCCTTGACGTACTTCACAAGCTTGACGTGCTTGATATGTTTGGGTTGGTTTTGTTCACAAGGATTATGGTTTTCTTCACTTGGATCATGGTTTTGATTGGTTGTTTTGTTTGCACAAGGATTGCAATCCTTGTCCACTCCCATTGGTTTAGAATGATTTTGTTGAAGTCTTCATTGATTTTAATTGGTCTAGAAGGTTTCACTTAGATTTGTTTAATAAACCTAATTAGCTTAACCTTAATTAGGGTTTTAATTAGCTTGATTAGTGAGTAAACCTAAGTAGCTTACAAGAAGTTTATTCCCGAAACATGATAAAATAATTTGTAATTGTAAGCACGACAAAACAGCTTGTCAATACAAATATATTCTCAAGCTTGTCGGTGAAAATTTCTAAGCACGGCGTTTTCTGCGTTGAAAATTTCTAAGCACGACGTTTTCTGCGTTTTTTCGCGAAAATATTTTTCTTTCACGACATAATAGATTTAGGTTTTAAACTTCCCGAAACCTAGTTGTAGGTTATAAGTCTTAACCCAAAATGTTTACGATCGTGGTTTTAAGTCGTATTAGGTTTTCAAAGTTTGCCTGAATAGTCGTTCGTTAGGTATTCAATTCCCGAAACCTAGTTGTAGGTTATAAGTCTTAACACTAAACGTTTACGATCGTGGTTTCAAGTCGTATTAGGTTTTCAAAGTTTACCTGAATAGTCATTCGTTAGGTATTCAATTCATACTTCTAGGGTTTGAATTCTTTAACCTTTTAAGATCGTATTTATAATCCTGATAAAATTTTGGGATATTAGATGGGTTGCCCTTTTTAGGCCTTTTCCTTACTAAATTGAAGTGTTTATGGGCTGCTGAATTGGAGTTACTATTGAGCTGCGAATTTGACTTATTATTTCCCTTATTTTCCTTAGCCCAAGCTTTAACCATGTGAATTGGACTAACCCAAACTTGAATAACCTTGTCATCTTTGTTCAAGTCCTCCTTGATATGAGTTGCAACCATGTTAGCTTAATCCTCCTTACTTTCCTTAGCTTGCACATAAACTGTGATTCCTCATTGTTCAATGCCTAGCTTGAATAACTTGAATTGGATCAGCCTTGCATTCAATAGAGCCCTTATCATCAACCTTATCCTCAATTGATGTCGCCTTGTCCAGGATCATATCACAAATTTAAACCTTTTTCGCCTTTCATCTAATCACAAACTATAAAAAGTTGTCCCTTTTTCATAGAGACTTTCTCTAATAGAGGCTTGCTTTTTCAAGTTCCGTTTGCTTCTTTTCATTTTAATAGGAGTAGGTGCTTGCTACTCGCTCGCTATCTACAATATTGATTTTTTCACTTTTCTCAATGAAGTTAAAATTGAGCCACTTCTTAAGTTCTTTTTGTCGTAGGTTGTCAACCATATACGTTTTTTAGGAGTTCTCAGGCTAGGGAAATGGCTGAAAAGACTACCTCTTCTATTCGCTTTTCTACGGCCCCCTTTTTGGAGCCTCTGCTTCCTCCTTCGAAACTATACAACTTTATACCCATAACCTTCCTATATTGAGTTCACAGTTTTGCGCTAATAAACAATCCACAAAATGTACTCCTTCCATCCTCAGAAAGATGACCTAAGTTACAATTTTTTTTGTCCTAAAAAGAATGACAATAAATACAAAAAAGTAAAGGTCAAGTATGTTATTTAGTAGGATCCACTAATATGGAGAGAAAAAAAAGGACGCATTACTTCATGTAATCCTGTGAGATCTCTAAAGATAAATTTAGACTCTTTTTTTTTCTCTTTTTCTCTACCTTAATTTTCTTATTTTGTGTGATAAATATACTTAAGACATCTTTTTGTGTATTTTAGAATTTATCCTGCACAATTGGGGTTAAAAAGTTATAAATTATGTTATTATTTAAAAAAATACTAATTTTACAAGAATAACCCTTGTCCTCTCAAATGATTTTTTCTGAGAATATATACTAAGGGAATTAAGAAAAAAATTAGGAGAAACTTACCTTTGCCTGATTTTACTTAGGGATAAACTTCAACATATGACCTTGCACAATAAGAAAGATATTTTATCACTAGACTATATATATCACCTTTAGTCTTCTCAATTGAAATTCTATATTTACGAATAAATATTTAGAGTTCAAAATTCAAATGACATATAATATTTTTATTTATATTAAGCCATATTTCTCAACATGTAATTAGAGGGAAGAAGTTTCAACTAAAACGAGTTCATATTCATTCCTCCACTATCTCATGTAAAAAGAAAACTCAGTAAAATGAACACTTGGAGAAGATAATAGTCCTTACAAGGGTGACTCAAGACAATTTGGGACCTAAAACGATACTTCTAAATGAGGTCTTTTATGTTTGGTATTAATATTTTTTATTTAAAATTAATTTTTCTTGCTTTTTGAGTTACAAAAGTATTAATTAAGTTTTTATATTCAAGTTTTGCTATCATATCTTTTTCAATTGATAGTATTGCTAATCCATTTAATCTTTTTTGTGACATAGTTGTTCTTAAGTAAGATTTTATCAATTTTAATTTTGAAAAGTTTATTTTCGTAGAGGCAATTGTTACAGGAATTGTTAATAATATTCTATAAGCAATGTATACATTTGGAAAAGAATATAACTTTTTTATATAATTTAGTATCTCAATTGGAGTATTTTCTTTCGTTTGTAAAATTTCTTTTAAAACATTTAATTTCAGGGTTTTTTTTATACTGTTAATTTTTTTTAGGTATTTAATATTTTGATTTGACTATGAGCCCTAAAAGATTGATTGAGTTTGTATTTTTATAAGGCCTTTTTTATATGAATTATTTATGGTGTTTAAAAATTTAAAATCTTCTTTTGAAATAAAAAATAAAGTTCAAACTTTTTTAATCATGCTGTTGGACCGCCCTGAGTCCCCGTAAAAGAAATATGCTCTATTACTTAGTATAGTAAGTTAAACTCACAAGTATGAAAACTAACAACATGAGTTAAGTAAGTTCACTTACCGGACGGGGGTTGGACCAAATAATGCCAAAATAACTGACACACCTAACATTCAAAAACCCTACCCTTTTCATCATCCACCAATCTCAAGAGAACTGTTGGTTGAAATAAAAGAAAAAAACATAACCATATTAATTAACCCCAGTATCTGCTAGTCTTCTCGTTTTTCTCTTCATTCCATTCTTTGTGTAGAACATCAGCTCAGTTTGTGCTCAATTGGATCAAGCCCATCAAGATTGTTTTTAGCAAGTTCTGCAGTTGTAAATCAAGTCTCGAGTGAGAAACAATTTGGGGTATGGATTCTCCTAGAAGTCTTTATTTTTTATTTTTATTAATTTAAACTGAAATTTAAATATACTCACACGTTCTTTCTTGGTATGACAAGGCTCGATTCCTTGGCATACCTTCCTAGAAGTCTTTATTGAGCTCGGAAAAGAAATGAAAAGGTGTCTAATTATGTGATTATCGGATCATATTGTATTGCAACTAGCAAGGTAACCTGTTTTTAATTGTTTTTTAATTTGCACAATTATTTATTTGGGATTCTCTAATTTGTGGTTGGGAGGAGTATCTGACTGAGATGGGTTGCTCAAATTGTTCAATCTTTACTTGAACAGGAAAACAAAATCACCAAACTTTGCTGCCAATTTCAACAGGTTTCTGTCCTCAATGAACCAACAATTGGTAATAACACATCTAATATCCCCACATAGACAAAAGTAATGTTCTCTTTTTTCTTACAAATTATTATAATGATTGTATTGGATGAGTAAGCATCCCAAATAATGTGAGATGCATATTTTATAGTCTAACAGAGGAAGACGACTAGTATTATGCATAAATAAAGGTAGTTGAAAATGCGAGAGCAATTATTTATGTTGCTAAAGCAAATGTACATTTAGCGACAATTGTACAATTGTTTGAATAATGCTTTAAACTTTCAACCACACTTATTTTTCTATAGTATAATTATTGTTTTATCATTAACAATGACCTAAATAAAAACCTTAAAAAGTGAGTGAGCGAGCTCGCTGGCAATGAGCCCTTGATAGGTGTATTGTGTGATCCGTTAGTTTCAAGGAAATTGTTTCCACATTTTTAGATGTTTGGCATGACATTGAAAAAGTGGTCAACGAAAATCAATTTATGAGTCCGTACACATTTAATGTAAGTTTTTGGGAAAAATTACATGTTTTCAAATATACAAGTCCTTTCTAAAAAATTACCAGAAGTCATTTTCCCAAAAAACATTTTATTCCTTGAAACAAATGTAGCCAAACTTTTGTAAATAAGATGCAACTATTTAACTGGATTAATTACTTTCAGGGAGATCTTAATGTATGGTATCTCGAGCTTTCTTTTGTGGTTCGTCTTGTTGTATATCTTGCAATTTCAGGTAACTCAAATTAAACAACGAGGATTCGATACTTTTTCTTGTAGTTGTACACAGTAAATGGCGATACCTTTTCTTGTAGTTGTACATAGTAAATGGCCTTAACTGTATAGTTATGGTTTGCAGGATTTTTGATGATACTTATTTTTCTTCTTGTGAAATACATTGGAGCATATGAAATGGCGAGTTACGAGGAAGAACTGCCAGTTGGAGAAATTAGTGAGACCTATCCATTGATGCCCAAAAAGACATTTAGATTGCCTTACAGAACGGATGAAGAAGACGAGGAATCCGGGAAATTTAGCTCTTCCGACCATTTATACAATGGGAAGATTTGTGCGATCTGCTATGACGCACCACGAAAATGCTTCTTTGTTCCTTGTGGTCATTGTGCCACTTGTTATGGCTGTGCTCGAAGGTAATTTACTTGGAAAACAAGTTCATGAAATGTTTTGACTAGTAATGCATCACCCCAGTCTCATATTATATGATATGTTTAATCTCAAGTTATAATCAATAGTATCTTTTGTCACAACTTTTTTGACCAGCGTGTGATGGTGCTAGGCTAATATAACTTCAGAATATACTACTGAGACAGTAGATTAGGCTTTGTTACATTATGATTTGATTTAAACTCTAAATTTGACATAAGTTGTTACAAGTAAAAATTCATTAGGACGTTTTTTTGCAGGATTATGGATGGGAAGAACAAGGTGTGCCCCATATGTCGAAGACTTATCCGCAAAGTAAGAAAATTAATAGTTCCTTAATTAAGAGTTACAGTGTTGAGAAAATTTGGACATGTGGATGGAATGAGTATCCATAATAATTACAATGTAAAGACGGGACTGAATTTATAATGCGCAGAACTTTCTATATCTGCACTAAAGGATTAATGGGAGTAAGGGGGCGTTTGATAAAAATTGAATGAGCTGAATTTGAATCTGAATGACATAAATCTGAATCTGAATGAAAAAAGTTGTTTGATAATTAACATATCTGAAAGATCTGAATGACATATTTTTAATATTTTACCCCTCTGAAAAAATTCAAAGTTGTAAATTTATTTAATATTACATAATATAATTTTTTTTATTTTTTTTTATTTTTTTTTATTTTTTTTTAATTTTTTTTTCTCCATTCAGCTACCATTCAGCCCATTCAGCCACAAATTCTGACCTTAACCATTCAGCCGCGCCATCTGACCGATTCAGCCATTCAGACGATTTTTTTTCCAAACAAACGCACTTAACCATTCAGCCACTTACCGATTCAGATTCAGACCCCCATTCAGATTTAAACAAACAGTCCCTAAGTATGGCACTGCTATCTGAATGCATTAAGCTATATACGTAAGGAGCAATTAACTGATCTCTTCCACTTCCCTACATGTCAAATTCTTAAAGTTACCTACTGTGAAAGGACTAGGGAAGCCTTAGTCCCTTGAACATGAGCTTTAGTATTCATATCAATTACTCTATAGTGGGAGTAGTTAGTTTGTTGCTGCGCCTTTTGTCAAAAATTAGTTGTTGTAGTTTATTTTCAACGGGTGAGGACCAAGGACTACCTAAAAGCTACGTATAATTAGCCTCCTTTTGACTAACAGCCCGGCTGCCCCATTAATTCCTCCCCAAGAGTCTTGGAAGGACTATAATATTGGAGGTTTTCGTGTTCTTCGTGGCAAAATGCTACTAGCTAGTGAAAGTTTAAATATGGGAGGGTGGTTTATATGCTCATCCAAACTGATAATTGCACATTCTCCAAATATTGAGTGTTCGTAAGGTATAATAATAACATAAGGTATATATGTTGGATAAATTTTATGATGAGATTGAATTGTAACTAATGTAGAAATTCAAGTGATAAGATAAATTATTAATATGTGGATTCTTTTTTAATTTTTTCTTATTTTATGTATCTAATATTTAATATAAATTTGTAGTCATATATATATATATATATATATATATATATATATATATATATATATATATTGATGACTGCCAACTAGTTTGAGTTCTACAGACTAAAATTATGATTTTTTTTATATATAAGGAAATTATTTTGTCTAAAAAATAAAATAAAATTTAACCACACTTGAGTAAAACAATTTTAAACTATAAGGTTAAGTATCAATTTAAACATGAATTTTAGTTTTTGGAAATTTTATATACTGTTTTATTCAATTTTAATTGCTTAATTGTTTATATATATTTTGGTTGAGGTACTTGAATTTTTTTTTCTAAAGAATTATATCATCTGGTTGATGGAGGACGTTTATTTATTAATAGTCATTTAATTATTTATAGTTATGTATTTGATTAATTGAGAATTTTTGTGTGCTTGTGGTGGAGGGCGTAGCCGAAAATTCGAGTGGGAAATGCCGAAAAATTTATGAAAAAATTATCAACACATAAAAGTATTAATGTAATATTAAAAAAATTATAAATATAAAATAAAGATTCATATTTTTTTTACAAATGAATTCATTTATATTTAAATATTTTTATATTAAAATAAAATTAAGAATCTCAATTTTTTTCAAATACGTCCCAAATACACATGCATGTTATCATACTTGTTCAAGATCATTGTGGATTAAAATGATAACATGTAATATTTAAGATAATTTGAAAGATCAAATTTGAAACACTTAATATAGTCATAATATTAATCTTATTTATCTCATTTTCAAATTAAATTGATTTTTTAATATTAAATTATTTATATATTTTAAAAAATTACAATTCAGCTACAAAATGTGTTAAAACTTGAAAATAAATGCTAATACTCTATGGTAGTATTATATAGTATAAATTTATATTTTTAAAATATGAGTCTACTATTAAGATATTATACAATAATCAAGGTGTCAATATCAATATTAACATAAAATATATGTTAAATGAACAGGGGTATGGGTAAAGGTGAGACCGTAAGAGTAGGGGTAGGAACTACGACCCACAGGTCGCTCTGGCCTGGCCTGAGTCCGGTCTGGTCAAAGTTCAGACCGAGCTGGTCCAGTTTACAGTCTTTGAACAGGTTGTTATTTTGACGTAAAAGCCCGGCTTGACCCGACCTACGAAAAAGACCGGCCTGACTCGGCCTATGCAAAAGCCTGACCCAGCCTATGCAGATGACCGGGCTAGCCTAGCTAATTCGTTTTAACTATAAATTATGTTTATGACCTCATGTTGGTGTGGTATAAAATCTCTTTGTTTATGACCTCATGTTGGTGTGGTACATAATGAGTTTGAATTTTTCTATGGCAGTCTCATACAAATACCAAGAATATGGATACGTTTTTACTGGTGATCAATGTACATACATATTTTCCTTTTTCATGCTCACCAGAAAAACAAAATAAAAAAAGGTTACATACAAGTATGGTCTTGCCAATGGGACAACTTTTTATGGTAGTGATTTGTGGGATATTTTTTTTATCACAATTTGTGATTACAACTTTCAAAAAGGTTATATTTTTTTGAAAATTTGAATTTTAAAGACATTTTAAAAATATTTTGAAGCAAAATATTTGTAACTGACTCATTATTTATTATTGATTAATTACTTATTTTTATTTTTTTGTCAATACATTTAATTAATATAGTAGTTAGTTTATTTAATATTTATATTTCACATTAAAAATTAGTTGATTATATTTTTAGGCATGACATGGCCTGACCCGGGCTAAGGACTGGTCTGACCTGACTTGACCAAAAGCCTGGTCCGACCTAACTTACAGGTCTGGCCCGGCCTGACCTACAGGCCTCAAAAGGTCAGACTTTGATTGAGAAATCCGGCTGGCCTGACCTGTAGGCCCAAAAGTCAAAGTCTGGCCTGACTTGGTCAACGACTAAAGCCCCTCAAATCTAGCCCAGGCCAGATCAGTCCGACCTATTGTGTATGTCTAGTTTAACCTCATCACATATTAGAAGAAATAGAGAAGAAGCTATACAAATAAGAAATAAAATAATTTATGAAGAGATAAATTTTTTTCCTTGAAATCTATTGCTTTGATGTACGAATACAACACGTGTACTCCTCCGAATGGGGAAACAGTGTCTATAAATAATAGACCCACTATCCCACGACAAAAACTCGACCCACTTGCAAGATTTTTGTAGCCACGCACTTACATGGAGTACACCATCTTCTTGTACCTCTTTCTCCTATTATCTTCCTTATTCCTATTCACCAAACAGCTCCTTAACAAAATCCAAAACCTCCCACCAAGCCCATTCCCAGCTCTACCGATTCTGGGACATCTATACCTCCTGAAGAAACCACTGCACCGCACTTTGGCCAAGATCTCGGCCCGTCACGGCCCAATACTCCTCCTCCAGTTCGGCTCCCGCCGAGTCCTCTTAGTCTCCTCGCCGTCGATTGCCGAGGAATGCTTCACCAAAAACGACATTGTATTCGCCAACCGCCCTCGCTTGCTCGTCGGAAAACACCTCGGCTATAACTTCACTTCCCTCGCTTGGGCTCCCTACGGCGACCATTGGCGGAACCTCCGCCGGATTTCCTCCCTGGAAATACTATCCACTCATCGCCTCCAAGCTCTTCAGCCGATACGAGCCGACGAGACTCGGCTGCTGATGCGTCGGCTCTTTCGAGCTTCAGAACGGACGGTGGATATGAAATCTATGTTTTTTGAGGTACTGTTAAACGTAATGATGAGGATGATCGCCGGAAAGAGGTATTACGGGGAGAACGTGGCGGAGCTGAAGGAGGCGAGGCGGTTTAAGGAGATAGTTGCAGAGACGTTTCATATCGGTGGGGCCTCGAATTTGGGGGATTTTTTGCCTGCGTTGAAGTGGGTGGTAGCGAGAGGGGTAGAGAAGAGGATGATTGTATTGCGGAAAAAGAGAGATGAGTTTGTTCAGGAGTTAATTGAAGAGCATAGAGGGAAAATGGGTAGCGACGGCGGCGTTGGTAGGGGTAGTGGCGGTGAGGGGTCGGAGTTGGGTCGTGGGAAGAAGAGCATGATTGAAGTGTTATTGTCGCTGCAAGAAACTGAACCTGATTACTATACTGATGAAATTATTAGAGGTCTCATGCTGGTAAGATTTTCATTTTCTCTCTACTTATCATTCATAATCCGTTTAAAAACTGTCGTTGATCTATTTAAATTTTGAAAATAGTATTCCCTCTTACCAAAAAAATTTCAAATGTAAAATGCGAAATGAATATATTAGTATTATTACTTTAATTGAAGTGACATAAGAATAACATAATAAAATTTTATAAAACGTTACGCGGGCCTAGGCATGCAGCCAAAAAAGACTTTAGAGGGTTGTAGTTTTATTAGTTTTTATATTTGTATAAAATATATACATATTTTTTGTATTTATAATAATTTAATGTTATCAGTATTAATAAAGTGTGAGGTTTTATTAATTATTTTTTTTCGTTATTTTGTGTCACATTTACCTAATAAGTAAGAATTTTATTTTCTTTTCCTATTTTTTTCTCCATGTTTGAATTATCTCCCTTTTTTTTTCTCTCTCTCTCTTCTTATTTTTCCACCATCACTCCATTTCTCACTCTCACAATCAATTTGCAGATTATTTTTCTCCTCTATTGTCATTCTGACATCGTTGTGTAGGTTTATTTTACAGTTTTTTTAATAATTTCTTTTGCCTTTTTTTTTCTTATTCAAATTTTGCATGAAGACTAGTATTTATAAAAAGTAAAAGGTTAGGAGTTGATTTAAAATATAGTCAAATTATGAGATCAAGTTTGAATCGTGATAGTAATTTGGAACATTCAGTAGTAATTTTTAACAAAAATAAAAGCATAATATAAGGTGTTATCCTATCCTATATGCCGAAAGAAAACAGATTGCAATAACACATTTTTTAAGGAAGAGGAGGAAACAAGTTGCAGTGATGATGGTGGATGGCAACAACTATGATATTTGATGCTCAGCCCGCCCAAGCACCTACGCGTAATGATTGGGTAGAGCCTAAGCAGCCACCTAGAGAACACTAACAGAAACTCCAAAAATAAAAAGTGACCATCTTTTTTGTGAAATGGTATATTATATTACAACAAAATTATATTCTTTCTGATTCAAATTATAAGATTAATATTAATTTTTTAAAAATTAATTTCACACATTTTAAAACTCAAAATTAACATAAATTTATTGAGTTTATATCAATATAATTATAAATTTCTTAAACTAAGTATTACTAGTTATAAAATTTATTAATTTTTCAAAATTTAAGTGAATTATGTCAATTTTAAATATAAAAATATTTTAAATTAATAAAATTAATATGAATATTATAATTTAAAATGCAGAGAGTATATTACAGTGACATTGACAAATTTAATGTGTACAATGTCAAATATCAAATGGGCTTCTTGTTTTGGAAATTAAGGGTAATTAAGGTGCGAGTCAACAATAGGTACTCAGTCTAGTAATCTAGTTGTGTGAAACACTAGAACTGTGGATATCTTTGACAGTGTCAAAGCATGTGTTAGAGACCAAGCCTAACTAATCTGATTACTCGCCACTTTTCTTTTGTTTAGCAAGCCTAACTAATCTGATTGTTTTCACCTTATGAATAGGTTCTATTAGTAGCAGGGACTGATACATCAGTTGGAACTATGGAGTGGGCATTATCTCTTTTGGTAAACAATCCAGATGTTCTAAAGAAGGCACAGATTGAGATTGACAATCATGCGGGACAAGACCGTCTCTTCAATGAATCGGATATAGCTGATCTACCTTATCTCCATTGTATTATAACTGAGACGATGAGAATGTATCCACCTGGCCCTTTATTAGTACCTCATGAATCATCAGCCAAGTGCAACTTAGGAGACTACTCCATCCCAGGGGGCACCATGCTACTAGTGAATGAATGGGCAATACAAAATGACCCCAAATTATGGTCAGAACCCAGAAAGTTCAAGCCAGAAAGATTTGAAGGCCTAGAAGGGACAAGAGATGGGTTTAAATTTATGCCTTTTGGATCTGGAAGGAGGGCCTGTCCGGGGGAAGGCCTGGCAATGCGTATGGTGGGGCTAGTTTTGGGTTCACTTATTCAATGCTTTGACTGGGAAAGAGTTGGCAAGGAAATGGTGGACATGACAGAAGGGACTGGGCTTACCTTGCCCAAGCTTCAGCCTTTGGTAGTGAAATGCCAGCCGCGTGCAACCATGCTACACCAACTTTCTCAGATTTGATCCAATTATGGCCCCAATGGATGTTTCTCCAGGGTGAAGTTTTGAGACGTTGCAATTTATAGGTCAGCTAGACAGCTACTAAGCCCAAGACCAGAAACCTTTGTATTTTAAAGTTCTACCAATATCATCTGCACTATAATGCATTAGAGTTTAAGATTTGTTTCCGATTTGCTTTTAGTTTGGGAAGATGTTTCCTATTTTATTTGGTAAACATACTCTGTACAATCTTCATAGTCGATCAATTTCTTTCCGTGCAAATGAACATTATTATGGTAATGTATATTATTTTGTAGTTGAACATAATTTTGTGTTTCTGTCCCTAAGCCATGAGTATGAATCAATATCCCCAAGCAAGAGCGAGAACAAGATTACTTAATGTGTTTGAAATCAACCATAGCCTTGTTTCAGTGGGATAAAGTCTTGTATCAAGATGTTATTTTGATGTACCAAAGAATCCCTGAGACACCAAAAAAGAATAAAAAAATGTTGAGAACACGTATATAGAAACATAATACGAACCTAGTAGATGAAAGATACTCCTAAGCTTGTATTATTATGATTCTTTGTGAATATAGAAATAAAGAATACTGTTAATTAAACATCCCAACACCAAGCAAAAGGGGCAAACTTGGAGAAAATTTCTATGTCCAAACCTATCATCAGCTTGCCGGCAAGAGTTCTTAATTTTATCACCAAGCCTTGAATGTTAATAATTATATCAAATACTATGAATTTCAGATTATTTTATTATTTGCATACCATTTTCCTGATGTCCCTACCCTTAGTGCCAGACAATTCCGTCTCACTGAAAGATATCATAAATATGACGCGCACATTCATTTTAGACCTCAAGTTTCAGATTGAAATCTCAACATTAATACTTCCAAATTCATCTCGAATCCATTGATATGGAGCACATCTTCTTCCTGTACCTTCCAATTTTCATAGCTCTGTATGTGTTAACTCAACATGTCCTTCACAAGCTCCAAAACTTTCCACCAACCCCATTTCCCAGTCTACCTTTAATCGGTCACCTTTACCTTCTAAAGAAACCTCTCCAACAAACTCTATCAAAACTTTCACACAAATATGGTCCAGTGTTCTTCCTCCGGTTAGGCTCCCGCCCTGTCCTCGTTATTTCGTCCGCATCAGCTGCCGAAGAATGTTTTACCAAAAATGATATCATCTTCGCCAACCGCCCCCGTCTCCTCATCGGAAAACATCTGGGCTACAACAACACCAGCATCGCATGGAGTCCCTACGGTGATCACTGGCGAAACCTTCGCCGTATTTCATCCATAGAAGTTTTATCATCTTATCGCTTACAGAAGCTATCTCAGATTCGAGTTGATGAGGTTAAAACACTTGTCCACCACCTTTATGGAGTTTCTGTTGAGAAAAATGGTCAGCCACTGGTAATCAAGCCATTGCTCTACGACCTCATGTTCAATGTCATGACCAGGATGATTGCTGGGAAGAGGTATTATGGTGAGAATACATCACAGTCAGCGGAGGCAAAGAGGTTTCAGGGGATAGTGACTGAGATGGAAAGGTTAGCCGTAGATTCGAATTTGGGAGATTTTATGCCAATTTTAAGGCGGTTCATGTTTAGTGGAATTGAAAAGAGGTTCATAGCCGTCCATAAGAAGAGAGATGAGCTTGTGCAAGAGTGGATAGACGAATTTCGCGAGACGGAATCCAATGATTCCGTAGGAAAGGGAGAGAAATCTATGATCGAGATCCTTTTGTCTTTGCACGAAACAGAACCAGAATTCTACACCGATGAAAATATTAAAAGCCTCATGCTGGTAAGGGGTGTGTAGTAATGACGATAACTGTAGCTCTTTCCCTTTGGGTGATTATCACTTAAATTTTTTGATTTTTTCTATTGACATCAACAAAATTTCACTTCCAAATCATTTTCAAATCTGGATCTTCATAGTTTTAGCTTCATGATTAAGGTGCTTTGTGGGAAAAAATAAATCTTGGTCTGAACAAACCTGCTTCCACCGATACTGATGCAGTTGAAGCACAATAACAAGATTTTCTATTTTGTATTTTTAAAATGATTGATGCTATGATTAAGATTTAGGCATAAGATGCACACTTTTCAGACAGTTCTGCTCGATGATTTTTTTTTTTTTTACACTTTAGTGGTGTTATTAATTCTAAGTTCTTATAAATATTTCAGCAGTTTGATGGCCAAATCATACTATCTCAAAATGATGATTTTGCACCATCTGTACTATTGTATGTAGGCCTTATTATTTGCAGGTGTGAGTACAACAGTTGACACAATGGAGTGGGCACTGTCATTTTTGCTCAACAGCCCAAAAGTGTTAAACAAGGCCCAAAATGAAATCCACAATTGTGTTGGACAAGTCCGTCTACTCAACGAAACAGATGTGGCTAAGCTTCCATATTTACGCTGCATTATCGACGAAACGCTCCGGATGCACCCAGTAGCCCCATTCCTCGTGCCCCACGAGTCATCCGAAGAATGCACTGTAGCTGGTTTTCGCATTCCTCGAGAAACTATGCTACTGACTAACTTGAAGGACATACAAAATGACCCAAAAATTTGGGCAGATCCTGAAGTATTTAGGCCTGAGAGGTTTGAAGGGGTTAAAGTTGGGTTTAAGTGGATGCCTTTTGGGTCAGGTAGGAGAGGGTGTCCTGGTGAGGGATTGGCAATGCGGATAGCTGGATTGACATTAGGATCATTGATTCAGTGCTTTGATTGGGCTCGTGTTGGCAAGGAGATGGTGGACATGACCGAAAGTAGTGGGCTCACCGCGCCCAAGGCTCAGCCCTTGATGACTGTGTGCCAGCCTCGTGCATCCATGGTCAACCTTCTTTCTCAAATTTGTTAGATTCTCCTGCACAATATTAGACCACACGATTTAGAATAAGTCTAGGCACCTTATGAATTTTATTCATTAAAAAGTAAAATATAACATAGAAATCGGGTCAAACTCTATTTTTTGATAGTTGAAATTCATATGATGTTATGTCCGGATATAATAAATATAGTATTGTCCCAAAATTTATAATCCTATCGACGTACACTAAAAACGATAAAAATAAGAAATCGTTTCTCCCTTAATTTTTTGAAATTACCAAATTATGTTGGTGTTTTGTCGGTCATGGCCTAGTTCCGTCAGTGGTTGAATGTTTGATATTATGTTTAATTTATAAAGTTGTCAGCATCATACGTAGGTATTATAATACACGATACAAGAACTAATGGTTATATTATCACTAAAATAGTTTTGTATTTGAAAGGAAGCTATGTCTTTTAATTACAATTAATTTTTTTACCATTCCCTCTCCCATTCTCTTTCCTCTCTTGATTTTTCTCCCATAATTTCTCATCTATTCGGTCTCACTTTTAATTCTTTATCTATTCCAAATATTAATTAATTTACAATTATAATAACTAATTTAAAGAAATTTTTATTATGAAATTTTATTATATCATCTTTATATTTATTTAATAATGTTCTTTCTACAATAATACTCCCTCTGTCTGTAAAAAAAAACTAGTTTAATCTGACTTTTTATGGCCCGAGGTAGAGCACTCAATGAGTTAGGGTGAATTGACCAATTTTAGAATTAAGTATATATATTTATATTTTTCAAATTTATGATAATTGGAGTTGGAATTAAATTAGGCATAGTTTTCAATGATTATAGTTTCTTTATCAATATTTACAAAAAAAATAAAAAAAACTTTAATTAATAAAATGATCAACTTGATTAAAAATGTCAAACCAACTCAGTTTTTATAGGACAGAAGAAGTATATATACCACACACGTGTGCCGTAGTTGTTAAATAAGGTTCCTATCTTCTCTAACTAACAACACAAACGAAAAAATGAAGAAAGAACTTTGGTTATTATTGGGATCCGTCTAGGACCAAAGGAACTTTACGAAAAGTTATTCTTTTAGTAAAAGAAGATAACATTAATCATCTAACCCTGCTGTTACTCTAGCGAAAGAATGCATTAAAATGATTAAATGTAGGTTGACTTCAGTTATGAAGTTCAAGATAAGTGTTGAAAAATATTCATGCCTTCGGGTATGGCAGTTATAGATTATGAGTCTTTGTATTCTAAAGTTTTGTCATTATCTGGTATGCCTTGTGATGCGGGAGCTATAGCTCCCAGTCGTGGGGCAAGTCCCAGCCCTGTACTTGTTTTTTTTCAGAATTATTATCATTCAAATTAGCAAAAAAAAGAAGAACATAACGATTTCTTTGGCTATCTATTATTATATATAACAAGGCAATTAAATTTTTTTATCCAAATTGAAGAGTTATTTTGGATGATCATCGAGTTAGTTCCGAATTAATACCGAGTTCATCATATAATGTATGTCATATTTATAATTATATTAAAATTTTTATATATTTTATTGTATTATTTCAAAGATATATTTGTTAAATATATATAACAATTTTGATATTCATATAATTCTTTAATTTTATATTCGATGGAGGAGAGGGTGTGAGTGAAAAAATTATTCAGTTTTTTTGGAGTAGTGTTACCATATATGTGGTTTACGTAAACGAGGTATTCATGAGATTTATACAAATTTTATATCTAGATCCACTATAAAAGTTAAAATGACAACATGTAATTGATAAGAATACTATTTGGCACTGTCCCCGAAACTCTAAATAATTACTCGTGGGTGTCCCGGTGAGATAGGAGAGAGAGTGTCCTGGTGAGGGATTGGCATTAGAATTTTATTGATTCAGTGCTTTGATTGGGCTCGTGTTGAGAAGGAGATGGTGGACATGTCCAAACGAAGTGGGCTCACCACCTCAGCCCTTGATGGCTATGTGCCGGCCTCGTCCATCCATTTTCAACCTTCTTTCTCAAATTTGCATAAAATTAGATTCTCCTGCCAATATAAAACTACAGACGAAAGAAGATCCCATCACTCCATAGTCCACACGATAAAAATAAGAAACCGTTTATCCTTATTTTCTTGGAATTACAAAACTAGTACGTGGGTATTTTGCTAGCCTTGTTCTAGTTCTGTTATTGGTTGACATCTTAATAACATATTTTATTCATAATTGTTAGTATTATATCAAGTTTGATACATATTTTACGATATAGAAGCAAATTGATATAGTATAGCTAATGTAATAGAAAGGAAGTCCTAATGTACGATATTAGATATACAAGTTTGATAACTCGTGCAAAGAAGAGGTTAAGTTATAATTTTTTTAAAAAAAATTATTTTTGATCATGTATTTTGTATTATATTTTAATTGTTTATTTTTAATATTTATCTATGCATATTATTATCTTCTTTTAATTTTTGTATTATGAAAGTGTTTATAAATATATTAAGTATAAGAATACAGAAATAATACCATATATGTCTAATTCATATAATATATGTATCTGGTCAACTTTATTTAATACCAAAAAAAAAAAAGACAAAAAAAAGAAAAGAAGTTAAATTATGTATCTGGTCAACTTGCTAAGCCAATTAACTAATAAACTTTTTGATTTTATACAAAGTATATACAAACAAATATACAATAAATCTAAATGGCGGCCCACAATAAAAGAAAAAATATATTTACTTTACCTTCTCTCTTATAGTAAACACAACACACAGATCCTCACTTTCTTATCCTTTCTATGAAGCTTTATCAATGGAGTTTTCAAATTTTAAATCTGCTAACTAAAATTCAAAAAATTTCCCACCAAATTTATTATCAAAACTTATTAATAAATAAGTATAAGGTAGAGAACTAATCTGAATAACGAAGAAGCAGTAAAAAATTCAGATCCGTGATTCTGACAGTAACATTTGCGGTTTCTTCGACTATTACTTCGACGAAATCTTCTGAATACTTTTTATTTTTATTTTTTATTCTTCTTCTTATTTTCTTTTGGGAATTAATATTTTCACAAACTAATTTGATATTTTCTCAAGTGAGTCAGATTTGATCTTGTTGAAATATCAAATTAGTTTGTAAAAATATCAATATCCTTTCTTTTTGGTTGTTCTTATTTTATCCAAGATCTGGAGATTATTTTTGTCATTTTTATGTGATTATTGTTTGTAGATATTGTTAAGGCTTATTGAGTATAAATAATGAATTTGAAAAGTGAGTAATTTTTTGTTATTTATTAGAGTAAACTAATAAATAAGTATAAGGTAGAGAACTAATCTGAATAATGAAGGAATAAAATAAAAAAATCCAGATCCGTGATTTTGACGATAATTTTCGCGATTTCTTTGACAATTATTTCGACGATGACGAGAAATCTTCTTCATACTTTTTTCTTTTTCTTCTTCTTTTCTTTTTGATTTTTCATGTTTTGACTCAAATCTAAATATTATTTTATTATTCTTATGTGATTGTTGTTTGTAAATATTGTTAAGACTTATTGACTATAAATAATGGATTTAAAAAGTGCGTAATTTTGTGTTATTTATTAGAATAAATCATATATTAATGATTAATTTATGAGAAAATGAATATAGAAGGACAGGAAGAGACAAAGGAGGAGTTAAATTTCTATTGAGTTAGAACCAAGTTAACTCGGTTGGTGTAAGTCAACTCGATCCAAGTTAACTCGATTGCCCAAATCGCCTTATGTTTCTTTATATATAAGGTATTGATAATGTATTGATTGATATATTATGATATAATACAATTCATTAAATTTAATACATTTTTAAGTTTGAGACAAACTTAATAAAAGTTTAAAATACTTCCTAGAATTTTTTATCTTTTTTCAAAGAAAAAAAAAAACTACCTCTATTTATTGTCTCATTCTCATAGTTTTAAAGTTGTCTTTAGCAATAAACTTTATAGTTAGGTTTTAGCTTCACTTTGTGATTATTCATAAGTTTTAAAAGATGCGTTATTTTTTCTTTAACAAATATTGCTTAAATAGTATTTTTTTTTTGTTTCAAATTATATAATTATTATTGATTTTTAAAAATTAATTTTAGATATTTTTTAACTCAAATTTAAGATGATTAATTAAAAGTTAAGAAATAATAAAATTTATATTGAGTAATATTTTTTAGATAATTTATAATTTATATCATTATATTAATTAAAATTAAAAGAATTTATATTAATTTAAAATTTAAAATTTTTTTAAATTAATTTTAAAAAATTAAGAATAATCAAATAATATAAAACGAAAGAAATACTATAAATTAAGTCTCCAATCTTCTCTAATTAATAATATAAACGAAAAAAGAAAAAAAAACTCCTTTTTTTGGTTAGTACTGGGGTCCACATTAGGACCATTAGGAACTTTGGAAACTTTTGTCTTTCTAGTGATAACTTTACTAGCTATTTCTTTGGTGACATATTTGATGTCTGTGGATAACGTACGTCTAAGGTCTACGACAAAGTTCCAAATCATAACATAGGTATAGTGTTTAATGACAAAACAAGCACATATATCCCAAATTCAATATTTTCCACCCATTATTGACAATTTAAAAATGCTACTAAAGTTGAGATTATTTGTTAGAAAAGTGATTCATAACTTGTCGTTAGATACTATCTCACTTTCAAAAATAAGAGTTTCAAAATATATTTTATACAGCACTTCTGGGAGTGAGAGTACTAAAAGATAGTGCAAATATTTTTTCGAATTCAAAACCTAGATGAAATTTAATAATATGATCATTATCCTATCTATTAACCCCTACTAATATAAGTGTTTCTGATATCTCATAATTTCCAAACAATAAAATGAAGATTATAAATATAAGGTGAGTAATGAAATTTGAATTTTAATGACAAATGTAAATAAAATTTCAATTAAAACTAGATACAAACCCGCACTTTACGGCGGGATTATTCATTTTGTTGATTATAAATTTATTTATGGGTTTAATAAATTAAAATATATTAAGGTTGTGGTATATGTATAAATTCAAAATTTATTAGACAAATGTATAACAGAAATAACTTATATAATTTTGCTCCTTATAAACAATTATGTAATCATTCAGTTTTGTCAAAACATATTTGATAATCAGTAAAAAGATCATATAAATAACACTTGTTAGGCTTCACGATCAAAAGCTGATTTTATGATATTATCAATTCTGATCAAAAGTTGTTTTTATGCTATTATCAATTCTGATCAAAAGTTGATTTTATGCTATTATCAACTTATGCAACAAAAAAAGTTAAATTTTAAATTTACCTAAAGTAAGTGATCCTTCAGTTCATAAGCTGATTTTTCTATTTCTTGTTGGGCTTCACTATCAAACAGAACAAAAGATGCATTCGATGTATCATCCTTTACTTTAACTTGAACTTTAAATCTGTTTTAAAAGATATATTTAACAAGTTAGAAAATTGGTATCAAAGTATTTGGGTAATATGCTCCATAAAATATTTGGATTACAATACCTTGGTATGATATACTTCACATAGTCATAACATTTATCACACCAATACTTTTCACTGTCAGGTTTTACTTTTTTTCTACATTTTTTGTAGAAATTGTAGAACTAATTGTATGCGGTTTCTATGCAAAGAATAGTAGCAAGTACGACACAAGTTGACTCCTGAATTGTTCCTTAGAAAAACAACAAAAGAAATTAAGATAACAATACATTTAAAATGTAGTTTATGCGATGACAAAAGTAAGGTATTGCAACAACTGTTTATCTCTGTTGCATCCCGTATCTAATCATTAGTTTTTCTATCACGGTTGTGGAGGAATTCATTTGTAATTGAATTTGTGATCTAGCTAGATAGATTACTTAATGCATTTGAATAATTTTTTCAACATAAAGGTTGTTATTCAGGCAAACAAAAGTGTAGTGTAAATAAAATGAATTAATTTTTCAACAGTAAGAAGTTAAATAGGGTAAACAGAAGAATATAATATACCTATTATTGAAATCAGCAACCTCTGAGATATTTGCATTAATCAGAAGCCTCAAACCGAACATTGAATTTGACAATGTAGTTGTACCTAGTTTTTAAAGTTAGATGTGTAGTTACTGATCATATACGTAGAGAGATATTTTAATAAAAAATTGAATGCATTAAATTGAAAATATATTTCCAAAACTTAATCTTTGTAAATTGTAAAACAATTATAATGGTATGTTGGCTTTCTGTTTTAGTAAAGGAGCAAATTTGGGTTGCAAAGTCATCTTCACAAGGTGCAGCTCAATACATTTTGACTGAGTTAAATATACAAGTTAGATTAATTTAAATAGACATAGTTATTAATAAAAGTAGTTTTAATCTGGTATTACAATTTATTTGTTATCAGTTAATTCAATATTAACTCTTTTAGTTTATTTACCATTATTTGTGTTGACTTCTATATCTCCAATTGCAGTTAGTTGTCCAATAACATCTTGCCAAAATAGTAGAAATAAATAGTTAAAGAAAAATCTTTGTATGAAAAAATACGTAGATAAAATTGTTGTAAAACATAACAACTAAGTAGGAATCATTAACATGGTTTGATAGTATTTGATCAAATAGATTGAATTGAAATCCATAAGTATGAATGAAAGCATCATCCAACTCTCGCAGTGAGGTGGAATACGAGAAATTAATCTTGTATGGATGTTTGGTAGCTTTGAAAGAACCACCATTTTGACTGACAACAAAATTGGTAATAATATAAACGTTATGTTCCTTGATCAGTGATTGAAATTTATTTAAGAGTGTTCATTTGATACGTATTTGTATTTTGCCGTCCTATAAAGTTGAAAATTGCAGATGGTAAGATGTTAATAGTTTAGTTTTATCATAATTCAAAACAAATAAAATCCAATTTCGATGTATACGTGTATGTATATGTACCTTTTCATCCAACAACACACGTAGTCAGCTTTGTTAAAGCTTGGCATATTCCAGAGTCTTGTTATTCTGGCTTTAATTTTTCATGTTTCTTTAACAGGACTGATGTCATCAATAAAATCATATGTAGTTGTCATCTAAATAAGCAAATTTAAAAAGTTGAAGTAAAATTGATGGGTGAGGCAAAGTAATAGAATGTATTAGTAGTATAAAAAGAAGGGAAAAAAGAGAAATAACGCTACTGTATAATAGAGAAGTATAAAAATGAGATAATTGTTTTGAGGCGTGAGTTAGAATGAAAGAGTTATTCTGTATTTATAGGTAGAATAGAAAACATGTTCAGATGAATTTGGGATATTATGTGATAATTGGGATAAAATCAATTTGGATTTACTTTAATTTTGGGATATAAAAAAAAGAAGGTAATATTAATTTTTTTCATTGGTTATTTCTGATTTTTATGTGGTAATATATAAATCAAAAGTATTAGATCATATCAGATTAAAACGTGTTTAGATCAATACCTCATGAAATTGGGATAATGGTTAAATTATACGTTATAAAATCAATTTGAATTTGCATTAATATTGGGATATAAAAATATAAAAAAAGGTAATATTATTTTTTTTTCGTGGATTATTTTTGATTTTGATGAGGTAATATATAAAACTAAAGTATTAGATAATATTAGATTAAAATAGGTTTAGATCAATAAATTTGGGATAATTTTAATTTGGGATTGGTTAAATTAAGCGTTATAAAATAATTTAATCTTGGGATCTAAAAAAGGTAATATTATTATTTTTTTTTTCGTGGATTATGTAAGACCCCGAATTTTATAAAATATAAAATTTAATTTTTCTTCGTATATATTTTTCCTGAAACAGTAAGTGGTTAAATTAACAAAATTGAAAGTTAAAGATGTTATGTGCAAATTTTATTTTGTCGGACAATATTTGCTTTGTCGGGGAATATTCGTTTGGTCGGGGAATATTCGTGCCGTACGACGGCGCCGAAATAACAAAATTATTGGTGGACCCCACAACGGAATATTTGTCAGATATAGAAAACGACAGAAGTAACCTTTTTAAATAAAAATAGTTAACGGTGTTAACTGTTAAAATACCGGTAATAAAAGAATAGTAGCATACGGTAATTTATGGTATTTTACTGTAGCACGCGGTATTCTACAGTAGCACAAGGTATTGTGCAGCGTTTATATTATTGAATTGATAAATTGGTTATTACACAGTCTTTGCATTATTGATCTGATAATTGACACCGTAACTGTTGCACATCATTTCATCAATAATTGTCACTGCATAATATTTTATGTTATCAATTCAATAATTGTTGTTACACAGTATTTTGCATTATTGATTCAATAATTGTTATTACACTGTAATTTATATTATTAAATTAATAATGATTTGTAACGTGTTTCTTACATTATTGTTGAATTATTGTCATCACTTTTGCGACATTAAATATTGATATTTTATATATTAGTCTAATAAGGTGAGAAGAAAATTATGGCAGGTGGGGGTAATATATCTGATTTATTATAAAATATTATTATAATATATAATAATATGATACATAAGTTTTTGTTGTTATTTGAATCATTCATTCAGCAAAAATGAATTTCAAGGATGGTGTGTCATCATTTTATAATTCTAGCACGTTTTATTACTTTTAAAATGAATGGCCCATCATTACCAAATTTTCTAAAAGGTTGTTCTCCCACTTATTCCTTTAGTAAACCATGTATGCTTTATCAAAATTGGTGGGTTGTCATCAGCCACCTACCGCACACCATCCCACTTTTTGTCAAACTAAGTGTGCTCCTCCAGCACACTCTGTCAAAATTCACATGCTCCTTTGCACTATAAATAGATTGCTCTGATGAGCAATAAAGGTACGCTAAAAACTCAAAATCCTCCTACCATAATATTGGGTATTTTATTTGAGTATAGTAATATTATTTTGAGTGTTTGAAAGCCAAAAGGAGTGCAGAAATTTTTCAAGTAAGTCTTTTATTAAAATTTCATAAATTTATATTTTTCACGGTATTCATAAATCTTCCTGTAGAAGACTCTTCTTTAAGAAGATTCATTTTTAAAAGCTTTCTTTGGAAGATTTATTTTGAAATATTATTTTAAAAACTATTTTAAAGTTGTTATATTATACTACAAAAATTATGTTAAATATATATAATTTTGATAGTTCATAATATATGAATTATCATACACCTTGAAATTTATATGTGGTAATTACTAATTTTATTAAAAATATATAGGTTGATCAACCTCATTTAAATCAATATCCAGTCACGTGTTAAGGTAAGGAATATCATTTTTTTTCACTCTTAAATTTATTACGGTAAGGGGTATCATTCTTTTCACACTCTTAAACTTACTAAGGTAAGGGATGTCATTTTCTTTCATACTCTTAAATCGAAACTTATTATGGAACTATTGCTTCTATAATTCCTGAAAATATTATATGTTCCATAATAGTTGAAGTTCATTATTTCAACTGAACCTTCCTATTTTCTGAACCTTTCTATTGAACTGTAACCGTTATTCTGAACTGTGGATCTTGAATATCATTTTTAAATTTCACTCCACATCATGTTGACAATTTGGACATTGTTTGAATCTGCACAAAGTAAACTTCCGATACTTCCGTTATAAATATCAACTTAGATTTGCAGTGTGAGTATAAAATTAAAAATAAAAAAATTAATATTAATTTGGTAATATTACATTGGATTTGAAGCAATGTTGGGGTTGCTTAAATTAAGCGATATAAAATTAATTTGGATATGAATTTCAGTTTAGATTTGTAACATTTTATAATTTTTTGTGTGAGAACTGAATTAAAAAGATTATGCGTTAAATTATATGCAATTGAGATTAAAAAGGTCAATTATGATATTAAAATAAAATCAAATAATAGGTGAAAAAACCAGAAAGTAATAATTATGTGATAGTCTTTAAAAGTTTTTTTTACTCGTAAAAAGGTACCATACTATTGTGTGAGAGTCATATTTAACATTTATAATATTTTAATTAAAAATGAAAATATTAGATAATTATTCAATTGTAAGGAAAATCAAAAAGTGAGAGTAATTAGTGGTTCTCTAGTCATGATGTTAATTGACAATAAATACTGGTGGGAAGTTGAGTTAATGTGAGTGTGACACATAAAAGACTCTGGTTAAAATATACTGCATTTTAATATATATAATAGATTATATATTATTAAGTGAACTGGAAGGTAACAAAATTATGAGATAAAAAGGAAGGTAATACATGAAAATGCAAAGATATATAAAAGATATATAAGGACGCTATACATAATTGAAGAGGCATGCAAAGAGGTATGCAAACATGTATAAATACATGTTGGTCAAATGGTCATAAAAGTTGGTCAAAAAATCGAAAGGTTAGTCAAAAAGTCAACGGATAAGACAAAATGAGAGGAGAAAAAAAAAGAGAAAGCATAACCAGCCAAGAGGGGATAATGGCCAAGAGAGGCTTCTCTTAGAAGCCAAGTGAAGAAGTAAAATGGAACTTGGCAACGTATATTCTAAGATGCCAAGATTTTTATCATTTTTCTTCTATAAATAAGGAAACCAACACTTATTGGGAGAAAGGAGAAAAAAATCAGCAAAATAGAGAGGGGTTTGTGGGAAGCTCAGCAAAAAGGGAGTAGAGAAGGAGAGGAAGAGAAGAAACCATACTAAGAAGGAAGAGAAAGAAAGAAGGAAGCTAAACTAAGAAGGTATACCTAAAACCTTTATCTAATTATTTGATATTCATGTGTAGATCTAAAGTTTATCAAGTTTATAAATAAAGATCATGTTTAAGCTTGTATTCAATGGTTTAAAGTTGTATTAACAAGAATCAAGCAATAGAACTCAAGAAAGTAAGAAAATTAAAGAATTTGAGAACAAGAATATGGAAAAACCCTAGTTTTTGTCCTATTTTTGTAAAAGGCATAACTATTGGTATGTTTAGAATTATGACATAAAACTATGGGTAAAAGATAGCTCTGGAAGTCCTCTATTAGTAAAAATAAATATAGAGATCAAAATTCTTTATAAATTATTTATGGTGAATTTTTTAACCAAGTTGATCAGATTGCAAAAACCTACAGCCTTAAATATTTTGGAGGGTGTTTTGGCATGTCAGAGAGCTCATAAAAATCTATTTTTTTTTTATAAAACATGTATGTTGATGGACTGTCGTTCACGTCCAACACTAAGTAAAAATAGAGTTATAGAGAATTAATAAAAAATTAAAATAGTTTTAAATTTTGAAACCCTAAAATGGGAATAAATTGAATTCTGTGAAAGATTAAGTTGAAATTTTTACTGGAGATTCTTTGTGATGATATTAAAGTTCTGTCCAAATTTAAATTTTTTTGGAATTAAATTCGATTTTTAAGGAATATTTCAATTTTAGACATAAATGACTATAAAAGAAATATTAAAAAAATTTGAAAAAATTTGAAAAAAAAAATCAAGAATATCTGGTATATGTACTGAAGTTCTAGGTTAAGAGAAAAAAAATTATTTAGATATTTAAGTGAGCCTAAGGTGAAAAAACAAATTTTAGGCGCGTACAAAAAATCTGACTTAAGAGAACCAAAAAATGTAAAATATAATTTTACAGGATAAATAAGTTAAACAATACTTATAAAGTCCGGTAAAGGGTAAAAATCTAATTTTTGAAAGTTAACATATGAAGATGGTGTAAAATAAAATTTTAATTATAGTTATGATACTCGATAAATACTGAATTAAGATTTCGGGTAATTACCAACAAGAAAGATTAAAGAAATGAGAAAATGAATAAGATTTGATGTGAGACCTTCATAAATATTGTAGGTCACTTGGGGAGAAAAATATTGGATCTAGATGATGGAGGACAAAAGATTAAGTCAGGCAAGTTCCCTAATATGAGCAAGTTTCGAGTAAATTTTATTACACAAGTTCTTATTATAGCAAGTTTTCTACACTATGTGCAAATTCCTATGATTATGCAAGTTCTTTAACTCATGCAAGTATATATATTTTGAATATGTCTTGTTGATCATGTTGAGTTTTGTTAAACTCTAAGTTGTTGATGTTTATAAATTTTGTGACACCCCCAAATTCAGGTTCCTTGAATCCCGGGTTCGATGCTCACTATCCATCACATTCATATATCTATGATACCCAATAAATCAAATAACATAAACTTAATATGTATCATTACAAAACTTATATAAAATCTCCCAGGTTGTCTAACCTTAAATATTACATCACTTGAAAACAATATATACATGACTATTTTAATACAAGCCCGAACAAAAGAGTTACATATTCTCTACTACTCATGTGGCTTCTCTTTTCCTTTGTCGGAAACTATCCCTTCGGACTTTTCGTTTTTTAGCTGAAAAGATTAAGTTAAGCAATAATGAGTAATCAAAATGCCCAACACGTATAACGGTTTTCAGATAGACAATTCATATATGAATAAGCTTTACTGAAATCTTTCAATAGTTGAACAAGAATTGTGAAATAATCTTGAATAAATCTTTTTAAAACTTCTCTTTGATTTTGAAATCAACATAATACTGAGTGTCACAAGACCTTGAACTACATATGCGTTAGCAAGTATTTCTACTACAACCAATATTATAAAGACTATATAATTCTTTATATCGTACGCAAGGGTATTAGCCTTTTGTACTATGTATTGTGCACAAACATATTAAAATGCCAATGCGTTGACCAGAATTAAAATATCCGAAAAACTTTTCCCTTTTATAAGGTTGTTCATCTCAGTTTTCATCATTTGAGTCTGCAGCAAAATGATTTGATTTGGCCTAGCTTTTGAAAGAATTATGGATTCAATAACATGCTTCGTTAACCATCTAGCCAAAACAAATAACTTAGACTTTTAATAATAATTCACATTTGAAGGAACTTCCAATCATAATTCAATTCGGAATTCAAATAATGTTTTTCTTTTCAAAACGAATGACATAAATGCATAGGATTCAATGAAATTAGATACAACGATAGTTAGAATATCAACCATAAGACGATTAGAATACTGGCCTTCCAACATTCACGCTATTAATTAACACTGATCATGCCTATTTGGAACGCTAACACTCGCGATATAACCTATGTAATAAAAATCGTGTTATCACATAGCTATACACATAACATGTTTACTAACTTTCGTTCAAACATTTATTTAATTCTAGATTAATTAATTAATCTTTAATTAGTAAACAAGTTGTTTATACTATTCCAAACATAGGTTAATTACACATTAGGATGCTATTAATTAACATTTAACTCATTTGGATGCTCTAAATTTAAATTTAAATTCAAAAACTTTTTCTACAGCACAGCGCCCCGGCGCTTCTTTTCTTTTATAAAACTGTGCCTTGGCACTGTAGGACAGACAACACTTCCAGTCAACGCCTCGACGTTGGTGCCCTATGCCAGATTCTGCAGATTTTCTTATTTTTATAACCAATTTGAAAATTCATATCTTGCTAACTACACATCCAATGACTTTCATTTTGGGATACCACCAGATGACATTACATAGTATTTTAAAAAATTATAACATGACCAAAATGACTTCTTTATGATATAATTCCACAAGCTCAAAAGTAGGCGTTTAATGCACAATTTGTTTTGAAACTAGTTTGTTACAAGTCTTGTAAAATCACTACGAATGTGTTTTGAAATATCCATAACATTTAAGTTAGCTTATACATTCATGTAAGCACATAAACTTCCAACAATGAACACATCATTCCTAAGTTTTATCAAAATAGCCTTCATTAAGGCATTTTTACAAACATCTAGCATGCATGCATTCAAAAATTCATTTTCATGTGAATTTAAACACATACCACAACCTCCAACCTCAATCCTACCTTATAACTTCAGAATCCTACATGATTCTCATACAATTAATCTCCCACAACAATAAATTGCACCAATTAGCTATTAATTACAAACTAATTCTATGAACTTATTCAAGAAAGGAATTTACCCCCTTTATGTGAAGCTTGAATTGATAGGCTTGTTCAATCCCTTAACTATAGTTGAATTTCAATCTCCTCTTGAAGAATCTTTCTGCTCTACACCTTCTTTAACTCCAATTCTATTATAGTATTTCTAGTTTGGTGAACTTTTGATGACTTTATGAAGAGTTCTTGTGTTTGGCGTATAGACTTAGAACTTAAGAAATTTTCTAAACTTAGATGAGTGCATATAGACTGAACTGAATTAATTCTAATGCTGAAGAAGTTCATTTACTAACTCAAGTAGCTGGTGTCCGTAAATTGCCAGATGTCAAGTTACAAGCCTAAAATAACAAGGCACCTTGCATTCCACTTAAAGTTTCCAACCTTCCTATTGACTTAGTAACACACATGCATTAACAATATAATACACATCATGCACATATACAATAACTATATATAATCAGCATACATGCAAAAACATAATACAATTTCAGTATTTCACATATCCTAAACATGCATTATATAATTAATATAAATTCACATACATATATATATACACACACCACCTACGTGTGTGTGCGTGTGTCTGTGTATATATATATATATATATATATATATATATGAAATATACATAATACCAATACATGTATTATAATAAAATAAATATAATTTGATTAATTTATACATATTAATATTTAAATCTTTTCATTAAAAATAGAATTAACTCAAATCAAAAGTAACACTTTTAATGTAACGGATCAATAACTAGTATTTAAATCATTAATTATTTTAAATAGTTCGTTCGAATTATGCAATTAATATTGTGCAATTAAATTGAATTATATTGTTCGCTCCATAAATTATTTTTAAACCATTAAATTATATATTAATATATTTAACTATTATTCATACATTAATTCAATTCACTAATTTGGTCCCAATATACACATTGAACCTCATTTAATATTTAATATATTCCCGTTTTGTATAATATGACACATGAAAACATGAAATTAAATTCATTATCGTCACATTGCCACACAAGGCTCGTGAAGATTTAATATTAGCTTTCTTTTCAACTCGGATTAAATAATATTAACCAACTTAACTCAATAGTTTAATTTAATTATTATTACTCATTTCCATCAAACATAATATATATATATATATATATATATATATATATATATATATATATATATATATATATATTTGATTTCAACACATGCACTTAACATCTTTCGAAATAAAATTCATATTTATTAAATAAATTTTTTATTTACAATACTTCGTAATATTCGCGGATATTTGCAAGTAAAGAGGATGTCATTTGTTTCGGCTACTCTAGTACGATATAATTTGAGATCATTGATTATTTTAAAAATATTATTTAATCCAAATTATTTTGATATTGAATCTTGATGCTATGACTAAGAACCTTATATTATAGGGATTTTTATGGAGAGTTTGCAATTTATGTGACTCTCAGAAATTTACGCTTCGACGTGTAAGAATTTGCAGTCTGTGTGGCTGTTTACGCTTTGGCATATAAGATTTTACAATATGTGTGACTGTTTACGTTTTGGTGTGCAAGAGTTTACAATCTGTGTGACTGTTAAACATTTTAGGGAGTTCACAATTTTATAACTATTGAACATTTATAAAATTTATGTGTATGCCTATTTGAATTTAATGATGACAAAACTATAATTGATTCATAACTATTTATGAAATAGTGATGTGACAATCATGTGATTTATTCTGTGAAATTGTGTCTTCGTAGAGTTAGTCTTGATTGATAATAGAGTTATACAAAAGAAGACGTGTGTTTAAAGTTGTATTTAAAATCATCTGCTACTTGTGTTTAAAAGAAAAGAAAGAAAAAGATAAATCAGACAAATGTGAAGTTATAAACATTTGTTACAACCTTGTACAGTCCTTGGAAAGAACCAGAAAGATGCAAAAGTCATCCCACGAGATCAACACAAAGAAAGAGTTCGTAGAATTCTATTAAGTAGATTCATTACAGCACAACAACGATAAAAGACTTTAGCTAAATAAGTAAAGATGGAAGCTCACAGATGCTAAAAAGACTGATGTACTCATGATCGAAAATTGAAGCTGAACTGAATATCCTTAGATCGTTGAGTTACAAATTTTTTTGAGTTACTTCAAAACCTAGAGTTATAACAATGATGAGATGCTTTATTGCTATACTTATCAGAGTTCACAAAGCAAATGACATTGAAAGATAGACTTACTATGACACATGACTGGATGGTCTTACAAAATAATTCTCCAACAAGAAGTAGTATGTGAGAACCTAGCCAAAGATAACTGGGTGTTAGTGCTAAGGTTAACTCATTAGAAGAAGATAGATGAAATCGAGAAGAAGATAACATAAGGATAACATAATCTTACAGAAGATGGAAATGTCCAAGTGAGGGGGAGTTATCCACAAGAAGAAAAGTCTTAGTTTTTAGAAAATAAACTAAGTTCATCTAGTAGATCGTAAAGCTGAAACCATGATCGAAGAACGACTGCAGACATAAGAATCGCAGAGCAAGAGGATCGTATAGTCCGCAAAATTAAAGATGATACAATCAATGATCATAGAATTCATAAAGAAATGAGAATACAGATTACGGAACAAAATAAAGACAGAATAAGATCATAAAGACTATAGATCATAGGATAAAACAGAAGAAGATTGTATAGCTGCTCTGAGATCATAGTACAAAATCAGCTAATCGTAGAGCAGAAGAATCGTAAGGCTAAAAGGATCAAGGGACTTCATGATCAGTAAAATGACAAAGTATGAAAGATCCTACAATAGATTAATCAAGGAGTATGATCTAAGGAATGATCAAAAGGGTGAAAGTAACAAAACAATCACTGATCAAGTTCAGAAAAAGAATAAGATAAAGCTATGTCTAACAGATATAAAGTCCAAACTTCATCTGACATAAGGTTTCCACTTATGGTACACTAATAAAAAGACAGAGCTGAAAGTATACTGACATCTTCTACAGTATATAATTAAGAAGAGATATCTTTCAAAGAAGGAGGTTGAGCTTTATCCAATGGATAAATGACATTGTAAACTAGCTGACGTGACAACTCAAAAAGAAATCATGCTGACACCACAAAGAAATGTCTACATCAAAGATATTCAACATCCTTGATCTTTAAAATAACGACTATCTCCAACTAATAAAATCTTCAACAGTAAAATTCTTAACGAGCAAAATAGAGGAGATCTTTCTGAGTATAAAAGGACCATCATTCATAAAAAGAGAAGAGAGAGAGGGAGAGAGGGAGAAATGTGGAGATATAAATGAAGAAATAAAGATAAGAATAGGAAGAACATAAGAAAAGGAGAATAACTTTGGTGAGGAATATAAAATATATACACTCAAAAAACTCACCAAAAGAGAGAAAGTAGAGAAGTAATGGTCAAAGATCAGAACAAATATGATAGCTCATTCGTTGAAGGAGAATAAGGATAAAGAGGTCATTCCACCAAAGACCATAGAGGAAATTAATCAATTGCAGAAACATATCCTAAACCCGAAGTCACTATACGCTTTGGAGGATCAATTACAACACAGCTGCCAAGTTCATTCGATATGAGCTTAATGTCAACTTGGTAGCACCCTCGATCACAACAATAAACAACAACAAAGTCGGGACTTAATGACCCGCTAGATTCAGAGAAATCTACCTCAAGATGGGAAGATGACTTAATGTCCTTAGGAGAAAATCGGATGATGCCCGTCTGCTTCTTAGTGAATCAGCCACTGTTGAGAAAAAATGGCTTAGTGTCTTAAAGATTTGAGAGGACTAAGTGTCCTAAACTTAGTGTCCAAATTGTAAGGACTTAGTGTTCATTTATCCTTAGTGGAATATCCTTGCTCAACGAAGCGAAAGAGATGAGTAACAGTAGTTCAGAGTCCGAACCTCTTAAAAATCTATGTGTACTCAATGTCTTTTTACCACCTTCTTTATTTTTCATAAATATGCTTTGTATAATATGAATATTGTATTTACTAGCAATGTCTTTCAATAGCAACTCAGAACTGTGAATATCTTCTTAATGATCAAAAATGGACTTTACCAAATACTTTAATTTCACTGTATATTCAATTGTTTATCTATTTGGTAAAGATAATTAAAAATTTGAAAGTTATACAAAAATTGTATAATGATCTATTCAAGCCTTATTCTAGATCATCTTAATATACCTCTGGGAACCAACAAATGTTTATGGTCCGGACGACCCCTGAGTAATGATTTAAAGATAGAGTTAAAAATTTTGCATTTCTTATTAGTCATGTGTTATTCACATTTGTGAAGTTTCAAGTATTATGAATTTTTTTTAACAGTTATTCATTTATTCAAGATATATTTATTCCTTGATAAGACTTATTCAGACAAATAACTGTGAAAGTATAATAACATGTTACAAATCACCAGAAGAACTGTGTAGGCTAATCATCTACAGTACGATATAAAAAGAATTCTTAGTTCTTATGACTTTCCAAGTAATGAAAGCGACGATAGTGTATGAATCCAAAAGATTATAATTCTTTGAATTCGAGAATATTGAGATATTTATTCAGATATATTCATTGAACTATTTTATTTTAGTTTCATACTTGCTGAGCATATTTGATTCTCACCCTTGCATATATATATATATATATATATATATATATATATATATATATATATATATATATTACAAACAGAAATGATAAGACAAGAAGAGTCTGAATACAGGAAAGATAGATGGAGAAGAGTTAAGTTCGAGATTAAAGAAAAAAGAAGTAAATGTATCAGAGTTAAATAGTTGATATCACAAGGTGGTATCAAGAAATGTCACATGTTGGTATCGGTAAAGGGTTGATGTCACAGAGCGACATAGTCAATGTATAATATATATGATTTTGATGTTAAGATTTAATTATCATATTTATATATATGATTTTGGATGTAATAACTAAGTTATTATCCGGAGTCCGGAGATAATAGATGTTATGTAAAGAATGTAATAATACTAGATGAATTAATGATATTATTGATAGATATTATGAAAGATGTTGTATGTGAGCACCAAGACTGACATAGAGAGTACGTGAATTTGGAAAAATTATTAGATATTTCTGGGACACTTGTCACGTAGTATCTCACACTACTCATGTGGTGTCATATGAGCACTTAAAGTAGGTAATTTTATTTTAAGTGCTCACATGATACTACATGAATAATATAAAATATTACGTGATAGTTATCTCAAAATCACTGAATAATTACTCGTGAATTTGGCGCGTCACAGTGTTTCTCTTTGACAATGCATTCCAGAATTGCCACAATTGCTTTTGAAATTTAAAAATGAATTTTAGTACTTAAAACGTAATTTCGGACTAACTTCATATTTCTTTTTCGTCATGTCCAAAAAAAAAGAATAACTTAATACTTCTAACAAGATCGATGTGCAATTACACAAGTCTCTTGTACAACCAAATATTCCTATCCAAACTTGTTACAGCCGAAACCTTATACAGCCGAACTACCTTAAAGTACAAACAAAAAAAACAACAAAAAAGTATTTCGCTTTATGTTAGATCAATAATCACAAAATTACTCCCTCCCTTTCAAAAATTAAAAAAAGAGAAGAAAATAATAGGTCACATTTGTTAATTTTTTTTATTGTATATTTTTTAAAATTTTTAATAGTAATAATAATAATAATAATAATACTAAATAATATAATGTACTTAATGTTATTATTATTTTCTTATTATTATAATATGTACTATTAAATTAATAGTTTATTACTATCAAAATATAAAATGATACAATGTACTTAATGTTATCATTAGATTATTATTATTATTATATATTATTATTAAAAAAATATTTTTAATATATATAAAATTAATGAGACTTTCTTTTAAATAGTAAAATTATCACTTTTGGTTTAAATGACGTACCCTACAAATCCACGCAGACTATATTTGTTACATAGATATCCAACCGTCTCTAACAATCTTTAATGACAAATATACCCTAACGTTAATCCTACGTGTGATTAATCCAATGGCCATTCTCTCTGATGGAAGTGAGTGCCACCACACACTAACAATCCCTTAACCAATCTATAAAACAACCGGCCAATAGCACGACAGCTGATCATACATCTCGGACCGCCGTAGATACACTTTCTTTCTCTCTCTCTACCGTAAGCGCCGGTAAATTATAAAATCCCGGCGACGTTGACAGTCAATAAAATTATACAATGAGCTCACCTCCACCAGAAGGCAATGCAACCGGAGCCCCCAAAGACGAGGAAGCCCGCCGTCTATTATCCTCGCAATACTTGTCGCCGTCCCCGTTATCTTTGCCTTTGTCGGACGGCGACGACGAAGACGAAGTAGCGTACGAATCACGGGAAAAGATACTGATTTTCGATTTGGAATCGGAATCAACCGAAGACCTTGATTACGCCGTTACGCCTCCGTTTTCATGGAAGAAGCTATGGTTATTCACCGGTCCGGGTTTTTTGATGAGCATAGCGTTTTTAGATCCGGGAAATTTGGAAGGGGATTTGCAGGCGGGAGCAATTGCGGGGTACTCGCTGTTGTGGCTGTTGATGTGGGCCACGGGTATGGGCCTGATGATCCAGCTGTTGTCGGCGAGGGTCGGGGTGGCGACGGGTCGGCACTTGGCGGAGCTCTGCAGGGAGGAGTATCCATATTGGGCCGGGTTGCTTCTGTGGTTTATGGCGGAGCTGGCTCTAATTGGGGCGGATATACAGGAAGTGATTGGGAGTGCTATTGCTATCCAGATTCTTAGCAATGGAGTTTTGCCTCTTTGGGCTGGAGTTGTAATCACTGCTTCTGATTGGTAATAAAGCTTCCTCTATTTGCTTTGTTCTTTTAATTTTTTGTTTTCTGTATGGTTGAGGAGAAAATGCAGGAGTATAAAGATTAAAGCATGTTCAGTTATGGTTTCTTATGTTTCAATTTTCATGTTAGAATCTGGGTAGAGCTAGATACAATATGTACAATTCAACAATAGTTTTTTTTTTCCTTTAATGAAAAGAGATTGTATATTTGGTAATGGAATTTACAAAGAAAGTAGGGCTCTCTTTTTTCGAAGTACTGTTTCGCTGGTGTTTACTTCTTAAATTTATCAAAGTTTCTTCTTTTTCAATCTTCTTCTTGGTGCATCGAAGTTACAATCTTGTTGTTTAACATTCTACCCACTAAAAATCTTGGTTTGTTAATTTTTTATTGTTTATTCTTATTGGCAGCTCTGGATCTTAGAATCCTATTTCTTAATTACGAGCTAATACCTTAGCATTTTTCACATTGTTTGTGAATTGTGGATGTTCATACTGTTTTAACTTGTGGTGGTTTTATATTACATTATTGTACAGTTTCATATCTTTACTTCTTGAGAACCATGGAGTGAGGAAGTTGGAGGCTGTTTTTGCTGCTATCTTTTTTTTTTTTTTGAGAGGGATTATTGCTTAGCTTGTTTTACTGTTTATATTTGTCAAAAGTTTCTTCCTTTATCATATTTTTCTCAGTGCATCAAAGTTACTGTCTTGTACTAAAGATCTTAGTTCGTTGATTTTTTTGTTAGTTATTCTCATTGGCAGCTCTGGATCTTAGAACTCTATTTCTTATTCAGGAGCTAGTACCTTAGCATTTTTCACTTTGTCCATAAATTGTGGAGGTTCATACTGTTTAACTTTTGGTGGTTTTATATTACCTGATTGTACAGTTTCATATTTTTACTTCTTGAGAACTATGGAGTTAGGAAGTTGGAGGCTGTTTTTGCAGTTCTTATATCAACTATGGGACTCTCATTTGCCTGGATGTTTGCTGACACAGAGCCTAGTGGAAAGGAACTTCTAATAGGTCAGACTTTTGGTTTTGCGTTTACTTTTGAGTGTTGCTTTTTTGTTCAATTATTGGTTGGTTCACCTATTTCATAGTTATGAACCTAATTATCTTCGCAGGTCTTTTGGTGCCAAAACTTAGCTCAAGAACGATACGACAGGCTGTGGGAGTTGTAGGTTGTGTTATTATGCCCCACAATGTATTCTTGCATTCGGCTTTAGTACAGTCAAGAAAGATTGACCCCAGCAAGAAAGGGAGGGTTCAAGAGGCAGTCAATTACTACACAATTGAGTCATCTGCTGCCCTTTTTGTCTCCTTTATGATCAATGTGTTTGTTACAACTATTTTTGCTAAGGGATTCTATGGTAGTAAACAGGCCAATAGTATTGGTCTTGTTAATGCAGGACAGTATCTTCAAAAAAAGTATGGTGGGGGATCCTTGCCGATTCTCTATATTTGGGGTATTGGATTATTGGCAGCTGGGCAAAGTAGCACCATAACTGGTACATATGCCGGACAGTTCATCATGGGAGGTTTCCTCAACCTTCGTTTGAAAAAATGGCTGAGAGCATTGATCACAAGAAGTTGTGCGATTGTGCCAACCATAATTGTAGCTCTGGTTTTTAACAGATCTGAAGCTTCTCTTGATGTTCTGAATGAATGGCTTAATGTGCTTCAGTCTATACAGATTCCATTTGCCCTTATTCCACTTCTTACCTTGGTGGCCAAGGAGCAGGTCATGGGAGTCTTTAAAATTGGACCTACTCTAGAGGTAGGATATACATTAAACTAAACTGCTCCATTATTCATTTATATATTAATTGGCTATACCAAGTATATATATATAAAAACCTGTGCAGCATGACCTATTAGGAGCACTTTAATTTGTATTTTTCTTAGTGTAGGACAACTGGCCTTGGTTTTAATCATGGACAGAGCCAAGGGAGGATCTAACCTTTGCATATGGTTGGCAATTGCCCCCTTAGCTTTTGAAATAAGTTAGAAATACTGCTGCACAATAAAATTAAAGAAAAATAGAAAATGCTAATAAGTCGGGTGAATTTGCAAAATTCTCTTTTAACTTTTAGTATTGAACTCTGACCCCTTTATTCTTTAAGAACTCGTTCCATGTCTATTATACCCATACCTTAGACTTCAAACGAACAATGCATGTACTTGACATTGTTAGCTTGATATACATTGTTAGGGCTACTCTCAAATAGTTTAAGCTTTTAGATGAGTTGGTGAATTAATATGGTATCAGAGGTCCGAGTACATATACATATACATTTAACTTGCCTCTCCACATATGCACATGAGGGGTATTAGCTGGATATATACATTGTTGGGGTCTCTCCAACGGTTTAAACTTTTAAATGAGTTGGTACTTAACCTCCTTGCTGAAACTTTTTGGCTTGGACATATCCCAAATGAAAATATCAGAAACGGTACTCCAGTGCAACAAATTGCAAAAGCCAAGTCCAGTGAAATATTTTTAATACGAAGAAAGAAAACTCCAATTCAAATAAAAATATTTTTTTACAAAAATGAATTTGCAAATTCCTCCAGTTACTATATAATGGTGGTTAATTTAGCTACTGGTGTTTTAAACTGTGGCTATAAAGATCAGGGTGCATGATTAATATTGTAAATTAAATGTATTGCCAGATGATAGAAAACAGTCTACATATACCTACTTTCTCTTGTTCTTTGACTTATGTTGCAGAGAGTTGCATGGACTGTGGCTGCCCTGGTGATGGTGATCAATGGGTATCTTTTGTTGGATTTTTTTGTTTCTGAAGTTAGGGGAGTGCTGTTTGGATTTTTCGTTTGTACTGGAACTGCTGCATATGTGGCATTTATTTTTTATCTAATTTTACATGGTGATTACCTCCCTTCAACCTGGTTCAATCAATTACTTTCCAAGGGGTATGCTTATGCTGGGTAATGAGCGAGATTTTTCTAGACTGCTTGAAGAAGCTTCAAGGTATCAGATTCCTTCCACCAGGCCATTTTCAAATAGCAGATGGACTGTTGATCTATTCATTCAGAACCAGAGCACCTTTCATTATTATCACCTTAACATTCACAAGTGTACGAAATTCAAATGTTGAGAGCATATGTTGGCAGCTTCATTGTGCATACAGGATGGAATGAGACGGGAGGAGGAGGCGATTCAGGGATATTTTGCGCTTCGTGCGAATTGACCATCAAGCCGCCTCCTTTTGGTAAAGTTGCTTTGCACTACCATTGCAAAGAATTGGTACTGTATCTTTTCTCAAGGAGGTTAGGAAAAAAAGCTTGTATTTACTCGTTGTAACTTAGTGAGTGTTGAGTCTTGTGAATTGCCATAGTCCAAATGGCAAACGGCACTTTTGACACACGGGTAGTCTAATCAAATACAATTATACAAAGATGAACTAAATATTTGTTAGCACCAGATATCTCAACCAGTTTGCTAGCTTTTCATTGTGTTTTATTTCCATTTCATCATTTCATCAGCATAGTTAATTGTCAACAGCTGACATGCAATGGGTTCGATTCCCTTGATGCTTCACTCTCCTGAAGTAATACGTTTTGCTACCAAAAATAGAACGAAAATAACTCTCTCTCTTTTCTTTTCTTTTTTTAACATTTTAAAGTCGTAAAAAATTAATCTTTTTCTTTCTTTTGAATATTAAGTGTTAGGATGTATAATCGCTAGGGCATAGTCGGTAGTTTATATTAAACTCGGCCTAATGGCCCATCAGCTCGACGGTTATTTAAGAGGACTCCTTAGTTCGATAGATTTGTATTAGAGTCCTAAACCAATTCGAGTGTTGACTAATTATCATATTTAATCTTAATTAGAGTGGAAGTCATATACCCCGGATAAAGTAGGATTGTTGTTATCCCCTTTCAACTGTAATTTCTCGGTGGACATTCCTAATAAGATTGGTAAGAGCCAAATAAGTATTATAAATATTTGGTTATCGATGGAGGTAGATTATTATTATTACTATTATCATTTCTCTGCTAAATACTTTTAAGCCTCAATTGTTAACTTATCTTGAGACATTCACTTACTCTTACACTGGAGAAGTCCATCGACGGCCTAATCTGTCATGACTCTTGTGCAGGTATCCTCTCCGGACGAGTGGTTGAACGTGCGGACATATTCAAGCGTTAACATTGGCGCTAGAAGGAGGGGTTCTATTATTTAGTAGTAACCTTTTTCCAACAAAAAAGAGTTTACATGACAGCTTCACAGTCACAACGCAGTCAGAATAATTCACAACGACCGACCCCTTCACCAACTCGCCAGGAGATGAATGCAGACAAGGATCGTCGTCTCCAAGAAATCCTTGACAAGAAGAAGGCCCTTGACATCCAGTAGGAAAAGCTAGACAAACAGTACGAAAAGTTACATAAGGTGGGAAATGATCTTCTGAGCCAAAGAGGCTCAGTCTCCTGCTTAAACCGTCATGACTGACGAACGATGGTCTGACAGACACCATGAACGCCATCGTGGCTGGGATTGGGAGTCTGCTCGCTCCCAATCTATTTACACCAAAGACCTTAGGAAAAAGGGCCAGATTTCCCTCAAGAAAAGAGCGGGACGATCGACATAGTGATGGAAACCATAATGGAGAATCTTCATCTAAGAAACCCTCAGACAAATACTATGGGAGGAAAAAAACCTGAGCTTCCCCATTCTCAAAGGAACTTACAGAAGCAAAGATTGATTGGAGCCTTAAGGTCCCCCTACCTTGGATATGTACGACGAAACGGGTGATCCTTACGATCACATTTTCTCCTTTGTGCAGGCCATGTATTTTCACGATTATGACGCAGCGGCAATGTGCAATCTCTTCCTATCCATTCTAAAGAAGACAGCCAGGGAATGGGTGTGACGCCCCCAAATCTGGGCCCACACAGCCCAAACTTGAGTCGTCAAAAGACTACAACAAAATTATTACAACAAAGCACAACGTACTATAATACAGTGTATAATAATACACAACTAAGTCTTCACTATTATTGCCACACTATTTTACAAAACGTGAAGACTATGATAACTATTCCTCGGACTCTCACTCCATTCCCCGGCTAGACCCTGTTATGTTTTCATTTCCTGTTGAAAAACAATGGAACAAAAGAAAGGGTGAGCTCAAATAGCCCAGTAAAGAATATCATGACTAAGATAATGACGAATAAATTATCATTAGTCTTCAACAGTTGAGTTCTTGATAGAATACAATAGACTACAAGGTTTATATCAAAAACTGCAGTTAAATTCTTAAACAACGTTCAGATCAATAATAGCAGCGGAATGAGTAATCTATTAGAAGAATAATGCAGACTATAATGTCCACTCGGTTCTCTTTTTAGGAAAAATATCATCAACTTTTATCATCTGAAATATCATTAGTCAAGATAATACAAATTCACAGTTCCTGATCATAATCATGCACATCAACAGTTCATCTTTGCACTACGGCCAAAGATATTTAATATAGCACCAGCGGTCATGATTATACCAGATTCAGCCTTTGGTGATAATCATACCAAACAACAGTTCATCTATGCACTACGGGCCAAAGAGAACTTTCACCACGTGCCATAAAAGACACCGAACAGATGTATCGCCTTTAACCTATTATATCGCCTTTAACCTATCATCTGTTCAACAAATATATCACATCTGTGCCCCCGGCCACAGATATTCACAACAGCTTGATTTTTGGATGATTAGAATGATATAAATGATGAACAGAAGAAATAGGATAACAATAAGTATCGGAAGTTTACTTTGTACAGATTCAAATAATGTCCAAATTGTCAACATGATGTGGAGTGAAATTCAAGATCCACAGTTCAGAATAACGGTTACAATTCAATAGAAAGGTTCACGTAAATAGGAAGGTTCAGTTGAAATAATGAAGTTCAACTATTATGGAACATATAATATTTTCAGGAATTATAGAAGCAATAGTTCCATAATAAATTTCGATTTAGGAGTATGAAAGAAAATAATATCCCTTACCGTAGCAGGTTTGATTAACAAAAGGTGAAGGAAATTAATACAAAGGGTTATTCACCAACAGGCGGCAATCCGCTCCGTAAGGTTATTCCCACAATTTAATAGAATTTGAGTACAAAGAGTTATTCACCAAACAGGCGGCAATCCGCTCCGTAAGGTTATTCTCAGAGATTAATAATGAATGAATACGAAAGGTTATTCACCAACAGGCGGCAATCCGCTCCGTAAGGTTATTCCCACAATTTAATACATGGAAATAAAAGGCACGTCTTATGAGTAAGGAAGAAACAATATTATTATCGAGAATCAAATAATGATAATCCCTTACCATAGTACGTTTGAATAATGGAAGATGAAAAAGATGGTATCCCTTACCGTAACACGTGACTGGATATTGATTTAAATGAGGTTGATTAACTTGAACAGTACACGTATACTTATAGATCTTCACAAATACTCAAGATGACTTAAGCACACTTAGAGAGAACTTTCACAAGAAGTATTTAGAGAGAGAAAGAAAGAACAAGTAAGGAAGTTTATGAAAAATCCTTAAGTTAAGGCTTCTATTTATAGCCAAAAATCTTATCATTCATTTAATCTAAACCATTCATTTAAAGATCATCTTTTAATCTACACCATCCATTTCAAATATTATATTATCTTTAATCTACACCATTCATTTCATATCACCTAATAATCACCTAACTTTATATTATAAACAAATCAATTTAATTATTCAACAATAATTCACACTTTAATCTACACCATTCATTTCATATCACCTAATAATCACCTAACTTTATATTATAAACAAATCAATTCATTTATTCAACAATAATTCACACTTTAATCTACACCATTCATTTCATATCACCTAATAATCACCTAACTTTATATTATAAACAAATAACTTTATCAATTCAATTATTATGACTAATTGTTATAAATACAGTATAGTTAGCTCTTAGATATCAAGTCAATAAATTAATGAAATACAACTGTTTAAAAATCATCATAATAGAGATAACAATAATGTAAAATAAAGCATACGTTACTGTGTAATGACAATTATTGATTCAATAATGTGAATTACTGTGCATATGTTACTGTGACAATTATTAGGTTCAATAATTTTAAAAACAGTGCAACAACAATTATTGACTCAATGATATAAAATACAGTGTAATGACAATTATTAAATCAATAATGCAAAATACTGTGTAAACACAATTATTGAATTGATAATATAAAATATTATGCAGTGACAATTATCGATGAAATGATGCGTAACAGTTACGGTGTCAATTATCAGACCAATAATATGAGACACTATGCAATACCGTGTGTTACTGTAGAGTACCGTGTGCTACAGAAAATACCATAAACTACCGTATGCTACTATTCTTTTATCACCGGTATTTTAACAGTTTCGTTGACTATTTTTATTTAAAAAGGTTACTTCTGTCGTTTTCTATATCCGACAAATATTCCGTTGTGGGGTCCACCAATAATTTATTATTTCGGCGCCGTCGTACGGCACGAATATTCCCCGACCAAACGAATATTCCCCGACAAAGCGAATATTGTCCGATAAAATAAAATTTGCACATAACATCCTTAACTTTCAATTTTGTTAATTTAACCACTTACTGTTTCAAAAAAAATATATATGAAGAAAAATTAAATTTTGTATTTCATAAAATTCGGGGTCTTACAATGGGTTATCTCCCTTCCTCCCCGTTCCATTAATTCATGGGAAGAACTGTAAGAGCAGTTTCACACTCGCTTCAAAAGTAATAAGAGGTGGGCCAGGATAATGACGTCTCTCCTTCAAGTGAAACAAATGCCGAATGAAACCCTTCGACAATACATTAAGAGATTCCGAGAAGCAGTGGCTGAGATCAACGACATAGACCCGAAGCAAGTAATTTATTTCTTGACCATAGGATTTAATGTGGATAAATCCAGTAGACTGATCTTGGAAATCATCTCCAAAGCACCAGCATCCTTACCCGAAGCTTATGAAAAAATGGATAAGTTCGTAGAGTTAGAAAAAGTCTTCACCAATCTTCGGGGTTCTTCGAAAAATACGGGTGATTTTCACTAGAGAGACCTCGGAGGCGATGATGCCGATAAAAAATCTAATGGTAAAAAAGGAAATGGCAAAAGGGACTCTTATGGTAATCTGTAACAAAAGAACGTCGGTCTGAAGGATCAGGGAAACCAAAATGGTGATAAGGATTACACCCCCTTAAACACCAGTAAGACCAATATTGTCAAAGAAATAAAAAAACCCCAGCCTTTTTATGAAAAACCTCCAAAAATCTGAGTTTTCGCCAAACAAAAGAATTGAGACAGATACTATACTTATCATAAAGCAAAGGGGCATGACACTGAAGACTACTACCAATTGAAGGATTTCTTAGAGAAACAGATACAAAATGGTAACCTCAACCGTTATGTTGTCGAACGTTACAAGCCGTCGCCCTTCGATCAGATTGCATCACCACCATCCTCATCAGGGGTAAGAGGAGTCGTTGATATTATATTTAGAGGATCAATATCCGCTCTATCTAACAGGGAAAAAAAACTTTTATAAGAGAGGTTCATCAATTGTCTAGTAAACAACGGGATGTTAAAACAAATCCCATCATCTTCTCCGATGACAACTACCCTTTGGGGTTGGTAACACCCTATCACGACGCCCTAGTCATTACAGCACAAGTGGGCACCATGGACTTAAAACGAATGCTCATAGACAATGGAAATTTTGTGGATGCACTCTATAATCATGCGTATAATCGCTTGAACTTGGGGAACAGGAAGTTGGAGATCTGCAATGAGTCTCATTTATATGATTTTGGCAATAATCCAGTCCGAATTGCTGGGACAATTGAATTGTCTATGATATTTTGATCGTCCCCAAAATAAGCTTCCATAATGATCAGATTTTATGTGGTTCAAGTGAAAAACAATTACAACGCTATCCTAGGAAGAACTACTTTATTAGCACTTAGAACAGTTACCTCAATTCCTCACTTAAAAATGAAATTTTCAACCGAACAAGGGATCAACGAGATAATCAGTGATCAGGATCTGTCTCAAAGATGCTACTTCAGATGGCTTCCGTAAGGGTCAGTAAACAGAAAATAGCAATAAAGAACGAGCTTGAACCTTTTATGGAATGAGGTACTGAGCCAATAGCGACACCTGCCGAGGAGACCATGGAAGTTCCTCTATTTCAAGGAACTGACGAAAAAATAGTATAGATTGGGACTTGACTACATGAAAGTATCAGGGCCCAGCTGGTCAGTTTGTTGTAGGAATACTCAGATATCTTCGCATGGACTCCAGTTGACATGCCAGGGATTGACAAAATTGTTGCCATGCACAAACTGAGTGTTAATCTGAGCTCTAAGCTTGTTAAGCAAAAACTACGAAACATAGCTCCCGAACGTTGGAAGGTAATTGACGAAGAAATTGATAAACCATTGGTTGCTAACTTTATTTTTGAAATCACTTATCCAGAATGGCTCATCAATGTGGTGCTGGTTAAGAAGCACAACGGGAAGTGGATGATGTGTGTGGACTATACGAACTTAAAAAAAACATGTCCTAAATATTATTATTCTCTCTCGAGCATCGACCAATTGATCGACTCCACCTCGGGACATACTATGATGAGCTTTCTCGATGATTTCTCTGGATATAATCAAATTTTTATGCATGACAATAATATCTCAAAGATATCCTTCATCATTCATCTTGCCATCTACGCGTATAGAGTAATATCCTTCGGTCTCATCAACATTGAAGCCACTTATCAACGAATGATGAACAAGGTGTTCAGAGACCAGATCGAAAAAAAATATGGAAGTCTATGTTGACTATATGATCGTCCGAAGCATGAAAGAAGAAGACCATCTATCTGGCCTTAGAGAATGCTTCAAAAATGTCATATTTTACAGCATGAGACTCAACCCCACTAAATGCACCTTTGACCTTGGGTCAGGCAAATTCTTGGGATATATGGTTAGCCGAAGAGGGATAAAGGCAAATCCTAAAAAGATATCGGTTATCCTTGAAATACTACCACTAAAGAATTTTAACAAAATACAAAGATTGACCGAAAAGTTAGTGGCCCTACGATGATTTGTGGCCAGATAGGTCGAATAATGTCTCCCTTTATTTAACACTCTAAAAGGAGCTTATAACCAGAAGTCATTTTTGTGGATCGAAGAATGTCAAGAAGCTTTTGAACAAAGTAAGAGGTATATCTCTTCTCCCCCGAAACTCAGCAGGGCTCTTCCCGAAAAAGATTTACAATTATATTTGTCTGCTACACCTTCAGCAATTGGATCAGTTTTATTAAGAGAATACTCTTAGGGGTAAAAGCCCGTGTATTACATAAGTCATGTTCTTCAAGACGCAAAAACTAGGTATCAGGTTTGGAGAAGTTGTCTTATGCTTTAGTTATTTCAAGTCGGAAACTCCGACATTACTTCCAAGGGAGGACGATCATCGTTTTCATTGATCAACCCCTTAGGAAGGTTTTATATCATCAGGAAGGCTGACAGCTTAGGCTATTGAGCTGAGTCAATTTAACCCAAAATTTTGCCATCGGACAGCCATCAAAGTGCCAGCTCTTATCGATTTTATCATCGAAGATAGAAGAGAAACCATCTGATACACCCAACCCATCAGGGGCTCTCGAGGATCCTGTTTGGACACTGTTCATAGATGAATCCTCTACCGAGATAAAGAGTAGGGCTGGAATAATTCTTATTTCTCCTGCAGGCTTTAAGGTATAACAATCTATTTAGTTCGGGTTCATCGCCACCAATAATGTAGTAGAATATGAGGCACTGGTGGCAAGATTGAAATTGACCCAGAGTCTTGAGGTGAAAAACTTAGTGGTGTTCAGCGATTCCCAGCTAGTGGTTAAGCAGGTCCTAGGGGAATACGAAGCAAAGGAAACACATTTGCAAGCCTACCTCCAACTAGTGTGAACATTGCTTACACATTTCCCGAAGTATGAAATCATCGACGTGGTCAGAATAGAAAATACAATGGTCAATGCTCTCTCTAAGTTAGCAACTATAGATCAGGGTGAGTTAGAAGGATCAATCTATTTGGAAAATTTGTAACATTCAAGTACAATACTTCAAGCGGTAATGAATATAGAGCAAGAGGACTCTTGAATGACGCCTATCGTAAAATTCTTAAAAAATGAAGAGTTTCCTAAAGATAAAACACTAGCTCGAAGAATAAAATACAAGTCTTCCAAGTACTGCATTATAAATTATCAATTGTATATGAAATCTTATTCTTCTCCAATACTTCGATGCCTCGGCCCTAATTAGTCCGATTATGCTCTTTATGAAGTCCATGAGGGAATATATAGAGACTACATAGGGGTAAAAACACTTGCACAAAAGATCTTGAGACAAGGATATTTTTCGGCGACTATACTTCAGGACACCAAAGACTTCGTCAAAAAATGTCACAAATGTCAGTTGTTTGCTTTAGTTCCACATCAGTCTCCTAAAGAGCTTACCCCAATACTATCCCTGATACCCTTTACAGTCTAGGAATAGATATTCTAGGACCACTCCCGTAAGGAAAAGGTCAAGTGAAATTTGTGGTTGTAGACATTGACTATTTTACTAAATGGGTAGAAACTAAGCCTCTAGCAAGAATTATTGAAAAAACATGTCTTTAATTCCTTAAATACAGGTGGTTTACCGATGGTCTTGGTTTCTGATAACGAGCTTCAATTTGTTGGCAAGGAATTCGAAGGATTTTTTAGTGAACTTAGCACTCAACATTGTCGGACTTTAGTAGCCCATCCTTAAGCAAATGATCAGGTTGAAGTCACTAACAGAACGCTCCTCAATGGGATAAAATGGAGATTAGAAATGCTAAAGCTGCTTAGCCCGAAGCTCTCTTACATGTTCTTTGGGCTTATTGAACAACTCCTTATACTATCACGGGAGAAACACCCTTCAAGCTTCTTACGGAGCTGAAGCCCTAATACCTATTAGATCGGGATACCTTCAACCAGAGTTCAAAATTTTGATGAAATTCTCAATAATTAAGGACTTCGGCAAAACTTAGATCTGCTAGAAGAGGAACGTGATGCGACGATGCTTAGGCTAGCTACCTATCAATAATGCACTACAAGGCACTTTAACAAAAGTGTAAAAAATAGATCATTTAATATAGGTGACCTTGTCCTTCGGCAGGTCGAAGCCTCTACACCTCGGGAGACTGGAAAGTTGATGTCTATTTAGGAAGGACCCTACATGATAATTGAAGTATTGAGAGTCGGAATGTACAAGCTTAAGATTGTGGATGGGAAGATTGTCCCCAATATCTGACACGCTGTTCGGCTCTGAAGATATTATCAATAGATAGGATTTTGTACTTAGTTAATTTTGAGGCCATGCATTGGCTGATAATATCATTCTTTTCAAAATAAATGAGAACACTTCTTACATTTTACCTTTGTGTTACTATTTTGATACATTCTAGTTAAATTCACCATCTAGCCTTACCATCAATCTATCCGATAAGGCTAAGGGGGCAAGGAAGTATAAGTAAACAGTTATACATTTAGAACAGTAAGACTTAACTCATGAGAAAAAGATAGTAAAATAATATTAATATGTACTTGATCACATTAACAAAGATTATAGTTCAGTTCATCGGGATACAAAATTCATCAACAATTACAAAAAATAAAATATAAATGCAATTACTCATCAGAATTAACTATTCCGAGCTTATTAAGATCATGGCATTTCTCTCTGGTGAGCTCTCGGGCAAATTCAAAGCCATCATTAAACTCATTTACTATAGCAACATAGACATCTTTGTGGAAGTCATCTGATGTTTTGTACTCCTCGATAACTTTCTGTCGAAACTCAGGAGTTAGCACGCTTAGGGAAGCAAAAGTAATCATCCCTTTTAACCAATCGACCTTCTTTGAAGCCCAACCTTTAACGATCATCTCGATGTTTTTCTTAAGATTTTTCATATGATCAGTATGAAGCTTGATGACGTATTTCGATTGGTACAGGAGTTCCTTCTGGTTTCGAACTTGTGCTTCAAGCTCTTGGTTATTCTTCTCGAGGGTCAGCTATATACCTTCCTCGGCTTCAGCCCATTTAACAGCCTCCTCGACGAGTGCTTCATTTTTTACCCTTTTTCTCCGAAGCAACTTTTAGCTGATCCTTCAAGGCGCTCATCTCTTTATCTCTTTTGGCTTTCTCCTTTTGTATCTCTTCATAGTTATTCTTCATGATATGAAAATCGTTATGTTGAGCAAGCAACTGATTACAAATCTTTTCTTTATTTTGCTTCGTCTCGGAACATTCTTTGGAGGTCTCTTCTAGTTTTTTCTCCAGAGCTTTCTACTCATCGGACACTCGTAGAAGAACGACATTACCCTAAAAAGAGACGTTCAGGATTTAAGGAATGACAGGAAAAACAAACAATGAGTTGATAGGTGAGGAAGTCATACCTTTGCATGAAAAGAGAACAACATCTCCATCAAAGCTTTAAGATCTGCCCTCTCGAAGCCCATCGTATCGAAATGAATCATTAACGAACCCAAGTCATTAAAATTTGATTCTCCATCTGCCTTTATTTCTTCAGTTGCTACTAGAGGGTCAGTAGGTCTTTTTTGTTTTTTCTTTAGAGGCTCTACTTCCTCCGTGGCAGACGATTCAGTATTGAGAGGAGAAGGCACTAGAGGCTCATTCTCTTGTCCAACAATGGCTAACCCAACAGTTAGGGTGCTCGGGGACTCCTCAGCAAGAGAAACTAGTTCAGCTCCCACCCCAACGGAAGAAAGAGGCAACAATTTCTTCCTCTTAACCCAGTCTATCTGGCCTCAGTACCTCAAGTGCTATTGGCCCCTTTCCCTACCTTCTCGGTAACTTCCTCCAAATGGGGGGATCCGACAGTTCCTATAACATTGGTCGTTGCCACAATTGGACCTTTGGAACCCATAACCTTTAAACCTCGGGCAACTTCTACCTTTTCAGCCCCGCTAAGTTTAATCATTGGGACTCCAATAGCTTCCAGTATGGCCTCATTATCAGGATTCTTCCCTTGATCGTCCACTTCAAAGTAAATAAATTGAAGGGTTAATACTCTATCAGATCAAGAGTAAACAAGTCACATAATACACATAAGACAAACTTACAGCCAAAAGAATATAACTAGTCTTGGCCATTAAGGAGGTCTCAGTACCACTTCGTCAAAGGTCTCTTAGAATACAAAATCTTGAATGCCTCCTACCTCGCTTGTGATATTCGATTGGGATTCAGCTGGTCTTTGTTCTAGTTCGACTAAGGTCCGACCCCTTAATAAAGAATAAGTCCCCATGCCATCCTTTATTACTCGAAGGGGTGTCCATCAGGGTTTCCCTACCGATGTTTTTTATTATTTAGAAAAACCCTTTTTCCTTATTATTGGTGATAGAAAAAAATTGAAAGAAGAAATCTAAGGATGGAGGGACGGACTCAGATGCACAAAAAGTGATAAAACTATTCAGATGAATGAACGAATTTGGGGATAATTGATTTAAGCTAAGTCCGATCATATGTAACAGTTCAAGCACGAACGGGCGAAGAGGGAATCGGACCCCGAAGAGTAGGAGTTGCCGATGAATAGGGATCCACCCTCCCTTGGGTTGTCAATACACCCTTTCTTGGACCTCAGGTCTCCTAACTTCATATGAATTCGGGATATAAAATTATGTCTTTAACAAGTCAAAATAAGTATCATGGATTGACGAAGGAATGCTAGCTACTCTATATGTAAGGGTGAAGTATTTGGTCATATTTTACTCTTATATATCTCTCATCCGCTCAACGATTAACGATTAACGATTTCCACGGCTGACCCTTTGGGATCCCTAAATCAGTGATAGTAACCTCGTCTTCAACCCAAGAAGATGAATCACGTGCTCCCTGGGTTCTAGTACTCTTAACCATTTCAAAAATTGGAGACGGGGCGACAAGAAACTTACTTGAAGTTGTAAAAAGATCAATAGAGCAACTATTGGTGAAAACTGGGTCTTAAAGAAGGAAGTCTTGAATGATGGTTGATTCTCTCTCTCTGAAAATGAAACTTTCGGTAAAATGGCAATTGGAATAAATTTTCTTTTTCAAATCAACAATCAACAGCTCATATGGGATAGATCCAATGGATGGGTGTTACTCTTATCATTTACGGCGGGGTAATAATGACTCCACTGGCTCTTTACATGCCCATCGCCAACTGTCCCTGAGCTGATTTGAAGTCAAAACCCTATTTTAAGGTGGTTGGATCAAGGATCGGACTGAATGAGTTTGGGATTAAAGAAAATGATTGGGCTTGGATGCACAAACTAATAAGTCTGATACTTAACATCCAATTATAAGGATTAAAAACGGTCAGAACTAAGTTCCCATTGGTTTGATGCTTCTGGGTTCCTGAAGGAGCTTTCCCCTTTTGATATGTTCCCTCCAGATTCCTAAAAAGAGTTTTTATTTCGGGACGATGTCCTTGGAAGTTTAAAGAGGTTTTACCTTCGGTCAAATACCTTTGGGTTCCCAAAGAGGCTTTTCCTTTCGAGATAATGTATCTGCGTACCCGAAGGAAAGTCCTCCTCAATTTGATCTGTTTGGAATCCTGAAGAACTAATTTCCCTTTGGGTACTGTAAAAGTCCACCGGCGGCCCAAACCGTCAGGACTCTTGTGCAGATATCCTCTCCGAATGGGTGGTTAAACATGCAGATAGATTCAAGCGTTAACATTAAGTACCATTTTTCCCAAAATCTCTTTTAAAAGATGGGTTGATTCCTATCAGGTTCAAAAGATTTGAAAGATAAATAATCCCATGCAAAACATTTCACATTTAGCCTTAAATATAAAATTCCTTACGCTTTATAATTTTTTTTTTTATCTATAAAACTATTAATCTTTGTATAAAATGACATAATATTTATTATTATAATTCTATCATCATAATATTATTACTGAACTACATTAATATTTTATTTTTGGGGTAACATCACACAAAAAATAAGAAATTATATATATATATATATATATATATATATATATATATATATATATATATATATATATATTTCCTCTCTAACATTAGAATAAAAGGAATGACACTTTTATGTGAGCAAATAACATTTGAAAATATAAAAGTAAAAATAATGCTCCCCTGTTTATAATACTACTCCATATATATATTTCTAAAATTTCTAAAATAATAATACTATATTTGTATTGAAGGAATGTAATAGAGAAATAAATAAAATGGAAAGTAATACGATTCATTCCATTCCGGCTGAAATGAATAATTTCATACCATCTCTCAAGCAATAAAATTCTTAAATTTAAGAAGGATAAGAACAATCTATTTCATTACAATGTAATTGTAAGGATAAGATATTTGGGGTGATGAATCACCATTAAATATCTTATAAGGTTACACTGGTAGAGAGATAAGGGCAAATTCATTTATGGGATTTTGGGTCAGTAGGGTACTACCAAAAATATCTTCACAATAATTAAATAATAGATGGGTGGGAGGCGATCATTAAAAATATATATAAATAGGGAGATAAAGGAGAGAGGGGATCGATCATCAGGAGAAATTAGTGAACATACATCACAAGGAAGAAAAGGGCAGATAGATTATACATTACAAACAATACACTAAACATTCAAACTCAAAGAGATGTAGTTCAACCACAATCTACCAACTTGATACGTGCCGATACACATCAATATATGAGTTATATTGATATACAACGATTGAATAACAAACACCATCAATACACATTGGTAAACATCAAAAGGTAGTGATATACACCATGTATATTGAGAAAGATTGTCGTTCTTCATTACAAATCAATATATATCGACATATATTGATACGGGTTGGTATACGTCGAGACGGTATCATGAGAGTGAGAGATTTTTTAGAGAGAAAACGAGATCTCTGTAATATTATTATTATTTTCTAGTAGATTTCTGAGATATCAATTGTGATTTTTTCTCGTCTTGGGTTTTCACGAATTTTTTTTGTGTTATTACATTTATTATTTACTTGATCAAATGCTATCATTCTAGCGTGATTAAAGCTCTCCATTAATAAAACATTTTAGATTGGTCGTGCCTGATAATTTCAACACACGTCCAAAATTTAATGTTAACATTAATGCTATGATGAGGGTTTTCTGATGTTTGATCCACTAACCACCAGATTCTTTTTATGCAAATTTTATGGCGATAACATATTCTGAAGGCACAATTTATGACATAAAGGAGAGGATTACAACTAAAGCTAAGTTGTCCCCTTTTATTAAATACTAGGGATATCATGTGCCTAAAAGCACGGTGCAACTAATATAACAGTTGAGTATTGTATCCAATATTTCTAAATTGAAAATTTTAAAACTGTTGTGGACTCTCAGTTCTATAACCATTAATACAAAAAGATTGATACTCAATTTAGTCATAGTTTCTTTTATAGACAAACATTAGTGTGCTACTCATTCCCAACTTAAAATTAGTTCTTTGTAGGTTTGAGCAATTAATTGATTGACGATAGCGGGCTCAAATTTGTGTAATATAATATTTTTGAGTATCCCACACACCTTTCCTTTATTGACAAAAAGGAATGAGAAGTTTGACAGCATTTATTTGCCTCTAGTATCTCTAACAATCGATCAATATGATCTATGAACAGTATTTTCTATGAAAAAATTGTAGTACTACAAGCCATTTAGTGAGATCCAACCAGGAAAAAAAAGATGTAAAAATCTAAAAGAAAGACTTTTGCATATATACACAAAAGTATAAAATGAGTGATTTAAGTCCGAACAAAAAAGTATTGTCATAACACCAACTAAATCGCATCATCATAATATTTTTTTTGAAATTGGACAAAAGATTTTCATACCATGAGTCAGAGCCTACTACAATAGTTGCTCTCGATATAGCCCGCAAAACACGAAAGAGATGACACGTAATTGCTCGTGCCTGAAGACACAACGTATATTAAAATTTTAAAAATATTCTATTGCCTAAAGACTAAAATAATTTACAAATCAATTAGAATGAATCTGAACCGTCCTTGTGATTTTCTGTTCAAATCAATTTGCATGTGAAAACATAACGACCGCAATATCCAAAAAATAAGAATATGACGTCAATGCTAAAAGGGTGACGTATGTTGTTTAAGTGCAAATTATTATTATTATTATTATTATTATTATTATTATAGTGTAGTGGTTAATTTGATTTGAGCGAGAAATATTTGTGAATAGATTTTTGAAAAAAAATGTTGAATTGGGAGGGGGGAATGAGAGATAGATTAGTGATCGTTGGATGTTGAAACCCCAAATGATTTTAGACTGTTGAATGTTAAAATCTAAATTAATTTGAGACCGTTGGATATTGAAGCGTTGGGATTTGAGCTGCTCTATTATATATTTTTATATTATAGATTATAATATAATTATAATGTTTATCATATTGTTTATATTCATTGTCCTGTTCGAGGCGCATCTCATAAATGTTATAGAGTTTGCAGGGTGGGGTTATTTTATTCAAATAAAGCAATGAAATATGCAGGAGACGTGAACAGGGTTTTCATTTCTGAGGACAAGGTTCACACGTGAAACAAGCCACTAAATTGCAAAAACAAAGAGACAGATCGGAAAGAGCACGTCGGCAGCCTGGTACGGCTCGACAGTTGGGGTACAGCTCGGCAACCTGGGTCAGTTCTCGGGGGTCTTGGGTCTGTAGCTCGGCAAGTTGGCAGCTCAGCTCAGGTCGGCAGTTTGGTGGTGCAAGTCTCAGTAATTTGGTGGTGCAGCTCGGGTCGGTAGTGGTGTGGCTCGGCTGCCTGGGTCAGTGGTTTGGGTTTGAGCTTGGCAATTTTAGGTTGGGCAGGCAATTTGGGGGTGGTTCAACGGCTTGATGGTCGGGCTCGGAGGTTTGGTGGTCAAGTTCGGCAGGTTGGGGGTAGCTCGGCGGTTTGGTATGGGTAGCTTGGCTCGGATCGGAGGCTTATTGGGGTCAGCAGTCTTGATTTGGGGGTTTTCCAGATTTTGCCATTTTTATGGTTATCCTATGCTTTTGATTCACCCGTGAGAGAATGATAAAAAATATAGAAAGAGAAAGCAGGTGGAGAAGAGAGAAAGTTGGTGGAGGAGTATATGTATAAAGACGCAAATTCATAGCAGTGGGTGGCTCGGCAGATTCGATGAACTTTTGCATTACTCTCCTGTTATAAAAATTTTGTAACAGGAGGGTGAGATGGGATAAAATATTTAAAGAGATACTCACTATTAAATATCTTTTAAGGTTATACTGATGGAGAAATAAGGATAAATTTATTTATGAAATTTTGGGTTAGTAGAATATTATCAGAAATATTTTTATAATAATTAAATATTAGATGGATGAAAGACGGTCATTAAAAATATATCTAGACGGAGAGGATAGAGGGGATCGATCATCAGGAAAAATCGGTGAACATACATCACAGGGAAGAAAAAGGCAGAGAGATCACACATTACAAGCAATATACTAAACATTTAAATCCAAAGAGATGTAGTTTAACAAAAATCTATCAACTTGATACATGCCGACACATATTAATATATAAGAGTTATATTGATATACAACGATTGGATAACAACACCATAAATACACATTGGTAAACATCAAAAGGTAGTGATATACACCATGTGTATAGAGAAATATTGTCGTTATTCGATACAAATCAATATATATCGACATATATCGATACGGGTCGATATACGTCGAGACGGTATCGTGAGAAAGGGAGGTTTTTTGGAGAAAAAATGATAACTCTGTAATATTTTTATTATTTTCTAGTGAACTTTTTAGATATATTTTTTCTCATATTGAGTTTCCGCATAAAATCTTTTTGTTATTACATTTAGTATTTACTTAATCAAATATCTATCATTCCAACGTGATTAAGGCTTTCCATTAATAATGTGTTTTGGATTGACTATCCCAATAATTTCGATACACGTTCAAAATTTGACGTTAACAATAACAATCAAACATAATTTTTTAAATTTTATTATAATAAATTATTTTATTCTCAGTTACATTAATAGAAGTGGGACCTCACATCCGAATCCCGTTTCTTTTGTTTGTCAAAATAAGACCATCCGATCGAAGAGTCCGTACCAGTTTAAATCAACGGGACAGGACAAATATTCATTACAGACAGCCGAATCAAGTGCCGGAAACTTCGCTTAAACTTGGACCAGTCTCTTCAACTTTTTCCTTCATTCTGCACTGACTTACCCTCCTCTTGAATAAAACGAATAGCTTGATCATAAATTAAATCAAATCCTTGGCGGTGGCGGTGCATAAATTACACACATTTATTTCAATCACATTATAGAATCCATTACAGAAGAAAACCAAAACAACCCAGCCTAAAAAGGAAGAAGAAGAAGAAGGAGCAGAGCAATTATAGAATGGATGCTCCTCTACAAGAAGCTAACGATACACCCGCAACCACCAAAACCCAAGAATCCTATCTTCTCTTAACCACCGAATCGCCGCTGTCCTCGTCGGACGACGAGAGCGATGAGCACGACGTCGTTCTCGATTACCGGGAGAAGATCCTGTCCATCGACATCGAATCATCTGCCGCCGCCGATCACGCGGTGGCGCCACCGTTCTCGTGGAAGAAGCTGTGGCAATTCACTGGGCCAGGTTTCTTAATGAGCATTGCATTTCTGGATCCGGGAAATTTGGAGGGAGATTTGCAGGCCGGGGCAATTGCGGGTTACTCTCTACTGTGGTTGTTGATGTGGGCCACCGTGATGGGCCTGCTGATCCAGCTATTGTCGGCGAGACTGGGCGTGGTGACGGGCCGGCATATGGCTGAGATATGTAGGGAGGAGTATCCGTGGTGGGCCAGGATGGTGCTGTGGTTGATGGCGGAGTTGGCGTTGATTGGGGCTGATATTCAGGAGGTTATTGGGAGTGCAATTGCTATCAATATTCTTAGCAATGGAGTTTTGCCTCTTTGGGCTGGTGTTATTATTACTGCATCTGATTGGTATTGACTTTATTTTTCAATCCTTTCAAACTTTCCATGTATAAAATGAACTGCACAATACAAGGTGACTCATATATACTTATTAATTTCTAAAATATATTATCATTATTAATTTTTTTGAATCGACTTAACTATTTATAAACTCAAAATATAACCGCGGTAAATACAATAATGAATATCATTAATTATTTAAAAAATATTATTTATTGCAATATTTATTATTCCATAGTTTTTAGGAAAAATTTGAGTTTGAAAATATACCAAATTAATTTTCAAAAGTTAATAATAATCTTCTAATTTAAACGGATAAAATACTTTTATGAGATTTTCTGTTATATTATATTGGGCACGTGGAAAGACACTATCTGCTCATTATTTAAAAAAAAAAACTGTAGTTGAATTATTCGGCTACTGTAGGAAATACTCTAATTTTTTCATGTGCAACATAAATTTTATGGTTTGTTGTTCATTTATGGAGTTAGATTTCTGATACTCTGAATCCTATTATGTTAACTCAGTTTCAATATTATGTTTTTGAGTCTGTTACTAAAAGATGATTGCTCTAGCATTTTATGGTATTTGATGAAATGAAACTCACTGTGTTAACTGTAAATTGTTTTCATTCTACTGGCACACAAACAGTTTCATCTTTCTATTCCTTGAGAACTATGGAGTAAGGAAACTGGAAGCTGTTTTTGCTGTTCTTATTACAACTATGGCATTATCATTTGCCTGGATGTTTGCTGACACAAAACCCAATGGAAAGGAACTCTTAGTAGGTACATTAGACACTTGATTTTCCTTCGTTGATCTTCCTTATTTTCCAGTATAATTTTTCCCTATTGGTGTAAAACAGAATCCAGTCCTTTTTGCAGGCCTTTTAGTTCCGAGACTTGGTTCAAAAACAATTCAGAAGGCTGTTGGAGTTGTAGGCTGTGTCATAACGCCTCACAATGTATTTTTGTATTCTGCTTTAGTTCAGTCAAGAAAGATTGATCCTACCAAGAAAAGTCGGGTTCAAGAGGCTCTCAATTACTACACAATTGAATCGTCAATTGCTGTTTTCGTCACCTTCATTATCAATTTGTTTGTTACAACTGTCTTTGCTAAGGGATTCTACGGAACTAAACAAGCCAAAACCATAGGCCTATTAAATGCCGGGGAGTATCTACAAGAGAGATATGGTGGAGGATTGTTCCCAATCCTCTATATTTGGGGAATTGGGCTGTTGGCTGCGGGGCAAAGTAGCACATTAACTGGTACTTATGCTGGACAGTTTATCATGGGAGGTTTTCTTGACCTTCGTTTGAGGAAATGGCTAAGATCTCTGATCACGAGAAGTTGTGCCATTGTACCAACTATAATTGTAGCTATAGTTTTCAACAGATCTGAAGCTTCATTAGATATTCTGAATGAATGGCTTAATGTGCTTCAGGGTATGCAGATTCCTTTTGCCCTCATCCCACTTCTTACACTTGTGGCTGATGAGCATCTAATGGGAGTTTTCAGAATTGGACCTGTTTTTGAAGTAAGTTAAATTCATTGCACCAGAGTTTTTCTTGCTTTATTGGTGTAATGACCTAGGATTAATGTATAAGCTGCAGCAGACAATTTATACTAAAGTACGATATTAATAAGCTATGTCACCCCACTATAAAATAATCATCATTTACCATTCTATAAAATCAGATATGTGAATTCAGTTACCTATACAAGCTTCTATGTACTAAAATGCTGAAGTCCATTTATTCTTTGTTGATTATTTTTGTAGCGGATTGTGTGGAGCGTGGCTGCCCTAGTAATAGTGATAAATGGATATGTCCTGCTGGAATTTTTCTTTTCTGAAGTTAATGGACTGGTGTTTGGAATTTTGGCCTGCACTGCGGTTGCAGCTTATGTTGCGTTTATTCTGTATCTTATTTCACATGGTAATGCTCTCCCCTCAACTTGGTTCAACAGATTTCGCTCCAAGGAGGGATTCGCTTATGCTGCTCAATGAGCCAAAACTCAGAAACGTTAAACTGTGCATCAACAAAACCAACGCCAAACAGGTAATGTGACGATAGTTTCCCGTTGCAGTTGTAAAGATTGATTCTATTGTATGTTCAAGAAGATGTAGAATCTTATAAATTAGTACTCAAACTAACTTAAAATGTTTGATTACAAAGGATACAAGATGTATATAAATGTTGCTAATGTTTAGTAATTATGAAAGGTTGTGAAAGGTCTTTACTTCCCCTTATTTCTTTATAAGATTTTCTGTCTCTCTTTGGTAATGTGGTGAAAAAACGAAAGAAATGTTGGTGCATTGTCAGTTGTGATAATTTCAAATTCTGTAAAGGTGTTTGTGCAGTTATCATCACTTGGTTCTCAAGATAGTTTTGGACATTTGGTATAAGTTTACACTATTGAGTGATCTAATAGTTGTTGGTCATAAGTTTAACTCATTGGGCTGCTTCTTATCTTCTTTTATTTATTTATTTATTTATTATTACTATTATTTTTGTTTTATCTTTTCTCTGGTCTTATGACTTTTGATATAGGAGTAGAGGTGAGCATTCGGTTATTAACCGAATTGAATTGCCTATTGAGTTATAATCGAATATCAAATTTGATACGATTTTACTATCCGAACAAGTATCCGAAATTAATACTAACCGAATAACTAAAAAATGAATAATCGAATTATATTATTCGGTATATAACCGAAATATGAATTTATTTTTACCAAACAAAAAAATTTATTTAAAATTTCAAGCTAGAGTTTTCAAACAATATTTTACCACAATCCACAATCATAATAATTCATAATTTAGTTTAATAATTTCAATTTAACAATACATAAGTACATAATCATAGGACAAAGTTAAAAACCTTTTTTTTTTTTTTAATTTTAAATATCTAATTCGGTTATTCAGGTATACGAGTAGTATAATTTTAAAGATCGAAACCAAACCCAAATTTCGAATAATTAAACAATTAATTAAGCAAAATAACAGAATAATCAAAATAATTCGGTTAAGAAAATTCGATTTAGTTCGATAATTCGATTTTATCCATTTTTTGCTGTGCCTTATGCAGGAGTTTGTCACACTGGGGGGACCTAACTATACTTGCGCTGCTGCTTCTATTTTTTCTTTTGTATGGGACTATAAAAAGAGTCTCATTTATAAAATTTATAAATATTAAAGATGTATTTTTATTCTATATTTATCCCTAAGAGCAATAAAATACTAGTTTGATAATATTGACATGATAATAAATTTATAGTGACAAACTTAATGATATAATGTCCTTCATATTATTAATAAATTTATAATCTTTACAAAATTTATAATCTTTAATAAATTTATAATCTTTATTAAATTAATAATCTTTAAAAAATTTATAATCTTTAAAAAATTTACAAAATTTTTGATAAAGATTTTATTTTTCTAGTTCGGAGTTAAATGTTAAAATGTTAATTAATAATACATATTCATTTGATAAGGTTGATTGCCGCTAGAGCCTGGCTCTAGGCTTTTGGAAAGACTAAAGTAATATTTATATTTTAAACTTTACATATTAGACATCTGTAACACTTCAAATTTTAAAAAGTACATACCTGCACCTCATACTTTTATTTTTCGTATTTTATCGGTCACTTTTGATCGGGACCTTCAATATTCACCTGTTATAGTAACTTGACTAAAGTACTATTTGCACTACAAACTTTACATGTTCGACATTTGTCACACTCAAAATTTTAAAAAATACATATTTGTGCACCCAAATTTTTATTTATAGTGTTAAGTTGCACCCTCCAAATATTTTATCGGTCACTTTTGATCGATACTCCGGTATTCACCTATTACAGTAACTTTGTTACGGTAAAATGGTATAAACGCCTGTATATCCATATTTCTTTCAAACAAACAAACTCTGTTCCAAAAGAGAAACTGTGGATAATTCTTCCTTCTTGTTTAGCCATTGGATGATTCCGTCATCATTTTCTTGATTATTGACTGCTATTTCTTGAACTAGTGGACCAACTGGTACAATTTTCTTCTTAAACAAATTAGCTAGACAATCAAGATATTTGCCCTCAATTTCCCTACTACGTTTAATCAACAACATTTCATTTGACCCAATTATGCACTCAAACTCCCTATTTTCATCCTCCTGTTACCTGTATATCATCCCTTGAAGCATTTTCATGAATTCGGAATGCTTAAGAGTAACAGTTTTAGATGGAAATGGAAACTTGGGAATATTTTTAACCAAACAGTAAAAATAAGCAAGAGTCGTGGCCCCAGATGTTTGGAAATGAACTGCAGGAATCTGATGAGAAGAAGCAAGTGTAGGCACCCAAGGCATATGTTGGGATGTAAATATCTGAAGTGGTGACTCATCAATATATATCCTAGAAAGTCAAGCTAGTGGAGAGATAAGGACAAAATACATTTATGTGTGGGAGGCGGTTACTTTATGTTATATATACTGGGCAGAGAGGGATGATCTATCAACAACAACAATTACTTACAAACACACAGAGGCAGAGTAAATATCATAGCAGACGGAGGAGAGAGAGAAAAGCTACATCACATATACTAAACCCGATCCATACACTTCTACCTAAATACTCCATCTTGGTTACACTTTGACACACACTGATATTCACAGAGTTATAGGGATTTACAGCTTGGACACACAAACTCCTTTCATACACATCGGCAGGGTCGAAGGGTAGTGACGTGTTCCGAGGGTATATCGGAGGGTAGTAGTAATATGCTCCGCGTGTATATCGAAAGGTAAAAATATACACCGTGTGTATGAGGGAACATTGTTTTGTCTCGTTATAAATCACTATATATCGACATATATCGGAATGTGTCGACCCGTGTACGGATGCGTATTTCCCTTGTGGGAGTGTTGTAACACTTTCAACATCATTCTAGTGGATTCATGGCGTGTCTCCCGTGGTTTTCTCCCGATTTGGGTTTCCACGTTAAATCTTGTGTTCTTACTTTTTGAACTCTTTCTTTACATTATAATTTATATTTCCAGCATGTATTGGCGCATTTTTTGGCTTGTTCTTTTGGTGACTTTGTCAGGTCCAAAATTTGGCGTTAACAGCATATAAATATCATATATAACTAAATGGGGACCGAGGGATTTTGAAGATTTGGGAAAAATTGGGCTGGCAATTTCTAAGGATTTTATAAAGGTGGGCATAGATGGGATCTGTACTTATTCATTTGGAATCTGTCAATTTGGGACCTTTCTTCTTTGTTGTACTTGTTTTGGAACACTGAGCAAGAAGGATCTTCATTTCAGCTGCTTTCTCTCTCTAAAACATCCTCTCTACAAAATTCACTCTCTAAAAAATTTCTTTGTTATCTTCTCAATACGAATTTCACGATCTTCAAATCAGAAATGACAGATCCATTATTGAAATCTAGAGATGCAATCGGGTAGAGGTTAGAGAGAGAAAATGGGGGGTTTTAGAAAGAGAGGGTAAACTCAGAAATTCTAATTTTATGCAAAATGGGTGATTGATTCTTGAAATTGACTCCGGAATTTGGTTTTTGGGTACAATCTTGGAAGCGAATCTATCGAAAACAAGCTTTGATCTTCTATACCAACCCATGATTTTGGACAAAAATCAATTCAGCTGAAATACCTGTAATAGAAAATCAATTTCAATTTTTTTGGTTTATTTTTCTTTTTTAATGAATTGACCCAATTATCCCTACAAAAATTACAAGTGCACAACTCTCACGCAAAAGTGACAGGTAAAATATTCTGAGGGTGCAACTTAATATGAAAAAAAGAAATTTGGGGTGCAAGTACGTACATTTTAAAATTTAGGGTATAACAAATGTCTGACATGTAAAGTTTGGGGTGCAAATGATACTTTAGTTCTTTTAGATATTATGATGAACAATCTAAGATATAGTTGCTAGAATAGTACTCCTAGTATTCCAGCAATTAATTGTTATGGATAGGTTTCTATATATATATATATATATATATATATATGAGAATATTGATCCATAATAAATTATTGTTATGGATTTTATTCCTATAAATATATCTTACACTCCAATGGCTCAAAATGAGATTTTTTTTCCTATGCCGCTAGAAAGAGTGGCAGCAGATCTGAACTGTCGCTACTCCTTCTAGTGACAGGCCTAACCCAACCGTTACTCCTTTTAATGACAGACATAGGTAAGTATCGACAGTCGATGCTTGCATTTGCATGCATTGCCACTCCTAACAACAGATATCGGTACGCATTGGCAGGCATCAACTAAAGCCTGCATGCATCAACAAGCAGTAATTGTCGCTACTTGCCACACAAAAAAAATAATGGCTACGCAGGTCTGCCGTCACTCCTAATAACAGGAGAAAATAAGTTTTCAGTTTAGACTATTATATTTATTTATGAAAGGTGTAAGATGTATTTATTTAAATAATATTCATAACAACTATTTATTATAGATTATTTTTTATGTATATATATATATATATATATATATATATATATATATATATATGACTTTTTAAACCGATGGGTAATGAAGCTTTCATGAATTTTCGTATGATAGTGTCGTAGTACCCTCTCTATAACATGACGTGGGATGTTCTTACACTTTAAGAAAAATATGTTTTTCAGTAAGTTTCAATGAAACTTTATTGTTCTTTATATATATATATATATATGTATGACTCTGTAAACCGATAATGAAGCTTTCATGAATTTTCGTATGTTAGTGCCGGAGTATAACATGACGTGGGATGTACTTACACTTTAAGAAAAATCTGTGTTTTAGTAAATTTCAAGGAACCTTGTACGATTATTAACTTATTATCTATCTACCCCAACTTGCAAAAATACTGACAATCTGTTTCCTGCAACTTTCAGAAAAAACTTTCATGGTAATTCCTTTATCATGCAAAAAATTCTAAGTAATTTGGAGAGAGAGAGATGACCACTGTCTTCACCTCGCAGAGTGGCAGCCCCACTATGATGACCAAGAATGTGTCTGTTGTCCCTCCATGCTAAAAAATACAATTTTATTATAAATAATAATTCATGTAATAATAAATATAATAATTTAATATAAAAATAATAAGATTTATTATATCATTACATATAACAAAATTTTAAAAAATAATATTTTAATTATTTTAAAATATGAAATTATTATTTATTTTTTAAAGTGAATTTAAAATATTTATCAAGTTAGAATTGACATAATTTTTATTTTTATTTTTATCAACACAATAATAAATATTATGAATTATCTTAAAAATATTATTCATTTTAAAATTTATTATTTTATAATTTTTAATAAATTATTTTAATTTAGGTTTTAAAATATTCAAATTTACTTTTAAAAGTCAACAAGGCTATGCTTGAATGTTGAGAATTGTAAAGGAAAATGATTTTTAAGAAATGGAAAGTAAAGGAAAAGAAAAAATAAAGAAAAATACTTTTTTTATAAGCGTTTGGTTGACATAATACTTTATAGAAAAATGGGCCTAAACTTTCACACGACGAAAAAAAAAGAAGGATTGTGATGGAACCTACAATTTCCCATGAAACCCAAACAAACATAAAAAAATAAACACTTACTTTTCTCACTTTCTTTTTTATTTACTTTTCTTCCCATCGTTCAAACGGAACTTAATAATGTTACAGTTTGGAACAGAAATATTATTAAATTTTAATTTTTTAAAGTTAATATATAATATTTTTTAAGCTCAATCGAGGTAGATTTATTTAATTTTAATAAATATTATAATAAATATTATATAATATTTAAAAAATGTTATCAATTATAAAATTTATTGTTCTGTAATTTTTAATGAATTATATCATATTTTATTTAAAATTTTTAATATTAATTTTTAAAAGTCAATAATAATTTTATAGTTTAAAATTATTCCACTTCAATGCTTTCTAGTGGGTAGACATGCACAGTAGGCCGGACTGGTCCGGCCTGGCTTGGGCCTGGTAGGCTTTGGCCGTTGACCAGGCCAGACCAGGCTTTGACTTTTGGGCCTGTAGGTCGGGTCAGGCCGGACTTCTCGATCGAAGTCTGGCCTTTTGAGGCCTGTAGGCCAGGCCGGGCCAGGCTTTAGGCCGGGCCGGGCCAGGCTTTAGGCCAGGCCAGGCCTTGGGCCGGGCCAGGCTAGGCCAGTCCTTGGGCCGGGCCGGGCCAAGTCAGGCCTAAAAATGTAATAAACTAATTTTTAATGTGAAATATAAATATTAAATAAATTAACTACTATATTAATTAAATGTATTGACAAAAAATTAAAAATGAGTAATTAATCAATAATAAATAATGAGTCGGTTACAAATATTTTGCTTCAAAATATTTTTAAAATGTCTTCAAAATTCAAATCTTCAAAAAATGTATCTTCCTATCTTCAAAATTTATCTCTTCGTTATATCTTCAAGAAACATATCTTCAGTCTTAAGAAAAAATATATATCTTCAATATTCATGGATGTGCAATTTCGTCAGTTTTTACTCCAACTTCGAGATCTTCTGAACTATCTTGATCGTCTATTACATCTTGTACTATTCTTTGTGCGGAAAGTAATCTCTATAACAAATGCATATCTCCAACGATTCTGAGCTAAGTCTACTTCTCTTTTCATCCAATACCCTGCCAGATAAAGAAAATAATTGATGAATTTATTTATCTAACTTTTTAAAAAAATTAATCTTGAAAATTTGAGTAGTATATTTTTAGATAATTTATAATTATATTGAATCAATTTTAAATTTAAATATATTTTAAAATTAATTTTAGAATACCTAAATTAATTAATTCTATTTTGAAACTGAAAAAGTTGTACAACATTAACCGGATTTGTCAACCAATTGTGATTAGTACAATGAATAGAAAAGTCAAACAAAGTTTTTCAAAGTTTATTATCTCCCTACAATGAACCATTTCTTCCCTTCATCCGTCTTTTTGTTGCTTATATATATCAAGTTATAGTCTATAGTTAAAATGAATTAGCTAGGCTGGGCAGGCTGGGCTTTTTCGTAGGCCGGGTCAGGCCGGGCTTTTTCGTCAAAATAGCAGCCTGTTCAAAGTCTGTAGGCCGGACTGGCCCGATCCGGGCTTTGACCAGGCCAGGCTTTGACCAGGCCGGGCTCAGGCCAGGCCAGGCCGACTTGTGGGCCGTAGGCTTTTTGTGCATCCCTACTTGTGGGCAATGAAAATTAAGTAATAAGCAAGCAACAAAATGGAATATACGCGACTAATTTAAGTACATATGACTTTCAGAATTTATGCAATTCTATTCAGACCTAAAAAAAAATGAGAATTACATTTGATTTTTTTAAAATTAAAATTATTTATTTTTTTAAACTTTTGGTGCATATTATATAAGATTTGAGATGTGTCTGCTTAAATCATAAATAAAATTCAATTGAGATTCTAATTTTGAAATAAATCTTTACCCTATTATAATTTTAAAAAAAAATCAAAAACCAAAATTTGTAGTGTTATATTCGTACTAATTGATCATCCTAATGTTAACGTCAATCATATGATTTACCTTTTTTAGAATAAGCATGGTACTTATGGAGTGTTTAATACTTTAATTCAGTTTAAAGCCTTGGTCAGAAGTGAGAGATTGAAAAAAAAGTGATTAAGCTTTAGAGGTAAGGTTTGGTTCGACGAATAGAAATTTAATATAATATAATAATTTATATAATATAATAGAATTGTAATATATTGGTAATAAGTTATTACAGCATATCTATTTTGTTAGTTCTTGATATTTGTATAGTAATTATAATACTATTATGTTCAAAATTGTGTTTGGTCTATTAAATTATATAATTATATATAATGAATAAAATAAATTATAAATTAAAATGTCTAATCAATTGTAATTATTATTGTTTTATTTTTTTTATGATCTATTACATTACGGATATAATGAGATAATACATCCAATATAATGAAAAATACTTAGAATTGATGTAATCATATTACGACCGTAATGAATTAAATTATATAATAAATGAACCAAAAAAAAAATATGTTAAACCAATATAATAATATATTATATATAAAAATATTATATTAATTTGACGTGAATTAAAAATCAAGATTCGCATATTGTATGTGTTCATATTATAATTTAGAATCTTGTTGAACAGTCACTACTTGCCCTAAATGGCCAAGGGTCTTTTTTTTTCTTTGAACGTAAATGGCCCTAGCTTTGAAACTTGGATCACACGTCAAGAGTATTTCATGTACAATTGTCAAAGTCATCAACAATACCTAAAGTCCCAGGTCTAGCCGTCTAAGGGTTAACTAATAGAGGAGACCAAGGGTCAAATCTCATATTTGTTGCTATAAGATATTGGTCAATATTAGATTTGTTGGTAGGGTGAGACATTGACAAAATTTCTGTACTTTCAGTGTTCGTCGGTTTTATACGGTGAGACGAAAATACTTTGATTAGTACACAATGTATGATTTTTTTTTATATATTATTATGAAAGATAACTTGTTATATTTAATAGCATACGATTTTATAAGCAATTTATATTTAAAATATTTATGACCAAAAAGGCTTTCGTTTAAACTGTTTGATTATCACATTAAAAAAAAAAAAAAACAAATCCTATTCCGTGAAATGAGCACTTGCTGGAATTTCTAGAGCTCAATGTTGTTAGCATAGGTAAAATACTAAAATACTTTCTCCATTTGCGAACAGAAACTAGAGTTCATTTCTTATAGTTTATAAATAATTAATATCCCGATTTAAATAAATACATTTGCGAACATACACTAGAGTTCAGTTAACATTTGTAACCCTACATTTCTCCAATACTTTGTCCGTTCTAAATTACTTTGTCCGTCTCATAAAGAGTGTTTTGAATACGTCTTTTATATAAATTAAAGAAATTAAAGTAAAAATAGTATAATAAATTTCAAATGAGAATTAATATTTGCATTGAAAATTGATATTTATGCATATATATTCTCATCTCACATAAAAGTAAGACTAAACTCGTATAAAAGTATAACTCATCTCACATTCATGTAAGAGATGACCATATAAAAATATCAAAAGTACATAGTTAAATAGTATTATCAAAAATAGACTACGTAAGTGTATAATGATTCTCTTTTTTTCTTAAAAAGATTGTATCCTATTTAAGTACTTTTAAATGTTAAATAATCTTTAAATAACATTTTGAATATAATTTGTGTACTTTAAAAATAGGGAACAAATAATTTGCATTTTAAATATATTTGGTGGGACGAAGGGAGTAAGTGATATATTTTCAAATTAAAGCGACAAGTCATAATAGTTATTTTTTATTTTCATGTATACCCTTAACGTTTTGTAATATGTTATAATGGTGACATGTATTCAATCCGCCTAAAATATAAATGATAACATGTTATAGTTTTTAATGTCAATACATAATTTAAAATTTTATTTTTAATTTTAAAAGATACTAAAAAATATATCAATAATTAACTAATTATTAAACGGAGAGAATAGTTAGAATTAATTTTTCAACATCTTCGTAGTCAAAAGTCCAAATAATTTTTCAATAAATTAAGGGGAGCTAATTAATTGGATATCTAAATTAGCTATTGCTAGGATAGGGTGTTATCGGATTTGGTTAGTATGAAGTTGTCCCGCCTTGATCATCAGTAAATTGATAGTTTAGAGTGCTGACATGTCATCTGGAGAAAGAATTAATGGTCGGAATTCGATATTAATTTTTGAATTTTCTTGCTTCTTTTTCAAATTCAAAAATTAATACTGAATCCTAACCATTGATTTTTTCACCCGATGACGTGTCGACATCCGAAACTATCAATTGACCGATTATCTTGACAAGATAAATTCATGCTAACCGAATCCAGTATTATCGGTTGAGTCTACTAAGTCGTAATTCGGGCTGAAAGCATTATTAATGTTTAAGAAGGTTCTGATATAATACATATAATAAAATATAAGAAATTAATATAAATTTAATATAATATATTAATAATTATATAAATAAATATTATACGACAAACACAATAACATAAACTACGAAAAGATCGTAAATTATTAAATAAAGTGAGAAAAAACTTATATAAAGTGATCAAATTTATACTCACGTGGATAAATGGCCTACGGATATTAGACGACATATAAACTAAACGAGGGTTCATGAGCAAAAGTATGCAGACTAAAGAAGGAAAAAAAAACCCTAGTAAAAACAGTGGCCTCCACTTGACCCCCCTTGAGTCCATCCCTGCTCGTACTCATCCATGACTCGATGATTCTGGATACCTGACCAAAACCCCCATTGTGAGATCCATTCATCGGAATTTTGCACTTTGGTGCCTTTATGAACATAAACTTATACTTGGCACATCTAAACCTGTGAGTATAGCTTGATGTCCCATATCAGACAAGAGGCTGAACTCAAAACTTAACCACGGGTCAAAGGCAGACAACATAACTACGTACGTAATGCTTCTAGACACTTACATAGAGATCCAAACTCATTATAAACTTAACGGAGCTTCATGGACAAAAATGTGTAGACTAAAGAAGGAAAAAAGGTGTCCCCCACTTGACCTCCATTGGGTCCATCCCTCCTCGTACTTACCCATGACTTGATGATTTTGGACACTCGACCAATACCCCCATTGCGAGATCCATTCATTGGAATTCTGCACTTTGGTTCCTTGTGAACATAAATCCATATTTAACACATCTAAACCTTTGATTATAGCTTGACGTCCCTTACTAGACAAAGGTTGACCTCAAAACTTAACCATGGGTCTAAGGCAGACAACATAACTACGTATGTAATTCTTACACTCATTATAAACTTAATGGGGGTCCATGTACAGAAGTGTGTAGACTTAAAGGAGGGGGAAAAAAACTAGTAGGCACGATGGCACTTGACCCCCCTTGAGTCCATCCTTGCTCGTACTCACCCATGACTCGATGATTTTGGACACCTGACCAATACCTCCATTGAGATTTGAGAGATCCGTTCATCGAAATTCTGCACTTTGGTGCCTTACGAACATAAACTTATTCTTAGCACATCTAAACCTGTGATTATAGCTTGATGTCCTATATTAGGCAAAAGACTGAACTCAAAACTTAACCATGGGTCAAAGACAAACAACATAACTATGTACTTAATGCTTCTTGACACTTACATAAAGACATTTAAACCACAAGAAAGTATTAACATGAGCACTAGAGGAGGATTAAAATAACAACTCTCTAGGCATTTGTTGCCTCGTCTTATTTCAAGATTCACTCAAGGTCCAAAGACCAATAGAGATGAAATTAGCCTTCAATATATACCTTCTTACGAAAAAATATTTAGATTTTTAAAGAAAATTTAATTGTATGGATGAGAAAAAAACATATCAACGTGTAAAGTGCCTTTGATTTATAATTGTAAGGCATTTTAATTACAATCGTGTATAATAAAAGTATTTTTGATAATTTAAATTTGTTTATGAATAATTATGGATACAAACTATATATAAAAAATTGTGTACAAACACTATAATAAAAGCTAGAAATTAGGAAGTTGGGCTTACTATTAATTTTTTAATACATTTTTATTGATATGTAATACATGAGTTCTACTATTGGTACAATTTGTTCACAATTTTCATCCTTTACATGCGCCAAATTTTTTAATTTAATTTATTAAAAAAAGTAAACGCAAAAAAGAGGTGAGAAACACCATATATATAATTGTGTGAATTATTACATAAAAAATAACGTCATTTTATATAATTAAAAATATTTCTTTCCATGTTATGTACAAGAGGATATTTTATAATTTTTTAAAATCATATTCTTATTAAATATTTTATGCTGTGTACAAAAATATATTTTGTAAATTTTATTATTATAAAAAATAGTTCAAGTAAAAACATGAGATGTCGCTAAATTTCCGTATCCTCAAAAATAAAATATTATATATAAAATAAAAAAATTAAAATGGAACACTTTTTTTGAAGGAGGTGAGCAATATAATGACAAAGCACATTTAGCAACAAAAAAAAAAATGAATGACAAAGCACGCTTGCTAACGGGAGGGAGACCGCGTATTCTCTCTGTCTACTCGGTAAAACTTTCTTTATATTGCATGGCTCTTCTCTCTCTTCAGTCATCAGTCTTTCCTTTTCTCTCTATACATCTCTTGTTAAATCTCGAAAAATAGAAAATTCCAGGAAGAATCATAATCCTATATTCCTAATTTCTTTTCTCTATAATTTTAATTTTGAGTGTTTATTAAGTGGTAATTAAAATTCCAAAAATTTATGACTTTCTTTATAAAACCCAACCCGTAATCAAAACCCTTTCAATTCTGTGGCTGCTCCAATTTCTCTCCTTTTCTTTTCTTTTCCTTTCTCTGCAGTTTCTTTGGTCGAATCTTGATCGTCGTTTCAATGGAGCGCAGAATCGGCAACAGACAACAAAACCACCCACATTATTATCGTACCGAAACGTCGCTGATTCCCACATCTAACAACAATAGCCGCAGCTTATCCGTATACCCATTTCGCCGTCACAACTCGCCTGACCTGCAAAATTTGTTTTATCTTCCGATCCCTGATCAAACCCTAGAGGCCGCCTTTTCTTCCCTCAATCTCTCGTCGGCGCCGTCCCTTCTCCCGGCCAGTCTCGATCCTGATTTCGGCGGCGAGGGTTTGTTGCCTTACGCTCAGCAGCAACAGCAAAGTAATGATGTGAGTTTGAGGAGTTTAAGGTTTCAGAATGGCCAAATGGGTTCTGGGCTGGGCCCACGAAATTCGACAGTGGGCCCGGAGGGTTTTGTGCTGAATAGTCCTCCGGCGGGGGCGGAGGCGGCTCTGGTTAGAGAGTCACGGCGGTATGTAGATGGTCAGAGCTTGGCATCTGGGTTTTGTGATTTTGATTACTTGGACAGCAAGAAACAAAAGCCATCATGTTGTCTAAATGCCCAATTCCCGTCTCCAGTGCTGTGTTCTAACCAAAATACTAATAATACCTCAGTTGATTTTGGTCGGTTAAATAATCAATTGCCCCAAACAGTTGATTTTGGTCGTTTAAATAATCAATTGCCCCAACAGGGGAATTTCTCGAGTTTGAATGATTTAAAGGGGAGAATTGTTTCTTTAGCTAAGGACCAATATTGGTCTCGAATTTTGCAAGCCAAATTCTTGGAACCAAGCCAAGAAGAAATTGAAATGGTTTTATCAGAGGTGATTGATTATATTGGTGATCTGATGAAAAACCAATTTGGGAATTATCTTGTTCAGAAGCTAATTGCTGTATGCAATGAGGATCAGAGGACTAGGATTATTTTATCTGTTACAAAGACTGCCTCTCAACTCATTACCATCTGTCTTAACCCACAGGGGTATGATTATTTTATCAGTTACTTATATTTGGTAGATTATTTTACTATATTTTACAAAGATTAATTCTTTTTACTAATGTGTAAATTTTAATTTTTCTTACAGGACTCGAGGAGTACAAAAATTGTTGGAGATTGTTAGTCGCCCTCAGCAAGTTTCGTTGCTAATGGCAGCTATAAGCCCTGGCGCGGCAACATTGGCCAATGATCAGAATGGTCATCATGTGATCCAGTATTGCTTGAAGCATTTTTCCACTGAAGACAATGTGGTATAGTTACACCGTACCCATATTATGATTACATGATTTTTGATTAACAATATCCTGCTAAGAATATGTAAGATGCTAGACTGTATCCTGCAACATTGTACATGGATATGTGTTGTCCCTCCTCTAAATGCAAACCCCTTCTAATGGCTCATTTAGTGCTAAAATCTGGAACCTTTAACTACTTATTAGATTAGATATGTTTGTACCTTATAAGTATTAAGAAAATTTGCTATTTTTATTATTTTTGGTAGCTACTGACATCTTTCATAAAGATGATTCAACTTATAACTGAAAAATTATCATCTCATAACAGTGAAAAATTTTCTTTTGCAATCAATTCTATAAAATCTTCTGCCTCTAATATAGTTCTCAGAACAAAAGAAAATTTACTGTATTTTTTGTTGCCAAAGCAACCTAGCTAGTTGTCTAGAATCTTAAGCACTTGAGCTAGTTGAGTTGGACTGATTTTTCATCCTTTTCATAACAAAAATAAATCCAGTTTATTAGTTCCATAAACCATAAGTCGTGTGTATGCTTATAGTTTTTTATGATATTAGTTTAATAATCATTTTTATGCATTTTCCAATTTGTTGGCAACAAACAGAGCACAGGTATAAGCTAAGTGTCCTAGAGTACCAGATGCCGAAGAAGAATTTTCAATTATTTATATTAATTATCTAATAAGCATAAAGTGTGAATGAGTAAAGGTTAGTTTATTAGGTAATTTGTATTACCTGGAACTCTGGTGGAAGTACTGTGCTCTATTTAAATCCTTGCCACAGTTGCAGTGTACCATCCTAACATTTTCTCCTCTTTTTATTATGCCTTTTTACTTTGATGTCATTAATAAGTTGCAAACTTCTTCAAATTGTCTTCTGTCTTGTTCTGAGCTGTATCTGATGCAGTACATTATGAAATTTAAATATGCTGTCTGTGCTAACGAATATCTTTTTAGATAAGTCATTCTAAGAAAGAAATTTGAACATCTCGCACTGGCTTGTAGCTATGCTTTTGTAAGTGGTACAAGATTCTTATTAGAATCCACATCAAATTTTCTTTCTTAAGAGGTCGTCTTCTGAAGTTGATTATATTATCTGCTAAGATACCATGTGAATTGGCGTTGTCCTAATAGTGTTCGATTGTGAAGCTGGCTCAAGACTCCTAATAGTGTTCAATTGTGAAGCTGGCTCAAGACTCCTATCAGCTTAAGCTTTTGGGTCAATCGGGTTCAATGTTGTGTATAGTGTATTTGTTAAGCTTAAGGAACTAATATTCCACATATTATGTTTTACAAATAACTATTTTAGAAGGAAATATACTATTTCCAAGAAGTCTCTTGCACTTGTAGTAGATGGATTCCACACATGCGAGAGGAGAACTTGTTGAACGAGCTACAGTGTTCTAAAAAGCGGGCTAGGCATCCCCCCCCCCCCTTCCCCCGGCGTCTTGCCTAGGTCTAAGGAAACAAAAAAATCCCTCCAGGAAATTTGGCGGGACTAGGCAGGGCCTAGGCGGAGAAATTATGGCTACAATTTATTTTATTTTATTTTATTTTAATAACTAAGCTACATAACAATGTCGTGAGAGTGGATAATAAAGTTGATGGTTGTTCGGGCCTTACTTGGGAGACGATTGGTGAAGCATCCAGAGCGGATATCGTGCTAGAGCCTAAGAGAAGTGGTAGAAATGTTGGAGTATGAGAATTTTATGGAAAAAAAAATTTGTCTGATGATGACATGGAGGAAGAGGGAGATGAGGAATATGAGTGTGAGTCCGATGGGGACATTATCTTGGAGAGATATGGAGAAGAAAAGTTAAAGATATAGAGGGATATAAATATAAGGACTATTAGTTTGTATTTTTTATTATTTTTTTGTATTTGAACTTTGAACGATTGCATGTTTATGTTTGAACTTTAACATTGGCAATATAAATATGTGTTTGAACTTTAAGCAAATGTTTTTATTATCTTTATTATAGATTGTTTTGCTTTATATTGCTGTTTTGTTTAGATAAATGAACGAGCTACAGTGTTCTAAAAAGCGGGCTAGGCGTCCCCCCCCCCCCCCTCCCCCGGCGCCTTGCCTAGGTCTAAGGCAACAAAAAAATCCCTTCAGGAAATTTGGCGGGACTAGGTAGGGCCTAGGCGGAGAAATTATGGCTATAATTTATTTTATTTTATTTTAATAACTAATCTACATAACAATGTCGTGAGAGTGAATAATGAAGTTGATGGCTGTTCGGGCCTTACTTGGGAGACGGTTAGTGAAGCATCCAGGCGGATATCGTGCTAGAGCCTAAGAGAAGTGGTAGAAATGTTGGAGTATGAGAATTTTAAGGAAAAAAAAATTTGTCTGATGATGACACGGAGGAAGAGGGAGATGAGGAATATGAGTGTGAATCCGATGGGGACATTATCTTGGAGAGATATGAAGAAGAAAAGTTAAAGATATAGAGAGATATAAATATAAGGACTATTATTTTGTATTTTTTATTATTTGTTTGTATTTGAACTTTGAACGATTGCATGTTTATGTTTGAACTTTGACATTGGTAATATAGATATGTGTTTGAACTTTAAGCAAATACTTTTATTATCTTTATTATAAATTGTTTTGCTTTATGTTGTTGTTTTGTTTAGATAAATGTAAGATAAACTATTAAAATTGGCTTAAAATAAAAAATCTCGCCTAAGCGTTGCCCCCCCCCCCCCCCCCCAGCCACCCGCCTCCCACCTAGCGCTTTTTAGAACATTAACGAGCTAGCTTTTTAGAACATTAACGAGCTAAATAATTTGTGAAAATAGTCCTACCAATATTAATTGTTTTTTTCACACCACATGATTTTGCAGTGTCTAATATCAGTCAACCTACCGTCTCGTGCTTAATTTATTTCTTATTTTCTTCTTTAAGTTGCTTTATTTTTTGTTTTCTTCTTGCCCTTCTACTTTTACGCTTTCATAAATGATTCATTTTCAACCTACCCGAACTACTTTGGAAGAGATCATTTTAGCAATATATATTGTTATAGTATATTATTATTATAACTTGGTCATCACATACTTGCTCACTACTCAAATTATAGATATAGGCTTTAGTACTCTTTGTAATAACAAAACTACAGTATTCAATATATCTATTTTATTTCTAACATGGTATTAGATCTAGTTTGATCTTAAGGGGCCAACGATAAGTCTTCCTTCTGCCATCGATAGCAGATAGCCGACGGCGGATATCTTTTTTTCTTTTTGGTTTTGTTTTTAGAGAAAACAAAATATTTTCTTTTTGGTTTTTTTTTAGAGAAAACAAAATAAAAAATTCACTGTCTTTGTTTGTTTTTGTGGTGAAACAAAAATTGTTTGTCCTTAGTAGTTATTTCTTTGGTTGAATTTGTAAATTGATGGTTGATTGGAAAGTAAGGATTGCATGGGGCCGAGATTTCAGGAAGGAGTGTGTCTTTCGATTTTTTGGGAGGCTAGAGAGTTCTCCGTTGTTGAGGAAGGCAAGGGGTCTTTCGTAGTTGGTTTTAAAGGATAGAGAGTCCTTCACATTTGTTGTGGGAGATGTGTGTTCTCCATTATTGCCGGCACAAGTTATCCTTGGAAAGTGGATGGGTGAAGTTATGTATTGAGTGTGAGAAATCCAACTTTGGACGTAAAAAAAAATCCATGCAAATTGAAGAGGGCCTCAATTTGAGGAGTGTTGAGGATAAAATAATTTCTTGTTATGGTTAGTTTGAGTCTTTTTAGGATTATGTTATGTTACAAGTTATAAGTCGTGATATAAGACTTCCAACTTGAGGGGGAGTTTTAAAGTATTATTATTCTACTTTGTGCCCACACATACTTGACCACTACACAACTTGTAGCCTATATATAAGGCTTTAGTACTATTTGTAATAACGAAACTACAATATTCAATGCATCTATTTTATCTCTAACGTATACTCAAAAGGAACCGCAAACTTTCTTCTAGGTCTTGCTATTCAAAGCTAGGAAAATTTGAGCACATATCTTTGTTTAGAAAATTCTAGATAGCTATCATGTATGCAAGAATATTTTCCAGTTGATATAATTACTTCGATTATTGCTGTTCTGTTCTTTGTGGTCTAATAGCAAGCCTTGTATGAAGTAAAGTGTTATCTTACTTTGGGTTGTTACTTGCAGCATCTTCTCGATGATATAGCAGCTAACTGTTTTGAAGTTGCCATCGACAGAAGTGGGTGTTGTGTGATGCAGGCATGTTTGGAGAATTCCAAGGGAAAAGCTAGAGAACATCTCATCTCTGAGATAATAGCTAATGCACTGCACCTGGCAGAACATCCTTATGGGTTTATATCTATAATACTTCATGTATCCTTCTCTTTGAACATACATGTAATCCCAAACTAATACGTTTTTTACTTTTCCTTACAACTAGCAATTATGTGCTGCAACATATGCTGGGGCTGAAGGAATTAGATATCACGGCAAATCTTCTGAAACGGCTCGAAGGGAATTATTTGTCTATCTCCTGCAATAAATATGGCAGTAATGTTGTGGAGAAATGTCTGATTGAATCAGGAGAAGAGAAATCAACAAGAATAATAATGGAGTTGGTTAGAAGTCCCAATGCTTCCATGATTCTACTGGATCCTTTTGGGAACTTTGTCATCCAGTCGGCACTGTCTGTTTCTAAGGTTAGTTTATCTGCTCAACTCCGTAAGTTTGTCGGCTATTTTAAGCGATGGATTTTATGTGCACTGTGCAGCTAAAGAGTTGCTGAACCTAGTTAACTGCTTATTATACACGTATACATTTTGAGCCATAAGAAACACTTGCAGATTATTTTTTCAATGATTTTTCTTATTATCAAGCGTTGATTTCTAAAATTTATTTTCAGGAATATTATGTCTGTGTATGTCCTATGTAAACCTTAGTATTTGTAAGTTAAATGTTAATAAAAACGTAGGACTCTTTTTTCTGGATGGGAATTAGTGCATTATGTTAATGTTTAAAAGTATCAATGCACGTACCTTAAGAAGATTTTTTCCCCCTATTTAGATTTACTTTACTTTCCTTTTCCTTCCCCTTGAGTTTTTCAAGTTTCAAACATATCCTTCAAAATGAGGTCCTATCAATAGCTTTAGAAATGGCACCTAGATCAATAAGACATGGCCAAGTACTAATAAGACATGGTTGCATGTGTAGTATACTAGTAAAATATGCTGATCAAAACTAGAAATGACTGCTGCTGAGATATAGCTAGCTACTATGTTTAAACCCGTTACATGGAAAATCATTATGTTGCTAAAAGACTGGCTTCAATTGTTATCAAGATCAAATTAGACTAAGGTAGAGCTCTCAGCTGTCCTCGTTCCAGCCTGCAAGGTATTCCAACAATAATTTTTTATCACAAAAATTCTGAGCAAATGTCATATGGAACAGAATCATATTAGTGTTGCCTCTTGGTTAAACAGGGAATTAATTTGTTGCAATATTGTATGATTGTCTTCTTCTGTTCACATTTTTGGGTTACTTTTACATCACCGAGTTTCCATTACACCAGTTGCTCTATTTGATCAGAAATCCTACTATCCCAACCTAATCATCAATTATATCGGTTGGTTGTATCACTTAATTCTTGTGATTGATCAACCTGAGTCTGTTGAATCATTCTTGTTTTGAAATGGTCCATGACTCCACGTCTGCTTGTTCTCTTGTACGGCCATATGACAAGTCATTAGCTAAATAATCCCCGAGTGTTACATATGATAAATATTGTATAATTTTTTGGTTTGTCACTACTTTTGCAAGTCAATGGGTGGAAGTAGGCATCATAGGCAGATCCACATTGGCGCAGGAGGAGGGGGCAAATGCCCCCTCATGATTTTTGAATTTTTTTGTTAGTATAGACTACAGAGGTATTAAAGTGGAATAACCTTTCTTAATTTTTTTTAATGAATTCGAAAAAATGAAACTTTAAATAATAAGTTTATAGTTATTTTTATGTATTCTCTTTTGAAATCTATATTTGGTGAATTATATTATTTCCTCTATTTCAGAAAAGAAGATCCTCATTTTGTCAAAAAAAAAATGTTCCAGAAAAATGTCTATCTTTTTATTGATAATAGTATAAAATAACACAATATCCTTGAATTTGTCATTATAATTTTATTACTTGTATAAACTAACAGCTCATTATATTTTGTGATAAATATAAAATTAAAATATATCATTAATATTTGCATATATTACAATTTAAATCTTGTGTAAAGGTGAAAATACTTTAATTATTTTTGTTTAATTATATTGGTGTCCCATTGATTAAAATTATACATCCGCCCTTGCTTGGTGGCAGAGGAGGTGCCTAGAGCCTAGGCGTTATCTTAGGCAGAGTAGGCATTTTATTTGGCAATCTCATTTATCTCTTAGACGGATTAGGCATTTTCTTGAGTGGTCTCAGTTAGTTATTCTATTGTATATAGTTCTTATACTATACATGGCATAAAATAGATGTAAACTTTTAAAATTTTGCATGAAAATTTACAAAATAAACAATCTTTTAATACTTAATAAATTCATTTCAAGTATTGTAGAGTTTCAAAGCCTTTATTAAATTGATGCGGTAGAGGTCTGATTCCACCTATACGGGGCCTAGGCACCCAACTAAATCTAAGTAGTAGAGGACCCGCCTAGCTCCTAGAGAGGGATTAAGCAGACCTAGACAGAGATTTCTAGAACACTGGGGGGAAGTGGAACATTAAGTTCCCCTTCTCGTTTTCTGCTTAGGTTATAGCGACCATTATTGTCAGTTGATTCTATAAATAAAGGTGCGGTGATACCATTACTTTGTTTTTTTGCTCGAAGTGTTGCTGTATGATAATATTTTTTTTTCATTTTTGCTGGTTAATTCTGTTTTTGATGGTGACTGTTTTTCTTGGCAAAAGCAGGGACTTGCACGAAATGCTCTGCTCCATCTAATTCTAGCGAATGCTTCTTTCATGCGGAGCAACATCTATGGGAAAAAGGTCCTTGCCTGGCTCGAGAAGAAGAAGATTAAATTAGTTTAGATATAAGAAGATATTTTTATAATCCCTGTTAAAACTGCTAGTGTTGTAATTTTGTTAGTACTTGGTATCGAACTCCTCTTGAGGATAATTTTAGGCATTTCTGGTGTTAGAAATAGTTCAGTGTGTAGTAGTAGCTTCAGGTGTCACTAGTTTATCTAAAGGATGGTAATGTATTCTTAAAAAGGCAGGAAATGGGAAAGCTAGTGAATAATCTGCCAACAGCAATCTAGAGGTATGTTGTTCAGTATACAAGCCTCTTGTGGGGATTATTGGTAAAGGAATAGGGGATTTATATAGCTGTATGTGCTTCAACTATACACTCTTTTTTGAGTTATTGCCACTTGTTGATTGGTACGTCACCGTGTCTTACAAATGGTTGTAGCTTTATTTTTTTGGCTATTAAAAATAATGAATTATATATCTTTTGTTATTTTTTCTGCAGCAAAATTGGTTGATACGATAGATATTTGTAATGAATTCATTTCTCTAGTTCAAATTATAAATCACTCGAGACACCATTTGATATAAAAAAGAGAATGAGACTTTTAGGCTATGTTTGTTTGTAAAAAATATGTTTGAGATTGGATTATTTACTTTAATTTAATACTATTTTGTACTATTAAATCTTTTAATGATAGATTATTAATCCCTTAATGTTGAATTATTAGTGTCTCATAAAGCCTTTTAATAATTTAAAATGAGGGGGATTATTAATCTCAAATTTTTTATGGGATTATATAATTTCACATAAATAGTCTTAGAAATGATAAAAAAAAAAAAAAAAATAGTCTGTATGACTATTTAAAGGATTATTAATCCCCCATTATGGGATAAAATAGTCTAAAATAATGTTAAATTAATACAAATAGTTCAATCTAAAATATATTTTTTTACAAACAAATATAACTTTAGTGTTATCCTATTATTAAGCATGAACAATACTAGAATGAAGCTCGTCCAATCGGCAAGTAGGGAAAGAAATTCCAGACATTTGTGCTAATTTAGCTAACTTAGGTCGTACTTGTCAAAGAATGATTTTAATATTCTAGTGGCAAGTGAGTCATTTGCCTCACTCGATGTTTTGGCTTCGATTGTTACACCACAACAAATGGTTGGTGGTAACTTTACGTCTTATAGTTAGTGTCAATTTCACGTCCTAGACATTATTTGTGGAGGATTCTTGACTTTCGGTCCGATATAGGTGTGGTGAGAGTTCTTTTAGATGTTTGTAGTTGTTACATGCATAATGTGTCTTTTCAGGAGTTTGGAATACACTACATACCTTCCATTTTTTGGCCAAAAAAAAAAGGATAATACCTAAGAGTCTAAAAATTTTGGTCTCAAATAACATGACATTGAATATTTTAATAATACTGTTATTACATATATGTGTTAGCCTATTTGAATTTAATGATAAAAAAAAATGACAGTGCATACATAATTTGATGTTGATTTCAGCTAGTATAAATTGAATTAAATAGGGGGAGACTGTTTAATTTATAATTAGTTTAAATTATAACTAACATGTCTTTTAAACATGATTACATTTATGTTTATATTTATTCAAAAAGAACAACGAATAATCTGTAGGAGAAAGAAAGAACTCTATTGTACAACCCTTATAAAAGAAAATATTATACAAGGGCTTAAGGATCAAATTTGTTAGGTTGATTCAAATGAAAAACTCTAAACAGTTCTTATGATTAAAAATATTATAATCTATTAAGGACCTAAAGATTAAATTTGTTAGATTGATCTAAAAGTTTAGAGTTAGCAAAATTGTAAATGACTAGACTGAAGAGCAGATCAGAGCAACTGAAGATCAAAGTAGCAGAGTCAAAGCAAAATACATAAGACTGGGAGTTCGTAGAGTGAAGAACAGAACTGTCCAAAATCGTAAAGTAAGCTAGGATCGTCGAGTGAGAGACTTGAAACTTAAATCTATTATCCCTGACTCTCAAATCATAGAGTGCAGAGCAGAGCAAAGCAAAGTGCGAAGTAGATCAAAACTACTTGCTTCAACAGAATATTTGAGGAGTGATTTCGTAGAGTGAAACTCCTGACATCAACAAGTAGCCATTTTGACAAAAAAGATTTCTCCAACATATCTTCACCTTGAAGATCTTTTAAAGTGTGTTGGAATAAAGAAGAATGTCTGATCAGTCAAGTTTCCAACAATAATATTTTGGAAACCCAAGTTTGTCAACCATACACATCAGACTAACACAGTTGATAACTTGGGTGGCTACAGCTGACTGCCTGACATTATCAGAAAGTAGAAGACTTTTAAGGCAGAAACCAGTTGTGCAACAGTAACTTCCAAAAGGGCATTTTTCAAAAGAAAATCTATAAATAGATTTCAGATTCAAACAAAAGAAGAGAGAAAGAATCGGTCAATACACAGAGCAGAAGAATGATCAAAAAGGAAATGATGTACAGAAGACCAAAGAGATGATCGATCAAGGAAAAAGATAATATCATTAACCCAAAGTTATTCTACACTTTGGATGATCGATCGGAGAACGATTCCAGCCATATAAGAGGTAGAGCAAAACAGATAGAGATATGCTCAGAGCTCATAAAGAGAAAAGAACAACGGAATTGTTCAACTGCTAAGTTCTTCATAAGAGAGTTTAATGTCAACTTAGGGGGTGTTTGATAAAAATTGAATGAGCTGAATCTGAATCTGAATGAGCTGAATCTGAATCTGAATCTGAATGAAAAAAGTTGTTTGATAATTAACATATCTGAAAGATCTGAATGACATATTTTTAATATTTTACCCCTCTGAAAAAATTCAAAGTTGTTGTAAATTTATTTAATATTACATAATATAATTTTTTTTATTTTTTTATTTTTTTTTAATTTTTTTTCTCCATTCAGCCACCATTCAGCTCATTCAGCCAAAAATTCTGACCGATTCAGCCATTCAGACGAAACAAACGCACTTAACCATTCAGCCACTTACCGATTCAGATTCAGACCCCCATTCAGCCACTAACAAACAGCCCCTTAGTAGTATCTCAAACATCATCATCAACAACAGCAAAAGCCAAGTTTAGATGGTTAGCCTGATTCGGAGGAATCAAACTCAGAGCAGTAGGTTAAAGGATGCTGAAAATAGAAGGCTTCAAAATCTTATGTAAGTCGAGTTTAGATGGTTAGCTTGATTTGGAGGAATCAGACCCGAAGAAGTAAGTTAAGGGATTTTGAAGACAGAGAGCTTCAAAATCTTAAAAGAATCAGACCCATAGAGGTAGGTCAAGGACCTGAAGACAGAGGACTTCGAATTGTAAGGTTTATTGGAACCATTTATCCTATAGTGAATCAATCCTGCTCAGAGAAGTGGAAGAGAGGTTTAGGAGTAATTTAGGCTCTAAACCTCTTAAAAATCCCTGTGTCTTATTATCTCTTTACTGGTTTCATTATCCTTATTGTATTTGTCATAATTGTTATAACTGTCATATTACAATATATTTCCAAATGCAAACTTAAAACAAAACTGTGTGTCTATCTTTCAAGGATCAGAAAGAGATTTTACCAAATAACAAATTCTGATGTGCTATTCAATTGCAATAATATTTGATAAACATGTTGAATCAAAAAAGTATACAATGATCTATAATGATCTATTCAACCCTCTTCTAGATCATATGTGTGCCATTTGAAAATAACAAATACTTTATATCATAGGCAATCACATAAGATCTATCTAACTAATGTAATGATAAAACATCATTTGAGACACATTTTAAGATAAAAATAATAATTAAAGACCTCTAACATTACCCAAAAAATATGTCGATAATTTTCATTCTATGACAAGTTTGGAACAAAATATTTTGTTCGGGAGGACACAAAAGAATAGTGGAGAAGAAAAAGTCCATGCGTCGGAGTTTACAGGTGCAGGGGGATGAAGAGAAATGAAAAAGTTTATGCTTTTGGGAGTTTAATGTTGTGTTTGTGAGTTTTAACAAAAGTACAAATGAAGGAAAGTGAATGATTTTGAAGTTTTCTTTTCAGATGGTACGAATTTTTAAATAGAGAAAAACTGATGGAAAAGGGTGAAAAAATAACCACAATTTTCATTCAAATATGCGACGATTTGATGGAAAGCAATCTTTGCCGCATTAGTTTTTTCATTATTCTTTTTCTACCCACAAAATAACCACACACAAAAAAAAATAAAATTAATTCTCCTTTTGTCCTATTTTTCTCCTCAAATTTACAAGCACAAATAAGGAAGCCTACTATAACGTTAATATTGCTACACGTACAAATAATTCTTACAAAAATTAGTTTATAAAATGGAATGTTAATGTGTAATTAACAGATGATTCATTATACATAGATGGATCCAATAATACTAACTAACTACAACCATGTATATAATTTTATATCTCTTTTTTGTAATTATACTTTAGTCACCATTGTAGTCACTCTATTGTCATTTGGTTTCATTTTAACTTCTTTTTTTTTCTCTCTCTCTCTCTCTCCCCTTAACCTCTTATTATCACTTATTTTTTCCATTTTGTTTACGTTGTTGGTATTATGTAAGATGGATGGAAAAAAGAAAAAAAGAGAATAATCTTAACTATCTTTTCTTTCTCTCCAAAAGTCCAAATCATTAAGAAATGGAAAGTAGAAAATCTATATTTAATATTTCTTCATGTTTCTTTCTTTTCAAGTTTATATTATTTTAAAATGGTAAACACTCTCCCTTTTTCTTTTCTTTTTATTTCTCAACTGCCAAGCAATAATATTTTCTTCATTGCTCTTCATCTTTTGAAGCTTACAAGCTGTTAACGCCGAATTCTGAATGGGTCGAAATCACCGGGGCGCCCAGCCTAAAATGCATTATCAATGGAGAGCCCAAATCGTGCTGGAATGATATATGTTTGATCAAGTAAATACTGAAAATAATAACACAAAGATTTATGTGAAAACGCAAATTGAAAAAAAATCATGGGTGAAAGATCTCTGAAATCCACAAAAAAGATATTGGAAGCTTTACAAAGTTCTCACAAGAAAAATACTCATCTGTATACGGATCGACGTTTACCGATATATGTCGATATATAATGACTTGTAACGAATGACAGCAATATTTCTCAGTACTATATATTACTACCCTTCAATGTTTACCGATGACGTATTGATGTTGCTTATTATCCAATCGTTGTATATTAATATAACTCTTATATATGAATGTGTGTCAACACGTATCAAACTGGTAGATTGTGGTTGAACCGTATATTTCTGGGTTTGAATGTATAGTGTATGGTTTGTAATGTAATCCTCCTTCTCTTCTCTGTGATGTGTTGTGTATTTTGTGATGTGTTGCATGTTCACTCTCCTGATCATCCATCCTCATCTCTCGTGTTATGTTCCCTGTATATAAATTACCTTTAGTGACCACCTCTCTCAAATATAATAATTAACTAATGTGAAGATATTTTTTGATAGTACTCCACCGTCCAAAATCTCATAAAATAAATTGTCTTTATCCCTCCATTAACACTACTTTATAAAATATTTAAATAGTGAGTCACTGCTCTAGAATATTTACACCCCAACACAAGCTAAGCTCAACGAAGACAAGTGAAAACAAAATTTCTCTTTTTAAGTCTTTAGGAGTAATAATGAGAATGTTGTTGATAATATAAAAAAATATTTATATTATCAGAATAAATATATATTTAATAATATTTTTTTAATTTTTTTAATATTATTTTGAATTTTCATTAATAAATATTGTTTAAATAATATAATTATTACTTTGACATTATTATAGAAAGAAAAATTACTTTCTATCATTTATTTGAGAATAATTGATATGAAAATAACATCCAACACAAAAGAAAAGTCAGTTCCTCTCCTTTTTCCAATTTTACACCTCAAGCCCCTTGCAAAATAAATGAGTGGGACACATGAACTTTAAGATGTTTGTCCTTAAAATCTTCAAATTGATTTTAAAATAAATCTTCATCCAGATTGATTAGATTCCTTTTTCAATAGATACGTTGATCGGGTCGTTTGGTAAAGCCTGACAAGTGCAATTACAAAGTCCACATGCCATGTATCCAATTAAGACTTCAACAAGACCCAATCAAATCAAATAAATATTTCATTCTTTTTAAAGTATAAGATCGAATTTGACTTTTAAAATAAATTTAAATTAAAACTATTGTGGTTTAATTTATTTTAAAATTAATAAATTCTATAATTTATAATATTTTTTTATATAAATTAATAATTTTATAATTTTAATTTTTTAAAAATAAAATAATTCTTATCAATTTTAAAATTAAAAATATCTCAAATTTATTTTAAATAGTTAACGTTGAACTTATATTTATCTCATATATGCTTATCTAAAAGACCCAAAAGATTAACTTGTTAAGGTTTATGATTTATTAAAGTATATATATATGTATATCCTCAACAAAGTATCTCTAGTTTGATCTCTCCGAATAGTTCGCGTGGTGATCTCTCCATCCACATCGATACCAAATTTTCCCTTGAACTTTTTAACCATACTCTTTTTAAAAGTTAACCCATCACACTCACCAAGCACCAAGTCCAAATATCTCTTGTCAGGAGTCTCTGCGAGAAGAGTTCACCACACCACTTATTCATCCATCTTCCGCAATATATACTATATTCATCACTCCAAAACTATAGTTATGGCTCTGATATCAGTTGTTGAGAACATCCGGCTCATATGTGCTTATCTAAAATTATATTTTGACTCAAAAGGTCGGTCCATTAGAGCATATATATCATCAATCTTTCTTCTTGTATTTCGATTTATAATTTTACTATTACGCGGTACTTAAATATAAAATCTCGCATAAACAAATAATATACCAAACTTACATGAAAAAGGAATAAGAAGCTCTCACATTACGGGGTGAGATCCTCTATAACTAAATTCTCTGTTTCTCTGTATCGAGATCTACGACGACGGTATGTACTGTTGCCATAGTCCTATTTTTTTGTAAGGCTATGGTGACGGGACATACCGTCGCCATAGATTATAAAAATCATCGTCATAAATTTTAACACAGAAAAATAAAAAATTTTAATCACAAAAAATCTCATGTCCTCACATTACCTATGAGAATTGAATCCAAGACGTAAAACTCACGAAATCTCATTAGCTCAAATAAATAATGCTAAATCCTTGAAGAAATAGTAAGTCATACATTGTGCTACTCGTACTGTTGTATACACTAGACAGCGTCACAACCAGTAAATAGTTAGTCACTCGTTCAACACAAAAAGTTTTGTTTTTATTTTTTAAAGTTAATTCATAAAATTTTAAAATGTTTGTAATAAGTAATATTTTTAGGTAATTTATAATTGTAACTGTATTAATTAGAATCATATACAATTAATATTAATTTAGATTTTACAAATTTACTTATAGTTAAAATTAGACTTTTTTTTTGTAAAACAAAATGAGTATATACTTATTAAATGTACGAAAATGTAATTGACTTCTAGTTAAAATGAGACCCTTTTTTTGTGTGTGACACATGAAGTCTAATTACACGAGTATCTGGTTGACTATGTCATCGTACATGAACGTGACAGTGGGACAAAATTGTGTGGTGGACCTAGTGGTCAAGCTTAGTCTTCCCTCTCAAATTATGTCACATTTTTTCATTTTTATGGTTCAAAGTAATGTTACTCTTAAGACTTAACCAGGACCGGTCCTAAGAGTTTGGAGATCCTGGGCGAGAAAAAAATAAGGGACCCTCTCTCGCATATAAAAATATTAATTTTTTTTTATTAGCACCAATATATAAAGCATAATTTATATTAAAATTCATCATTAATTAAAATAATAAATGTCAATGTCCCGTAACAAAATTATCAATTAGAAAGAAAATATAGCTAAAACTTCAATAAATTATCAATTAAAAAGAAAAGGTAGCTAAAACTTAAATGGACAATAAACTTCACACGATCGCTAGCATCATTCACAAAAGCTCCATATCCGTAAACGGTCTCATACTTCACTGTCACTTGAAATTGTTTCTTCTTGCATTTTTTACTGCAAAATCATCAATCAAACTTCCATAATCAATTTTCTCTAGTAGTTCATGTTCAATTGAAATCAAAGCTAATCCATTTAATCCTTCTTGAGACATGGTTGATCGCAAGTAAGATTTCAACAACTTTAATTTCGAGAAGCTTCTTTCTGCAGATGCAACCGTAACAGTTATAGTCAACAAAATTCTATTTGCAAAGCTGTCAATTTCCCTTTTGGTAACATCTCTCGAACAACTTTCAGCTCTACAAATAATTCATTCCCATCAACATCAGATTTGTCGTCATGCCTTAGAGAGGTATCAAGATGTTCACAAAAAGTTCTCAAATGATTATCATCCAATTAATTTAACTTGTCAGAAGTAAACAAAAATCCGAAAATGTTGTCATAAGTTTGATATTGTTCAAACCTCCTCCTCAGTGACCCAATAGCTTGATCTACTATAAATAAGAAATAATCAATTCTAAAAGATTCCTCAGTTGGTTGAGGAGTTGGTTGTGATGTCTCACCAACATTCTCATCGAAATGCCTTTTCCTACGAATATTTCTAAGAATTGAGACAATCAATAATGTTATTTGCTTCAATCTGGAGCTCATATAGTCATAGTTTGTAGGCTTGTAATAGAAATAACTACTCAAGTACCCCACTTCTATATTAAATATAGACCGAAATAAAATCTAACAAAGGGCATGAATCTTTCTTTATAATCTTCCTTCGCCCTTAGGCATCACCCGAGGTCCCGAAAGATGGACAAGAAGATTCACAAGATACAAAAATAGGTGAAATCAACAAATTTGCCAGAAACAAAAACATGCTTTATTTATAAACAGTAAAAAGCAAGGATGAAACCAATAGATCCTTCACATTCACTCATTCAGTACACATAGCACTAGTCACATCTTAACCGAATTTAACTGAACTCAAATTCAGTAAATTACAAGTTAAATTTGCATGAAGCAAAGCCTTCAAATCAACTCAAAAAGTAAATTAGATCTGAAAAACGGGATAAATAAGTAACTGGTCACCGCCTCACCGGAGAAAAATATATATGTGCAAAACATTATAATTTGGGAACTTATTGAGTCTGATGGTTAGATGATCAATCGTATACTAACATAAAAAATACAGAAAAGTTGACAGTGGATTTAAAGCCCTGGAACCTTAGAACCAAACAATAAAAGAAACGGGAGAAAACTCACCATTTTGGAGGTGTGGTTCGATGGAAGGATCAACAAAGAGAGATTTGAGAAGGAGAAAATTTAGAGACAGATAGAGAGAGAGAGAGAAACCCTCCGATAACGAGGGCTCTGAAAAGTGAAAACGCAAATATAATCTCTTTTTTATTAAGCTGCCTAATTAGACCTTAGTTGGAGTTGAACTCGAGTCGCGTAGTTTGGATTTAAAATTTTTAGCCAGCGCCTCCAAGGTAAGATTGTACGTGTATAATATAAGTACATTTTGAATATTTATATAAAGTATACATATACACAAAAAAAAAAATTAAAAAATTGGGGGCCCTCCAAATTTGGGGGTCCTGTGCGGTCGCCCCTTCTGCACCTCCTCAGGGTCGGCCCTGCTCTTAACGTTATAATATGAATTACTTCACTGTAAAATAAAATCTATTGGGAGTATATTTTATTTTTTTAATAAAAATAAAGGCTAAAATATAGTTTGCATCCTAAAGTTTATAGCATTGTTAAAATTTACACTTTAATCTTTAAAACGTATCTCAGTGCAGTCCAATATTTTTTTTTTCCTGCTAAACAAGATGCACCATCTGAGATTTAAACCGGTTAAAATGCATCTCAAAAATATTTTTCGCTAAACAAAATGCATTATCCTTTTTGACCGGTGAAAATCTCGAAAAACCAATTAAGATACGTTCTAAACATTATAGTAAAAGTCTCAACAATCATATAAATTTTAGAGTGTAAACTGTATCTTAGTAAAAAATAAATTGATGATGAAAAGTGAAGCATGCACATAAATCATTATGTAAATATCATGAAATTATTTTTCATTTTAAACATTTCCACTGGGTAGGATCAATCAAGAAAGCATAATTTTACATATATGTGCCTCCATGTGAGAGAAGGGATCGCATTTTATTTATAATGTTAAGGTTTATATAAAACAGGTATATATAGACATGATTATTTTCAATAATTTTAGAGAACGTTTACTTCTTGTCGAGGATATATGCACTGAATATTTTATAGGTCGCATCCTAGTCTATAACAAATTTTAATCTATTTTATTATATTATTTTTTTGCTATATATTTAATCTATTTTAGTATTACATTGGAGAAATTATTCCATGCCCCTGGGGCATGGATGAACAGTTTGCTCCCCCTCTCACATGAGGGTGGGGACCACGCGTTGTGGCACGGATTCCAACACGCGTGGTCCCCACCCTCATGTGAGAGGGGGAGCAAACTATTCATCCTGCCCCAGGTGCATATAATAATTTTTCATTACATTGGGGTACAAATTTATAATATCCCCTAGAAAAGAAAAGTGGGACTTAAAAAATCAGAATATTTGTTCATGGTATGTGTATATATATTCCTGTCACAATTCGTAAACAACTACACTCTTATCATTCTAGGAAATTTGCTCAATAAATTACCACATAGCTAATATGCTCAAGAAAAATGTGTACCAGGCTTAGATAGATTATAGAGAAAGGGATGGTAAATTTACTTAATTGCCCCCACATAAAGTAGGAGAAATTCTTAATTTTTTTATTAATACAAGAAATAAATATTCAATTTAAACAAGTACTATAAACACGTCCGGGACATACCAAATAAATACGTGTTACATTAAAATCATGACAAAACTATAAACATAGTCCCACGCATAGCAAAAGAGTAAACAAGCGCAAACTCTCCAAATTAATAAGAAGACATCACAAAAAGAAACATGTACTCCATATTATTAGAGGCAAATAATCCCTCTTTATTTTCTTGATACTTCCATGGAGCTAAGAAAACACTTTTAATGTATATATATAGACACACGCCGAGGAATGAATGAACACTAAGGACACTTGGGGTTGCCCTTAGAATTCTTCGTGTTCTTGTAGCAAGGGCACTCATCCTTGTGTCCATAAGTTCCAGAAGGCATACATTTGCACTCCTCACAGCATATCCCACAGTACTTTAAGCACCTGTCCTTCACACTTGCTTTTGAGCACCTCTGCCCGCACTTGGACTCACAAAAACCTGTTGTAATAAACTTAAACATATCATTAAAAAACGATATAAAAAATTGTAGTACATTTTTAACCAATCTGTACTTTGAAAATTATGAAGGTACATTCAAGAACAATAAAATTAGGGACATTCAATTAAAATGCAGAAAAACACAGCCGGATGCAACTTTTTTCTAAACAAGCAATTTGTATTGCAAAAAGTTGTTGCATAGTCCAGGTTGGTCATTTTTGTGTCTAAAATATATAAGAAAGAATTGCATTAATTTGTATAGAAAGAAATTGCATCCATAATTTTCTCTGCCAGTAGTTTTGTCCATTCAAGAAAACGGGAGGATAGCATAGGCGTATATGTGTGTACATATATATATATATATATATATATAGTGTGTGTGTGTGTGTGTGTGTTTAGCTTACTTGAACCGGCCATTGTGGCCTGAAGCAGGGAAGAGCTTAGGAGAAGGGATACAAGCAGAAGAATTTCAAAGACTATCTTCATCTATATTACTCTGTCAGTGTGTGTCTTTGTGTTTGAAAATTCTCGCCAGCGGTACAAAGTCAAAAACTAAGAAATTGGGTCAATATACATGGAGTGAAGAAGGAAATGCAAATGGTGTTGTACTCTAGTGGGGGTATATATGGTGCGGAAAGGTTGGTGAAGGCATAAAGAAATTGTTCCAAGAAAAATAATTACTCCCTTCGTTTTAAATTAAGAATATATTTATAAAACAATAATTTTTAATGATAATTAAGCGGCGATGAATTGCATGTAATGCTAGAAATAATAACAGAAAAGTAATGGCATGTTAGAAATTTTAAATCACTTTATTGGGTTCGTTCGACTATCAGCGTTTGCAATATTTGTGACAGTTGCATTTGCAGTATTTGGACATCCAAATGTACCTAACCAATTTTGGTGTGTTGCATTTGAGACACAAACGTTGCGTTTGTCAATTAAATATACTGTGTTTAAAATAAGTTGTTATTAGACGAATAAGATTTTCGAATGCGTTTAAACTTACAAATACTCTGAACGCATCAAACGTTATAAATACTGAGTAATCAAATATACATATTGTCTAAAAATATAAATGAATCTCTAATATTAAAACAAGAGTTAATTGCATAAATGACCTCAAAGTATGACCCCTTTTACATATTGTATCCTCACATTTAAACGTTCACATCCTGCTACGCAAAGTACATTTAAGTAACGACGATGAACCCTTTTAAGAATACCAGTCATGTTTTTCGCCGAAAAATGGTCACGTGTCAGAATTTAATATTTAAATATAGTTGATCGTATAAATACCGTACTTGACTTAATTAAGTTGTACAAATACATAAGACTCCACTGCAAAATGGGGGGTAAGAAACTTTTACATTTTTTTCTTCCATAAGAAACTTTTACATTTTTTTCTTCTTATTTCTCTCTTTATCGAAAAATAGAAAACAAGCAGCCATCAGAATTTCCATGGACCAAAGAGAAGCCATGTCCAATCCTATCATGAGCCAAACCCCAAATCACTAAGAAAGAGCATTATACAATACCCACCATATTTCCTTTACGCAAAGTGGTAGATTATCATCCACATTTAACACTCGTGCATTCTTTCCTCTATATGCTTTTTTTCTTGATGTAATTGTATGAAGATTTATAAGGAGAAATAGATATAGATACTAATATATCTGTGCTTCAGTGAGAAACTCTAGTGCCTTGATTTGTAACTCCATTAGTTCTATCATATTGTGTTAGTTCATATAGTTAAATGATTTGATGATGATTGTGCAGTTAGAAATATGATAATGTTGATTGTATAGATGATTGTATAGTTTGATATATGTTAATGGTATAGCTAAATGAGATTCACATAGTTCAGTACTTAAACTGCAAAATGATTATGTTAGGAAATTGTATAGTCCTTATAAAAGATCGTATTGTACAAGGACTTAGAATTGATACAATTGATAAGTAAAATGTAACTTTTGTAAAGTCTTTAATAATGAAATTAATGTACAAGGACTTAGTTTAAAAAAAGATTAAACTTGTTAGGTTGATCTACTAAGAAAAATTATTGTATAAAACTTTAGGAGATCGTATTACAAGAGCAAATCGTATTGTAATAGTTAAATCAAATAACAAGCTCCAAGTCGTATGGTGAAGATATTACAAGGCGAATTGTATATCAGAAGACAAAGATCGTATAGCAGCACAAATCGTAAAATACATAGCACTGATCGTAGAGCAGAACAGAATATTCTAATCGTATAGCAAGATAAGATCGCATAGCTGAAGAAGAGTCAGGTAAAGAAGAAAGAGAAAAGCAAAGCCATTAAGGATAAGTTAAACAAATCATAAAGAAGTCATAAAAGAAATGATCAAGCACAAGCATGGAGAAATCAGATCCGGAGGAACATGGATCATCCCACAAGAATAACACAAAGGAAGAGTTAGTAACATTATATCAAGTAGACTCATTACAGCACAACAAAGACCAAAAAGGCTCTAGCTAAAGAATTAAAGATGAAAACTCACAGATGCTGAAAAGATTAATGTACTCAAGATCGAAGATTGAAGCTGAACTAAATATCCTCATATTTTTGAGTTACTAATTTCGTTGAGCTACTTCAAGACACAAAGCTACAATAATGATGAGATGCTTCATTGCCTTACCTATCAGAGTTCACAAAGCAAATGACATTGGGAGATAAACTCACTACAACACATGATTGAGATGGTCTTACAAAAGAATTCTCCAGCAAGAAGCAGTCTGTGATAACCTAGCCAAAGATGATAGGGTGTTAATGCTAAGTTTAGCTCATAAAAAAAAGATAGATGGAATCGAGAAGCAGAACATGATTATAAAGCTCAGAGTAAATCTCAAGATCGTTGATCAAGAAGCAAACCTAAGGTTCATCAACCAAATCACTAAGGATATAAAGGAGAATTACAAGAGACCACGTGCTAAGCAGTAAGTTGACATAAAGGTGGCAATATCAGACACAATTCTAAGAAGTAAAAAGGAAAAGCAAGTCAACAGTCTTAAAACAGAAATGGTCAAGTAATGAGGAGTTGTTACAATAGTAAAGATCGAAGTACAACTGCAGACATTGGCAGAAAGAAGAATATAAGAAGAGCTGTAAGAAAGCACTACATTTGCAAAGATAAGTTGTCTTTGCAGTGTTAAACAATCATAATGCAGATCGCAGTGTCACAACATTAATGTCAGATAGCAGAACACCAGCAATACTGAGAAATGGAAACACTACGACATATGGTTGGAGTACTTTTGTCAAAGAACCCTCAATAATGAAGTTTGAAGCAAACAAGGAGTAGGGTGTAAGTTAGTAGACGAAGCATACTGAACAAGAAGTCGTATAAAAGCTGTGAATCATGAAGAGCTAATCAAAAAAGAGAAAATAAATGATTAACTTAGAAGACTAAGAGTCTTCAGATAAGTATAAGGAACATCAAAATGAAGAAGAGTATGAAGAACTAAAGAGCACATTGAAGAAGCTCTAAGATCACAAAGCAACTCAAGATAATGATCATAGAACATTCTAAAAGATCACAAAGAAGGCTAAAATGCTACATAAGTCACTTCTAGAAGGAGGAGCTTTAGTGAACGCAGATTATCTAGAATATCCTCGAATGACTTTAGACAAAGAAAACAAGGATGGAATAGTGTAAAGCTCACAAGTTGTGAATACATTTTCAGAGTTCGCAGAACATGCTACTCTAAGTTTGAAAGGAGAAGTATAGATCGTAAAGCATTCAAGACTTAGAATTTGTAAAGTTGATCGCAAAATAAAAGACAAGTTCGATCGTATGGAAAAAAAATCAGATCCTTCTGTCAAATCAAGATTGCTTAAGATCGTACAATAGAAGCTAAATCGAATTGCAACAGTTAAATCATACTGCAAGTCCATAATCATAATGTCATATCAAGATCACCAAGTAAGACCAGATCGTACAATAGAAGCTATATAGTATTGAAAAGTCAGAGCATATTGGAAGAGATGATTTGTATTGCAAGTCAAATTATGTTGAAGGATTCAATTCATATTATGGACACAAAATCATACAAGATCGTATAGAAGAGCTCAAATTGTATTATAAAGACAAGATCGTATAGAAAGTTCTTATTACGAAGACATAATCGTATTGAACGCAGTCACATATTAAAGATTTAATCATATTATGTAAGACCCCGAATTTTATGAAATACAAAATTTAATTTTTCTTCATATATATATATATATATTTTTTTGAAACAGTAAGTGGTTAAATTAACAAAATTAAAAGTTAAGGATGTTATGTGCAAATTTTATTTTGTCGGACAATATTCGCTTTGTCGGGGAATATTCGTTTGGTCGGGGAATATTCGTGCCGTACGACGGCGCCGAAATAATAAATTATTGGTGGACCCCACAACGGAATATTTGTCGGATATAGAAAACGACAGAAGTAATTTTTTTAAATAAAAATAGTCAACGGAACTGTTAAAATACCGGTGATAAAAGAATAGTAGCATACGGTAGTTTATGGTATTTTCTGTAGCACACGGTACTCTACAGTAACACACGGTATTGCATAGTGTCTCATATTATTGGTCTGATAATTGACACCGTAACGGTTACGCATCATTTCATCGATAATTGTCACTGCATAATATTTTATATTATCAATTCAATAATTGTTGTTACACAGTATTTTGCATTATTGATTTAATAATTGTCATTACACTGTATTTTATATCATTGAGTCAATAATTGTTGTTGCACTGTTTTTAAAATTATTGAACCTAATAATTGTCACAGTAACATATGCACAGTAATTCACATTATTGAATCAATAATTGTCATTACACAGTAACGTATGCTTTATTTTACATTATTGTTATCTCTATTATGATGTTATTTAAACAGTTGTATTTCATTAATTTATTGACTTGATATCTAAGAGCTAACTATACTGTATTTGTAACAATTAGTCATAATAATTGAATTGATAAAGTTATTTGTTTATAATATAAAGTTAGGTGATTATTAGGTGATATGAAATGAATGGTGTAGATTAAAGTGTGAATTATTGTTGAATAATTGAATTGATTTGTTTATAATATAAAGTTAGGTGATTATTAGGTGATATGAAATGAATGGTGTAGATTAAAGTGTGAATTATTGTTGAATAATTAAATTGATTTGTTTATAATATAAAGTTAGGTGATTATTAGGTGATATGAAATGAATGGTGTTGATTAAAGATAATATAATATTTGAAATGGATGGTGTAGATTAAAAGATGATATTTAAATGAATGGTTTAGATTAAATGAATGATAAGATTTTTGGCTATAAATAGAAGCCTTAACTTAAGGATTTTTCATAAACTTCCTTACTTGTTCTTTCTTTCTCTCTCTAAATACTTCTTGTGAAAGTTCTCTCTAAGTGTGCTTAAGTCATCTTGAGTATTTGTGAAGATCTATAAGTATACGTGTACTGTTCAAGTTAATCAACCTCATTTAAATCAATATCCAGTCACGTGTTGAGGTAAGGGATACCATCTTTTTCATCTTCCATTATTCAAACATACTATGGTAAGGGATTATCATTATTTGATTCTCGATAATAATATTGTTTCTTCCTTACTCATAAGACGTGCCTTTTATTTCCATGTATTAAGTTGTGGGAATAACCTTACGGAGCGGATTGCCGCCTGTTGGTGAATAACCCTTTGTATTAATTTCCTTCACCTTTTGTTAATCAAACCTGCTACGGTAAGGGATTTTATTTTCTTTCATACTCCTAAATCGAAATTTATTATGGAACTATTGCTTCTATAATTCCTGAAAATATTATATGTTCCATAATAATTGAACTTCATTATTTCAACTGAACCTTCCTATTTACGTGAACCTTTCTATTGAATTGTAACCGTTATTCTGAACTGTGGATCTTGAATTTCACTCCACATCATGTTGACAATTTGGACATTATTTGAATCTGTACAAAGTAAACTTCCGATACTTATTGTTATCCTATTTCTTCTGTTCATCATTTATATCATTCTAATCATCCAAAAATCAAGCTGTTGTGAATATCTGTGGCCGGGGGCACAGATGTGATATATTTGTTGAACAGATGATAGGTTAAAGGCGATATAATAGGTTAAAGGCGATACATCTGTTCGGTGTCTTTTATGGCACGTGGTGAATGTTCTCTTTGGCCCGTAGTGCAAAGATGAACTGTTGTTTGGTATGATTATGACCAAAGGCTGAATCTGGTATAATCATGACCGTTGGTGCTATATTGAATATCTTTGGCCCGTAGTACAAAGATGAACTGTTGATCTGCATGATTATGATCAGGAACTGTGAATTTGTATTATCTTGACTAATGATATTTCAGATGATAAAAGTTGATGATGTTTTTCCTAAAAAGAGAACCGAGTGGACATTATAGTCTGCATTATTCTTCTAATAGATTACTCATTCCGCTGCTATTATTGATTTGAACGTTGTTTAAGAATTTAACTGCAGTTTTTGATATAAACCTTGTAGTCTATTGTATTCTATCAAGAACTCAACTGTTGAAGACTAATGATAATTTATTCGTCATTATCTTAGTCATGATATTGTTTACTGGGCTATTTGAGCTCACCCTTTCTTTTGTTCCATTGTTTTTCAACAGGAGATGAAAACATAACAGGGTCTAGCCGGGGAATGGAGTGAGGGTCCGAGGAATAGTTATCATAGTTTTCACGTTTTGTAAAATAGTGTGGCAATAATAGTGAAGACTTAGTTGTGTATTATTATACACTGTATTGTTGTACGTTGTGCTTTGTTGTAATAATTTTGTTGTAGTCTTTTGACGACTCAAGTATGGGCTGTGTGGACCCAGATTTGGGGGCGTCACAGTTGGCATCAGAGCTTAGGGATATGGTCTTTAATGGAGATCTGGGGTAGAACTAGGAGGGGAGAGACGAATAGAATCAGTCACTAGTGTGTCCTACCTAAAATAGATTTTATTATCTAATGAGTCGATTTGAATGTAGGAACATGAAGTGATGAGTCAGTTTATTTGAACTAACATTTATTTTGTGACCACAGTTTAGTATGGCATCTGGAAATCAAGAGGTTAACTATGGAATGCCTGAAGCAAATGTAGCCGAGAATCAAGAGGCCCCAAACAATCCTCCTGCCAACTCAGGAAATAATGTTCCTGATAACATGATGAACGATGGATTCTTTAGGAATTTCATGCAGTTCATACAGAATCAAGGAAGAGGAAATCCAGTCAATAATAACGGTAGAAACGCTGGCAATTTGAGGATGGTCACTGTTAAGCAATTTAAAGAATTAGGACCACCTGAATTCCACGGGAAGCCTGACCCACTCAAAGCGGAGGCATGGCTAAAGCAGACGACAAAAATACTTGATGTCTTACAATGCGCTGATGATCAGAAGGTGCCATTTGCCACTTTTATGTTACGAGGTGAGGCGGACCATTGGTGGGAAGCGGTAAAACGTATCCAACCTTCAGCACTCGAAATGTCTTGGACAGAATTCGAAGAACTGTTTAACGAGAAGTATTTCCTAGAAAGCATCCGCCATATGAAAGAGGTGGAATTCATTAAGCTGGAACAGGGAAACATGACAGTCTCCCAATATGAAGCCAAGTTTGCCGAGTTATCTCGCTTTGCCACCCATCTTGTGGATGACGAAGCACGAATGAGTCGGATGTTCCTAAGAGGTTTGAGATTCAAAATTCGTCAACAACTTAGCTCTCATAAATTTAGTTTGTATTCAGATGTTGTAGATAGGGCTCAAAGGGTGGAGCAAACAGATGAAACATTGCAGCCAAGAGTTAATGATCAGCATAGAGAAATGAGTGACAACAACCACAGGAACGAGAACCATCGAGGAGGTAACCAACACTTCGGTGGTAATTCCATACCAAATAACAGAAGAGGAGAATCTAGTGGGAACAATTTCAAAAGAAAGAGATTCCATAATAATTATGGAAGGGCACCAGCACCAGTACCAACACCAGCACCGACCCCAGTTTCAAGGGGAGAAGATCGACCACCAGTGAGATGCTATAGGTGTGGTCAGGAAGGTCACATCGGCCCAAACTGTACACTGCAGTCCAAAAAGTGCTACAGTTGTGGGAAAGAGGGTCATCTTGCGCGGTTTTGTCCTGCCACAAAATCAAGTCCAGCTGCAATGATGATACCAAAAGCTAGCGCGGATAAAGGAAAATCTGTAGTTCAAGGGAGAGCTTTTGTTGTGACATCCCAAATGGCGCGAAACTCGAACGAGGTGATAACCGGTAAGCTATTCATAAATTCTCGTGAAGTCTACGCTTTGTTAGATACTGGCTCTACCCATTCTTTTATCTCACCTGCATGTGCTCAGCGTTTAAACTTAACTCCTGAAAATCTGGACTTTGACTTATCAGTTGAAACCCCATTAGGAGAAATGACCATTACATCTACTGTCTATAAATCTTGCCTAGTTCAAATCAACAACCTCACATTACCTGTTGACCTTATTTCTTTGGAGATGCATGAATTTGATGTGATTTTAGGAATTGATTGGTTGACTACCCATCATGCTAAAATTGATTGTTTTCATAAGATTATTAGTTTTCATATTCCTAATCAACCTGTCATGCAAATTCAAGCAACTAAACCATTGAAATCTATAACTGTTATTTCTAGCCATAAAGCCATTCGTTTATTGAAAAACGGATGTCAAGCCTTTTTAGCTCATGTCACTGATTTGAACAAAAATACGTCAAACTTAAATGATATTCCCATTGTTAATGAGTTTCCTGACGTTTTTCCTGAAGAACTTCCTGGCTTACCCCCAAACCGTGAAATTGATTTTTATATTGATCTTGAACCCGGTACCAAGCCCATTTCCAAAGCTCCCTACCGAATGGCTCCCATTGAACTTCAAGAGTTAAAAGTCCAACTACAGGAATTGTTGGATACCGGTTTCATTCGTCCGAGTGCATCACCTTGGGGTGCTCCTGTTCTATTTGTGAAGAAGAAAGACGGGAGTATGAGATTGTGCATTGACTACCGAGAATTGAACCATGTCACCATCAAGAACAGGTACCCGTTACCTCGGATTGATGACATGTTTGATCAATTGCAAGGCGCTCAACATTTCTCAAAGATTGATCTCCGTTCTGGATATCATCAGTTAAAGGTTAAAGCTGAGGACATTCCAAAGACTGCTTTCAGAACTCGTTATGGGCATTATGAGTTCTTAGTCATGCCTTTTGGACTAACTAATGCTCCTGCAGCTTTCATGGACATGATGAACCGGATATTCAAGGAACATTTGGATCATTTTGTGGTTGTCTTTATTGATGACATCCTCATATACTCCAAGAGTCGCGAGGATCATGAACAACACCTGAGATTGATACTACAAAAGCTCCGTGAAAACAAATTATATGCCAAGTTGAAGAAATGTGAGTTCTGGCTTGAGGAGGTCGCGTTTCTTGGGCATGTGATTTCTAGTCAAGGAATATCAGTCGATCCTGCGAAGATTGAAACGGTACTAAATTGGGAACAACCCAAAACAGTAACCGAAGTTCGAAGTTTTCTGGGTCTAGCTGGTTATTATCGGAGATTCGTAGAAGGATTTTCTCGAATCGCCACTCCATTAACGCAGCTTACTCGGAAAAGCACAAAATTCATATGGAGCGAGGAATGCGAGAAAAGTTTCCAAGAACTCAAGAAGAGACTGGTTTCAGCTCCTGTTCTGACCATACCATCAGGATCAGGAGAATTTGTTATCTACAGCGATGCTTCTGGCAAAGGTCTAGGTTGTGTCCTTATGCAACATGGAAAGGTTATAGCCTACGCCTCTCGACAACTCAAAGATTATGAGAAAAATTATCCTACTCATGATCTAGAGTTGGCAGCAGTCGTTTTCGCGTTGAAGATCTGGAGACACTACTTGTACGGAGAAAAAGTGGATATCTATACGGATCATAAAAGTCTCAAGTATTTCTTCACCCAGAAGGAACTCAACATGCGACAACGACGTTGGCTTGAGCTGTTAAAGGATTATGACCACACAATCCAGTATCACCCGGGAAAGGCGAACGTTGTAGCTGACGCTTTGAGCAGAAAATCTTATGCAAGTACAAGTGCACTGCTGACAACACAAAAGTGTATTTTGTACGACTTGCAAAAGATGGAGATAGAGCTAAAGACACCAGGGACCCGCTCGAAGATTGCTCACGTGCGAGTAGAACCAACTTTAATCGATAAAATTAAAGTTGCTCAAGCTACCGATCCGGAACTGATAAACATGATAAAGAAAGTACAAGAAGGTGCCATTCCCGAAGCAAGAATCGACGAGAAAGGAATACTTCGAGTCAACTCTCGACTCTGTGTTTCTAACGATCCTGAATTAAAGCATAAAATCATGATGGAGACACACAACACGCCGTTTGCAATCCACCCAGGAGGTACCAAGATGTATCGAGATCTTCGACATACATTTTGGTGGAACAATATGAAAAGAGAGATTGCGGAGTTTATCTCAAGGTGCCTAACTTGTCAACGTGTCAAGGCAGAACATCAAGTTCCTAAAGGTCCATTACAATCACTTGAAGTTCCCGAATGGAAGTGGGAACACATCAATATGGACTTCGTGACGGGTCTTCCAAAAGTTTCTCAAGGCTTAGATGCAATTTGGGTGATCGTAGATAGATTGACCAAATCTGCTCATTTCTTGCCTATACGAGAAAACTTTTCACTTGAACGTCTTGCCGGTATGTACATAAATGAGATCGTGAGATTGCATGGCATGCCAGTTTCCATAGTTTCTGATCGAGATCCTAGATTCACTTCACGCTTTTGGATCAGTCTACAAAAAGCTATGGGCACTGAACTACGTTTTAGTTCTGCATACCATCCTCAAACGGACGGACAATCGGAAAGGACGATCCAGACCCTCGAAGATCTTTTGAGACTTTGTGTATTAGACTTCAAAGGAAGTTGGGATAAGTACTTGCCATTGGTGGAATTTTCTTACAACAATAGTTACCAAGCAAGCATAGGCATGGCTCCATTCGAGGCTTTGTATGGAAGGAAGTGTCGCTCTCCAATATGTTGGAATGAGGTAGGAGAAGCAAAATTGTTGGGACCCGAGTTGGTACGCTTGACGACCGAAAAGATCCAAATGATCCGACAACGAATACAGACCGCACAAGAACGACAAAAGAGTTATGCTGATCTTCATCGGAGAGACGAAAGTTTCAACGTCGGAGATCATGTATTCTTACGTGTTTCTCCATGGAAAGGGGTTACGAGATTCGGAAAGAGAGGAAAGCTCAACCCTCGATTTATTGGCCCATTTGAAATCCTCGATCGAATAGGAACCGTAGCCTACAGACTAGCCCTACCACCAAGTATGTCTCGCATCCATAACGTTTTTCACATATCTATGTTACGTAAATATGTGAAGGACCCAAACCACGTCATTGAGTTAGAACCAGACGTTATAGCAGAAGATTTAACATACGAGGAGGTACCTGTTAAGATCCTGGATAAGAAGGAGCAGATCCTACGCTCAAAGGTTATACCTCAAGTTAAGGTTTTATGGAGGAACCAAGATACTGAGGAAATGACCTGGGAGCTAGAATCTGAGATGAAATCTAAGTATCTTTACCTCTTCGATATGTCAGGTACGTCAATTTCGGGGACGAAATTTCATAAGGAGGGGAGGTTGTAAGACCCCGAATTTTATGAAATACAAAATTTAATTTTTCTTCATATATATATATATATTTTTTTTTGAAACAGTAAGTGGTTAAATTAACAAAATTAAAAGTTAAGGATGTTATGTGCAAATTTTATTTTGTCGGACAATATTCGCTTTGTCGGGGAATATTCGTTTGGTCGGGGAATATTCGTGCCGTACGACGGCGCCGAAATAATAAATTATTGGTGGACCCCACAACGGAATATTTGTCGGATATAGAAAACGACAGAAGTAATTTTTTTAAATAAAAATAGTCAACGGAACTGTTAAAATACCGGTGATAAAAGAATAGTAGCATACGGTAGTTTATGGTATTTTCTGTAGCACACGGTACTCTACAGTAACACACGGTATTGCATAGTGTCTCATATTATTGGTCTGATAATTGACACCGTAACGGTTACGCATCATTTCATCGATAATTGTCACTGCATAATATTTTATATTATCAATTCAATAATTGTTGTTACACAGTATTTTGCATTATTGATTTAATAATTGTCATTACACTGTATTTTATATCATTGAGTCAATAATTGTTGTTGCACTGTTTTTAAAATTATTGAACCTAATAATTGTCACAGTAACATATGCACAGTAATTCACATTATTGAATCAATAATTGTCATTACACAGTAACGTATGCTTTATTTTACATTATTGTTATCTCTATTATGATGTTATTTAAACAGTTGTATTTCATTAATTTATTGACTTGATATCTAAGAGCTAACTATACTGTATTTGTAACAATTAGTCATAATAATTGAATTGATAAAGTTATTTGTTTATAATATAAAGTTAGGTGATTATTAGGTGATATGAAATGAATGGTGTAGATTAAAGTGTGAATTATTGTTGAATAATTGAATTGATTTGTTTATAATATAAAGTTAGGTGATTATTAGGTGATATGAAATGAATGGTGTAGATTAAAGTGTGAATTATTGTTGAATAATTAAATTGATTTGTTTATAATATAAAGTTAGGTGATTATTAGGTGATATGAAATGAATGGTGTTGATTAAAGATAATATAATATTTGAAATGGATGGTGTAGATTAAAAGATGATATTTAAATGAATGGTTTAGATTAAATGAATGATAAGATTTTTGGCTATAAATAGAAGCCTTAACTTAAGGATTTTTCATAAACTTCCTTACTTGTTCTTTCTTTCTCTCTCTAAATACTTCTTGTGAAAGTTCTCTCTAAGTGTGCTTAAGTCATCTTGAGTATTTGTGAAGATCTATAAGTATACGTGTACTGTTCAAGTTAATCAACCTCATTTAAATCAATATCCAGTCACGTGTTGAGGTAAGGGATACCATCTTTTTCATCTTCCATTATTCAAACATACTATGGTAAGGGATTATCATTATTTGATTCTCGATAATAATATTGTTTCTTCCTTACTCATAAGACGTGCCTTTTATTTCCATGTATTAAGTTGTGGGAATAACCTTACGGAGCGGATTGCCGCCTGTTGGTGAATAACCCTTTGTATTAATTTCCTTCACCTTTTGTTAATCAAACCTGCTACGGTAAGGGATTTTATTTTCTTTCATACTCCTAAATCGAAATTTATTATGGAACTATTGCTTCTATAATTCCTGAAAATATTATATGTTCCATAATAATTGAACTTCATTATTTCAACTGAACCTTCCTATTTACGTGAACCTTTCTATTGAATTGTAACCGTTATTCTGAACTGTGGATCTTGAATTTCACTCCACATCATGTTGACAATTTGGACATTATTTGAATCTGTACAAAGTAAACTTCCGATACTTATTGTTATCCTATTTCTTCTGTTCATCATTTATATCATTCTAATCATCCAAAAATCAAGCTGTTGTGAATATCTGTGGCCGGGGGCACAGATGTGATATATTTGTTGAACAGATGATAGGTTAAAGGCGATATAATAGGTTAAAGGCGATACATCTGTTCGGTGTCTTTTATGGCACGTGGTGAATGTTCTCTTTGGCCCGTAGTGCAAAGATGAACTGTTGTTTGGTATGATTATGACCAAAGGCTGAATCTGGTATAATCATGACCGTTGGTGCTATATTGAATATCTTTGGCCCGTAGTACAAAGATGAACTGTTGATCTGCATGATTATGATCAGGAACTGTGAATTTGTATTATCTTGACTAATGATATTTCAGATGATAAAAGTTGATGATGTTTTTCCTAAAAAGAGAACCGAGTGGACATTATAGTCTGCATTATTCTTCTAATAGATTACTCATTCCGCTGCTATTATTGATTTGAACGTTGTTTAAGAATTTAACTGCAGTTTTTGATATAAACCTTGTAGTCTATTGTATTCTATCAAGAACTCAACTGTTGAAGACTAATGATAATTTATTCGTCATTATCTTAGTCATGATATTGTTTACTGGGCTATTTGAGCTCACCCTTTCTTTTGTTCCATTGTTTTTCAACAGGAGATGAAAACATAACAGGGTCTAGCCGGGGAATGGAGTGAGGGTCCGAGGAATAGTTATCATAGTTTTCACGTTTTGTAAAATAGTGTGGCAATAATAGTGAAGACTTAGTTGTGTATTATTATACACTGTATTGTTGTACGTTGTGCTTTGTTGTAATAATTTTGTTGTAGTCTTTTGACGACTCAAGTATGGGCTGTGTGGACCCAGATTTGGGGGCGTCACATATTATCTCTACTATATGATTGATTCATGTTGAAAAATGAAAGATGACAAGCCACTAACAGTAGACATGTCACAGATTGAAGAGCACAATACAATCTCTCCAAGTTAAAGTCAAAATCTGGGAATCAGAGCAGAATAATGTCTATTGGCCAGTTTTCTTTTGAAGTATCAGTCGATCATTAGATACTTATCATAAGAAAATGCAAAATGTGATGTCATCCACGTGATTGCCATTTTTAGCATACTACAAATAAAGATAGAGTTCCAAGCAAACTGACATTTACCATCAAATGTCAATACTAGAGATATTCAAAGATTGATCCAGGATCAAAGTAATGGCTATTTTTTAACTAGCATTTCAACAGACATCTCTTTATAAATATAAACTCTCATTTTGAAATATAAAAAAATGAGAGAGAAGAGCAAGCCAAAAAGGATAAAAGAGAGAGTATGAACTAAACCTCTAAATCGTAGAGTTAAAAAAGAAAAAAAGAGGAGAATAACCTCTGCTTAGTATACATATCATTAACCCAAAGTTAAGACATGTTTTGGAGGATCAATCAAAAATGATCTTCACAAATCAAAGTAGGAGAAAATATGACAGATCATAAGGCTTTAGAGGACAACGTTAAGAAGGAATCACTCAGCTGTTAAATTCTATTTGTGAAGAAGAACTAAATGCCAACTTAACAGAACCTCAACTATCTTAATCAACAACATCAGCAGAAAGACGAGACTTAGTGACTCGCTTGATTATGAGAGAATTAGACCCTGTGTGTGATGAACTTAGTGTCCAATTGGTGAGATTCTAAATGAACCTGGTCTTCATAACCAAATTAATGCTGAGGCTTAGTGACTCGAAAGAACCTTAGTGGTTCAGGTATAACAGATCATCTTAGTGATTTGATTGTAATGAGCAAAAAATATTCTTAATGGATTTTATGCCAGAAGTGCAGAAGAGTGAAGTAGAAGATCTTTATGCTCTGAACCACTTAACGTTCCCGTGTCCTCTTATATCTTTTACTGTTTTACTTTACAACTGCATTAACTACCAAATGTCTTTAACTGCTTTATCATTTGCAATAACATTTCAGTAACTTAACTCAAAAAATAGAACTAACATTTTACAATCTCAGATTTAGAAGGGATTTTATCAAATTAACTATTCCGCCATAATTACAAAAAAAAAATATTTGATAATTGAGTTTTAAAATAGAAGAAAATTAATGTGATCTATTTAATCCCCCTTCTAGATCACTTTTGCACCATCAGGGCAACATATAGATTAATCAATCTTTGTCGCCGTTTATTGCAGTGAACAGTTTGAACCATCCTCCGCTTTCATCCTAACCGTAGCTTCATTCCCTCTCTGTGCATATATACATATATGTATGTACGAACTATAAATACATTCAATTCTTCTGTATTTTTATAATTTCATCGCATAATATCAATCACTCAGATCATAAAATTAAGACCCAAATCAAAATTTTACAATTTTATTAAAATTTGGGAAAAAAGCAAATGGTTGGTGCTACGTCAACACCTAACCATCCCGGACTAACACCGACACCCACAATCATAAACCCAAGCATACGAGGGACTATCTGAAGAAAAATCATAAACGCGCCTAGATCGAGAATCCCATATCAAAAAGGGACAACAGAGGAAAGCAAGAAACCCTCAAAATACACCCTATCTGCTTTATGAGAGAAATTAAAGAAAAACAACACCATAAATCAGCTAAAAGCAACCACAACGATGAGAAACAAAATCCAAATCGAATGGAGTAAGCTGCTGAAGAGTGGGGTAAGAAGATGAAAAAGAAAAAAAAGTTTTTAAATAAATTTGGATATTTGAATATGAGAGTATTTTATATTATAAGATTAATATAAAATTGTTTTTAAGTTGATTTTAATTGTTAATTAGAGTTAATTACGTATTACTTAATATAATTAATAAGGTTTTAATAGATTTTATACGGTCAAATGTATAAAAAATAGGTCAACTCGTACTTATATAGTGATTGCCGGAACACATGACAATTCCGACTACTTTCTGGTCGAAATTAACAAAAAGGTTAGTATTATTTACTTAAGGTACTTTGGGTAGCGGAATGAGAGTGTTTAAACATGAGAGTACAATATATAAAAGGAATCATACTTCGTGGTCATATATACATTTAACCCTTAAAACAATCTAACAAAAAATATATTTATTATTTTTTCAGTGGAAGGAGTAAATAAGAGTGGATAACAGTCTGTCAGGTGGTTTTGGTGTGGTCAATGTGGGGTGGTATGTTCTACTGTAGTAAAACTTTGAAATGTATGCAGGGGTTTAGTCAGGAATCTGAGGTCAAAAAATTTATAAAAAAAAAATAATATTAAAAAATATTAATGTAATATTTAAAATATAAACATTAAATAAAAGTTTATATATTTTTAGTTTTAACATACATATGAATTTATTTATATCAAAATGTTTTATTATAGTGTAAAATTAAGGGTCTCAATTTTTTTTTCAAATACGCTCAAATACACGTCATCTTTATATACTTATATTTGTTTAGCATCATGATAGATCCTAAAAAATTCGTTACATACTAATACAATGATAATATGTATATTTAAAATAATTTGAGAGACTAAATTTAAGACACATAGCATGCATTAGTCATAATATTAATCTTATTTATTTTACTTTAAAGCTAAGTTAATTTTTTAATATTAATCTAATTTATCTATTTTTGAAAATTATAATTAAACTTTGAAATGTATTGAAACTTAAAAATAAAATTTCATATATTATTTGGATATAATATAGTATAAATTTATATTCTCAAATATAATTTCACTACTAAAATAATTATACAATAAAGAAAGGACTAATATCAATATAAATTTATATACTATATTACAAAGGGGGGAGGGGTCACTTTCTAACTACGCCATGTCCGGAGAGATTATTTCATATTTTTCGGGCAAGTGAACAGTATGCTCCTTTCTTTAACATACATGCGAGATCCGTCTGTGGTGAGGCCTACAGATATATGAGAAGGGGGAACATTCATTTACTCCATGAACATAGAATAATTTTCCCATGTACGTGCAAGATTTAATTTGTCTAGAAAAACGTTTTTTGCATGTTTGGATGTTTAGTATCACAATTGGAAAGTTATATTTTTGAAGAAACTATTTTCTTCAAAACGTTTTTATTTCTTAAAGAAAATTTTGAAGGGAAAAATATTATTATACTGGACATGCGTTTAGCACTTCTAATTTCGACTTTTACGCTAGTTTTTAATTTTTATTTTATAAAAAAAATGCATGAAATTTCAAAAGCCACAAATAATATGGGACTGAAGGACCTTTCAGTACTTTAATCTACAAGTAACAATTGAGCTGTTAAAACTAGAATTGTGATTTTAAACCATGTTGTGCATTTGATCGACTTCAAAGTCGTGTATATATAGCTGGGATCTTATTATTAAAACAAAAATTATGTTATCAGAGCAACTATAAGTTTAACAACATTTTTATAATTATTTTAATGACATTTAATATTTTAAATAACACTTATTACTCTGATAGTAATATTCTTACTCCGACTACATATCAATCCCTTATATATATATATATATAGGTTTTGTTGAAATATTAGGGGATATTGAATTAAGGGCACTTGTGGTTGCCCTTGGAATTCTTCTTGTCCCTGTAGCAAGGGCACTCGTCCTTGTGTCCATAAGTCCCTGAAGGCACACATTGGCACTCCTCACAGCATATCCCACAGTACTTTAAGCAACTCTCCTTCGCATCTGCTTTTGAGCATCTCACCCCGCACTTGGAGTCGCAAAAACCTGTTTAAATCATTTCTATCACATCATCAAAAAATAGTTTAAATTTTTACAAGACAAATATATACAACTTTAATTATCATGTCTAAAAATTTGATTGCAACTTTAAAATATGAAAAGTAAAGGTACATTTTTTGTGATAATTATTATCATTAGTAATCGTAAAAAAAGTAATTATAGAAAAGTAAGCTAATTCGTAGTATTGTTTTAAAAATGAAAAACCTTATTCTGGAACAATTTTTTTTAGATAAATGGGACTTTTATTGTGAAAGGGAAGGAATATAATTTAATATTTTAACTTTATGAAGGAACATTTAAGATGAGAGGAAACTCAGATAGAACCATACATATAATGTACGCAAAACATACTATTCATAATTGTGGCAAGATTGCAAAATGACTTGGTTTTGGTCAATAATATTATAAAAGATTATAACCACATGACCCCACTGATTTTTTGCTTTTTTTTTTGTTTTATAATATATGGCAAAATTTAAATGTTATATACTAATTGACCTAACTAAAATTTTGTAAAATTTCTAATATTAGGATCAAATAGAAAATTATAACTTTCTCACTTAAATCTCAATCTCATATCATTATTACCTCTTCTATATATAATATATGTATATTCATATTTATAAATTAATTAATAATCTATTTTATATTTTTTTTTGAAGTAATTAATTATTTATAAACAATTTGTCTTTAGAAAATTATATTATGAGTCAATAGGATTTATATATACATGCATATAAATATATATATAATTAACAATTATTATATTATCATTGTAATCAAATATATGTTTTATATATGTAATTCGAAAATATAAAATTATTCAAAAAAATTGGCTTGAGGACACTGTCCCGAACCCCTGCTAAATTATTTATAACTTTATAATAATTTTGACCTCACTGAATATAAATTAAGGCTTAGTCCCTCTATATATATAGATATATAGATATATATGTAACTTACTTGAACCAGCTATTGTAGTCTGAAGCAAAGAAAAACTTAGTAGGGCGACAAGCATGAGACTAGCAAAGACTGGCTTCATCTGTATGGAAAGTAATCTATCTATATATAATATATGGTATCTTTGAGAGGGATTGCAGAGGAGTGATCGTGAAAGACTGTGCAAATGGTAGTGTTCTAGTGTGTTTATATATAGTGTCATAGCTAGTACTGTGCATAGTGGAAAGATTGGTGAATACGTACGCATAGAAATATATGTTCAGACCATAGAATTTAAATAAGATTGGAGTACAGTCTGTTTCTACAAGTGGTTGGCAATTTTAAAATCCTTTTTCCATCTCGGGATAATGGGATGTTTGGTTTGACAACTGAATTTTTTTAATATTTATTAAAGATAGCTTACAACCATGAAAAGTATGAAACGCGTTCAAAATTGTAAGCCATGATGGGCCCTTAGAATTATTCAAAAATAGCTAATTAAAACCATGAAACACATTATATAACTTAATTATTTCACAGATTTTTTAATCCAAAAATATTGTCCTAAGATGGAATAAATCAAGTATGAAAGCCACAACGATCTAATTATAAATTAAAGTAAGTTTCTCGAAGATAGAACATCCGTTTTGATGAGACAATCAAAAAAGTTTGATTTTATCAAAAATGAGGATGAACCAAGTGTGTACAAAGGTTAGTGAGAGCACTATGACATTCCTAATACTATATGGTGATGTATTACGTGTAAGGAATGACATGCTGATGATACAATCAGTAAGATGCGGTTGTTTAAACACTTCTATATTAAATACTTGGGAGAAGCATCCTAACATTCCATTGGGGATAAAGATCTATAAAAATAAATCATAAAGGATGCTCGACTTAACTCAAGAAACATACATTGATTCAATGTTAAAGAAGTTTAGCATGCTAAACTCCTAGAGGTCTCATGTTAATGAGTCAGGAAGTTAATCTCTCCAAAAAATTGTCCCTAAAGACACACAAGCGATTGCATGATAAAGATGCATAATGCTTCGGCAATAGGATATATTATATATAGAATGACATGCATTAAAACCTGATATTGTTTATGAGTGATAAACATATATCAGTTCAATACTGGAGAAAAATATTATAAAGGAGTTTCTAATGGTAGGTCTATTAAAACCAGAGGGCATAATAGACTCTTTTTTTTCAAACTAACAAAGACAATAACAAATCTGTTTTAGGTTATGCAATTACCTTGAACGATGGTACAGTGAATTGAAAAGATTTCAAACAGCAAAGAGTTGCTGATTTAATAACAAAAGCATATTATATAACTATAAGTAAAGTTGTAAAGGTGATTATTTGGATGAAAAAGTTCATTAAAGAACTTGAATGGTTCATAGCATTAAAATAGTTTAATTCACTAAGGAACCTAAGACTTATCTGAATTCTAAACATGTGTTATAGCATTTTAGAATGATTAATAGAATCATTGAAAGAGCAAATGACACCATAGATATGGTAGAATCTCAAAACATTACAGATCCACTAACTAAAGTATTTTATCAGCAATTCAAAATATCGTCATTTAGAGAAGAGGGTATGAGTTACCAAGGGCGATCAACTTTAGTGCAAGAGACAGATTGAAAATAGTATGCCCTCAAGCCAATCACATTGGATGTAATAAGCATATACTTTGTAATCTTATTCGTTTATTAATAAAAGTATCAATGCATTTCTTTATTTATGATTAATTAGCTGAATTAATAATATGAATAAACCTATAATTTTGAGCAATATTTTTAGAATCATTATGATGATCATGCTAATGAGATCTAAATTCTTGATAACTCAAAAACTAAAATGTTCATAATCGTGGGATCACTAAAAAGGGATTACAAAATTCGGATAGATTAGTACATACTATGTTTGCGCTTTCGACAAGGATGATTGATTTCATAATTATTTTTATAGAGACACTAAAGCAAGTGAAAGGAATATGCCCTTAAGCCAATCACATTTGATGTGATATGCATATACTTTGTAATCTTATTCGTTTATTAATAAAAGTATCAAGGCATTTCTTTATTCATGATTAATTAGCAAAATTAATTAAATGGATAAACCCATAGTTTTCGAGCAATGCTTTTAGAACCATGATAAGGATCATGCTAATAAGATCTAAATTTCAAATAGCTCAAAACATACCTTCATGAAAAATATTTCAAATTGAACAAACTAAAGACAAAGAGATAATATGAATCATACCTTCATGCAACATTGTTAACTTAGTCACGTTAATGAAACAAGACTAAACAAGTTGTATAAAGATAGGCTTTTAAAGCCTTTTGATTATAAATCAAATACAACTTATTAATCTTGTATCATGGACAATATGACTAAATCTCCATTTAATGGACATTGAGATAGAGTTGCAGAGTTGTTAGAGATGATACACACAGTCGTGTGTGGGACCTATGACAACAAATGTAAGATGAGGGTATTCATTCATTACTTTTACTAATGATTCTAGATTTTGATATATGTACTTGATGAAATACAAATCCAAATCGTTTGAAACATTCAAAGAATTCAAAAGTGAAGTATAGAAACCAAAGGCCAAAAGTATTAAAGTTCTTCGATTAGATCGAGAAGGGAATACTTATGCAGTACGTTTCTAGATCGTCTCAAACGAAATGGTATTATCACGAAATAGACATGGTGATGATCCATAATGAGTATTACCGATCTTCTAGTATCCTTATAGGGTTATGCCCTAGAAATGACTGCATATCTACTAAACAAGGTACCTTCAAATTTCGTCCCTCATACTTCATATGAGTTATGGATAGGGAGGAAACCAAGTCTTAAGTATGTTAAGATTTGGATTATTCAGCTTATGTCAAAAGGTTAAACATATAAGCTTGTAACAAGCTATGATAAGTGTAAATTTGTGGGATATCCTAAAGAAAGTTTAGGGTATCACTTCTATAATCCAACTAATTAAAAAGTGTTTGTTGAAACGTGTTGCCTTATAGGAAAAGAAGTTTTTCCTTAAAGGGTTTGTAGGAGTAGAATAGATCTTGAAGAAGTTCAAAAATCACAAAAACTACAGATCAAGTGAAAGAATCTGTACAAGTAGATAAACCTACTGTACTATAACCAAGTTGTAAATCTGGTCTAGTACCAAAGATACCTAAAAGGTATAAATTCATTATAGATGATGATGATGGAGTATGCATCATAGTGGATGATGATCTAGTTACATACGGTTAGACATGAGTACTAGATACTCAAGAGAAATAACCGATGACCATAAAATTTGAAATGGGCCTTTGGAGAAAGACTAAAACAGATGGCAAGGTGGAGACCTATAAGACCTAACTAGTGGTAAATAGATTTCAAACAAGGTCAATGGGTTGACTATGATGAAATTTTTCACTAGTAAAAATGCATATATCCATTCAGATTTTATTTGCAGTTGCAGCTTACTATACAAAAGGATGTATGCATGATACAACCAAGATGATTTGTCTCCATAGAGATGGAATAAATCAAGTATAAAAGCTACAACGATCAAATTATAGATTAAAGTAAATTTCTCAAAGATAGAACATCTGTTTTAATAAGACAATCAAAAGAGTCTGATTTTATCAAAGACGAGGATGAACCAAGTGTGTACAAAGGGTTAGTGGGAGTATTGTAACATTCTTAGTATTATATGTTGATATACTACCGATAAGGAATGACATACTGATGTTACAATCAGTAAAGATGTGGTTGTCTAAAAACTTCTCCTTTAAGGACTTGGGAGAAGTATCTTAACATTCTATATAGGATAAATGCATATATAGATATATCATAAAGGATGCTCGGCTAAACCCAAGTGACGTATATTGATTCGTTGATATGTAATAGACTTGATATTGCTTATGCATGATAAACAGATATATGTTCAATTTTGGAGAAGAACATTAGAAACGAGTTTCTAATGATGGATCTAATATAAAACTAGATGTCTTAACAAACTTAAGTTTATTCAGACAAACCAAGATAACAGCATATCCGTTTCAGGTAATATAATTACCTTAAACGGTGCTTCAGTGAGTTAGAAAAGTTCCAAACAACAAAGAGTTGTTAATTTAATGATAAAAGACATAGTAAATAACTATAAGTGAAGCTGCAAAGGTGATTATTTGATTCAACAAGTTCATTACAGAACTTATAATGGTTCCTAACATTAAAGGAGTTTAACTCGCTAAGGAACCTAAGTCTCATCTAAAATCTAAACATGTGTTGTAGCACTTTCATATGATTAGATGAATCATTGAAAAGGAGACGACACCATAAAGATGACAGGCTCTCAGTACATCATTAAAAATTCATTAACTAAAGCATTTACTAAGCAATTTGTATGTCACTTAGAGAAGAATGGTATGGGATACCAAAGGGCGATTGACTTTAGTGCAAGTAGGAGATTAAAAGTAGTATGCCCTTAAGCCAATCATATTTGATGTGATATGCATATACTTTATAATCTTATTCGTTTATTAATAAAAGTATCAAGGCATTTTTTTATTCATGATTAATTAGCAAAATTAATTAAATGGATAAACCCATAGTTTTCGAGCAATGCTTTTAGAACCATGATGAGGATCATGCTAATGAGATCTAAATTCAAGATAGCTCAAAACATACCTTCATGAAAAATATTCCAAATTGAACAAACTAAAGACAAAGAGATAAAATGAATCATACCTTCATGCAACACTGTTAACTCAGTCACGTTAATGAAACAAGACTAAACAAGTTGTATAAAGATAGGCTTTTAAAGCCTTTTGATTATGAATCAAATACAACTTGTGAATCTTGTATCATGGACAATATGACTAAATCTCCATTTAGTGGACATTGAGATAGAGTTGCAGAGTTGTTAGAGATGATACACACAGTCGTGTGTGGGACCTATGACAACAAATGCAAGATGAGGGTATTCATTCATTACTTTTACTAATGATTCTAGATTTTGATATATGTACTTGATGAAATACAAATCCAAATCGTTTGAAACATTCAAAGAATTCAAAAGTGAAGTATAGAAACCAAAGGCCAAAAGTATTAAAGTTCTTCGATTAGATCGAGAAGGGAATACTTATGCAGTACGTTTCTAGATCGTCTCAAACGAAATGGTATTATCACGAAATAGACATGGTGATGATCCATAATGAGTATTACCGATCTTCTAGTATCCTTATAGGGTTATGCCCTAGAAATGACTGCATATCTACTAAACAAGGTACCTTCAAATTTCGTCCCTCATACTTCATATGAGTTATGGATAGGGAGGAAACCAAGTCTTAAGTATGTTAAGATTTGGATTATTCAGCTTATGTCAAAAGGTTAAATATATAAGCTTGTAACAAGCTATGATAAGTGTAAATTTGTGGGATATCCTAAAGAAAGTTTAGGGTATCACTTCTATAATCCAACTAATTAAAAAGTGTTTGTTGAAATGTGTTGCCTTATAGGAAAAGAAGTTTTTCCTTAAAGGGTTTGTAGGAGTAGAATAGATCTTGAAGAAGTTCAAGAACCACAAAAACTACAGATCAAGTGAAAGAATCTGTACAAGTAGATAAACCTACTGTACCATAACCAAGTTGTAAATCTGGTCTAGTACCAAAGATACCTAAAAGGTATAAATTCATTATAGATGATGATGATGGAGTATGCATCATAGTGGATGATGATCTAGTTACATACGGTTAGACATGAGTACTAGATACTCAAGAGAAATGACCGATGACCATAAAATTTGAAATGGGCCTTTGGAGAAAGACTAAAACAGATGGCAAGGTGGAGACCTATAAGACCTAACTAGTGGTAAAAAGATTTCAAACAAGGTCAATGAGTTGACTATGATGAAATTTTTCACTAGTAAAAATGCATATATCCATTCAGATTTTATTTGGAGTTGCAACTTACTATACAAAAGGATGTATGCATGATACAACCAAAATGATTTTTCTCCATAGAGATGAAGTAAATCAAGTATAAAAGCTACAACGATCAAATTATAGATTAAAGTAAATTTCTCAAAGATAGAACATCTGTTTTAATAAGACAATCAAAAGAGTTTGATTTTATCAAAGACGAGGATGAACCAAATGTGTACAAAGGGTTAGTGGGAGTATTGTAACATTCTTAGTATTATATGTTGATATACTACCGATAAGGAATGACATACTGATGCTACAATCAGTAGAGATGTGGTTGTCTAAAAACTTCTCTTTTAAGGACTTGAGAGAAGTATCTTAACATTCTATTCTGGATAAAGGCCTATAGTGATAGATCATAAAGGATGCTCGGCTAAACCCAAGTGATGTATATTGATTTGTTGATATGTACTAGACTTGATATTGCTTATGTATGATAAGTAGATATCAGTTCAATTCTAGAGAATTGTTAGGGTTTCAACACAGTGAAAGCAGCGGAATTTAAAAATTTTTTCGAAACCCTAAAACAGGATCCATGCGAAATCCATATTAATTCAGAGGTTTAGATTATTTTACCGATTATCCGAGATGGACAGAAGACGATGGAATTCTGGAACGGCTTCGAATCTTCAACGCAATCCAGTGACTGCGTCTCTACGGTATCTACACGAACGCTCCGCGAATCGTCCCATGATCTGCAGCAAAAGGAACCGCGGTACTAACCACCAAGATCAGGATTTTCCAATTATTTTTCTCTCTAGCCTCTTTCTGAAAGCGGCTAGGGTTTTTAGTTTTTCCTTACGTGACTTTTAGACTACTGATATATCATATATATAGTAGTTAATAGGAATTAACTAAAACCTAAAATAAATAGAAAAATAAAATCCGAATTTATATATATTATATTTTAATTAAGTCTTACTTAATTAATATACATATATACAAATTATCCTATTAATTTAAATTCGTAATTTTTAAATACTATCAATCATATTGACATATTTAAAATACTTACAATTTAAATTAATTCCCTTTTAATTACGTTCTAAGTGTGTGACCCTATAGGTTATTATTATGTTGACAATAATTTTAAAATCATATTATAAAATTATAAACAGTGAGTGGTATCTAGTAATGCATCACTGCTACCCAAATAATAATAAGATCGGTGATTCGATACAACCTTTTCGTGACCAATGTTTCAATGTAATTTAATCCTTTTAACCTTATATCCTAGATTAAACTCGAGGCATGGAATGTGTCATACTCTTCATAATTTAATCTGAGTTTTCTTGATCAATGAGTAGACTATATGAAACAAATCAATATTTGAGCATGGTCATGCATTTTATAGTCCTACTCAATCAAGAGGCCTATGGATATCACCCCTAATATATAGGAGGGTTAAATTCCATCTAGATCACTCATATTCCTCACACAATTCATGATGTACCCAATAATCACCTTTATTGTCCACCCTATTAAAGGTGACATTTGATGATATCAAAGTACACAAATTCTCGTGTAATAATATAGTGACTTCAGGTCGGAGAATCATTACATCATTGTCACTATAAGAATTTCTTATGACACTTTGCATAATGCTCCATGTAGAATTCTCATGGTGGGTCAGTCCAGTACATTGTTCTCTAACATGTACCTATGCATTGACTCAAATATCTCATATATTTATGACCAATGAGATTTGGCCATCAGTCAATCCACATACTAATCTCAATGCATCATTGTTGTCCCATTAACAATGATACTCGACTAGGGACATTTAAGAGCAATGATACTAATTATAATTATATAATCTCATGTTCAAGTTACATACTTAAAGCTATATAATTCGTATCATTATTCTAAGGGCTTTTATTATGTTAACATTTATATAACGCAGTAAATGAAATCATAATAAAATAATCCATTTATTCAATCAAATATAATATCAAAAATGTTAAGCAATTACATCAAATAATTAGCCTCTAGGGCATATACTCTAACAATTAACATTAGAAAAGATTTTCTAATGATGGATCTGATATAAAACTAAATAGTTTAACAAAATCAAGTTTGTTCAGACAAACCAAGATAACAGCATATCCGTTTCAGGTAATATGATTACCTTGAACGGTGCTGCAGTGAGTTGAAAAAATTCCAAACAACAAACAGTTGCTAATTTAGTGACAAAAGACATAGTAAATAACTATAAGTGAAGCTGCAAAGGTGATTGTTTGGTTGAACAAGTTCATTACAGAACTTATAATGGTTTCTAGTATTAAAGGAGTTTAACTCGCCAAGGAACCTAGGTCTCATATGAAATCTAAACATGTGTTGTTGCACTTTCATATGATTAGATGAATCATTGAAAAGGAGACGACACCATAAAGATGACAGGCTCTCAGTACAGCATTAAAAATCCATTAACTAAAGCATTTACTAAGCAATTTGTACACCACTTAGAGAAGAAAATGGTATGGGGATACCAAAAGGCGATTGACTTTAGTGCAAGTGGGAGATTGAAAGTAGTATGCCCATAAGCCAATCACATTTAATGTGATATGCATATACTTTGTAATTTTATTCGTTTATTAATAAAAGTATCAAGACATTTCTTTATTCATGATTAATTAGCTAAATTAATTAAATGGATAAACTAATAGTTTTCAAGCAATGCTTTTAGAACCATGATGAGGATCACGCTAATGAGATCTAAATTCAAGATAGCTCAAAACTAAAATTGTTCACAATCATTGGATCAATAAAAAAGGGATTAATAGATCCGGATAGATTGGTACATATTATGATTGCTCTTACGAAGAGGATGATTGATCTCATAATCATTTGTGTAGAGACACTAAAGCAAGTATGTAAGTGCTTATTAGAGAATAAGTTCACTGAACGTGACTCGCTCAAGGAACGCCTAATGGAGTTTTACTTGTCTGTCAATAGGAGCTCCTCATGTGATAGTCGTACAAGTGATCCTTGGACTTGAGATCATCATAATATCTTGTGTGTACTAAGTTATACTTTAACATATTCCTTAAGACTTGTTGGTATATCAAAGGATATGCTTGGGTATAATAAGGTACACATAGAGATAAGTGAATGATCAACAAAAGATTAACCACTTCCAGTAACGAGGGAGAATGTCTTATGCGATTCAATAAGTAACAACTCGAAAATCCCTGACCAGGATTGAATGGAATTAGAAAGGAGTTTCTAATTTACATTAATCAGAGTTGTATATTTGTGAATTAATGCATATGATCAAATCAGATAAGACTTGATAGAAATTTCATGTCTTCTATTTGATTGGAACATTGTATGGTATAATAATTGAATTGTACGGTAACTATTCACTGAAAGGTTCTTTTACGATCAAATGTTAAAATTTATATTATCTGGAATGTCGATTAATCGCTAAGGGGGCTTACCCTAATTGTGAAATAATTATTTATTTTGAATTAAAGAGTTAATTTATAATAAATAAATTAGAATTGTTTTAATTTATTTATTATACAACCGGTTTAATATGGAGAACCTAAATGGTCACACCGTAAAATAGTAATATTTATTTTAGAAGTGGATGGCATAATCGTAATAATAAATTAAGTATATTTAATTTATACTATAGTGATAGAATAAATTAAATAGCTTAATATTTATAGTTTAGTAGTTTAGAAATACTAATTATAAATTAATAAGATGAATCTTATTATTATTATTATTATTATTAGTAGTAGTATTATTGTAAATAATTAAGTTCCTAAATGGTTTAGATATTATAATTATAATAATTAATTAAGTTACTAAATGGTTTAGTAATTAATTAATAAGAAGTACTCTCATTATTAAATAATTAAATTCCTAAATAGTTTAGGAATTGTAATTAATTAATTTAGTTTCTAAATGAATTGGGAATTAAATTAAAACCCTAATCCTAAATTGTTTAGGAGGGTTGACTATATCTATAAATAAGAGGAGTCTTATCATAGATTAGGGTTACACACTATTTAACAAGAATAGAGAGAGTACTTCACAATTCTTTATATCTAAGGAGTTAGAGATAGAGAGAATTAGGGCAAGCCACCCATGGTTTGGAGAAACCAAAATCTACTTCTTTAATTCATAGATTTTTTGGTGGATCAATTCTAGAGACTTCATACTTAGGGAGCTAACATTGATCAGTGGAATCTAATCGGTGAATTTTGAAGAAGAACGCGAAGGGTTAAAGGAAGTTGAACTTGTACCTGTTGAAGCTTGGTTCTGTAAAGGTATAAATCTTTTATCCTTCCTCAATTCATAATAGTTGCATAAGAAAAATTCAGGTTATTGATTTATAGAAAAATTTTAAAATCTGATTTTTCTTACTTTCGTTGCGCTTATATAATTTGATTATATGTATGCCATATTTTTGCATACCAACAGCAATTATTTAGGTGCTCATTAGAGAATAAGTTCACTGAACGTGACTCGCTTAAGGATTACCTAATATAGTTTTACTTGCCGTCAATAAGAGTTCCTTAAGTGATAGTAGTACATGTGATCGTTGGACTTGAAATTATCATATTACCTTGTGTATGATGAGTTATACTTTGACATATTCCTTAAGACTCTTTGGGTATAACAAATGATATGTTCGAGTATAATAAGTTGTATGTGGAGGTAGGTGAATGGTCAATAAAAAATTTACCACTTTTGGTAAAGGAAGAGAATATCTTATGTAATCCGATAAATGACAACTCAAAAATCATTGGCCAATGTGAAATAAAAATTAGATAGAAATGAGTTTCTAATTTACATTACAGTTGTACATTTGTGAATTAAAATGCATATGATCAAATAAAATAAGACTTGACAAAAATTTCATGTCTTATATTTGATTTGGACATTGTATGGTAAAATGATTGAATTGTACAGTAACTATTCACTAAAAGATTTTTTATGATCAAATGTTGAAATCTATATTAAGTGGAAAGTCGTTGATTGCTAAGGAGGCTTATCCTTATTATGGAAAAAAATATTATTTATTACATGAATTAAATAGTTTAATTCATTATATAAATACGATTAGAATAGTTCTAATTAATTTATTGAACAATCGGTTTAATATGGAGAACCTAAATGGTCACGCCGAGAAAATATTTATTTTAGAAGTAGATAACTTAATGGTAATGATAAATTATGTATATTTAATTTATACTATGATGATATAAAAAATTAAATAGCTTAATATTTATAATTATATATTTTGAAAAAACTAATTATAAATTAATAAGAAGAGTCTTATTATTATTACTACTATTATTATTATTTAGTTCTTAAATAGTTTTAGAATTAAATAATAAGTACTCTCGTAATAAATAATTAAGTTCTCAACTGGTTTAAGAATTGTAATTATAATATTAAATTAATTTAGTTCCTAATTAGATTATGAGCTTAATTAAAACCCTAATTTTAAAGAGTTTAGGAGGGTTAGCCATATCAATAAATAAGATGAGTCTTATTATGGGGCTAGGTTACACACTCTTCCACGAGAAATTAAGAGATAGTACTTCATATTTTTCTCTACAACTAGAAGAGAAAAAAAATTAGGGATAATCACCCATGATTTGAAAAAATCAAAACCCACTTCTTGAATATTTATTAATCCTTGATGGATCACCTCTAGAAGTTTTACACTTTAGGAGCTGAAATTAATCCATAGAATCTAATCAGTGAATTCAAAGAAGAACACAAATAATTAAAAGAATGTGAACTTATACATGTGAAAGTTTAGTTCTACAAATATATAATTTTTTTTATCATTTCTCAATTAATAATTATCGTTTGTGATAGAATGTCAGGCCATATAAACTAATCTGAAATTTCATCTTGATTCAAAAAGTTATTTCATTAAGAGTATAGTACATTAGAATATATACGTTCTCAATTTTTTCATTAATGTTCCAATGAGACTTTATTATTAGGTATTACTTCAACACTATTAATAATTATGAAGTTGATTAGTTTTAATATATGCGAAGCTTTAGGCTTCTTAATTGTCTTCGTTACAAGATGAAGATGAAGCTTGAAGAGTTGGTTCCCAAAAATAATATAGCAATTCTGATGATGCTCGCTAGCTGAGAAATTGCTAAAAACCAGTGTGTTTTTTAAAGGTTTGCCATCTTTATATATATATATGATTTAGATGCTCTAAATTTTTGTTTATCCAAATTCCAAAATAACATGTTATCCCAAATAAAAAAATTACTACATATGACGATTAGTTTATGAGATTCATAGTTTAATGTGACATTATTCTTCACTTTAAATTTGGGTTCAGACCAGCTATTTCATATCTTATATTCCAGTCTTACTTAATAATGCGAATATGCGATCCAATGCGATCCTCTACCTACTTACTTCCATTGTGCAAGTTTCGTTGCGGAAAGAGAACGAACCACCTTAATTTTTGACAACCGAGCCTGAAGTGAAATCACAAAATTAAATGTGGGTTCCACACGCAAGATCTAATAAAAAAAAAAAGGATTAAGGAACCTTCTCAAGAGATGGAGAGATTTCGTAAGCAATTATGTAAAAAAATAAGTATAAACACATAATAATCAAACACTATATATATTTATACTATTAAACTTTTAATTTTTTATGTTTCAGCTAACTAAATATGCATTCACCAAAATCATTGTGTTTTTGCTTTTCCTCCTTTTTGCAGTTTTGGTGAGGCTAAAAATGTAAAATGGGCCACAATTCACAAATGAAAAAGGAGTGGTTGAAGAGATAAACAGTGAAAAGGAAACAATGAAAAGGAGGGTGGTTGGACTATCAGAACCCTATAGATAAACAATGAAGCACCATTATTGTGGAAGAGCCATTTATGATTTAACATATGCAGCACGTCTAAGGGATATGTACACCTAATAAAGGCCTGAAAGGTGGCTTCGATAATTTCCCATTCATTCTCATTGATTAATTAATGACCCTTTGAATTTATTGAAGTGTAAGCCCAACTCAGTTTAACTAGGTTGAGACTTAAAAACTGTAGCTGTCACCACTCAAGATAAATATATCGAAGAAGTTGAGAGTATATTTTTTGACCAAGAGTCCCACAGAATCGTTTCTTGAATAGTGTAAATGTCAATTGATGGGACATCTCCCATCAACCCACATGGCCTTAGGGCGATGTAACAAGTTAAAGTGACAGGAGTCAGGTTTTGAATTATAAAAGAGACTTTCATGTAATAAGAAAATATTAAACACACTTTACACTTGAAACTCATTAATTGACAATATATTTCTCGACTCTATTCACTAACATATATATTGGAAATGTCTCATGACAGCACAAACCATTAACTACCGTAAGGATGTTCGTGCAGGTCTGAGCGAATAAGAGCCCACATTAGACACACGTACACGAGGGCTAAAGGGCTAAGTCGACATCGAAATTCTTAAAACAAACTAAGTTGAGGAGGAAAAGAATCAAAATCTTAGGGGTTAATTTGATTATTAAGTACTTGAAAATGTCAAAGAGTCAAATAATGAACATTAAGATTGATATTTGGGTAGATAGTACTACTAAATTTTTTTATATGGTCATTTGCTCTCAATTAGAAAGAATACGAAAGGTATTAAGAATTGAGATGGTTTTTGAGACATTTCTCTAATTTTTAAAATTATCCATAAAACTTACATAAGTAGTCTTACATTCCTAAATATGTTTCTAGGATGTTTCATTTCTTGCTTGAAACCTTTTCTTTAAAAACTAGCCAATATTTTCTCAGCAAACCCAACTTCTACGATGGAAAAGTATTATCCTTTGTGGCCTTGTAGTTTTTATTACAAAAGAATATAATTATTAAAAAAATAAATCAATCAAACTACTCAAACCCTGCCTTGCAACTTAGAAGTGACTAGTTTAATTAGAAAAAATATAAAAATAAATAAATAAAGGTGACTCATTTCAAGACTTTCTCAAACCCGCACTCATGTTGATGCTTTAAACAAATTGAGTTTGAACTTTTTTTGGGTGATGCTTGATAAGTCCAATACTCGTTTATTAAGGCCGTAACATGATGTTAATGTAAGCAACAATGCCGTTTAAAATAATCTAACGGCTAGAATTAGTTAAAAATAAATGACTGCGATAAAAGTCTTGTATTTTTTTATATTATTATCGCTTGCAAACATTTAAAAGGATATCAAATTATCAAAAGAACAAAATTTCAATCTCTTCTTCTTCTCTCCCTCAATTTCTTCCAATTCTAGCTGAGAGACTCTAAGCTTCAATAATTTTAAGGTAAAGAACTTTAAAAAAATTAAAAATAGATAAATACGAGTTAACTTATATTTGAAAAGAAAGCAAGTAAAGAGCAATTTTAGGGGCATGTTGTTTGGGCCTTTTCAATTTTGGAAGGCTGTCCGTAACCCATAAGGATCTAAATTCTCAAGCCTCAAAGAAATGAGCTAAACTTAAAGTACAAAGGGTACGATAGTTGTTGTTGGCGATTATTGTAATGAAATTATAATGTAATTTGTTTTATAATCAGAGAGAATTTATGACTTTTAACGAATCAGTATGAGGGTATTTTTCTGACAGTGTACACAATCTATAATTAATTAATAATTTATGAATTGTGTGTATATTAATTAATAATTTAATTATATCTTATTCGTATAAGTTGTAGGCAGTACACTACAAACCTATTACAAACTTTAAGTTAAAAGTATTTCACAAATAAGTTCCAACAAATAAAGCTTTTAGTAGTATGCATGGGTATAATAAGGATGTGTGCTTGGGTTGTTAAGATGGAAAATGGAATTAAAAATTTATTTCTTGTTACTAACTTGACTAAATTATTTATTAGTTAAGAGTTCAAGCTATTGTGAAACTCAAGTAGTGGTGGGCTTTCACCATGAATTGACAGACAACGGCGAGAAGGTTATGGGTCTAAAAACTTGGTTTTTATTTTAATGACAAAGACCTAAAAGAAGAATAGAAAATAAATGAATCGAGTTACGAAAATATATAAATAAAAATAAATGTAATTAAATAACATTCGTTTTATCTTATACTTTCTTATATATAATTTTGATGCAATTTTATTTCATTCATTGCAGTTCCGTGAGAAGTGTAATAACTTTAATGCTATGGTTGAATTAAATGAACGAAATAAAGAAATAAATAGAATAAAAGGTAGAATAATTTATTCTATTTTAATTGAAATGAGTTATTATATATCCTCACTCAAAGAATAAAATTTATACATTTAGAAAAAATAAAAATAATTTATTTCATTTTAATAAAAAAATTATATATAAAAAAATTATTTTATCAAAATAAATTATTTTATTTTTATTTTTATTCTTTTAATCTAAACATAATATAAAATTGTATTGTCTATCTACTACTATAGGCTTTACTTTCACTTATATCTTCTTGTTATTTTCTTGTTTTGCATGACCCTATATGTTGAGCCTAAATTTTTAACCAAATGTCTTTTGTCAGCTTTCATAGGTGTAACAGTTGTACTTGGCCAATGATTCTACTTAACTTAGTATTATTATTTTGTATGGATTGTTTAGTTTTTATTTAAGGATTTTTTTAGAATGTGTTTTTAGAACACATATTAAGTGTGAAATTTAATGCATAATATTATTTGTTTATGTATTTACACTGAATTCAATGTATAAGAAAATAATATACTAGTAAATTTTATGTATTGAATTCAGTATAAATATATAAAAATATAATATTTAGTGAATTTTATCTCTTATTTTTCGTATTTAATGTATATCCTTAAGACACATGTTAAGCAAATTCTTTATTTAAATGGTGTGATGTTTGGTAGATCAATAAACGTACATAGGCATACAGCCATGGCCATGTATATAGGCTAGGTTGGGGAAATCGAAGCATGCATGTGTGTCTATATTTCTAGCCGTCAAAAATGGTTGTATTTTTTATTTTCTGAACATGAAAAAGGAATAATAGTTTTTCCATTATTATTATTTTACTTCAATCTTTTTATACAAAAAGCACATGTTTTTAAATTTAACAAATTTTATGATACTACAATGTCATGATCTACGTATATGCATGTAACATTGTGCGTTGACTGATGGTTTTGAAGAAGTTTCATTTCGTTACATTCGAAAGTCTGGGAATAAAGTGTTTATGATTTAGTAGAGTTTGTTCAATCAATAAATTTTCTTTCATCTATTTTTAAATTTTCGTTACATTCCACGTACTTGATCTCAACCACAAAAAGAGAGTTCATTCTATTTTTAAACTATTATTTTTTCTGCATATTAATCCTTCTTACGTGTTTAGTATACTGTATACATTACGCTCGACTTTCAAGACTTCAGTATTACCTTATCATAATAGTCATTAATCGAATTCACCGACAACCAACGACGTATGAATCAATCTCAACATAACAAAATAATCACATGATTTTTGTCTAGTGTTGTATAGTACTCTCAACACTTTCTCCCAAGTGATGAGGGATGGAATTTAGTTAGGAGTGCAATAAAATTTAGGTAATGAATAAATTACAAGCATTATTTTCATTATTAAAATAAAAAATGAAATCACAAATGTAAGAAGAAATAACAAATTTACACGTTATGGACAAAAATTAAACTTAAAAATCAGAAGGTGGTCTCAATTTTAAGAAGTAAGCTAAGACCTCATTTTACACGAACTTGATCTAAGAAAATAATTGATAATTAATAAAGAAAGTCAATTAAGGGGTTCCTTTGAAAATAGCATTTATGGTCAAACCAGCCTACCATTTGGCTCCGCCATTTGCGGCAGAAAGCTCATATATGTGTCTTTTTGGTTGTGTGGATTAAGTCTTATTTTATCGTTTGGGAATTAAAATTAAAAATATATATATATTATGGTCACAAAATAAAATTATAAAAAATTAAATATAAAATAATATGTCGGATTATAATAAATTAATATTTTATTATGCATAAATGAATTTAATAATTATATAATCAATCATTATTATAAACATTATTTTTTATTTTTTATTTAATTTTTATCAACAAAACATTATTAAAGAAAAAAAATAAGAAAATAACAATTTGAAAAAATAGTAGGGGTTGAAACAAATTCTCTGTATTTTATCTTTTGGCGTTGTCCGTGGGTACGTCACTTTATTGCTTTGGAAACAATCCCAATCTTTTTGAGCATTTTGACTTTGATCTCGGTTCTCTCCACATCTACAGACTAGTACCAATCCTATCACTGATTCAGCGGCTCTTACGCTGCAGATAATATAACGGCTAATTGGTCCTATATTATACATTTGGATATATAAAATTATTATTAATTTTTTAATAGCAAATTTTATATATTTTTATATTTAAATTTTTTATAATTTATTTTAAATTATAATACAAAAAATCTCATAATTAATAATACTTTAAAAATATTATATAATATTCACCATTATATTAAATAAAATTAAATATTAACTTTTATAAAATCAATACCAACCTTATATTTTAAAATGTGGGGTCCAACTAGCCATAGTGTTGTTGTTATAGGTATTGTAAAAGAGAACTTATTTAGTGCTCTTGGAACATTGATACGTGGTATTTCAGATTAATCACATGTTATTATTTTGACATATGCAATGGACTTTTTATATATGAATTCATTGTATATGCTAAAATGACAGTATGTGATTGACCTGAAGTACAATATGATAATATTTTAAAAATACCAAATAATTTTTCATTATGCAAATGCTTTTGGGTCACGAGCTATTTTTCCGCATCTCATTCACTTATAGGGTTCTAACCATAAATTTCAAAGATGTGTTCTAAAAAAAATGAAGGAAAAAGCCAAAACTTTTTATGCCCCAAAATGGAAGCACACCTATAAAAGTGATTATTCTATGGTAAGTGAATAGAATAATCAAATTATCTTGATGAATATTAACCAATAATCATAAGTAATTCCATGCGTGACAGATGTTTATTATTTAATTCCGCAAACACCATTAAATTCAACCAAAATGTAAGCGCCTACATTTAAAAAAAGCCATAAGCCCATAATCAACATATGAGTCAACCTAATTGAGTCCCTTGTTGATCAGTTGGTTCTACACTTCAACTCACTCTTCCGTAATATCTTCTCATGTATAAATACTTATCATAGACATTTGTTAATAAAAAAAAAGAAAAGAAAAGAGAGAGAGAGAGAGAAATAACGTGCATAAAACATTACCCTGGTGAATTTCTTTGCAAAACCAAAAGCGATTAGATTAATGAAGACTTCAAGAAGAGTACCAAAATAGACTAATTAGTGATTTCATAATTACAAAATATATGAGACGAGTTGACTTTAACTGGTGATTTGTTTCGTTCAATTTGCCTACGAATGTCGGAACAAGACTTAAGAGGCGTGATGAGCGGTGTGATTGACATAGGGCTATTGCAACAAATGTCTATTAACTAATAAGAAGAAAAAAGATACTTCTCTTTTGTGATGTATATGTAATTATATACGTAAATTGTAATATGCTCCGTATGTGACTGGAAGGCACACTTATAAGGCTTTGTATGTCAAATCTATGACGTAATTATTAGAGGTTATATATATATATATTAGTCATCGTGACATACAAGATGTGTGTAATAATTTTTAAGTTATAATATTAAAATGAAAAGATAAGTGAAGTGATTTAAATTGGAAAAGGGAAGATTTGAAAACTTTTTGTTTGAAGAATTTGTTTTAATATGCTTAATAATGTATCCTCTTTGATGTGCTGCTGTCTATTGGCTTTTTTTATTAATTAAATGATTATTTACTTTGAAAAAAAATTAGAAAGAAAAAAACGTGACTTAGTTATGTAGCTTCTGCTTTATAATAAGAGATGCTATTACCCAAAAAAATAAACACATTATATATATATATATATATATATATATATATATGCTTTTGTATCTTTCCTATAATCGGGCAAGGAAATGGTGGAGAATCCTTCTAGTCCTTCGTTCTCAAGCCCCCATTCATTATTCAATCTCTTGCCCAACATCTCACTTAGGATTAACAATGCAATTTTATTCTTCTCCCAACACCTGATTAAAAATACAAATATGGCATGATGATTAAAGCTATATTTGTTTGTAAAAATTATAATTTCGGGATTATAATCTTAAGATATGAATTATAATTTCAAAATTATATTTGTTTATAAATATTACACTTAATATAAAATTATTAATCCTAAAAATGTCTTATTTAGTTTTAAATTTGAACTTGAGACTACACTAATAGTCTCAAGTCCAAATTTAAAAACAAATAAGACAAAGATGAGATTAATAGTCTTATCACAAGTATATTATTTGCAAATAAACATAACCTTGATATTATAATACATACATTAGGATTATAATCTTCGCAAACAAACATAGCATACGAGTATTAACATTCAAGCACCTTTATATTTGTTGGCCACCTATTTTGAGCTGCACTAATGGGTTTTGCTCTCAGTCAGCCCATTATTATTTAAGCCCTCATAAAGAACTTTTAAATCTAATATGCATGGGTCATTGTCTCGCTAAATAAGGTATCATACAACTACCATATACAATACTATTCTTATATGGTACTTACCTTTTTGAATATCATCTCCTTATACAATTCTAATTACGAATTCCAATCCTATTAAGATGAGGGATGCTAAACTATAAATATATGTGAATAATAAATGTACATCTATTTTATTATATCCTTAAGCTACTAAGTACTTGTGTCTCCATTGTTAACCTAGAGCATGTTCTTACTCTTATACCAGGGGTATTCTCCAGCATCCCAAATCATTAAGTACTTTTGGTGGTTCTTTTTGTACAGGTTTAGGTCCAAGTTGGACAAAAACAAGTGTTAACATTGGTGCTAAAATAAGGGATTTCTAGTATTTAGTAAAATTCCCTTTTTCAAACACTTTATGTGAGAATCCATGGGGATGCCATAACCCTCGCCAACTTATCATAGTAGTTCCTAAGGAGAGACACACTCGTACTTATGTTGCAAAACAAAAATAATTATGCAAGTTTTAGTGAAGGTCGGCACTCACAATTACGACTGAACAGCCAGTCCTAATCATTTAAAACTTCCCTATCCTTTTTGGATGAAGCCTTTTTAGAGTAAACAATCTCAAACTTTCCTAACCTGACCTTTCTATGTGACGCCTCCAAATTTGGGGCCACACAGCCCAAACTTGAGTTGTCAAAAGACTACAACAAAATTATTACAAGTAATGCAACGTACAATAATGTATAATAATACACAACTAAGTCTTTCACGATTATTGTCACACTATTTTATAACACGTGAAGACTACGATAGCTATCCCTCGGACTCTCACTCCATCCCCCGGCTAGACCCAGCTACGTTCTCATCTCCTGTTGAAAAACAAAGGAACAAAAAGAAAGGGTGAGCTTAAATAGCACAGTAAAGAATATCATGACTAAGATAATGACGAATAAATTATCGTTAACCTTCAACAGTTGAGTTCTTGATAGAATACAATAGACTACAAGGTTTATATCAAAAACTGCAGTTAAATTCTTGAACAACGTTCAGATCAATAATAGCAGCGGAATGAGCAATCTATTAGAAGAATAATGCAGACTATTATGTCCACTCGCTTCTCTTTTTAGGAAAAATATCATCAACTTTTATCATCTAAAATACCATTAGTCAAGATAATACAAATTCACAGTTCCTGGTCCGGGCCAAAAACATTCAATATAACACCAACGATCATGATTATACCAGATTCAGCCTTTGGTCATAATCATACCAAACAACAGTTCATCTTTGCACTACAGGCCAAAGATATTCAATATAACACAAACGGTAATGATTATACTAGATTCAGCCTTTGGTCATAATCATACCAAACAACAGTTCATCTTTGCACTACGGGCCAAAGAGAACATTCACCACGTGCCATAAAAGACACCGAACAGATGTATCACCTTTTAACCTATTATATCGCCTTTAACCTATCATCTGTTCAACAATTATATTGCATATGTGCCCCCGGCCACAGATATTCACAACAATTTAATTTTGGATGATTAGAATGATATAAATGATTAACAAAAGAAACAGGATAAATAATAAGTATCAAAAGTTTACTTTGTGCAGATTCAAATAATGCCCAAATTGTCAACATGATGTGGAATGAAATTCAAAAATGATATTTAAGATCCACAATTCAGAATAACGGTTACAGTTCAATAGAAAGATTCACGTAAATAGGAAGGTTCAAGAAATGATGAAGTGCAACTATTATGGAACATATAATAGTTTCAGGAATTATAGAAGCAATAGTTCCATAATAAGTTTCGATTTAGGTGTATGAAAGAAAATAATATCCCTTATCGTAGCAGGTTTAATTAACAAAAGGTGAAAGAAATTAATATCCCTTACCATAGTAAGTTTGAATAATGGAAGATGAAAATGATGGTATCTCTTATGAGTATAAAGAAAAATAATATCACTTACGAATATGAAAGAAAATGATATTACAAACAAATATGGAATAAAAGTGTCATGTGATAATTCGTGTAGACAAATTATTTCCACAAGAGACAAATAAGAAATAAATACAAATGGTTATTCCCACAATTTAATAAAAATTTAATACGAAGAGTTATTCACCAAACAGGTGGTAATCCGCGCAGTAAGGTTATTCTCAGATATTAATAAAGAATGAATACGAAAGGTTATTCACCAACAGGCGGTAATCCGCGCCGTAAGGTTATTCCCACAATTTAATACATGGAAATAAATGACACATCTTATGAGTAAGAGAGAAACGATAATATTTTCGAGAATCAAAGAATGATAATCCCTTACCTTAACACGTGACTGGATATTGATTAAAATGAGGTTGATTAACTTGAACAGTACTCATACACTTATAGATTTTCACAAATACTCAAGATGACTTAAGCACACTTAGAAAGAACTTACACAAAAAGTATTTAGATAGTGAAAGAAAGAACAAGTAAGAAAGTTTATGAAAAATCCTTAAGTTAATGCCTCTATTTATAGCCAAAAATCTTATCATAACTAAGATTTTCTAATTTAATCCAAACCGTTCATTTCAAGATAATGTTTAATCCATACCATTCATTTCATCTTTTAAGATTTCTTTAATGTAAACCATTCATTTAAAGATCATCTTTTAATCTACACAATCCATTTCAAATTTTATATTATTAAATTATCTTTAATATATACCATTCATTTTATATCACCTAACTTTATATTATAAACAAATAACTTTATCAATTCAATTATTCAACAATAATTCACACGTATTCATTATTATGACTAATTGTTATAAATACAGTGTAGTTGGCTTTCTGAGTTAGATATCAAGTCAATTAATTAATGAAATACAATTTTTTAAATAACATCATAATAGAGATAACAATAATGCAGAAAGTATATAAAAGAAAGAATACGTTATTGTGTAATGACAATTATTGATTCAATAATGTGAATTACTGTGCATATGCTACTGTGACAATTATCAGTTTAATATTATGAATTATTGTGCATGTGACAATAAAGTCAAATATTGTACGATAACCACTTTATCAGTTTAATAATACGAAACACTGTGCAATGTCGTGTGCTACTGTGCAATATCGTGTGCTACTGTGCAATACCGTATGTTACTATTCTTTTACCACTGGTATTTTAACAATTAAAAGTGATAGTACCATTGACCATTTAAAAATTATTTATGTCATTTTCTATATCCGAAAATTATTCGTTGTGGGGTCCACTAATGATTAGTTCGTACGGCGCCGTCGTACGAATATTCCCCGTCAGAACGAATATTCCCCGACCAAACGAATATTGTCCGACATAATATAATTTACACATAACATACTTAACTTTTAACTTTATCAATTTAACCACTTACTGTTTCATGAAAAAATATATATGAAGAAAAATTAAATTTTATATTTCATAAAATTTAGGGTCTTACATTCTAATCTTAATAGGGTTCAACTGAGATATGTTCGGTTTTGACCAAGGACCAATGAACACAGTGTCTGGTCCCTTTATGTAGAGTCAGTCATTATGTCACCCTTTATTACTTATAGGAGTTCCCATCAGCACATCTCTGCCTATCATTTTGTTGAACTGATAGAACTCTTTTTTCTTAAGAGCACTAATGGAAAAGAATTGAAAGAGAAAAGCTGGAAAGGGCTTAACACCCTGTTTATGGCAAAAGACCATGAAACTGTGAAAATGAGTATAAGAATTGGGCACCAATTGATTCAAGTTGAGACCAATGCTGTGAAGAAGTTCAAGAATGAACTCTAGAAGGGGAAAACGAAGACCAAAAAGAAATTGATGCTTAGACATAGTTATCCAACCACTTTCGGATTGCTAGTACATTCTCTCATCTTTTGTTGGCTTCCTAACTTCATAATTTTCAGGGATGTAGAACTTTGTTTTCAACAATTTCATATCTGCCTCAGAGATGGTTGAAAGGGTATTGGTGGTTCTATAAACATCTCTAGCTATTTAACCTTATTGTGGGCCTCCACTTCCTCAAGCATCCTAAAGTGTTCCACTACAAGCAATTTGTAAGTTTAACCCTCTAGGAAGCCCTCTATAGCCAAAGTAACCTCATCCTCAGCACGGGAGGAAGAAGACGGGTCCACAATACGAGAAAAGCTAGCCATCGAAGTTAATATTGAGAAAATGAGTAAAGAATGAGAAGATTTCTAAAGAGAATATCGATATTTGAGAGACAGCGAAGGTTGACGCCAAATCTGCTACCAAGAAGAATTAGGGCTTAATTCTTTTGCTAAGGAATTCGAGCTTTCAAATGCTAAAAAGTGGAACTATCTTTGCTCTTTCTCTATTTATATCTGTAATTGGCTACTCAATTGATTATGAGCGAATGGTTGAGGAATAATAGAGCACGAACCTTTATATTCACACATTTGTGGTATTGGAATTTCCTTGTTATATCGTTACAACCTTTAGTATTCCTACGCACATAGACCTTTGGGCTTATCGTATAAAAACTTTTATTGGGCTGGGTTTATCAATATTTAACTGAGTACTTTAAAGTCCATTTCTTAGCAGCCCACGTAGGCTCAATGGACACCCATTAGCCCACATTGAGTGGCCTATCCCTTTTGAGGAATAATTACACCACTTCTAAATTGAAGGTGGCTTATTCAATTATAAATTGAATTCTCCTTTGTAGACACCCAAATTTTGCACTTTTCTACTAACCCTGGCAGGAGGGCAAAGTCGTCACTTGACCCGACATGCGAAAAGGAGGGTGGACCCCAACACAAAGCCACCCCAGCGATTTACGGTCAAAGCCGCCACAACGGACAACGAGCATCCGGTCACTTGAGGTAAGGCAAACATTTGATCCAGAAAAGCCTGAGCTGATCACAAAAGGCGACTAATGGCCACTACGCTTACGATGTTCGGGGGTCTCGCTCCCCGGTGAGCGAGCGGCTGCCCAGCTCGCCGGTGAGCTGGCGGGGGTGGAAGGGGGCAGCGCCCCCTAGAAGCCAAGCACAGTTAGCAAATTCTATATCAAGTCGCAGCCCTCCGAACTAGCCTCCCAGAACAATATGGCACGTTTCCCAGGGATTTTCGGATTGCAAAATACAAGCCTTCTAGCAAAAAAATGAAAGACCGACATCAGATACGGAAATCGAGGAAAACACCGGAGCCAGCCGCAGCTGCACCTGCGGCTGGCCGCAGTTGCACCTGCGGCTGGCCGCAGTTGCATCTGCGGCCAAGATCTGAAGTTGCTAAATCGCTATTTCCAGTTTCATTTTCAGCAGACGCGGACGGAAGAAAGAAAAAGAGAGAGAGAGGCTACGGGAGCGAGAGAAAAGAGAGAAAAAGAGAGAGAAATGTGAGATTCTTCCACCTTTGGTTAGATCTTAATATCATATATTGTATCCTATGTTGATTTTCAAGTGTTAAAGCGTCTATTGCATCGATTGGAATGTGAAAAAATCCGAGTTTCATAGCTTTGTTGTGTTTTATGTATCAAATCTTGTAGATCTAATTTTATTTTGTTCTTATTGCATTTGTTGGGTGGATCTACTGTGGATCCGAAAATATTTGGTGCATTGCTATTTAAATAGTTTGATTTTGTGTATTTTGAAGTTAGATCCAACGTAGTCAAAATATGTTGTAGATCTGTGGATTAGGGACGGTTAGGGAGGATTTAATGCGGATGGAATCTCCTCCTAACCTCCCGATGATATCCTTTTAGTTTATTTTCTAGCTTTTACGTATGTAGCGATGTCGATGCATTTGTATTGCAAATATGTAATTTTCGGGCCTTAAAGCGATGTCGGATCGAAAATTGGGTTTAAGGCCCCGTAATAGTAAAGATATGTGATTGTGGGTGTTTGGGATTGTCTAGATGGCTCACATGCCCATGGATAGCCCCGACACGTTTTGAATGTTTGTTTTGATTTACGACACAAAAACGATTTTCCAAAATAAGGCAAACGATGAAGATTTTTTAAAAATGATCAATTTAGGATATTAGATTCACGAGGTTTAAAAAGTAAAGAATTTTGGCGAAACTTTGATCCTTGTTTGACGAAAAGGCTACATTTGGTTTTAAAATGTCATAAAAGATGTTTTCGTAAAAAATAAATAAACGTTTTCATTAAAATTTGTGCATAGGGTTAAAGAGTTCTAGAAGTTGCCTTCATTTTATTTATATTAACTGTTAGAAGGCAATGTATAGTCTCGATTCCTATTTGACAAAAGTTTAAAACTATTGTTTTCTAAAATGACATCTAATAAAAAACCTCAACGTTTTCGAAATTAAAATCAATCTTTCTTATAAAAAAGCGAAGCCTCGTCGTTTGGGTAAAAAGACGTCTAAACGCTTTCTTGACAAAACACATTTGCTATATAAAATCAAAGCAACTTTTTATGCGAAAATTCACCACAAACATTCATTTAGGCACACACACACACCCGCACACACACACACACACACATTTTAGGATTTAAAAGGATAGGAAAATATCGAGATTGCGGTAACCGTGTTTCACGGAAGTTGGGGGGTGCCTAACACCTTCCCCTCGCTTAAGCAAGCCCCCGAACTCTATGAATCTCGGTTTGCGGACCAATTAACTCGGAGTCACATATGAGCCAGCGATTACGAAAACAAAATTCGGATGAGTTGGTACATCCATTTCAAATATACCAACTGGCGGCTTTGGTCAATTGGCTCATAAAGAAATCGATCTTTCAAAACCCGTCGACATTAAGCCGACCCTTTTCAAAATCACATTTAATTCAAAAGGCTAAAATTGGAAAGGGCTTTTTACTATTAAAAAGCGAAACGACGAAAATCCCGGCGTCGGCATCCTTCATTCGGGTTTCGTCTTCGGTCTAAGTAGCCTCACTGGCTCCCGAGACCTACTTTGTTATACTCCTTCATTTCATTTCATTCTTTTAATAAGTGGATGACAATGTTGGGTCGCGTATTTTGAGTTATCCTAATGGGCTTTGTTGCCAATCATCCTATTATCTTTGAAGCGTCTATAATGGACTTTTATGTCTAATAGGCTTGGGTCATTACCTTGCTAACTAAGGTATAATATAGTTACTATATCTAATACTACTATTGTATAGACTTACCTTTTATTAGGGTCTCTTTATACAATTTTAATTAAGAATTACAATCCTACTAAGATGAGGGATGCTAAACTATAAATATAGGTAAAGAAATAAAGGTACATTTATCTTATTCTATCCTTAAACTACCAAGTATTTTTGCCTTCAGTCTTAACTTAGAGTCCGTTTTTACTCTCACACCGAATGTATTTTTCGGTGGCTCAAGTTATCAAGTACTTTTTGTGGTTCTCTTTGTACAGGTTCACGTCCAAAGTGGTAGTTGAACGTGTGGACGAAAGTGAGTATTAACAATATTGGATATTTTCTCCTACAAAGACACAATTAGTCACCAAATTTAGTCCTCTTGGTGCCGTCCTCATGCTCAGCTAAATTCTAAAATATATCTTTAGAATCGAATTTTAATAAATTAGGTTTTCAAAAAGAAAAAGAAAAAAGAAATGATCTACCACATTTGCAATCTTACACATATCTTTATAAAAATAACAATAATAAATTAGAAAATTGATATTTTCACAAGTAACAGTGTTAGAGTTTGTTTGAGATTGTTTAAAAAATATTATTATTGTTTTTGCTTTAATCAATTTTAAAATTTTGTATTTGGTAAATAAAAAGTACTTAAACTAGCAAAAAATAAAAATAGTTTAGTATAAAAAAATTGCTAATCACTTATTTCAATTCTAAATTACTAAAAGGTAATGTTTTTAGAAGTAAATATGGGTAATGAATGTAATTGTTAAAATAAATAGAGATATATTAGTAATATATTTAGTCAAACTTAATTATTAGATTTGATAAATAATTAAAAAAATAAATAAATAAATAAATTTGAGCTTCTAATTATTTTCCAAAAAAATTAATTATAAGCAATTTTAAAATTAGATTACCGAATATTTTTTATTTTTTTAAATTAATTATAAATAAATTTGACTATTTATAAGTTATCTCCAATTCAAATACACCTCCTATTGTTGGCCTAAATATTATGCACCACTAGGGGTGAACATAAAACCGAAAAACCGATCGAACCAGACCGAACCGATAACAAATCAAACCGACAAATATAAAAACCGAAAGAAAAAATAGAAAAAACCGATATTCAGTCGGCCGGTTCGGTTTTCTTTCTCAAAAAACCGAAACCGACCGAACCGACCGAACTTTTTTAAATTATAATATAATTTATATATTTTTTAATAATTATTTATTTTATATAATTATATATTTATTATATATATATATTTATTTATTTTTACTGCAGTCTATCTTGACTTTTTAAAAGATGAAATGGTCTTCCACTGTTAGGCCACATACAGTCATGCAGTGAAGGAAAATGGAGGATTAAAAGCCAGGACTAGATTTAAGGATATATCAAATAGTATCATAAGATTACAAATCCAACATATATGAACTTGGTAGCACATAGGGTCGGTCAACCCCTTGGCTCAATGAAATCCTGCAAATATACTACTGTGGCTAAAACTTAAAAGTTAAATGATAATATATGATAGAGGAAGCATTACTTGGGATGTCAGGTGGATAACCCTGTAGTACACTGTCCAAAAAATAGTCTTCATTCATGCATTATAACTTATTAACTTATATGAAATAATTTAGTTCAGAAATTTAGTTCACACAATTAGTTAAACAGTTATATTATATGTGTAATTCAACTATTAAGTTAAATATTTAAATGAAATACATATTTATTTAGTTATAATTATGAAAAAATAATTATTTTCTTTATGCTTAAGTTTTATAATCAAATAAACCGAATAAACCGACCGAATAAACCGAAAACCGATTACGGAGTAAAAATTTGGGCGGTTTGGTTTTAAATTTTTTAAAACCGACTTAAATGGTTTGATTATTTTTTTACATAAGAAACCGACCAAACCGACCGTTGTGCACCCCTATGCACCACCCTCGTGACCCAAACATAGTGCTACTATTCTCTGACATAAGAATGAATTTTACTTACTATTAATACGAATAGTTTGTAAAATTATATTTTTATTTATGAAAACATCAATTTGCATAAATTAGAATAATATAACTGATAATAAAAAAGAGATATTTTTTTTGTTTGATTATATTATAAAATTTACTTTTATTTGAGACATATTTGACACTAAAAAAAAATTGATTACCGAGAGAAGCGATGATCTGCTCTTACTTGCTGAGCGAGGAAGCTTCCTTTAAAACCCCTAACATTATTTCAAAACAAAAAATCACAATGTATATCATTTCTAAAATAAAAATAAAAAGGCTGTACAAGTGCCACGGAGTGTACAGTGGATACCCAAATCCGAAATGGACCCTACCCGCCATTTCATGTAGATCAAAATATATAGAGATACACACATGATATGCATACATTTCTCTCTCTACTAACCACTGTCTCTTCTAACCAACCTATTACTGGTCTACACTCCTCTGCAGCTGCTCACCTTACCCGCACTGTCGTTTCTTTCGTGCCACTCCATTTCTTTCATATAAACAATTATATATAGAGAGAGATAATTTTTGTGTATAACAATAAAACTGTTTTGCTTCTTCCGAAAAGCATACCCTTCTTCCTCTTTCTCTCTCTACCCTGCTATTTTTCAGTACTGCTGACAGACTACTGGTGCTGTGTTTGCTTCTGCTGTTTCATTTTTTGTCTCTGTTTTTGCTTCTTCAGAGTTTACAGATTGAATCTGTCGTGGGATTTGTTGTAAATATGGAGAAGAAACAAGGGTTCTTTTCGGCATTGAAGGAAGAGGTGGTGAGGGGCTTATCGCCGGTGAGGTCTCGGGGGAGGAGTCGGAGCGGGTCGCCGAGTCCGGGTTTTCTTAGGCGGAGCAAGGGCCACCTGGTGGCGCCGCCGGAGCAATTTGTTACGAGATCGGGGGGGTTTAGGTCGGCGGAGGCGCTGTCGCCTTTGAGGGAAGGCCCGGATGCCAATGAGGAGATGGATGGTGGTGATTCGAAGGTGGAGAAGTTGGGTCACTGGATGAAGGGTCAGCTGAGTCGCGAACCGTCCGATCTGAGATTGTTGCTTGGCGTTTTGGGTGCGCCGTTGGCTCCGGTGCACGTTAGCAGTAATGACCCTTTTCCCCACCTCAGCATCAAAGACACTCCCATTGTAACTCTCATCCCCTCCTTGGCTGTTTCTGTTTTTCCTTATTTCTTCTTTTTAATTTTTTAAAAATAAGGCCTTTTGTGTTTACTTGGTTTTAAGTTCATTACTTGTTTCTTTCGTTATGAATTTGTATAATTTCATTTAAAATTGTAAAGTGTTTTAGGGGGTGTTCGGGAACAACTTATAAGTTGGTCAACCCAACTTATAAGTTGTTAAGTCAAAAGTGGTGTTCGGGAATAACTTTTTTTTTAACTTATAAGTCGAAAAAAAAGTCAAAAAAATAAGCTATAAGTTATTTTTTTTAAGTTGGTCAACTCTAATAAAATGACAAAACTGTCCCTCCTTGTTTTTTTCTTCTTCTTCGTATTAAAGGACATTTTAGTAATCTTTACATTTTACTTAACTTATAAGTTATGATTAACCGAACACATCCACAATTAGTACTTATAATTCCCGACTTATAAGTAAAAATACTCCCGAACACTTTTACTTATAAATCTAATAAAATTTTAACTTATAAATTTACTAAAATTTAAACTTTAAGTAAAAAAAAAAAAAAAAAGTCATTCCCGAACATGCCCTAAATTCTGGTATCTTATAATCTAGACTTGTTGATTTGGATTTTGGTTATTTGAGCATATTATTGATAGAACTATTGTGTATTACGTTTTTGGCTGATTATGTTAGTTTTGTACTTTAGCGGTCATTTGATATTAAATTATGTCCATTTGCTACTGAAGTGTTTCAATCAGAACAAATGTTCTCTCTTTTATTAATTTTTTTTGGGGGTATTATACGAAATAAATAAGAACTTTCATGTTTGCAATATTTGTGTGCTTTGTAAGTAATTCTCTGATATATGTCTATGTATATAGAAATTTATGTCTATGTACAAGACTTCCCAACTTTTTGAGGTTTTGGGAAGGGCTGAGATGTTAACTTTGTTATTATTATTTTGTTTCATATGATGTCATCATCTGCTGTCTTGAGAAAAGATCTATCAAGATTATGTCTGTTGAATTATTTTTGTAGTTGGACACTGTCAGTTTGTCTACTATTAAATTTATATGGGGAACAAATAAAGAGCCAACTCCACATGCTGATTCTTTTTAGCTTGCGAGGGGGAGGGTTTAAGAAATTAGCATTATGATTTGAAGGTGAGTTGACTTGATGGATAATTGTTTTTAGGAAACTTCATCTGCTCAATACATATTGCAACAATACATAGCAGCGTCAGGAGGACAGAAGCTTCAAAACTCTATTCAGAATGCTTACGCAATGGGGAAGGTGCGAATGCTAGCCTTTGATATGGAGGCTGCTACAAAGGTTATAAAGAGCAGAAATTCCTCAAAAACAGCAGAGTCCGGTGGCTTTGTGCTATGGCAGATGAATCCTGACATGTGGTACGTAGAGCTTGCACTTGGTGGTAGCAAGGTTCATGCTGGTTGCAATGGAAAGCTTGTGTGGAGGCACACACTCTGGCTTGGTTCACATGTTGCAAAAGGGCCTGTTAGACCATTGCGTCGTGCTCTTCAGGTGAAATTGCCTTGTGCTTAATGCCTCAATCATTTGTCATCTCTTTGTTACTTTATTTGCTTATGCATTAGGAAATTGAAGATCTAACCATTATCCGCTTGTAGGGTCTTGACCCACAAACCACTGCTAGCATGTTCACCAACGCAAGATGCATTGGAGAGAAGAAAATCAATGGAGAGGATTGTTTCATTCTCAAGCTTTGTGCTGATCCTCATACATTGAAAGCCAGGAGTGAAGGGCCAGCAGAGATCATAAGGCATGTCTTGTTTGGCTATTTCTGCCAGAAAACAGGGCTTCTCGTGCACTTGGAAGACTCTCATTTAACTCGTATCCAAACCAATGGAGGTGACGCTGTTTACTGGGAGACCACAATCAATTCATTTCTTGATGACTATAGGCCTGTTGAGGGGATCATGATTGCTCACTCAGGGCGATCGATGGTAACCCTTTTCAGGTTTGGAGAAACAGTGATGAGTCACACTAAGACAAGGATGGAAGAAACATGGACAATTGAAGAAGTGGCGTTCAATGTCCCAGGCTTGTCAGTAGACTGTTTCATTCCTCCTGCTGAACTAAGATATGGATCTATCAATGAAGCATGTGAGCTTCCCCAGGAGGGGAGGGTAAAGACTGCTGTGGTTGCTACAACAGTAACAGCTTATCGTGCCAAAGTTGCAGCACTGGAGGAATCACACAATAGCCATGCCAACAATAGATTTTATTTTGAAGAAGACGGGTATTTGAGAAAGTGACTCTCTTTGGTTGCAAATCTTTGGACCATTGTGCTAGATGTTAGTATAATTGGACCAATAAACTTGAGGGTAGGATCTCAATTGACTGAGGGTTTTTTGAAATTGATATCAAGTCTCCTAGAATCTGTAAATAATCTCAGGATTTGTGGGAAGTCTGGCGAATCCGTGAACGCTCAGTTTAGGATTGCATAATGGATCCAGGCTTTCCCTACGGGAAATGGAAGTAAAGGAGGTTTGTTAACTTAATTTTCTTTCACAATTGAATTTAATGTAGCTGTGACTTGAAACTCCCTCATGTAAAATATCTTCTGCAAAGTCTTTCAGCTGTGTGTGATAAGCTTACGGACATAAATGTCTTTTATTGTTTTGTAAAATTCTCATGGGAAGCAAAGCTTTTAGACAGTTGTTGGGTATAAGTGTTAGTTTTGCATAAAAGTAGTTTGAAGGGGTGGTGGAAAACCTTAGTTCCTCTGTGCGTGTTTTTTTTTATTTAGTCCCGAGCCTTTATAATTAGTTTTCGAGTATGGTTATTGGTTGTGGATTATGTCGATGAACATTGCTCTGTACAAATCATGATATCAGGCAAAGATGTTGTACACATCAATATGCTTTGTTTAATTTCTTATCTTCCATATAATAATCATTCAAAGTTTTACTAATGATATGTGGTCGTTGTATAGTTTACTATGTGGACCAGTTGTGTCTGTCCTTCAAATCGTTGATTAGGTTCTTTTTACCGCAATGTGCTTGTTTTCTGTCTCTTTCTTCTTCCATTCTCCAAGCCAGTTGTCACCACTGTCTCCCCACTGCACTTCCTGTTCATGGATCCAAGAGCTATTTATGAATCTCTCACTTAAAAGAATTGGCACCTTGAGTTCATAATTTGCCAGAGGGTGAAAAAATGAAGTTCAATTTGCGCATTTGAGAAAGGGAAGTAATAAATGCCTGAAAGAACCGCTCACTAGCTAGACGGACTATTAGGGGGGCCTATCCGGAGACATACTGAAAACCACTCGTCGCTCTGCTACAGAACAGAAGTTGTTCGCTCAATTTAACCTTGCACGCAGTGAAATGTGGAGTGCATTTATCATCTCCCTTCAAGAAAATGTAGCAAATTCTCACCAGTTCACCTGTATTAGCAAATTAGTCCAGGTTTGGCCGTTTACTTTAAGTTTAAGCTTTTCTGTTCGAGTGAATGTGAAGTGAACCCAAATCAATAATTTTATTATTTTGTTACTCTGGATAAAACTATAATTCATCCTGAAAATGTACATTCTGCTGTGCTTGGTCTCACTTTGACTTCCTCGTTCTGCCGTTTAGTATCCTAGACTTGCACATTCTGCATAATGTATATGTTTATCATCGCACCGCTAGTGATGCAAACTATTTGTAGCTGTTTCCGGTGGAATTCATTAGAAAAGACGACCTGTGATTCTTAACAACATATTCACTAGCACATCTGGCACAAGTTTGTACTGGTAGCAACTTCCTTCTTGGCTGGACCTCAGTGTTCTAGTTAAAATTTGAGTTCTGTCAAATTTAACATACCTAGATCGGGAAAATTTTGTTACATATTCAGTTTCTTCGCTGAAAATGTTGAAACAAAATATACGTTGATATGTCATCTATTGACAAAGCAAGAAATAAAACCAGGCTGTTTGCTTATGAATAAGACAATTGGGTCAATAGAAACTTGAATGAAAAATTACTCGGTGCTGACAGTAGTTTTTGAGAATTGGCCAAGATCGAAAAATGAAAACAAAAAGGCTGAGCTCAGACCAAGGGAAGTTGCGAAAGGATGACATGAATTCAATTAGATGCAAAATAATTGAAATTGCAATGAGATGAAATTGCAGAATTAAGAAACTTGCATAAAAGGAAATTAGAAAATAGAAACTTCATTCATTTGATCGATACCCTTCTTACACTGATGTTTATTATTTATAGCCTCTATAGGCTTACAATTCTGTTGTGACAACTCACTGACCCAATGATCCTTTGACACGTGCCATATTCATTTAACAACTAATAGACTAATGCTCAGCTAAAAATGACTTCGTTTGGCTAATTTATGTTCTAACTACTATAAACCCCCTCTTGAGCTTCAAGCTTCAATGAATCAGCTTCTTGAGCTGTAAAGAACCAATTTTTTGATCTTCTATCTTGACAACTCCTCTTTCCTTGAAAATTTTCTTGTCCCCAAGGATAAAAATTTGAAAATGTCTTTCTTAGTTGGCTTCGAACAATGTAGAGAGTACCATGTCCCCCTGGATCAAACACCAAGGGTGCTGGACCATATCCAAGATTAAATTCTTCCTACTTTCATAGCTTAAACACAATATCTCCACAATTTCCAACTTTATATATAATTCCACCGGCTTCTTGCATAATAACAACACCAACTGCATGACCCCATATCTTCTCCTTGTAGGCAGCCCTAGTGAACTTTATGAAAATCTTAGCATGCCGCACTAAGAAGCATAAAAGCTCCACATCCATATGAATCGGGAAAGAGTGATTGGTCTCACTGACAAACAACTCCACATGACTAAGGATAGAGATGGAAGAACTAGAAAACCCAATCATCTCACTAGCTCTCGTCTTCTCAATGTCTTTTCTGTAGATGGATTTCTATCAGGAAATTGAGCGGCCAGAAGTTCATCAAAAAGGCAACCATAATAATATTTCTTAATCGGTACATAATTCTCTTGTAACAGTTCTATGGCTTGGGATAGAGCTACAAAAATGGCCTCCTCTTCTGAGCTCACAAAAGTTATCTTTAAATCTGAATACACGTTATTTTTTAATAACCCACTTATAATTTTTGCCTGTGGGGGAAGTAAAGCCCAAGCAAGGTATTTTAGTACCCCATTTGAATTGAGGAGGCTGGATAGCTCAAATTGGTCTAATATATCTAAGAAAAGACGAGAACCACTTTCCCTTGTAGTACCTGAGAGGTGATCAACAATTGAACTGGTAACGGTCTCAAATTGAGTCATCCCAGTAACTACAACCTGTGGCTTCAACTTCTTTATTAGTTCTATCATTAAATCTGACTAGCGCGGAGCTTCCATAACAGTGGTTGCATCTATCGTAGGCTTAGTAGTTTTTGTTTTCTCCATAGTTAGAGGTGTTAATCATTGCCTTGGTAATTGTCTAGTCAGATCAATGATTGTCAGCCGCGGTGAGAATAATCGAAGAACATTCTCACTTGTCGCAGCTCTTGAAGGAAACACAACAACATTATCCGCATTATTAAGAACGTGGTGATAGGCTTTTAAAAAGCCTGCAATGAGACTACAGAAATGTTTGCTTCCTACAGGTGGTTTATATTGGAAAAATGAATTCTCTTTCAAAATACTAGCAAGATATGCCAAGAAAGAAGTATTTTCATCACCCACAATCATCTTCAATTGATAATTCTAAAGAATTGTTGATCTCATGGAACCTATTTTTGAGAAACTCAAAAACTTTCTTAACCTGATTTGGTTAACGAAGTTGATAACTGTAAACTGATAAAGCATGAGAAATACGACCATCAGCCTTTCCATATGCCCATACTGTTTGAGCATGTATTGGCTAATCTTCAACTAAACCCATGAAGAACTCAAAACGGTGTAGACTATTCTTCTAAATTTCAACTAGAGCTGATATATCTGTATCATCATCTTGAAGAATTTTAGTCTGCTAAAGCTAGTTACCACAGACACCACGTCGTTTAGACAAGCGTTTACATACATACACCTTTCCCTGGATGACCTCTCATGTTACAAATTATAATTTTCATAGGCTTGATCACATCAATTCTTTCTTCGATTATTCTGGTAATTAGACCTAAGCCAAACTGATCCTCAACAAATCCCTGAAGTGCACAATAGTTGCTTAAAGAATGTATACACTCCTTACTAACATTTTCTGTAAGACCCCGAATTTTATGAAATATAAAATTTAATTTTTTCTTCATATATAATTTCATGAAACAGTAAGTGGTTAAATTGATAAAGTTAAAAGTTACGGATGTTATGTGTAAATTATATTATGTCGGACAATATTCGTTTGGTTGGGGAATATTTGTTCTGTCGGGGAATATTTGTACAACGGCGCCGTACGAATCAATCATTGGTAGACCCCACAACGAATAATTGTCGGATATAGAAAATAACATAAACAATTTTTAAATGGTCAATGGTACTATCACTTTTAATTATTAAAATATCCGGCGGTTAAAGAATAGTAATATACGGTATTACAAGTAACATACGGTATTGCATAGTAGCACACGGTATTGCACAGTAGCACACGACATTACACAGTGTTTCGTATTATTAAACTGATAAAGTCGTTATCGTACAATATTTGACTTTATTATCACATGCAAAATAATTCATATTATTAAACTGATAATTGTCACAGTAGCATATGCACAGTAATTCACATTATTGAATCAATAATTGTCACGACACAGTAACGTATTCTTTCTTTTACATACTTTCTGCATTATTGTTATATCTATTATGGTGTTATTTAAACAGTTGTATTTCATTAATTAATTGACTTGATATCTAACTCAGAGAGCCAACTACACTGTATTTATAACAATTAGTCATAATAATGAATAAGTGTGAATTATTGTTGAATAATTGAATTGATAAAGTTATTTGTTTATAATATAAAGTTAGGTGATATAAAATGAATGTTATAGATTAAAGATAATATAGAATTTGAAATGGATGGTGTAGATTAAAAGATGATATTTAAATGAATGGTTTAGATTAAAGAAATATTAAAAGATGAAATAAATGGTATGGATTAAACATTATCTTGAAATAAACAGTTTGGATTAAATTAGGAAATCTTGGTTATGATAAGATTTTTGGCTATAAATAGAGGCCTTAACTTAAGGATTTTTCATAAACTTCCTTACTTGTTCTTTCTTTCACTCTCTAAATACTTTTTGTGTAAGCTCTCTCTAAGTGTGCTTAAGTCATCTTGAATATTTGTGAAGATCTATAAGTGTACGTGTACTGTTCAAGTTAATCAATTTCATTTAAATCAATATCCAGTCACGTGTTAAGGTAATGGATTATCATTATTTGATTCTCAAAAATAATATCGTTTCTTTCTTACCCATAAGATGTGCCATTTATTTTCATGTATTAATTTGTGGGAATAACCTTACGGCGCATATTACTGCCTATTGGTGAATAACCTTTCGTATTCATTCCTTATTAATCTTTGAGAATAACCTTACTGCGCGAATTACCGCCTGTTTGGTGAATAACTCTTCGTATTCAATTTTTATTAAATTGTGGGAATAACCTTATGGCGCGGATTACCGCCTATTGGTGAATAACCTTTCATATTCATTCCTTATTAATCTCTGAGAATAATCTGACTACGCGGATTGTCGCATGTTTGGTGAATTACTCTTTGTATTCATTTCTTATTTGTCTATTGTGAAAATAATTTGTTTACACGAATTATCACATGACACTTTTATTGCATATTCATTTGTAATATCATTTTCTTTCATATTCGTAAGTGATATTATTTTCCTTTATACTCATAAAGGATACCATCTTTTTCATCTTTCATTATTCAAACTTACTATGGTAAGGGATATTAATTTCATTCACCTTTTGTTAATCAAACCTGCTACGGTAAGGGATACTATTTTCTTTCATACACCTAAATCGAAACTTATTAGGGAACTATTGCTTCTATAATTCCTAAAAATATTATATGTTCCATAATAGCTACACTTCATCATTTCAATTGAACCATCCTATTTACGTGAACCTTTCTATTGAACTGTAACCGTTATTTTGAACTGTGGATCTTGAATATCATTTTTGAATTTTATTCCACATCATGTTGACAATTTGAACATTATTTGAATCTGCACAAAGTAAATTTCTGATACTTATTGTTTATCCTGTTTCTTCTGTTCATTATTTATATCATTCTAATAATCCAAAATCAAGTTGTTGTGAATATTTATGGCCGGGGGCACATATGCGATATAATTGTTGAACATATGATAGGTTAAAGGCGATACACTACTAGAAAACGACCTATAACGACGACCTATAGCGACGGTCGAGGCGGAACCGTCGCTATAGAAGGAAAATAGACCCTATAGTGACAGTCGAGTTGGAACCGTCGCTATAGATAGAAAAAATAGGCCCTAGAGCAACGGTTTTCTCCTGATCGTCGCTATAGAATGAAAAATTAGGTCATATAGCAACGGTTAATTCATGACCGTCGTTATAAAAAGAAAAAATAGTGACCGCCAAAATTCCTTCCTTTATTTTTGCGCTACCAAATAATTAGTCTCACTCTCCTCTCAGCCTCAATCTCTCACCATCATCTCCCTCACAATTCTCTCTCATTTTTCCCAAAACCCTCAATCTCAAGTAGCTACAAAACTCTGTCAATCTTAAGTCGTTGCAGCACTCCTAAAGCCCTAGTCCAGTTTCATCTTTCGCACACTTGTAGTCTCTGATCTAGCCCTAAAATTAGCCCCTCACAGTTATAATTCAATCCTTAAATCTGTCATACCCAACCGTAATCTCTCCTAAAAGGTGAGTATTTTCATTTTCGATTATATTGATTCGGTATTGTTACCTTTATGTTTTAATTTCATTAGTTTTGTTGGGCCAAAATTGATGTCCAATTTTGCCACAGATCCTGCTTCCGATCCATCTATCCATTCTGTATATATACATATTTGAGCTTGAATCTCTTTTTTGATTCTTCATATTTTCGATTCTTGATATGCTTAATCGTGCGTTTACATATAATTAGGTGAAGACACTTTACGAGCTGTGTAAATCTTAACACTCTAAGGATTTCTAGTTCGGTCCCAAACCTCTAATGGCTTGCTATTATTGGTACTCCTAAAACACTCATAACTGAAATTTTAATTTATTTCTGTTCTTAATATGTGTGGCCTTGTTGACAATTTAGATTTCCACATTAGGCCTCAATTAATGAATCATACTCTGTATCTTTTGTGATAGTGAGTTATAGCCTGCTTTATATTAGTGAATGACTAATACACTACTGACAGATTTTATTCCGTTTAACCAATCTATTCTGCATTCCATCCTCTGTTATTATAATTGATTTTCAAGCTTTTAATAATTTCAGGGTGCTATAAACCTGCTAATGTATGTTTATAGAAGGGAGTTCACGGCAATGAGTGGTTATCTTACTGATGCGGGTGAGGTAAATTTCCTTTCTTTCAGTATTCTACTGAATTTTTGTTCCATTACTGTTTATGGATTATAGAAGTGTTTTTCTTTCATTTAATTAATAGGTTTGTATTTTAAACTTTAAACACTTGCCCCTTCTGGTAAATGATGAGAGTTTATGTTGTATATGTATGTTATGTATGACAACCATGTACATAAGATTATATGAATGGATTTGAGCAGTCTTTTCCTTCCTTGATATAAAATATTGGAGGTTAAGATTTTAACGAGTACTCAACTACAGTATTAAGTTTTAGTATGGCAGTTACATGTTGTACTCTAACAGTCTAGCATAATAGCATTTGATAAATTCAATCCCATGTTATCTGAATATAGTCCAAGTACAACCAACTAATGACATTATGGGGTTAGGAGTGGTTTATCAAGAGGTTTCAGAAGAAAAAATATTTTGCTTTAGACTTATAGTTCCATATTTCGATACTTCCAATGTTGGATTGTGGTCTTGGAGTTTGATTTTCTCCACTTTTCTTCTTTGGAATTATATAACTTGGAGTTTTATGTTTTTTATTTTTTATTTCACGACTTCATAATAAAGTCCATTTGAGACTTGTGGTGATCTAATATGTGGACTATGTTTGTTACATTTTAGACCTGTCTACCTTTTAATATAAAAGATGCACAATGTTGGATACTTACTTAACCTTTTGCAGACACTACGAACCTGCATAGTTAGCTTTTGGAAATGCTATTTGGTCTTCTACTGAAATATAAAACTGCCAATGCTATAAGAATTGGTTTTCAGTTTAAAAATTATATTAAGTTCATATGATATATGAGATTTTAGAAATCTCATGTATTTATAAAATAGGTGCATTAGAAAATGGTCATTGCCCACATTTAGAATTCCTAGCCAAGAATGCATATTGTCTGAAGTGTTTCTCTTTCTTAGTTGATGTCAGTGTGTCCTAAAATTGTAGACCACATTGTTTTGTAGTAAAATGATATTTTTGTTATCTGGTTTTCTGCCTTGCAACTAGATAAATGAAATATTCCTTATTTAATTGCTTGGTACATGGAGTTTGATTAGTTGAGACACCGACTTTACTTTGTAAAATAGTGACACTGAAAATTGGTTGATATAAAAAATTATACATTTTAGCGCACAAAATTAGCTGGCTTTAGGTCTAAACTGTGTAAGACTATTATTGAATCTTGGTAGTGTTTACTATTTTAGGAAGCTCATGCAAGACAAGGAGGTGAGATTCCTTTTTCATGTAATCAGTATGTAATTTTTGAATGTCCATAGCACTAAAAAAAAGCTTTTGATTTTCTTTTGTTGAATCAGCTCCATGGACTTTTAACCCTGAACTATTCCTAAAATGTCTCAAGACTCTGAAGTCTGAGGGATCATATAAGTAGCTTTTGTTACACATGTATATATACTTTCTTACATTTTATTGGCTTATGAATTTAATTAATTCTATAACTGTAAAAATATTGTTTCCAAGCAGAGAAGAGACATGTATGATGTGAATATTGGGCATCACCAACTACTATATCTATATTAGATATACTTGTTACTTATAAAGCACTCTTCAAATTTATGTTAACTCAGGGATCAGTTTATGCACCATCGTTTGACCATGGTGTTGGAGATCCTATCAAAGACCATATCTATGTGAACCTTCAGTAAGTATTATATTTTATGTCGGCATTGATAATCCTGTCAATAGCTTCTTGGTTTCTAGGATTTGATGGCTTTGGGGCATGGCTGCATGGTAACTTAATGAAAGTGCATCATAGGAGCCTGTTTGCTACATTTTTTTTGGTTGTTCTATTCCTTGATTTCCTTTTCTAGTTTGTTTTCTTTTATTATCCTATCATTATTTGTTTGCATAGTTTTTGTCCTGGGCATTGCACTGTGTTATTTCCTCCATGACTAGACTAAATCCACCTTGATTTTGCTAGTTGAGGGTATTGGATATTTCCTATACAGGCCATACTATCAGAATCATATGTTATTCTTAAGCACAATTATATGAATTGCATAAATATAGTAATTTCTAAGCATTATACAGATATATTATTATAGGAAGATTAATATGCCGTGTTTAACAATTAACAATATACAATGCATGTGTGGCATAATTTCTAAGCACTATACAGATATATTATTATAGGAAGATTAGATATGAATGCATGCTTATATTTTGAGACAATGGCAAATGTCAAAAGAAAAAATCAAAGACAAAGAAGTACTGTCCATCACAGATGTTTACATATCAATGAACTTAGTTGTAAGCTTTGTTTGCAACTATGTCTACTATCATCATTCTTCACATCACTGTGTACATGTGCTTGCCTTTTTAATTATTGATGAGGAGACCCAAATGCAATTTGCTACTTCCTTGTTGGAGGTAGTTGCCTCATTAAATTAGTCGTCCACTGAATGCTTAGTCTGGGAACACATGCTTTGGACTGGGTGATAAGCAGGTTCCATATTGTTTTATAAGCTTATTCTTATTACCAGTAGCTCATAACTCATAGTTCATAATGTATAGACAACTTTATACATTATATGCCAACTATATATATATTTATAGTTGCATTCAGGATTGATCCCGTGAGACTTGATTCCCAGTTTCACATGCGCAATGAGCCTGATGGGTTTTATACTCAGATTCAATGTCAATTATGTCCCCATTTTATTTTTGTAAGTCTTATGGCTTTCCTTTTTATTTGACCATCTTTAGTCTTAAAGCACAACTGGAAAGTTCTAACTTGTGACCTTCTAATAAATTTAGATACACAATTCATCATGATATGAAGAAGGTTGAGTATATAGAAGCTAAAGAGAAGGAAAAGGATGTTAAGAAGAAGCTTGATGAAGTTGCTAAAGCTTTAAATGAACATCGAGTATGGAACTTGCTTTAGTTGGCTGTAGATGTATTTTTTTTAATTGTTTCTGAATATAAGTAAGTGCCTATATTATTGTGTTGTGGATTGGTCAAACAAGGACATCCGTGTTACTTTGTATCAGTTTGAGCATATTAGTTGGTTTTTGTGGATGATAATGTTAATTTACAATTGTGATGTAAATAATTTTAAATGATATAAATTTATTTATGATTGTTACAAGATATTGTATTGTGTGTTGAATAACAATTTTATTAATAATATTTTTTTAATATTTAAAGGCCCTATAGCAACGGTCGCCGACCGTCGCTATAGGCCTTTGTCATATATTTTTTTTAATATTTAAAGTCCCTATAGCGACGGTCGGCGATCGTCGCTATAGATATTTTATTTGGAATCTTTAGTGACCGTCGTGACCGTCGCTATTGATATGTACTGACCGTCGGTAAAAGAATGTGAAAGCGTTTTTGCTATGTTTTTTAGCGACGGTCGGACCGTCGGTATAAATGTGTAGGACCGTCGCTATAGTATTTACCGACGGCTGCAATGGCGACGGTCGGCTGACCGTCGCTAATAAATTTAGCGACGGTCTTTTGGCCTATAGCGACGGTCAGCGACCGTCGTTATAGGTCAATTTTCTAGTAGTGATATAATAGGTTAAAGGCGATACATCTGTTCGGTGTCTTTTATGGCACGTGGTGAATGTTCTCTTTGACCTGTAATGCAAAGATGAACTGTTGTTTGGTATGATTATGACCAAAGGCTGAATCTGGTATAATCATGACCGTTGGTGTTATATTGAATGTCTTTGGCCCGTAGTGCAAAGATGAACTGTTGATCTGCATGATTATGACTAGGAACTGTGAATTTGTATTATCTTGACTAATGATATTTTAGATGATAAAAGTTGATGATGTTTTTCCTAAAAAGAGAACCGAGTGGACATTATAGTTTGCATTATTCTTCTAATAGATTGCTCTTCCTCTGCTATTATTGATTTGAACATTGTTCAAGAATTTAACTGCAGTTTTTGATATAAACCTTATAGTCTATTGTATTCTAACAATAACTTAACTGTTGAAGGCTAACAATAACTTATTTGTCATTATCTTAGTCATGATATTCTTTACTGGGCTATTTGAGCTCATCCTTTCTTTTGTTCCATTACTTTTCAACATGAGATGAGAACGTAGCTGGGTCTAGCTAGGGAAAGGAGTGAGAGTCCGAGGTATAACTATTGTAGTCTTCACGTATTGTAAAATAGTGTGATAATAATAGTGAAGACTTAGTTGTGTATTATTATACACTGTATTGTTGAACGTTGTTCTACCTTGTAATAATTTTGTTGTAGTCTTTTGACAACTCAAGTTTAGGCTGTGTGGGCCCAGATTTGGAGGTGTCACATTTTCTGTAAATAACTTGGACATTGCATCTGGATTTGGATTAAAAATCAGTGGTATATAACCAACAATTTGTTCAAGCTCTATGTGATTATACAGTAACGTAGGAGATCATATTCGTTAAACTCTACTCTATCAAGTAAAGTTTCTTCTCATCATCACAGATGGGTTTATCATTCTTATCCGAAGCATTCAAATACAAATTTATCCGAGCAATCCTCACTGCTCTTAGATTTATATCAAGGCCATAAACCTTTAAAGGAGCCCATTCTTCATTAATAGCAATGGAAACCCATCCATTTCCATAACCAAGCTCAACCTCGGCTTCTGTCAATTTGGTTGTTGTAGCAAGCAACTCTACAGATGAAATTTTCGGACCAATTACTCTCTTCATAGGTGCAGCAGCATCTTCCTTTGGAGATGGCAATTTTGAGTTAAAGTCATCAGTCATTTATCTACATCATGCATCTCGTGGAACAGATTGTACATCAATATCAAATATAGGATTATGAACCTACTGAACTTGAGGTTCCACGTTAGGGCGAATAATGGATCCAACAATCTCTAATGTAGGAACAACATTTGAGGGCAACAAAGAGACCAGATCACCAAGCATACAGTTTGCATCCCCAGGCTCATTGTCAAGTGTTATATGCTCTTGAAAATCAATTTCAAACATGGGGACCATCTCATGATAATCAACTGGTAGGCTAACATAAGTCTGAGTTCGGGCCGTAGGTAGCTGATTTGTGAAGGAAGGAAGAAACTGAGATGGTGGTGAAACATGAAACTGGGAGTTTTGGTTTGGGATATGAAACTTTTGAGTTATAATACTTCTTTTTAGACCTTTCCTCGAACACTTCAAGCTCATTGTTTATGCTCGACAATTTGTAAGATAAATTTGGGTTAGTGGTCTGTTGTAATGTTGGCACAACACTATAAGATGTAGAAGATGACCATTGCAGTAGCTGTGGATCAACGGAGGTGTAGGATGGATCCTAGGTGTTGTAGTATGGAATGGTAATGTTTGTAAAAACTATAGGCGGTGGTTCTGGTAATGGTGGTTTAAAGTGATGGCAGTTATATGAGGGCAAGTGGGAGGTAAATTATGTGTTATAAATCCCCTGGTTACAACTAACATGATGATTTGAGACTGGTTGAAAGAATGGGTTATAACGAATGTTGTGTTGGCCAGGATTCTGAGGACTAGAACACACATAGGTAAGAGATAGTTGCATTGTTATTGGAATTATTGTGTTGATCAGATCTGAACCCGGAGGCCATATCCCCATAAATGCTGCTTGAAAAACCATTCTAGTAGAAGTTGGACTATGTTCAGGCATGAGTATTGGTCTAACCACTGAGTCTAATAGGGAAAATGTAGGAGAGTGTTGTGTAGATACCGTGGAGTAAGTAATGTGTGGAGTTAGGGGGTTCACACTAGTTATATTGATAGGGTTCATGGTTGACGCAAACGATTAAATTGGATCTAAGGATATAACAGGAAATGTGGTCACCTCAGTGACTATGAGTTTCTCATTTTCTGTTCCTCTGATAGCTTCAATTGCCTCCAGAATTTTTTGATCCATCTCTTCCCTGGTGGACTGTATCTTCTGGCTGAGTTGAGTAATCTGCAGTCCCATGGCTTTAAATTGTGCCGATGTTTGTTCGAATCTCTTTGCCATTAATTCCTACATCCAATCCATCCTACCCTCCAAGGCCTTAATGTCTTTCTCCTACTTCTGGAGGCTCAGTTTAGCAGTGGTGTTCACCATTAATGGCCCAGGGTTGCTTTGATACCAATTTGTCATGAATTCAAATAATTGAAATTGCAGTGAGACAAAACTGCAGAAACAAGAAACTTGCATAAAAGGAAATTAGAAAATAGAAACTTCATTCATTTGATTGATGCCCTTCTTACACTGATGTTTGTTATTTATAACCTCTAGGCTTATAATTCTATTGTGACAAGTCACCGACCCAATGATCCTTTGACACGTGCCCTATCCATTTAACAGCTAATAGACTAATGCTCAGCTGAAACGACCTCGTTTGGCTAATTTCTGTTCTAACTACTATAAACTCCCTCCTGAGCTGCAATGAATCGGCTTCCTGAGCTGCAAAGAACCAATCTTCTGATCTTCTATCTTGACAAAGGATAAGAACAAATGGGCAGTGGGTGACATTTTCTGATTCATTTACATCAAGAAGTAGATCTAAAGAATTTCTGTACTGCTAGTCTTTTATGTACAATATATTATCAGAGACTTGATACCATTGAGTTTGTCTTAGACATGTATGAACTTCGTTAGTATGATAGAGTGAAGAAGCTTCTGTTCCGAAGCTAATTTCTTAGTGTATGGGATTTCGTCTGCTAGATGATGGAGACATTGCATATTTGTTAAAGAGCTAATGATTGGTAGAACGAAATTGATGTTTAAACCTTTTGGTGGCATTTTACTGATGCATTTCATTATTTTGCCTAAGCAACCAGAGCAAATTTTTCAAAGTTCTGATCTTCTCAAATCAGTTGCCCTCTAGACTTCTCTAGTTCGGAGAATTTTATAGGCGCTGAATTTATAAAATTTGTTGAGGTGTGTACTCTGTCTCTGGTGTCTCCGAGCAGTTGTTCATTACAAGCAATGTTGGACTCCCATAAACACGCAAGTCTTCTCCTGTCACATTTACCTGTGTGTGTAGAAGCCACTTCCCAGTTGTGACAATGAAGATAAATCCTGATGAAATGCTACTAGATTTTGACCTGGACACTTTAAGTTCTAGGATTTGCTGTTCTCTTATTTCACAATTAAAAGCAGCGTTACGTGGTGATGCAAAACCATTACAGATCAGCAACGACAAACAGAATTTTCCCTCCGTTCTAAGCTTATTTGAATTTGTTACGCATAGATAACCATTTTTATGCCCTGATCTTCTGACACTATTGCACAAGTCTGAGACTGGTTACATAACAAAAGGCTAGAGTTTTGCTAAGGTATTCTCAAGACCTCCGCGGTTCTAAAATCAAAGAGTTATTTTCCTTTTCAGTCCGTTCTAAAATTAGATATACATTTTTATTTTGAGACCATAAAGTCGTATAATATTCCTATTATGTTTATTATTTTTTTACTATCGTATCTGTTATCACAGAATCACTACTAAATTCTTAACTAATATCAAGGATACAACTGAAAACATAAAATATCCTTAAAAAATTGTTTTGAATTGTATTTTTAATTTTAGAATGGAAAGAGTATTATGTAGTCTCTTATCCGAAGCATAACAGATGCTCCCCTCCCGTTATACAAATAAGAGTCCTGTTTGAAATTTTTGCAGATACGAAATATATATTTTCCTTCCATATTTATCCCTAAAATGAGTGAGTGTTTGGTTAGTAGTAGTGGCCTGATGATGAAATTGTGATAGTAAGGTTGAGGCCGTGGTATCATTTTATACTACACTAAATTCAAATGGCATTCTTTTTATGGAAAAAAATAAAATTAGCAATCGTTCGTCACCAAATTTTTATCCCAGCTGCTTTAAAGTTCTTGTATTTGATCTTGGCGGACTTCATGTAGTTTTCAGTGACTTGCAAAATAGATGGATATGTTTCTACTCTCCAGTACTATTGTGCACAATATCCTCAGTACACTAGGACTTATCAAATAGAAATCCGTTTTGGCATATTGTTGGTTTTGCAAGTGTCAATTTGGAAAAGCAGGTAATCTAACACTCGTAGCTTCTATTAAACTATCAGCATGCTACAGTTTTCACGGTCCTAACATTCTTTTTACCTGAAATAATACTTATTGCTCTTCCTTTGTGTCACCATCCGAGAGCATTGTCCCATCTCCCATGTCTAGCAATCTCTAGCTTGTGATTGAACCCTGGTTTTAAGCATGAAATATTGGCAAAATAATGTCTCACTAAAACGAATATATGTCAAATGAAAGAAAACTTTCAAACCTTGTACGCTTGGAATAATACAGAAAGCAACTCTCATTCTTCAGTTTCACCTAGGATAGTGTGAGTAGGTCACGAACTAGGTATCCTTCATCATGATCTTAGGAATTAACGTAGTTATTTTCCACGCCTATTGTACAAGAACTAATAAACTAGATTAACATAAGACAAAAACCAGATGTCCGTACAAGAACTACTACCAACAATAAATCATCGTGATCAGGTCGAAGCCACTTGTGGGGTCAACTGACTTCACCCATTGTTTTTTGGTTTTATAATATATGATAAAATTTAAAAATTTTAAATATTATATATAAATTAATCTTACTGAAATTTTATAAAAAAATTAATATACAAAGTCAAATTAAAAATTTATAATTTTTTCACTTAAGTTTCAATCTTATATCATTCATAATTCCTTTATATATATATATATATATATTCATATAATTTTCTTAAACTAAGCAATAATATATTTTATATTATTTTTTAAAAATTAATTATTTATAAACAATTTATCTTTAAAAATGTCTATTAAGGGTTAATGGTGTGTGTATATATATATAAGCATATAAATATATATAGAGTTAACAATTATTATATTATCATTGTAATCAAATATATGTTTTATATATACAACCTAAAAATATAAAATTATTGTAAAAAAATGACTTAAGGACGCTGCCCTCGAACCCCCACTAAACTGTTTATAGCTCCATAATAATTTTGACCTCACTAAATATTTATTCCGTCTTCGCCAGTGATCATGATTATTGTAAGCAGGAAAGGTGCATTGGTTTGGGTAGTAGACGAATGTTTAGGTGAATAACCATTCGCTAACGAAGATTAATAACTGTAAAATCTACTTTTCATGCTTCCTTTCCGTCTCTATATAGCAGCCGCATATTCTTGAGACCTTCCCCTTATGTACTAATCCCTGTTTTTAATCTTTTTAGTGCTTCTTAGATTTGCTAGTTGTGGGATTAATATTTATTTGAAGATTGATTTAAATGCTCAAAAGTGAAAAGGGACCACAATTTCACTACTGGTTTGAAGGGACAATCTCCCATTTTCAAGCTGTGGTCCTAGCCCCTTTTTACGGCTCCCATCTGAATGCTCATTGCATATACACATTCTTAATCCTTAAAGATATCAGAGGATTAAGGTTGTTTACAAATACATGACCTGGCGATTAACTAGTTGCAACCAAGACTTTTGAAGAAAATGGTGTAGTTGATTCACAACAGAAGCCTGCATTAAATTATTTGCTAATCTATATATGAATTTCATATGGGTAATAAACAAGTAGAATTGTGTTCTACTCTTGTACTTAAAAATAGGATCGTACTCGGTACACAAAACTCTCGCAAATAGCAGCAGGATCTAGGAGGAACAATGTTTGTTGTAAACTGTACGCCTTTTTTTTTTTATTCTATGTTATACTTAATTTTTTTGAATGGTATGCTATATTCTACAGATGTTATTTGGTAGTCACCTAATTTTATGTCGGAGTAACCCTAGTAGCATTAGAATCATTGGCCAAAGAACCTGTTGAGAAAATTTCGAGACTCTACACAACATAATTAGTTAATTACAAAGTTGCTATACATTCTTAAACACGCGCAGGCACATACGCACGCACACACATGCAGCTAAGAAAAAGTAGATGGCAAAATTTGTTCAAGGAAATTTAGTTCTGCTATAGGAACAAGGAATTACTTTACTGTTTCCTCGTGCATGTATTGTTGTATTTGTAGTAGATTTGCAATCTTTCTTATACAATCATTTTTCAGATAAGACAAATTAGGCTTCTGCACCAGAATAAGAAGAAAAGAAGAGCAGAAAAGAACATTTAGGAAAAGATAATTTTTTTACCAAAGATTGCCTAACAGAACTCTTATCTGCTAAAAGAACCCACTCTCAATAGAAAACTGTATTTTAAAATTTATGCATTGATAGACTCTTCTCATGCTAGTCAAGTCATCATTCCACTAGCCTCCCATTCTTTTTACCTACATACATCTTCACACATGTAAAAGACTAAAACCCTGATCCCGTATACTCATTTTCAAAAACCCTGAGCTTATTTTCTTTTCTTCCTAATCCATGGATTCTAAAACAAGAAAGGATGATATTTCTACCAGCACAGCCACCAACACAATGATCGAACAGCCTTGTACTAATCCGCGTTGTTTCTTTTGTATCATGAAGGAGCCAAACTCATCAATCAGGAGATTAGGAATCGAAAAATGCTTCAAAGAAATACAACTGATTGGTGATGAAGAACATGTTCTAGTGCTAAGTGCTCTGTGGAACATTGCTATGACACATCCTAATGATCCAGAGTTTCCATCTCTTGGCATCTTCAAGTGCATGGCTAGTTTACTCTCTAGAGGCATCAATGATAGAGCTTGGCTTCTCAAAGGCCAAAATATATACATTCCATATTATGCAGCTCACGTTATTGGGTCTTATACCATGAACAAGGTTGAGTTTGCAGAAAAAGCGGTGGAATCAGGTGTGATACCACCATTGTTAGAGCTCACGAGGGGAAAAATGAGTTGGGTTGAGCAAAGGGTAGCGGTTAGAGCACTTGGACACCTTGCAAGCTATGAAACAACCTTTGAATTTGTGGCCAAACATGAAGAAGAAGTGGTTAAGTTAGCGATGAATTTAGCTTCCACTTGTCTAGAACTAGTGTTTGATATGTTTGTCAGAGTGAAGGATGAGAGTTTGAGGTTGAAATATCACGGTGACTTGCTTACGCGAGGTGTTGGAGGGGTAGAAATGCAGAACCGGAAGGCTGAGGAATGGGCTAGCCAAATGCAGTGCTGGTCTTTACATCTTCTAAACTGCTTTGCTATTAAAGAAAGGTCTATAAATCTCATTTGTAGACCAGATTTCTTGAAGGACTTGTGTGAAATGTGGGGTGGCTTGGTGAATCACACATCACCTGCTGGGGTTGGACTTATTAGAATTTTGTGTTACACTCAAATTGGAAGAACAAGAATTGCTGAATGTAAAGAGGTCATCAAGAGTCTCTGTAATCTCTCGAGATCTTCAGATGATTGGCAATACATGGGAATCGATTGTTTACTTTTACTTCTCAAAGATCGCGAGACAAGGTACAAAGTTATTGAAATTGCCACCTTGCATCTGATTGATTTAGTTGAACTTAGAACTATTGGAGAAAGATCAAATTTAGGCGAAACAATCACAAGAACACTTCTTCAAGATTTTAGGAGAAATAAGCCCAAGATCAAGAATGGTGAAGTTCAGAGAGCACTAGAAGAAATATGGGTTTTGAAGGTAGAGAAAAGGAGGAAAGAAAAATCCATGTTTTATGAGAAAGTGGAAGAGAAAAGGGTTATGGTAAGCTTGATAAAACAACAAGGAAACCATAGCTTTTTGTTAGGAGAGATTGAAGAAGCAATTATGAAGTATACAGAGGCTTTGGAGCTATGCCCATTAAGACACAGAAAAGAACGAACTGTTCTTTATAGCAATAGAGCTCAGTGCCATTTGTTGCTAAGTAACACAGATTCTGCCATTAGTGATACAACTAGAGCTCTTTCCCTTTCGGATCCTCCAAACTCTCACCCCAAAAGCCTTTGGAGAAGATCACAGGCTTATGACATGAAAGGGCAGGCTAAAGAGAGCTTAATGGACTGCCTCATGTTCATAAATAGCTGCTACATCAAATCAGATAATTCCACAAAGGATGTGAAAATTCCATACTACGCGGTGCGTATGATCAGCAAGCAGATGGATTCAACATGGCTTTTTGCAGCTGCAAGGTCCAAAACATTGAACAATTATGACACTGGAGTACATAAATCGTGTCGCGATGATTCTGAAAGTAGCTATAAAGATTACATACATGATGAAGTGATGGAAAAGACTTTTGAGAACAAGGTTTTCATGTCAGGTAAATTTCATTATTTGTAATCCATTACATAGCTCCATTATTATATGAATATAATCTAGTGGTGCACAAGTTGGTGACTTTGTCTCTAGTATTACATTGTTATATTGAAGAAGGATCCATAGCCAGCGTTAGATGACATCGAACTCTTGAGAGTCGTGGTAGGTGTTTGCTTCTGCTACTCTTTAACTCCAGGAACTGTAGTGCAAAACACCTTTTGGGTATATCCTCGAAAGTTAGGTGTCATCTAACGTTACCTACGACCCCTATACAATATTTATATACAAGTTGGTGACTTTGTATAGTATTACATAGTTATATATATTATGTGAATTACTTTTGGCTTTCAACTTTTTCAGGTCTGTCCACCATCTTAGAAGAACCTTTCATTGAAAATGGTGGGAGTACTAGTAGGAGAAAGCTGGAAAGAGCTAGAAGAAGGAAGAAATCTGCGTCGGCCCGATCAACTTAAGGTCAAATGCATGTAACAGATATTCTGCAGATTGTGCTTTACAGACGTCAGTGGCCAAAAATGAATATTAGATGTTACATTTATTGAGCCCTATAAATAGTATTGTATGTGAGTCATTTCAAAACAAGTGAGTTGAATAAAGTATTTTAAAGTTTAAACAATTTTCCTCACTTCTCTATAATTTATTCTCTTCCATATATTTTCCAACATAATCAGCACTATGCAGTTGTAAAGATCTGATATTATATGGTGATATCATAATATTTATCCTAGTTTATGATTTTATTAGGGTCACTAATTTGGATTAGGAAGATGATAACATGGTAGTAATTAACATTCGATGTTTGTTTTGTAATTTTTTTTCCTTAAAAATTTGTCCATCTTTGTATTATTTCATTCAGCAGCATTGTGAGAACTGAACCTTTTCAAAAGAAGAAAAAATAAAAAATTGCATTGTGCATGCAGATGATCAGAAAAGGTGGAAAGGACCACAAATCCATATTGAATAAAAAAAAACTATATACAAGAAGAATATCTTTAAAGAAAACTCACTAGATTTTTTTTTTGCTATGTTAAAACTCACTAGACTTTTGGTTATTCCTTTACCCTTTGTTGAACTCAAATTTTGTACTACTATTAATTATTGATAATGAATGAGCTTTATGGAGCTGTTGAAGTTGACAGATGAGAGGATAGGATGAATGATCATGCAATACAAAATTATTTCTTTAATGTGAAAATCAAACATTCTGGAATGCCATTATGATCATCTTCTCGTGGCATCACCTTTTACGGGCCGGCCGGGCTTTGATTAGCTAGCTTATTCGGTCTTATCAAATTCTCCAACGCAAAAAATCCCTTATGGAATAAAGGAGTTAGAAATTTGGTGTAAATATGTTCGACGACGAGTGATGTTAATTATATTTTAAAATTGAAGTAATAATTGTTACCCTACTTCAGTTAGGCAGGATTGCACCTTAGAGGTAAGAAAAAGGTCTTGGTTTCATGCTTTAGGTTGGTTAAATTAGGTTTTGACTTTTAGTCCAAGAACCCAAAAAAAGTTCATAATTCTAAGCATCTTATATAGCTTAGTTAGATAAACCCAATCATGTTGCTTCTTTGTTTTTGAACCTATCATGCATTAATAAGTTTTAATAAAACTACACACATCATCTCTGAAGAAAAATATTAATAAGTTTTTTTTCTTTCTTCATTCTATGTAAAACTAGAATATTACAGTGTCCATTGAGTTATAAACGACTGAAAAAATAATATTAAAAAAAGAAGAAGAAGATTTATATTCTTATCTCAGAAGCAATATTGGAAGTTAGATGTGATAAGACAAATACTCCTAACACGAATTAGAGGAAGATGGAAGTTTGATACATAGCTGAACTATTTCTTAGCTCGTTTATTATATAGTCTAGTTTTTTGACAATATGCACACACTATGTGTGTGCAAAAGAAAAAGAAAAAGAAAAATTGAAGGAGAAGAGGCTAATTATGAAAGAGTGAGAGTAAAAATAAGGAAAAGGGAGTAAAATAGAAGGAAAAGAAAATAGTGACACATATTTTAAGAAAATATTTGTTTGCTAGCTCTCCTTTAATAAAATAGATAAACATATTTATAATATTGTAGCTAATTTGGTAGACGACGTAATGAGTGATGAGGGCTAGTTTGGCCCATTTATAATTTATTTATTAGTTTTTTTTTTGCAAAATTTAGAAGATTTATATGTAAAACATGTAAATTATGGGAGTAAAGTAAAAATTTTATAAAATTTGAAAGACTAAATAGAAAGACAAAAAGTAAATTTAAATTAAAATAAAATAAAATAATAATATATCTAAAATTGAAAGGACAAAAAAGAGAGAAAAAATAAAATAAAATAAATATAACACAAAATCATCAAACCTTTCGCAGATACTTTATAATATAGAGACAGATAAAACCTGCATATATTAAACATGGATTACGCCTACAATATGTACAATAGTAACTGAAATACATTCATCTCCTCTTAACTCAACTTTGTTGCCACGTTATCGAATAAAAAGGGGAAAAAAAACTTTGTTGCCACGAGTAACTGAAATACATGAACTAATCATGTCAAATTTTAAGTCATTTTACTAATTGTTAAACTTATTATAAGTCTAATAATTTGGTTACTTATTATGATTATACGGGATTTTTTTGTTCACCTTTTTTATTTATTCAAATTAGTATAAGTACTATCTAAATTTGAAATAATTAAATACTTTCTAAACTTATAAAGAATTCAAAAAAATAATGTTAGGAAAAAAGAAAGTGCAATTTGTTTTTATATCTCTAATAAAAAAGTAATCTTTTAAGAGAATTTTTATCTTTATATCTATCAATTTTATTATAAGTTTTTTCTATCATAATTTTATGAAAGATTATATATTTTAACAAATTTTATATAAGACAATTTTATTATTAATATTTTATTAAGTTATCGAAAAATCTCTTAATAAATCTTGTGATTTGACTATATTAACTAGTATTATTAGTGATTTTTATTATTAAATTAATATTCTAAATAAATAAATTTATTAAAACTTAAAATTTTAACAAAACACATGATTAATGTATTAATAATAAGCTAATTTTTAGTAACATCTGTACATTAGTTAAAAATTATAGTAAATTCATTATTAACTAATTATTATAACTAAATTAAATTTATTAAATCTTAAATTTCATAATTTTATTTGGATTATAGTACAGACGAATTTATCCAATTCAAATAAAATTAAAGTAATTATTTTCTCATAATCATAACCGAATAAATTTATATTCTATTCAAAATATTTAACATAATAATTGACCGAATGAACCGGTAATATATAATTCAATAATTTATTAATTAATAACTATTATTTTTTTCTCAAAATTTTAATTAAATATTTAATCAATTATCATAATAAATCATTATACATACTGTTCGTGTTTCGAACAAAGTTTTGAGCTTGTTTTACACATTTAGCGTCCAAAACAACTAATTTCAATGATATTTTTTTATATCATTTTATTAGTACTCAAGTCACCAGAGCCCTCGAGGAAAAAGACAATAATATATTAAAATTAGTCGACCAAAGCCCAGTCCACACTCGGTTTTCACGCCCATATATTATTGATATGAGTTTTAATTTGTTTTCAAACACCGGCCATTTTCTCCACCATAAAAAGCCCCAAGGTACAAGGAGAAAATATGTTAAAACAGTCAAACTTTTTGAATTTCTCATAAAATACAGAGTTGACATTTTTATATTAGATATCGTTAAATCAATAATTTAAAGGTAGTTGAAAAATATTTATTCTCTCTTTTTTTTTTAGTTCTTCTTTGGCGATCCCATAGGATTGGCCATCGGTTGCCTAATTCCTTCTCAATTTTTGACATCGGTAATGTCAAGTGTAGAGTCGACAATTAAAAGAGGGGATTTTTTACACTGTCATGGAAAACCGATCGCTACTTCAATCGTCATTTTCGGTCATTCCAGAATTTTTCCTTTTTTATTTTATTTGTTGAACGCTAATAAAAATTTATTCTCCAACTGAAACTTATTTATTAAACTGGTTATGCTTGAACAAAGTTGACTTCCACTGCATTCAGTTGTAGCCATAATCGAAGATGGAAATGAACTAGTCCTTCTGTTCTAGTACCAGTTAAATAAAAAATAAAAAATTCATGACCCCACTTCTTTGGCCCTGTTTGTTGTATTGCTCTCCATACATGAACCAACATTTTATGTTACAAAGTGAAATAATTGGGTATAAAACAGAAATTTGGAAACCGTAGGGCATAACAATAGTCATTCTATTATCCTACAATACTAAAAATAGTAATTCTATTATCCTACAGTACTAGGGCTATATTAAGAAAACTCTTTTTTCGATTTATATTATTTTTATAAAACTCACCTTTTAACTTTTATTTTTACAAAATTTTCCTTACAAGATATATTAATTATGCAAAACTCACTCTTTAACTTTTATTTTTGTAAAATTTCACTCTAAAATATATAAATTATGCAAAACTCGCCCTTTAACTTTTATTTTTGTAAAATTCCACTCTAAAATATATTAATTATGCAAAACTCGCCCTTTAACTTTTATTTCAGTAAAATTCTCTATCTACGATGTATTAATTATGTAAAATTAACCCTCTAACTTTTTAACATTTGTGTCGTGAAGGGTGAATTTTGCATAATTAATATATTTTGGTGAGAGAGTTTTATAAAAATAAAAGTTAAAGGGTGAGTTTTGTATAATTAATACAACTTAAAGAGAGAGTTTTACAAAACTAAAAAAGAGATAATTTTGCAAAAATAACATAAACCGGAGAGGGAGAGTTTTGCAATTCAGTTCTCTTCTTAGCCCTAGTTCTCAATCGGGTCCTTCCGGGAATCCAAAAACCTCCCTGCTTGATTCTTTAATCCTCTGTAAGTATATAATTCCCACATCTTTCACTTCTCCTTTTTCTCTCTCTGTCTTGCATATAATTTATGTGCACACGTAAATACTTGTTTATAATTACATATATGTTAATGGCAGTGAAATAAAGAACTTTTTTCAGAAATGGTGCTCACAAACTTCAGCGGGACTGGTATTGGATTCGGTATGCTCATTAATTTCGATCATTTACTAATTTATTTTTTTCTTGTTTATATCCTGTCTTTTGAACATGATGGTTTTGGGTTGTGGTTTGATCTCAGGTTTTGGAGTTGGCTGTGGTTTCGGTATCGGGTGGGGTTTTGGAGGTTTGTTTATCTTACTATTTTACCTGAACCTATTATAATTTTTGTTTTGCTGACAAATATGATGCTTGGGTAATTATAAAAATTTAAACTTTAGTTATTGATGGACGTTTTGGTGACAATGTTGTTTTGAAATGTGAGAATTCTATTTCTTGCATCCCATCTTGTGTGGATCCTTTGTATACAGACAATGAAGTTGATCTTCATGTGATCTTTTGGAATTCATATGGAGTCCGTGGCTGGATGTCATATGAGATTCCTAATTTGACAACTAATCCAACATAAGCCTAAATATTGGTTCAACTTTACGAGGAAAAGATAGTGCCCGCCTCCACGTTGAAGGCAACTCGGCAACGCTCATCATCAGACTTTTATGATGATAATATCATATGACGATTTGCTTCATTGATGTCATATAAGTGGGGGCATAGGTTAAATGAATGGTTGGAAAATTCTCGCAACAAGTTCTGCAAGTTCTCTACCTAATGAGCATTCTTATTTCCTTGGTTGCTGTATAGAGAATCTGGGGGTCAAATTTGAGGATCCCAATGAAATTTTAAGAATTAATCTTCCTAGTGAATATAAGATTGGGTACTCGGATTAGAACCTGTATTAGCAGCCACAAGTGATGGAACTGCCAGATGTGTCCTTATTAATTTCTACACGAACTACTTAGTTTAAATATATATAGCCTATACTTGATGAAACTAATAGCATTGCACCTACCTTGATGGCTTAATAATGAAGGATGGCCCCAAGTTTCATCAAAATGTTATGCAAATATATTTTGTGATTCTTGTCACTGCATGGTTAAAAATTAATTAAAACGGATGTCGATTTTTATGAGCATACACTTGAAGTTTAATAATGGGCCTTCAGACGGGGACCGAAAAATGACAAAATTTACTTTGTATTAGTATGGACAAAAGAAGTGGATACAGATGTTTGAAAGTAAATCTTTCGTGATAGATTTGTTCATGTAATTTCAAGGCTTAACCAATAGAAATAGGATTCTGTAATGCTATTCTGCGTCTTTCTTTCTTTTCTACTAAGAGTAACATTAATCTTTTGCATCCTAGCATTGATGCATCCTTTCTAAGGGGCGTGTCAAAAAATTCCTCTCAAGAAGCTTCAATGTGCTAATTTTTGCTCTTGCATTTTGAACAATTAAACATTTACTGTTAACATAACTACATGTTTTGCTTGGTACTAAATTTTGTTGCTAACTGTGGTTTGGGTATTGTCGAGCATTCTTATATATGTAGTGATAATCTTTGGGATAAATAGTCATCATGCGAAGGTTTGCTTCATGGAGCATCAGTGGGAATGAGGTGTCTGCTTGTATGTGTCCACCACAAATTTTATTATGGGCTTTTATAGTTGTAGGTCAGGAAAATATACCTTATTACATTAGTGTTAGGAATTTGTTGGGTTGTTTCAATGGAGGAAATGGGACTGATTGAGAGTAAGAGATGAGAGAAGAGTAGAACTCCTCCTGAGAGAGAGCCTGTGGGGTCTGTATACCAGAGCTGATCAAAGAGTCCAGAAGTCCAAGGACCAAAAGGAATTAGAGAAGAAACCCCTCCTCAAGTTGTGAGAGGTATTTATAGCTGTGGGTACCTCCCAGGTCACATGTTGGGCACATAATTCAGTCTTGTGCAGGTCATTTGCCACTTAATCCCGTATGTCTAGTGGACCCACTGATCAAAATACCACCCTTGTGAATCCTGAGTTGCCTTGCCTTGCAGCCCATCAATCCAAGTCCCTCTAAGATGTCTGATTTGGTAAGCCTTCTTCCAAGGAGCCCAGGGAGGCAGCCTTCTGACTTGTCTTCTACTCTGTTGCGCACGGCTTGTGTCCAAGAATCTTCTGAATAATCATCAAGAGTTTGGCCTGAGGTAAGTGGGGAGGAGACTAGCCAGCTCTGGCCAAGGCCAAGGCAGGCTCAGCCAGTAGGGCTGGGCCACTACCTTGGCTGAAGCCAAGGGTAGGCCAGACCTCCCCCAGACTTGGCTCAATTTTCTTGTTTTTTGTTTTGCTTGCTAAAAGTTCACACAGATTGACTTGTTAGGGTTGCGCACAGTTCGTCTATTTTATGTGTGATCCATTAGGTATTTAGGTTTGTTTGATGTGCAAAGCGACCCTTTTTTATTTCATGGGTTCACAATAGCATAAATGTGTTCATACCATATTTTCTTTATTGTACGCCTTCTTCATGAGAAATCACTTTGTAGGACATCCAAGGACTTTTTAAGACATGCTCTTGTATGTATTATGGAGTATGATATAAGCTTGATTCTTTTGTCATATTAGCAGTTACTACTGGTCATAGTGGTTATTTATTTGTTTAATATTTGAAGTTTTTTTTAACTGCACTGTTATCATTTATTTGGAAAATGATAGAAACCAACTTCCATAATGTAAAGTATTGGATCAAACTGTCAAACTAGCAAAATCTACAAATCAATCAACAGAAATCAAACATGTTGAACAAGATTCTCTTGTTTTTTTGAAGTATTGAACTTCTTTAAGCTTAGAATTTTCATTTCCAATATGTTGTTGTTGTCCAGTTTTCTCGCAGTTGTTTTATTATGATCCATGCTCATCTTAAGAATCTTTAGATCCATGTAGGCATTTTCTGATATTGATGTTAATTTGATACAGGCATGCCTTTGAATATCATAGGTCTTGGTGCAGGTATATACTAGAACTGCCTTGAAGCAATTTATACATGTATACCTGACTAATACATTACCTCAAATCATTTCACTGAGTAATATATTTGCACTTTAATGAAGGTGGAGGGTGTGGAGTTGGGCTAGGCCTTGGATGGGGATTTGGCACAGGATTTGGCAGTCGGTACCGGTCTTCTAGGCTCACATTCCAGGGAATGGAGTTCAACAGAAACAGTGACAGTGAAGATAGAGAATCAGATAGATCAAAAGGCCCCACTAAAGCACGCACTTCTCAATAGTTTTTATCCGGGTCTCGACTCTTTTTGTTAATAGTGAAATTAAAGATGCAATTTTGTTGCATCACTTTTAAGAGTCAAAAGAGGTTTAAATATATGGGCCATATATATATATATATATATATATATAGGGCTTTGGTACTAGATTTGTTAAACTGGGTGAAGAAACCTTCTGACTGCATCTTTGTACCAGAATTAATATCTGAGATCATGCATTGTCCGTCCGTCACAAGGACGCGGCCAGAGACTGCAAGTAACATGGGAAAACTTTGAAATCGAAAATAGTCCATGAACTCTTCCTTTATGGCCTAGCTGTTGATTTTGTAATTCATTGCACAGGCTTTCAACATCTGTTCTTCTACATTCTTTAAAGTGTTTAAATTTTTAAGGTAAAAAGTCTCTTGTAAGTTCAAAATTTTCAACCTAAACATAAAGAACACGTGACTGGCTTGTCACATGTGTAACGATCCAGTTCAAATTGAATTCAATTCACCTGCTACAGCTGAGTCATAAATAATGGAACACAACAGAGGCCTTATTTATTTATTTATAGTTTAATCCAACTCAACTAGCATATTTTAATGTGGAGCGGTGGCGGCGGTGTTACAATGTCCTCGTCAAGAGATCCAGTTAAACCCCAGGCCTAGTTCACTGTCAAATCGAAATTACGATGAGTTCTCTAGATCTATCACACCACTAAAATGTTATGATGCACCGGTCCAATAAGAAAGAAAAATGGGGAGATATAATAATAAAGGAAGAAGATTTGTCGCATATCTGAAAACACAGCTTACAACTATATCCTTCGAAGAAAAAACTATTCCATGTATTTGAAATATGATGAATAGCATGTTCCTTACTTTACATGTGTATGATGTCTTCTGTGATAGAACCCACAAGAAATTCACACGTATGTAAAGGAAGGAATAAACTATTTACCATACTCTAGAAATATAGAATAGTTTCTCTAAACTTCAAAGACAGGATTTTACTGCAGATAAAGAATTTTAATATTATCAACCAAAAGAAAAAATGGGGGAGAGGGCTTTTTGGAGAGTTTGCAAACGAGACTTTTATGTAGGACAGACGGAGTACAAATCTCAATGGTCCTAACTATCATTCACGAGGCTGATTAATTTTCTGCATGATTGTGCCCAATATTTGACTTCATCCTTCACAAAACAAAATATGAATGCTGCCAAAATAACCAAGAAAAATCATATACTATACACAATCTGCAAGTGGTACAATCCTAGCTCTTTTCTTTCTTTCAGTAAGATGAAGGGGGGCAGGGTGAGAGGGAGATATAACCCTGGCTCACCGTCACTATTACCTTCCAGTTCCATCACTTTCGTTAATAAATAATGATACAACAGAATTAGCTGATCACCAGCAAATCAAAATCGAAAATCATATAGGAGAAGATGGGATTCTTGACGGTGTCACTACAGTTTCTGTACGCCAATTTTCTGAGCATCAATATATAGTTATGAATGCTGGCTCTCCACAGAAATGGAAGCAAAAACGACACCTGCCACAATTGGGGACTTTTCACCCCCCATAATGCTGTCCTACTGCAAAACGCTGAAAAGAATCCTCTGCTGCTCTTTAGAAGGTGCGCATAGCAACTAAGACTGCAGAGAAAACCAACAGTGTAAACCCCCCAAAAACATAAAGACAAAAACATGTGAATCTTAAACTTTTCACACCGAATCTAGGTCTTTCTAAAAATACTGTAATTGATGCTTCCAAGTTCAGATGACTGAATAAGAAATAGATAATTGCAAACATTTATAAAATTGTCATATTTGCATTTATTTATTTTACTGGTACAATATCTTTTCATTTCTTCAAAACGTTAATAGTTCTATCCAGAAAATGGTGTCACCTGTTACTTCACACAAATGGAGCCATGTACCAGGGTTTTATTCCTTCAGCTACTTGAATCAAATTGAAGCATAACATCAATATCCACAATAGAAAAGTACTAGTCACTAAGATCGAAAGACTGTTCTATACAGCAGGTATCACATCATAACCAAACGTATTTCTAACACATAATGCAGAAGCATCTTTTCAATTATAAAGCTAAGATGATATTTAAGAGAAGATTAATTAATGATTTGGTTAAAGATATATGGCCAAGTTTACAAGTGTTTGTACTAAGGGGTATTTGTGTGATTTGTAACCTCTTTTACTTGATATTTATTGATAAACTACCCAATTAGCGGTATTTATTGATTTTCAAACATATTTAAATTTTTGTTTATTTACAAATATTTTATATCAAATGCAACTTTATCAATTCATTAACACCTACTTAAAAAGAGATTTTGAAGTTTTTAGGTGTAAATATCTACTTAGAAAGAGACACTCATCACATCTTAAAGGTAAAACTTATAGTGGTTACACCTCACACTTATAGTGGTTACACCTCACACAAACTCTATTTTTTTATTTCAACTTTTTATGATTATACCTCAAAATTTCTTATAAAAGCTTTTATGAGACCTATATCATGAAGTCAAGCTCAATTTTAATTGAGATTTGAACACTTAATGCAGTAATTAAAGAAATTATTTCTCTTATTTCTATAATTCGATATTATAATTCAATGATAGGAAAACAATATAAGCAAAATTCCCAATAATAAAAATGTCTATACTCTTTCTCCTCTACTTTTTTTGTGTTTTTTTCTCTGTTATGACTTAATTAAGTCACAAATAAATCTACGACTGTTATAGTGGATCAAGTGTGTCAGCTAGCTTAGGTGGCTGGTCCAAGGTGCAGTTGGGAAGTGATTGTCAGAGGGAGGCAAGGTGGCCGGAGAAGTAGCCACTCACCAGTGCTTCATTTGAAATTGCATGCCCCCAGACAAAATTGGTATGCCAGGTGCTGCATGCGATGGAATACTAAATATTGGATAGCAATAAGGTAAAGTTTTTATTCGACTAAGCAAAGTTTTTTTCTTTGTTGATTTTCCTTTTCTTTCTATACGTCATATAGATGACCTTCCTCAACAAAACCCGCATCTCTGAAAGAACCTCCCAATTCTGTTGATTTGCGGTGCTTAGATTAACTGAATACAAGAGACAACTATTTCTCCCATGGGGCCCTAATATGGGTAACTCATGTTCACCATCTCTGAAATCACAATACGTAATCAGGGACCTCTATTTCCCATCCCGTACATATCAGAACTCATGCAGACAAATAGGCAAAAGTAGTTAACTAATCACAAAATTTTGACATAGGAATGAGCATAGTGCCGCTAATGAAATGTATTAGATGAGCAAATTTAAAAAAGTAAGATCTTAAAAATAGACAATCAATCTACATGTACTAGACAAGCTCTATTCATAGTTCAAGCAACCTCACCAATCAAGCAAAGAAGGACGATCCAGAACACAAGTTGAACAGATCGACTATATTGCATATGATACTGCGACCTTTGAAGCTGTCTCTGAATGGCTCCGTACCAACCATAAAGTTGCTTGTCATAGCACTCATCACAACTACCAAGGCAACTCTTACATCTTTCATAGCATGCATTTATTCCCTATCCAAATGATAACAATTTATGATATCATTGGCAATATTTTACATTAAACATGAAAATCAAAAAGCAAATTCTAATAAACATGTCTCAATTGCAAGGAAGCATATTAAACACTCACTTTGGACAAATGCTGAGGTTGCAATAATGTAGAATCAGCATCTTGTTGGCAATCCGGGAGCTTCAATTTCCTGTAACCATTCTTTGGCCACTTCAGTTTAGATGCAGACTCCATGGTATTAAGAAATCCTGAAAAACTGGGTATCTTTCGCGGAGGTGGTTCACGGTGTGCACCAGAGGAACTCTGGAGGGAAATATCATCGTCAACTGCAATCTTCCAATTACCGATGTCAGCACTAGCACTTGCCGTCCTTCGATGGCCATGAAACTTCTCCTGCCTAGGTTCCACTTGGGCCAACTCCACCGAGTCCAACAAATTCTTCAGACACTCAGGTCTGGATTCTTTATCACCATCTAATGGCTTCAATGGCAGTTGGTCCTGGGCATGAACTTTTGCAGAACTTTTGTCCCTGGATCCTGCAGGTCCAGAAAGAAACAACACAAGCTCGTTGCTTTCTCCCTCCTTTAAGCGCACCCAGGGGAGAGGTGGCTTGCCTGCTGAAACAGCTGTCTTGTTCAAGGAACTTTCAATTTTCAAAATCTGGCCCTCCATTGCAATAGTAAAGTCATGATGCCTGTCTTTCGCATCATCAACTGAGCTATTAGCGTAACTCGACTTCACAGCCCGTTCAAATTCCTCCAACTGCATCAACATCACAACAATCATTTCAAAAGTTGTTAAGCTAGCGCAAATTGGTGTGGCGATGTTTTCGATAAGCTGTGTTTTTGTTTTTTCCTCTTCTATAATTTTGTTTTGAAGATTGTTTTTAGTAACATTATAAAAGTACTATTAGCAATAGCACTTCAGTTCAACGGCACTTTTTATCAAAAAGTTAAATTTCAATGCATCTTAAATTGCTTCAGCACTAAACCTTATAAACTTAAATGAATAATCCCCAATTTATTTTTTTGAAACTGTATACAAAAGATCATTTGACTTGTCAATAAACTTATATGCCTCAAAAGTAAAAAAGCTTCACTTAAACCACCACCGCAACAATCAATCCAGGACCTAATATCAAAAACATAATTACAAGAGAGATGGAAAATATGCATACCTGCCACTTGGTAGTGCCAAGGGCAGTTCGCAGGTCCCTTTGAATTTCATCCGAATTCCACACACTGGACTTATCCTTCAAGGCATGAATCCACGTTCTATATGTTGACTCCATCCTTTACAAATTTAATGCACATTGCAATTATCACAAACCACCACATAGCAATATAATCACACCAGAAATTAAAGTTCAGAAACCAAAAACAAAATTACTGAACATAAAAATCCCCAGTAATAATGGGCATATATATATATATATATATTATAAAAGACCTTTACTATACTACGCTTTCCATATGTAAATATATATATTTATGGCAAAACCCTAGACAAATTAAAATTGGGGTACCTATCGGCAGATTCCTGAACTTCTTCCGCAGCCGAGAAGAATGGATCTTTCTCCCATCGATCGAAATCCGAGGTCATCTGCCTCCCAATTAAAATGAATTCTCCTTTTTGGTAAAATAAATTACAAGAGCTAAAGCTAAAATACTTATAAAATTCGTGTTCCAAAAAAGTTACCAGCAAAAACTAAACCCTAATTAACGAAATCGCGGAGATGAATAGATTATAGAATATTTGGATTTGGAAATGGAAAACAAAAAAAAACTGTAATTTTGGGTGCTTGAGGAGAGAGAAAAGGATGAAGATATAATGCAAGTATCTACGCTTCGATGCATCAACCCGCGTGCGTTTACACTTTTAGAGAGAGGGAGTTTATTTACGGTGGTGTTTTCGTTGAAGGAGACACTGAAGTATACGGTGTCGTTTGGTCGTCTGATAATTAATATGGAAGGTGCATGGTCAAAACGACATTTTGGTGGCGTAACATGGATTAGGAGGATGATTGTTTTATCAGTTTCTAGATGTCCCAAACATACGCGTGGCATAATTAGCAAACAATTGAATGAATCTTAATACCCACCGCTGTCTATCAGTAATAAATAAAGAAAGGTTCTGCTTAATGTGTGCGTTCTAAAGGTACACACTAAATATAAAAAATAAATAATGAGACATGTTAAAAATTATTTTTTTATATAGTTACACTGAATTTAATACATGAGATCCACTAGTATATTATTTTTTTATACATTGAATTCAGTATGTCTACATAAATAAATAATATTATACATTATTTTTCGCGCTTAGTGTATACCCTAAGGACACATATTAAAAAAATTCATAAAGAAATCACCTTTCCTTATATTCGTTGACTGAATAGAATTCCTTCCTTCCTTCTTGTTATATTAATTTGCAACATAAACTCTAATTTAGGAAAAATAATGATTAAATAGCCATAAGTAATATGATCATCCATACCTAAATTTTAGCATACTTTCAGGAAAGGTTATCAGTAGGGTGCTATGACACTTCTTAAATTTTAAAGAATAAAGATATATATATATATATATATATATATATATATATATATATAGTGAGAAGGATGACGGATCTAAAATATACCTCTTTAATAATATACCTCTCTTCAATAGCATACATTTATTAAAACAACGTCGTTTTGAATTATTTTTTTTTTAAAAAAATAATATTAAAAAAAGATGTGACATGTGTTTTCCTCTTATTTAAGAAAATGTCATTAAAGAATCTTCAAAACGGCGTCATTTTGATAAATGTATGCTAGTTAAGAATATATGTTATTTAAGAGGTATGTTTCTAAACTATCCTATATATATATATATTTGGGTTTTGGCACCCCATATAAAAACATAAAAATAAAAAAGGTTTTAAACTTAAGACTTTATTTGTCAACTATTTCTGAAATCGTACTTACTTTTTCAGTTTCTACTGTAACTACCGAACGATCATTTTCAATTATGAATATCATCAAAATTAGTGTTCAATCAAAGATGAAAGATGATTTTCTCACAAATCCTCTTTGATTTTATATATTGAAAGAGAAATTGCTGTGAAATTTTGTATATAATCAATTATAAACGATTTTCGAGATTTAAAATAACGTCGAGTTCTATTTTAATATATAATTTTGGTACTCCTAAAACAAAATCCTGATTCTGCCTTTACATACTTTTATATATATATGTGTGTGTGTGTGTGTGTGTGTGTGTGTGTGTGTTGGGGGGGGGGGGGGGGGGGAAGGTTATATGCTTTGAAATATTTGTGTGGGGGGGGGGGGGGGGGGGGGGGATATAAGGAAGTAAAATTATTCACAATAATATTTTTAATTACAATCTTTTGCATAAGTGATAAACTAAAATAATTCAAAAAAATATTATTGGACCTACGCATACACAGAACATCCATGGTCGTCACTCTTTCTTCTCTTGTACTATACACGGAACATAGAGAGTCGTCACTTTTTTTTTCTCTGTCACTAAATAATGCATCCTCTGTTGCCATGCTCTAGAACAATAATAATGTTTGGAATACAGTTACATATAAACATTTGGTAGGCAGTACTGCAATTATAAATTGCGTTTGGAATAAATTTATAGAGGAATAAAAATTTTAAGCGTTTTAAATATTTAAAAATTGCTAACCAAGCATCATTAACATTTGTCAAAGTTACGTACATCTAGTTATATTTTTTTGAATCAAAAGCTGTATTATAAAAATTACACTACTACAATTGTTTATTTAAACAAGAGCATATCTACTACAACACACACCACACGTCGAAATTACATCGTTTTGTCAAAAAAAAAACTGAAAATTTTAAATTTATCTAAAAAAAATACCCGCTAACTTTATTCATAAAAAAAACGAAAGAATATAGCCTCATTTTATTTATATTTTGCAAATAAGATGGGGCCGTGTTCATTTGTCTTTTATGAGGGTAAGGCTTATGGGTATATTTTAAGGGTAAATATATAAATACCAAAAAAAAAAATATCGAAACAAATTTTTCATCAAACCCAAAGAAGCCATGCTTTTTTTTAAATGGTTTTTTTAATATGTGCCCTAAGGCACATGATAAACACGAAAAATAAGAGATGTAACTCACTAAATATTATTTATTTATATATTTGTACTGAATTTAATACACGGGGTCCACTAGTATATTATTTTTTTATGCATTGAATTCAATATAAGTGTATAAATAAATAATATTTAGTGAGCCCCATATTTTTATTTTTCGCACTTAGCATGTACTCTGAGACACATATTAAGAAAACTTTTTTTAAAAAACCAAAACACAGCGGTTTCGATATATATAGTGTATATATGTGCAGTTTTTTCCTTTAAACAATTATGAATTTATGTGATTGACAAATTATGACAACCTTAGTATACAAAAAAAAGTAAACGTCTAAGGGAGAGAGAGAAACCGACAGTTGAAAGGAAAGGAGTATAATTGTAGAGTATGCCAATTACTACAATAATCGGTGTAGGAGGAATATACATAGCCCTCACGCTTCTCTCCTTATCACAATAATAATTACCATAACTCATGCAGTAAAGAAACATGCGTGCCACTTTCACTCTTTCAGCATGATGCTGCATGCTCAATGTAAACACTATTCGTACTTCTATAACCCACACCATATAAATTGTACTCCACTAATTTACAACCCCAAAAAAAAATGGAAAAATAAATTCCAGTATATATATATATGTATATGTAATCATGAATAAGAATATATTGTGGTCCACAATTAAATTACTTAATTAACCAGTGGAAGAAGAGCTTCGATTATAGAACACTGCACACTGATTCGCCGGCCTCGAAAGCTGGCCGCCAGCACTCGTTGGGCACGCCGTGAGCCACACTGGCGGCACGATGCAATTGTAATTCAAGCAAATCGAACCCGAATCTGGCGTTACTGATCCGGGTTTGGGGAACCCGGAAATGTAGTTGTGCTGCAAGTATAATGTTTTGGTGCTGCCGCTGTTCACGCTGGAAATGTACTCCTCCGGAACTTTCCCCATCAGACGGTTATTATTGAGGAAAATACTTTCCACTCCGATCAAGACCGTCGATAATTCTCCGGTCAGGATGTTGTGGCTGAGGTCGACGATTGAACCTGGGCCATAGGATGGAAATGGCGGGGAGGAAAGAGAAGGGACCCCCCCGGACAAATTGTTCCGTTGGAGGAACATTGATGAAAGAGAAGCACGGAAGAGAGATGCAGGGATGGGCCCACTGTATTTGTTCATGCTTAAGTCGAGGTACACCAACTCTGAGAGTGAATCCAAGCCGTTGAGTGGGCCCCACATTTTATTTATGGATAAAGACAAATAACGGAGCGTCAACGGCATCTGGACCGGCAGATTTCCTGACATCCCGTTGTTTTTGAGATCCAGATGGAGTAACTGGGTCGGTAACTCGGGGAGGTGGCCGGTAAGTCGGTTTGAAGACAGGACGAGGACTTTCAGCTTGGGTAACCCGGTTCGAATGTTCGGCGGGACCGACCCGGTGAGCTGATTGTAGCTGAGGTCGAGTGTGTGGAGGTTGGAGAGAGCGGAAATGGTGGTCGGTATGGGGCCGGTTAATCGGTTGTTGGTAAGGGAGATGACCCGGAGGTTTTTGAGGGATCCGAGTTGGGGAGGGATGGGACCGGTGACAATGCCTGGGAAGAGAATGAGCTGAGTTAACTCAGTTAAGTTGGAGAGAGAAGCCGTAAGGGATCCGGCCAGTCCACGGGAGTCAGAGAGGCCTGTGCCGAGTGTAAGAGAAGTGATCCGCCGTTGGCCGGAAATGACGGCGGTGCAGGTGATTCCGGCGAAGGAAGAGCAAGGATCCTGCGACTTGAAATTCCAGGTGGAGAAGAAAGGGGAAGAGGAGGGTATATCCGTTAACGTGTTCTTGATCTCATACAATGCAAATAAATCGGAGTTGCTTATAATTGGTAAATTTTGTTGGATTGTAGGATTAGAAAAGAAAATGAGGAGCTGAAATAGTAGTAGGAGGGGAAGGAGGAGAGTATAGTGATGTCCCATTCTTGTTTCTTTTTTTGGAGAGAGAAAGACTTCAAAGGAGGAGAATCTGCTTGAAAATAAAGAGAGTGGTTTTAAATAGAAATAACAGGAAAGATGACCGATGAAGAGGAGTAATTATTTAGTGGTTATAGAACATTATTATATGTCTCAGATCAATTATATATTTTTATTTTAGTGGATTCAGAGTTATAAATTGTGGAATACCACTAAAATAAAAATATGCGATTAATGTAGAGCACCACGTAGCGATGACTCAGGACTATCGAATAATTTTTCGATGTAGAGAGAGGGGCAGTATACTGTTATGGTATACTATTACTTGTACGTAGACTCTTCAGTACATTGGTTAATGTCAGAAGATGGGAATAAGGGATTCGCTATAATAAAAAAAATTTGTATTTCTATTACGAGATCTATAACTACGATTTTTAAGATTTATAACGACAGTTTATCTGTTGTTATAGTCTTATTTTGGGACTTTAAAAACTATCGTTATAAATTTCGTAATTTTGGTCCCGGGAACAGTGACATGACGAGTAATGTCGTGAGAGATTGGATTACATATTGGTATCACGTCATTGTTGTGCCAATTTCGTGGTAGTTAACAATATACTCACTTCTGACACTACAATTTCAACTATAGACTTACACACTGACATCCATGCAACTTTTTCATCTGTTAATGTCGAAAAATTATACAGTAATATATTACTAGTTTTACTACTACAGTACTTGTTCACAAAAGTATCATGAAATCAAGTTTTCTTTGGAGGATGACATTACGAGGATTGAGACCCAACAGTTTTTTCAGAAAAAAAGAAAGAAAGGACATTGGGATTAAGATCCACCATTCAAAATTGTTATTGTTCTTGGTTCATAAAGCATGCAATTTCATTAAAAAGAAATTATTTTGAGTTCTGAGAAATACAAAAAATTAACCATATATTTCAACAAGTCATGTGTCGTTATATATATATATATAATATACACCGTAGATTGATAGTTGTGCATCTTAATATTCTTATAATAAATGGTTTGTACACTGGGGCGGACGCACTCACGGTCGGGGATTGCAAGTGCTCACCCTTGATTTTTAATTTTTAATTTATTTGTATAGAGTTAATATTGTAAATTGGTGCCCACCCAAAAAAAATGGCTTGGGTCAAGGTATAGCCTGTTAATTAGAAACTTTTAATATCCTCTCATTACTTCAAATTTCAATTTTTATTTGCAGTCTATTTGATTTCTTCCAAATTTTAGGGTTAAAGTTAAATATTATTAAATTTTTCTCTAATTTTTTATTAACTATCCATGAATGATTACTTATTTATTTTTATGCATTCATGTTAATTGGTACATCCGCACACTCTTTAACTTTACAATATAAATTGAAATTTTTGGCATGTGCGTCATTAGATGTTGAATTTAAATCAATAAAGACATAAATTGTAAACATATAATTTTGATTAAAAACTATAGGGTGTTTAATTTGTACATATTATTGATTTTTTTAGTTTTTTCTATTATTTTATGAATATGCATTTGATATTTTGAATAAGAATAAATAGATATATTGATGAAAATTTTCAAGATCTAACATTACTAAACATGTTTGATCTAATTTTTTTTCTTGTTGAATCTATTTAAGAGTCAATTAGTCATATTCAGTCCAAAAGCAATCTAGTAAAACTATTTTTTTTTCACAGAAAAATGTATTTGATACCATTGAAAATAAGGCGGTTATAAATCAATTTCAATAAATAAATTCTCAAAAAATAATTTTGTATTGACTTTTATGTATTTTTAATTAAAATTTATATTTAGTGAATTTTATTATTATTTTTAAAAAATATAGGGTGTGCAACCATGCACAGTGTGCAATTATAAACTTAATGCGAGTGTGTTTCGCATCAAATATAAATACCAATACTAGTTAGGAGTTGATGTTTTTGCAAATATTTTTTATATTTGCATAAAAATTCTTTCTTTTGAATAATAAATAAACCACACATTTATACCAAAGCACTCATAAATATATAAATATTACAATTGTGAAAATAACACTTCTATGTAATTTAAGGAAGATAATTTTTTTTAACAAAGTAAAGCTGGTCCACCCATGTGCGTGATCATTATTTTCAGACTTAGAAAAACAGTACCCAGACATACGAGTAATTATTTAGTGATTCTGAGATATCTGTTATGTGGTGTCTTATATTATTCATATATTGTCATTTCAGTACTTAAAATAGATTATTTTACTTTAAGTATTGAAATAATAGCACATGAGTGATGTGAGACACTACGTGACAAATGTCTTAGGAGTATTTAATAATTTTTTTAGACAAAGGGTATGATATATACAGCTTGAAAAAAAAATCCCCATTATTTAATGTTTTCCATGTTCAGAAAAATGCTTCAATTTTATTGTTGAAATTAATTAATAAAAAGTAATTGTTGTGGAGGAATATTAAAATCCATAGATAATTTGATGTGAAGAATATTTGATCGAGAGTTAATAATTACCGGTAGTTAATGAAGGATTAGGTATTGAATATTATAAATTTAATAACTCGTGTAAAATATGAATAAATATTAAAAATTATATATCGGATAAATTTTAAAAATCACATATTTAAGGGAATATTTAAAATAATAATAATTTCTTCAATTTTAAATGAAGTCATTATGATATGTCACTTTTAATACACATAATGAATATATTTTACATTAAATAATTAAAAAGAAAATGTTTAAGTGAGTTATGTTGTTATTTGGAGAAAAATATTATACAGTGATACATTAATTGATAGATTAAAAAAATAATACGTACCTATTCATCGATTTAGTAGGATATACATCATTGCTCTTTATAATCATTTTTGTTTCATAATGAACTTGTTAGTTCCCGTGGACACAATAATGATCTAGAAGGGGGAGGGGTGAATAGATCATTAAAAAAAAATTCTTTTTCTTACGGAAGTATATTAGTTATGATAAGTACAATCAATTCAAGCACAACGGAATATACTTTAAGAATCCCTTCATGATCTCAATTTAGTGATTTAATCTACAGTATGGGTAATAATAGATATTGTGCATAATGTAAAAGACATAAAGTAAATGACACAAGAGGTTTAAGTGGTTCGGAGACTGAACAACTCCTACTCTACTCTTCTACTTCGATAAGTAGAAAATCCACTAATTTAGTCACTAAGACAAGGACACTCTGCCCTCCACGAGTCTAGCAGACTTGAGTTGTTTTTAGCCCCTTAGGTAAGGATCATTTGACCCTCCTCCAGTCTAGTAGACATGAGTTATTTTTAACCACTCAGACAATGATCATTTAACCCTCCTCAAGTCCATCAGACATGAGTTGTATATTGGTTGGGTTGTGCTGCTAAGATGAACTTTGATCTCCTTCATCTTCAGATGCTTAGCAGCTGCTTGTGATCAACCTCTGGATGCTGCTGATGTTTGTCCTTGATGCTCTTCTCCTTTTGGTATTCAGCAGCGACCCATGATCACCTTTGATGTACTGCTGGATTCTTTAAATAGGCTTTGTGCTTAGCAGTCACTTCGAACACTCTCAGTATGTTTTTCAGCTCAGAGTGTTCTTGGTTGATCACAGAGTTGTTCTTCTAGATTTGCCTTCAGCTCATTATCACTCTTGATCTTGGCTTCTTTAATCGTTCAACTCTTAGCTCATATGCCAGCATTTCAGCATCCTTCTTGTGTTTTTGGTGAAGCTTTTTAATCGATAGGTTCATTATTTCTTTTTACAGATTTGCTTTTTTGTAGATTTTAAATAATCTTCCTGTTGCAAATCTTTCCGTTAGAACCTGTTTTCTTGCAGACTTCTTTATGAATATTTTATTCATTTAGTCAGAGTATTTAATGCTCTACTGATTCTGACTTGAGTTGCCTTCTTTTTCTCTAAGAAGGGATATGTCAGTCTTGGGTTCTTACCAACCTTTATAGAGGAGATAGGTTTTTCAGAGAATATGGCTGTTTGGATACAGTCTTCTGTTTTCTTGAGCCTGATGCGTGATACTTGAAATCTTTGCTCTAATACTCAGCACGCCTAAGTCAGTAATTTGACATTTTTGACTTCTACATTAGTAGAGGTTTTTAGATGAGTTGATGTAGATATTTCTGAAGTAATTAGCCGCTTATCTTGGGATTACTAGCTTAAGTGCTTTGATGTCTTCAATCCTTGATGGCACTTAAATATTCTACGATCGATTCAGTTTTAGCCTTTTACTTCTGACCGTAGAATCATCTGCTAGCTCTGTTATGTAACTATACGATCTTGCTTGACTTGGACTGTTTTGGAGATCGTAGACTAGTTGACTGTACTAACTCTACACTCTTATCTAGGCCTTGTTGTCCTGAAGATCTGGTTAATCTTTTGCAGGTGCTTTATCATAGAGGACTGCTCTATGAACTTCAGGTTTGCTCGCTCTGCTTGGCTTCTATGTCATAGAGGACTACTCTATGATCTTCAGGTACTAGTGCTGCTATATCATAGAGGATTGCTCTACGAACTTTAGTTGCTTTCTTTGTTGCATATTAAAATTCGTTTAAGTCTGGTAGCGTTTGAACATCTTCGGCTCAACTCTATGATTGCTTGAACGTTATACTTCTGCGTTTGCTTTGCCACTCTACGACCTTGCCTATGATGCAGGTCGTAATGCAATCGTAGAGTGAAGGGTTGAACTACTCTACGATCTCTGTTAGGATTAAATGTTTTAGATATACTCAGAGATCTTCATTCATTTTGTTTGACAGCTCTATGATAGCGTTCTTGATAATCTTCATGATGATTGCTGTCTTGACTCTGAATGCTCATGTAGAGGTTGCTCTTTGAATCTGCTTGGTTCGTAGACTATCTTATAGAAATCGTATAGTGACTGACTATATTGACTCTACGTTCCCGAGAGTTAGCTCTGCGATGCCGAGATAACTCTACGATCTTCCGAGAGGATTCTTCGATCTGCCGAACCTTATTCTGCGTTTGCTTGGCAGACTCCACGATCTTTCCTGGAGGACTCAACAATCTTCCTATGAGTGTTTGCTTAACTTCTTTTTGAATGGTGCTTCTCTTCCTTAATTAGTCTTGCTGATAAAGTTGGTGCTTGGATCTTCAACTTGCTTGCATACCATTCAGGGAATTTATTCTGATAATCTTCAGGTAGACTGCTCTATGATTCTGCCTTAGAAATGTAAGTGCATGACTGACTATGTTAATAACTTGAAGTCTATTATACAATTCCGAGTGTAGTCTACGATTCTTTCTTTGACTTTCTTGCCAGACCACTTGTTCTTTGATGCAGTTCTTTTCGATCATTTAGGCCTATCTATTTCAACTTAAGATCAACCTAACAAGTTTGATCTTTCTGTTCATAGTCCTTGTACATTGTGATCTTCTGAAGGACTTTACAAAGCTACTCATTCATATTGGATCAACCTAACAATCTTGATCTTTTCAATCTAAGTCCTTTGAACATAATGTCTATCATCTATTAAGGACTTTACAGCTTTCATCAATACAGACATATTTGCATATTGATTCATTTATCTTTCATTTAAGCACATCATCAAATCTTATAAAAGAAGAATAACATTCACATGTTTATTCCAAACAGAACTTATAGTTAGAAATTTCACGTATAACTTATTGTGTAATAAGGTGGGGTTTGGTTCAGTGAATAGAATTTTAATGTAATATAATAGCCTACGTATTGTAATAAAGTTGTAATATAATGGTAATAAGTTATTACGATATATTTGTTTGATTGATTTTTTATATTTGTATATTAATTATAATGTTATTATATTATGTTCAAAATTATATTTGGTTCACTAAATTTTATTATTGTATGTAATGAATAAAATAAATTATAAGTTAAAATATCAAATCAATTGTAATTATTACTACTTTGTCTTTTATGACATAGTGCATTACAGACCTAATGGGCCAATATATCAATTGGAATGTACTAAAAAAATTTAAAATTTGATGTAATAGCATTACGCTCATAATGAGATAATATATGTAATAGGTGAACTAAATATAATAAATGTCATATCAATGTAATAATCTATTATATTACGGAGTCATTACATTGATTTGACGCGAACCAAAAGTCACTAAAGAGTCTTATTTATAATGTATATGAGTAAGTTGAATGCAATAACTTTATACTAATTCGATTTATGAATTAGAAATGCTAATAGTCAGAATTATAATATATCATTGGTACATCTAAAAGTAAAAATTATAATACAACGTATGTAACAATATTAATGTATCATATCAACTAAAGAGTACATTAAATATGTTATAACTTATAAGGAATGATTCATTAATTGCATATTTCATAGTAAAGCAAAAAAAAATCTTGAACTACTGAGTTGAAGAAAAAAAACACCTTGAGTTATCAAGTTGACTGGAAACCAATATATCAAAAGGACTCGATTTTTGTCTTGTTATATTTTTATATTGATATGGTTATACACGTCTAATTATATACATCTTCCGTCCAAGTTACTCTTGTTCTAATTTGAAAATACATGTTTATTAAGAAAAAAAAATTATCTTTAAATTATCTATCTTAACTACTTTATTATCATATATTTTATTTTAATTAATTTCCTAACTCATTTTTGAAATAATAAAATAGAGGAGATAGAGGGGATTAAAAATGAGCATGATTGTGTTTTTAATGTCAAAGGTAATATTGTTATTATTTCTTAATAAATGTTATAGTTTTTAATGAATTTTTTATAAAATTAAATAAAAATAGTATTAAAAAAATTAAGTCAAAAGTAATATTAAGACAAAAGGAGAATAAAGAAATTCGAAGAAGTAAAATATAACGAATGGAATACAAGTACAGGTTAACATTCATAGATTTGTAATGTTGGACCTAATATGTTTAATACTAGGGATAACTCGTGTCTGAAGTTACAATGCAACTGGTATAACAGTTGAGTACTATATCCAATATTCTTAGATTGGAAAATCTAAAACTGTTGTGGACTCTCAGTTCCATAATAGAACTGAGAGTCCAATCATTAATACAAAAATATTAATACTCAATCCAGTTATAGTTTTATTTTTAGGCAAATATTAGTGTGCTACTCATTCCCAACTTAAAATTAGTTCTTGGCAGGTTTGAACAATTAATTGATTGACGATAGCGGGCTCAAATTTGTGTAATATAGTATTTTCGGGTATCCCACACACCTTTCTTTTATTGACAAAACAGAATGAGAAGTTTGACAACGTTTATTTGCCTCCAGTATCTCTAACCATCGATCAATATGATTCATGAACAGTATTTCATATGAAAAAATAGTAGTACTGCAAGTCATTTGGTGGGATCCAATGAGAGAAAAAAAAAGATGTAAAAATTCAAAAGAAAGGCTTTTGTATATATACCTTAAAGTATAAAATGAGTCCTCTAAGTCCAAACAAAAAAGTATTGTCATAACACTAACTAAATCGCATCACCATAACATTTTTTTCTCAATATTTTTTCTTGAAATTGGACAAAAGATTCTCATACCATGAGTCAGAGCCTACTACAATAGTTGCTCTCGATATAGCTTGCAAAAACACCAAAGAGATGACATGCAATTGCCCGTGCCTGAAGGCTCTGTAAATTAAAATTCCAAAAATACTCTATTATCTAAAGACTCTTTGCAACCTAAAATAACTTACAAATCAATTAGAATGAATCTAAACTGTCCTTGTGATTTCTCGCCCAAATCAATTTGCATGTAAAAACATAATGACCGCAATACTCGAAAAACAGAAAAAAGGACGTCAATGCTAAAAGGGTGACCCATATTGTTTACGTGCATTTTTTTAATTATTATTATTATTATTATTATTAGTAGTAGTAGTAGTAGTAGTAGTAGTAGTAGTAGTAGTAGTATTCTTATTCTTATTATTCTTCTTCTTCTTCTTCTTCTTCTTCTTCTTATTATTATTATTATTATTATTATTATTATTATTATTATTATTATTACTATAATAATAATTATTATTACTATTATTATTATTATTATTATTATGATTATTACTATTATTATATTAATTATTATTATTATTATTATTGTTATAGTGTAGTGGTGAATTTGATTTGGGCGAGAAATGTGAGTGAATAATTTTTTGAAAAAAAGATGTTGAATTAAGAAAAAAAATGAGAGATATATTAGTGACCGTTGGATATTGAAGCCCCAAATAATTTTAAACTGTTGGATGTTGAAGTCTAAATTGATTTTGAGGTCGTTGGATGTTGAAACCTTAGGATTTGAGCCGTTCTGTTTATTATTATTATTATTATTATTATTATTATTATTATTATTATTATTATTATTATTATAGTGTAATGGTGAATTTGATTTGGGCGAGAAATGTGAGTGGATAGATTTTTGAAAAAAAGAAATTGAATTGGAGAGAAAAATGAGAGATAGATTAGTAACCGTTAGATGTTGAAGCCTAAATAATTTTAGACTGTTAAATGTTGAAGTCTAAATTGATTTGAGGCCGTTGGATGTTGAAACCTTGGAATTTGAGCCATTCTATTTTATATTATAGATTTCAAAAAACAATTTAAAGGTCAACATGAGATCTCATTTCAAAACAAATAGTAACGGAAGTCATCGTAAGGCTCGATTTGATATAACTTCAACTTTATTGTATGAATAAATATAAATACACAATAATTAAATATTATATTTATTTATATTATTAAAAAATGAGTTATAATATTAAAATTTGTGTCATGTTTTATTTTTTAATAATATAGATAAATGTAGTGTTTAATATAATGTTTGATTACTATACGTATAAATTTATCCTTATTTTATTCATTGTTTTTAAAATGAATAAGTATATTTTATTTATTGTTTTCAAAATTTGTCCGTACTTTTCAATATTTATATAAATAGAAAAATATTGAAAATCCTTTCTTTTCTCCCATTTCATGTGACTTTTATTGACTTCATTAAATATTCTTATCCCCAACTCTATGACTACCACTTAATTTTTTTATGTCATCCAATTGAAATTGATATATCGTATATTGATGAAGTGGCATGTGTATATATATAGCAGTTGGGTGCGTACATGACAAAAATAAATACTTTTCTAGTAAGTTAAAGTGGGCATTTTAGTAAATTGATGTTAAAATTTGTGGAAACTTTGAAAAATAGATGTTTAGACCCAAATTAATCACCAAAATTTCAGTGGTATTTGATTGCATCTTAAACCTTAACAACCCACTATCTCATTCCCTAATAGGCTTGAAGTTGTTTGGTAAAAAAAACATCTCTCTTAATGCGTCTAAATTGGTAAGATAAAAAATAAAATCCAAATTATTAAAAACTGTCTCTTAATGAAAATTTTAAATCTATGGAGAAATATAGTCTCAATAAATATTATTCTCCCTCTATTCCAAATTTTAAGATTATTATTGATTTTTGAAAAGTCAATTTGAAATATTTTTAAATTTAAAATTAAGATAATTAAAAATTATGAAACAATAAATCTCACAATAAGTATTAGATTTTTGATATTTTTCAATATTACTCATCGTATAAACTAAAATAAAAGAACTTTAAGTCAGTTATGAGTTTAAAAATATTTTAAATTATTTTTATTAAGTTAATAATTATTTTATATTTTAAAAGGGAGAAAATATAATTCTTCTCTTATACTATTACATTATGTTGTTATTCTATTAAACTTGGCACATTTTTTTTATTTAATGTAATAAACATCATATTATACATTATTGCTAATTTTTTAGGTGATTTGTTTAATATTTATTTACTAAAGTATATAAATTTAAATAATTTTTTTTATATAAATACATTATGCGATATTATTCACTCATTTTTATTAAACTGAATATTTAAAATTATCAAATAAAATTTTTAGACAACGCAAAGAGTTAAAATAACAAAATAGTGTTATTCAAATATTTTTAAAAACTTATTTATCAAATATCATTTCTTAATTTAAATATAATTTTAAAAATATAATTTATATTATTTAGATATCTAAACTTTTCAAATTTTAATTTTTAATTTTATCAAACGTAACCTTCATTTTACTCAATTATGTTAAGTTGTCATGTCCAAAACTCAGAGTCAACTTTTAACCAGAGTCCCGAACCACAACCGAAAAGTCAAATCAATCAAGTTGTCTCTGATGGAGGCTCTACAAGTCTACATATATAATAATTAAATATTATATTTATTTATATTATTAAAAATAGAATATAATACGAATTTTAATATTATATTTTATTTTTTAATAATATAAATAAATATAGTATTTAATATAATAGTTGATTGATGTGTATTTATATTTATTTATTATCTAGTGACTGAATAATTCTTTTATATTTTGACTTTAAAAAGAGGGGTATTTATAGAAAATCTACTCAAAATAACTTATAAGCTAATTATGAGCTAAATTCTATAAAAAAAAGTAGACTCTAAGGAGTGCACCAATCCATTATGTTGACCGACATGCCAACAATTCCAGTGTTGCAATTCTCATAGAAGAAGAGGAAGTGATATATTTGTGTATAAATCAGCGAAACAGAGAAATATTTGTCTATGCTATTAAGGGGTTAATGTATAAATTGTCAATATTATTATTAAACATTATGAAGCTTTATTTAAAAAAGAGTTAAAATTTGATACATGAGTCTGTTTGGCAATGACTTACTCTAAAATGACTTATAAATTACGTTTTAAAATAACTTAGAAGTTATGTTAAGTTGTAATTTATAAATAAATATGTTTGGCATTATTTTAACTTTTAAGTTAAAAATTAAGTTAAAATAAAATGTAAACGTGTTTAACTAAAATGATTTATAAGTTAAAATAAAATATAAAGACTACTAATATAAAGGTAAAAAAGTCTTTATATTTGGTCTAACGTACTTATTTTAAATGACTTATAAATTATTTTTTGATAAGTAAGAAATTATTACTTCTCGGAAACTATTTATAATTCAATTTATAAGTACAAAACAAGTCACAATCAAATACTTTAATAGTAAAAAATAAGTTTTAAGTTGGTTTAACTAATTTATAAGTTACGGTCGAACATACCCTTATAACTCATTTTTTGAGAAGTAATAAATTATTACTTCTCAAAAATAATTTATAAATCAATTTATAAGTTATAAAATAAGTTACACAGAACACTCAAATAGTAAAAATCTATTTATAAGTTGATAAACCAACTTATACGTAGCGGCTGAGCAAGTAATGGTGTATAAAACTTTAAACTTTAACTTCTAAAATCAAATGCCTGAGGTCTATAATAAGCTTGGTACTGTTTCCCTCCTAAGCGAGCATAGCCATTGCGGCGGATGATGATGTCCTAGTCCTCGAGATAGTCTTCAACTTGTCGATTCCTCCAAACTTGCACAAGTGTTTATACGAGATGACGATGGGGTACGTATCGTCGCAGGATGCCTCAAGTGAAGGTAATCAGTAAACAATTCAGGGTTAGGAAATCAAAAATGTGTTTGGGATGTAGCGGTTATTAATTTAAAGTGCTTTAGTGATGTAGTGGATGATGAAATTATAACATATTTAATTTCATAGATTGAAAAGTGATAGAATGGATTATAGACAAAGGATAGACTGTAATACCTACAATAAGGTGATTTGAAAGGAATCAGTGTAAGACGCTATGATATGTCCGCAGGTAATAACTTAAATGTATGAATATGTGTATATGTATGTATTTGATATGATAAAGAAAGAAAAGTTGAAAATGAAAAAAGTGAGGAAAGCATAATTAAATTGATGTTTTAGTTATGAATATTAACAGCGAGTTTAAATAGTAGGTCTAAAGAGATGATGGTATGAGAATGACAAGGTAAGGCATGACAGAGTATGCACAGAAAAGAAGGAATAGTTTGACCTATTTGGTATATTAGGGATTAAAGGAATAATAAAGATTAAGATTTTTGAATATTTGGAATTTATTAAGGAATTGATATAAATTTATGAAAATGAGGTAAGTATTTATATGACATATAAATACAGAAGGTGATACTCCTAAATGTAAAAAGTAATGTAGATTTCATGTATGATGAAAATTATCATATGTGTATTACGTAAATGAACGTAAGGAACATAAAAGTCGTAAAATGTTAATATGAGCGTAAAAGGATAAAAGAGAATGGATTTTTAGTAATCCGATCAGGGTTCACTGTTCGAGGAAGCAATTTATGAAAAAAGTGAACATTTCGACTATTTGAGATGTCGGGAAGTGAAATTTATTAAATGTGGAATCGACAAGGTTCGTAGGAAAATATAAACGTATGTTTGGTTAGGAAAAGTTATTTAGTCGGTTTGCGATTAAATGACTAATTAAGCTATAAAATAAGACTACATGAACGTAGCACAATGAAAAACGAATGACCTATTCGATTGATTGAAAGAGAAATCAATTTAAATAAGTATGAAATGAATTAATGAAAGGAAAGTGTAAAGGTTTCCTTAAAAAGGAAATTCCATGGAAATGAAAAATCTAGCAAAGTTGGCTAAAGACCAAAATGCCCTCAACTAATTATTTAATGACCTTTGTGTCCTAAAAGGCAAAATGACCAAAATACCCTTGCCAAATTAGGTAATGACCGTTGTAGAGTACCGAGATCCCACATTCCCTTAATTAAGTCCAATTATGTCTAGATAAGATGATCATTAACTTTAAACCACATTAATTAGAATCTCGTGCGTTAAAACTTAACCTTTAATATTTGAAACCATTCAGTTGACCATAATGCGGTCTATATATATATATGTATTTATCTTACATTCATTACCTGTCTCAGGATCGTAATGCTCACTTAAAATTCATTAGCACTTAGGTCAAACATTTATTATTTGTGACCTAGTCTATTACCATTCATAATCATATAATATATTATGATTTAACTTAACTTATTCAGCTAATACAATCACCCATTATGTATATCATGCATACACCTGCTTGCTTATACCCGTTCCTGTTTACATACATTTTTACCATACATGCGAGTTTCAATACATATAGAACTCGACTAACAAGAATACAATACACTATCTCTCTACCTCCTTTCTTTGGATAATACATACATACATACATTTATCAATATGGATATAAATCATACATCCCTTATAACCCTTGCAAATTTACATTTATCTAGCTCACTTGTACGGTACACAAATTACCATTATCCTTCACGCTTATTTATGCATTTAGCATTCTTTTACCTTAGCTGCACCGGAACCTCTGACCTTCTCGTACTTTACTTGAAAATGTTAGTTCATAGCAAGAGTGAGCATATAGGCTCAGCAAGTCAATCAGATAACTTCTTTCATGCGTACAGTTTATATCCATACGTCATGCATCATTTACTTTACTATGCTGTGCATAATGTCACATATTGCATTTACAATTAGACACGTAATGGCACGGAGTGCACATTTCAACTCATTTACTATCACATAATTCACATAGAACAATTAATACGTTCTAGTTTGAAAAACTTGTCTGTACGCTTTTATACTTAACCTTTACTTCCTTGCTTGACTATTCTATCCTTCCTTACATTGAGTTGCTAGTCCGAACTTTATCTGTAAACATTGAATCTATATACATCATTATAGGATCATAAATCTTTGCATAATTCCTTTTACTTAAATCATAATTAATAGACCATTAGTCTCTAATCATTTCACATTTGATGTATTATACCTTACATAGGTTAATAATACATCTTAGCTCGTTCCCGACCTTTTTCATAACCCTTAACATGATCTGATTTAACTTTAGGCATGCTATATTATGTCATTCATTATCTCATTATACCTTAACACTATTTACATTGACCATTATTATCAATTCTAGGGTTTATAAAACTTATTTCTATCATCTCACATCAAAATATAGCTTTTTAGAAGCTTAATTTTTTTTCAAATGCAAAGCAATTTGGCCCAGGCACCATCAGAGCTCGCTGGCCGCGAAATCTCCTCAGCCATGAATAGTACATTGCACCTAGACGCAATGTTCAGAATCAACATTTTTGATTTTTGCATTACCTTTGCCGATTTTTAACTACTTCATCTTACATCCAATTAAGCTCAAATTTGGACCATAGCTAAGTCTTACTACCTAGTATTTTACAGAAAAATTACTTGGGCCATTAGTAATCTTGAAATCATCAAAGCAATAGCCCTTAGAAGGGCGTTTTAAAACATTTCAACACTAAAAAAAAAATTTAACTTCAAAACTCATTTTTTTCCAACTTTGTGATTTTTGGCCAATTGCTTCCAAACTTCATTCCAACACTTGACATAGTTCACTTGGGTCATATATGACATGTTTAAACTTTTAAAATCATAAAACTTCACACGAGGTGAGATTTGTCCGTTAAAATCCATTTCGAGTCGAAACGGTCGATTTCGATCGTTCGAAACTCATTTTCATTTTAATTCTCATCCGTTGATTACCAAATCAATGTAGACACATGTAATAACATAAAACTAAGCCATTTGACTTCATTTTACCTTTAATTTCTCAAAATGGCCAAAAATCACCTTTTAGTTGTATTTTTATCAAATTTCATGAACTTTTTATTTCCAAAACTTATGTTATTTTTGGCCCATTTTTTGCAAGACTTGATTCCAACATGTCATTTAACACTTGTAACATATATTTAAGTTGATTGGGCCTTCAAAACATTTCAAACTTTTCAAATGAACTTAATTTTCCAAATAACTCATTTTAGGCATCGGTGAACGTTTTAAAACGTTTAAAATCCTCAATTATCGCCAAAAATGCCAAATGACTTCCAAATCATTTCAAACACGTGTATTAACATCAAAATTAGCTTTTTGGCCTCATTTGATTACCAATTACACAAAATGGCCAAAATTCACATATTGGTGGCATTTTTGCCAACTTAACAAATTTCAACACTTTACTCTTTAACTTATGCTTCAATTCTTGACTCTATGCTTTATATGCATAATCACATACACATACAACAACTTTAGGTAATTACAAAACTTCTATACGCATCTTTCAAGTCACTTTACAGATTATAATTCGGTCTATACACAAAGTATAACCTAAGATTATACGTTTCTATCCCGATTCATACTTCTCTTCCATTTATGATTCTTAGAATGCTATCTAGCATACAATTTCTCATGCTTCTAACATATTCAACCTTCTTAGTTATGTTTTCATCAAATCCATCAACATATTACATATAATCAACTAACAAATCATGATTTTTAGTTTGAATCTAGACATGAATAGTACACCTCCTTGTTATACTACTTGAACACTTAGGGTTTTATTATAAATCACATACATAACATGTAAATCACATAATCAACATGCATCTCCATAGATACATGCATAGCTACATTTGCTCTTCAATTTAAACACTTAAATATAAATTTTCATGACTTGAACAACATTATACCTTCTTTAAACTCATTTCCTTCATGAAATAAACCTTCTCAAGGTTGAATTCCCCACTTTACTAGCTACTTCTCACTTGGCTTGAACCCTTTTCTCTTGAATCCTTCATGGTTTCTTACAAACCCTAGTTCCATTTCTCTCTTTCTTTCTTTACTCTATTTTGCCAGCACTTTGAATGAAAGAAAAAAAATGAACTAAGCTGGCTTACTACATACATATATAATATATATATTGCTCCAACAACTAACCATGCATTGGTTAGTTTAACCATGCATGATTAGGGTCACTTAGGACATTTCTCATTACTAAACAAGGATATCTTGATCATTGCATCATTTAAGGACACCAATGTTATTTCCTATATTGTCAAGGGCAATATGGTCATTATACCAAAAATCTAGAGAATTTAATCTCTCATTAAATAATAACTTAATTAAATTTTTTTATCCAATTCAAGTCATTTTCAATCCAAATTCGTTTCATTAGGCTTGTACTTTATTCCATCATTAAATACTTCACAATTTACTTGTGCTATATCACTTGTCACATTAAAAAAAATTGAATTCAATCAATTAATTATTGATAATTTCCACATTTCCAAGTTTGCATAACATTACATTTTCAACATCCCTTTTTTCTTGGGACACGTTCCATCAATTCTAAATCCCGACATCACATATAGTTAGATTACTCATTATTTTCCATAAACCGCTTCCTCGGGAAGCGAACCTCGACCGAATTTCCAAAATCCACCGTCATTTATTCCTTTAGGCTCATAATATATTTTTTTACGACTTTACGTTCTTCCACGTATTTACATAATACACATAATACTAATTCTCAACATACAAACTATATACATTCCTTCTACGCACTTTCGAGGTATCACATTCTGTATCTTCACATCATATACATAATTATCTTATTTCAATCATCCATAAATATCAATTTCTTAGTAACTCTAAAATATTCAAAGATCATCAATCTTATTATTGCTTTCACCTAGCCTTTCAAGGTCTATATATTAAGCATGCTATTAATTTTTATAACTTAAGCTTAATTTACATAAGCTTCCTTCATTTTCATTATTCTATAACTTTAATTCTTTCTTTCTTTATCCAATCATACATATATATACACATTCAATCAATCACATAGGTCCTTGCTAGCACATTGATCACATAATAGTTCATATTTAATCACATATTAATACATCATAGCCTTTTAGCCCAGGTTTTAATCTTCTAACCTTTACTTAAATAATCAAATTCTTATTTAAAATCCTATAAAAATTCGGGATGTCACAATCGTTATGTCCCAAGAGGTGAAATGACGAAAATACCTTTGATTAAATGTGTGAAATGACCAAAATACCCTTAGTTGGAAATAACTATAGATAAGTTAACTTAACCCAACTTGGGTTAAGTCTCATATAAGCTAAGAAATACAATACTCTTCTCCTTCATTTTCATTTTTTGCTGGAAAAATCAGCCCTAGGAGAGAGACAAAGAGAAGGAAGCCATAAAAGCAAGAAGAAAGCTTAGAATTTCTTGAGCTAGGAAGCTTGGATGACCATGGAGCAAGAAAAAAAGATGAATCCCTCGTCATGGAGAAGCTTTCTATGTGAAGAAGTTGATCATCCATAAAGGTTTAAAAGTTTTCTTTACTTAAAACCTTGATTTATGCTAGTCTATGTATGTATAGTTAAAGTTATGAATTATGGAAGAAAAAGTGTCTAGAGTTGAAAGATTTTGGTGAAACCTTAAGCTATAAGGTTGAACATATGTATATGAGGTGTATTTGCATGAAAGATAACATGAAAAATGCTTAAAGGTATAATGATTACAAATTTGAAGGCTGAAACTAGTTATAGTAGAAATATGTGCATGTAAATATAATTTAAAGGTAAATAGCTTTTGAACAATTCATATAAGTATGATATAAGTCTACAAAGGTTAGAAATAAACTCTTTAATGAGTATATAAGAAAGGAAGTCTAAGTGTTGGAAATCAAATTTTATGTAAAGTTGATGAAAATTCAACTAAAAGATGATTTTTGACAATTTTGAGAAATTAATGGTGAAATGGAATTAAATGACTTATTTTTATGTTATTAAATGTGTCTACATTGATTTGGTAGCTAACGGATGAAAGTTAGAACGAAAAAGTGATTCGAGCGATCGAAATCGATCGTTTCGACCTAAAACGGATTATTACAGACAAATCCCGCCTCGTGCAAAGTTAAGTTGTTTGAAAGGTATAGACAAGTGTTATATGATGTATATAAGCTATGTCAAGTGTTGGAATGAACTTTAAAAGTGAATGGTCAAAAATCACAAGGTTGACGAAAGCGTTAAAAATGTGTTTAAGTGTGAAAACGAGGTGAAACGCCCTTGTACGGGCTAATGCTTCGATAATTTTAAGAAGTCAAATGAGCCAAATAATATTTTTGTAAAGTATTAGGTGATAAGACCTAGCTATGGTTCAAATTTGAACATAATTGGATGTAAGATGAAGGACTTAAAAAACAGCAAAGTATGTGTAAAAAAATTCAGCTTTTAAAGTACCGGGCTGATCGCATTTGCGCTCAATATTTCTGTCGAGGGAAATGAACTGGAGCGCACCGGCACTGGTGACTGCAGCTGCGGTAGGACCGAGTGCAGCTGCGCCTGAACCTTCTATTTCAGTTTTGATTTTTCGAAGTCTGGTTGAATTCGAGTTATGTTTTTCTAAAGATTAAGAGTCAATGATGTTTAAACGAAATACTTATGTATGTTAAACCAATATGGGTCTAATGTGTGACACCCTCAAATCTGGGCCCACACAGCCCAAACTTGAGTTGTCAAAAGACTACAACAAAATTATTACAAGGTAGTACAACGTTTAACAATACAATTATAATAATACACAACTAAGTCTTCACTATTATTGTCACACTATTTTACAACATGTGAAGACTACGATAGCTATCTTTCGGACTCTCACTCCATCCCCCGGCTAGACCCAGTTACGTTCTCATCTCATGTGGAAAAACAATGGAAATATTAATCATGATAATACAAATCGCAGTTCCTGGTCATAATCATGCAAATAAGAAATAAATACAAAGGGTTATTCACCAACAGGCGGTAGTCCGCGCAATAAGGTTATTCCCACAATTTAATAAATTTTGAATACGAAGAGTTATTCACCAAACAGGCGGCAATCCGCGCCGTAAGGTTATTTTCAGAAATTAATAAGGACTGAATACGATAGGTTATTCACCAACAGACGGTAATCCGCTCCGTAAGGTTATTCCCACAATTTAATTCATGGAAATAAATGGCACAAGAAAGAAACGATATTATTTTCGAGAATCAAAGAATGATAATCCATTCCAGTAAGAAATGAAATAATATCCATTTATGATGATGAAAAGAATGATACCCCTTATCGTAGTAAGTTTAAATAATATAATATGAAATAAGATGATATTCCTTACAAGTAAGAAAAAAAATGACATTCCTTACCTTATCACGTGACTGAATATTGATAAAAATGAGGTTGATCAACCTATATATTTATAATAAAATTAGTAATTACCACATATAGATTTCAAAGTGTATGATAACTCGTATAATATGAACTATCAAAATTATATATATTTAACATAATTTTTGTAGTATGCTATAACAACTTTAAAATAGTTTTTAAAATAATATTCCAAAATAAATCTTCCAAAGAAAGCTTTTAAAAATGAATCTTCTCAAAGAAGAGTCTTCTAAAGGAAGATTTGTGAATACAGTGAAAAATAGGAATTTATGAAATTACTACTCTTTAATAAAAGACTTACTTGAAAAATTTATGCACTCCTTTTGACTTTCAAACACTCAAGATAACCTTACTATTCTCAGAGAAAACTCATAAAATTCTTATAGAAAAATTTTATGTTTAAGGTGTGATTTTTCTATTCAGCTGAGCAAGCTATTTATAGGAGAAAAGAAGTCATTGTGCAGTGGTAGGTGAGGATTGCGGTGCGCACGCCAGTCTGAGAAAATTTTTGCAGCAGTCGCACAACCTGTGAATTTTTTTTTCTTCCTCCAGCAAATTCAAACCCAAATTCCTCAGGTGGGTCCCATAGGGGGCCACACGTTACTATTTACATAAAATAATAATTAATTAATTTTTTTCTTTTTAAATTTTTTCTTCCTGTGGGTCCTGCATATAAAATAAAATGATACTATAATAATAATTCAACAATAATGTAATAAACACGTTACAGATTATTATTAATTTATAAATTACTGTGTATTTGCTACTGTGACAATTATTAGGTTCAATAATTTTAAACTACAGTGCACCAACAATTATTGACTCAATGATATGAAATACAGTGTAATGACAATTATTGAATCAATAATGCAAAATACTGTGTAACAACAATTATTGAATTGATAACATAAAATATTATGTAGTGACAATTATTGATGAAATGATGCGCAACAATTACGGTGTCAATTATCAGATCAATAATGCAAATACTATGTAATAACCAATTTATCAGTTCAATAATATAAACGCCGCACAATACCTTGTGCTACTGTAGAATACCGCGTGCTACAGTAAAATACCATAAATTACCGTAGGCTACTATTCTTTTATCACCGGTATTTTAACAGTTAAAAGTGATAACACCGTTGACTATTTTTATTTAAAAAGGTTACTTCTGTTGTTTTCTATATCCGATAGATATTCCGTTGTGGGGTCCACCAATAATTAGTTATTTCGGCGCTGTCGTACGACCCGAATATTCCCCGACCAAACGAATATTATCCGACAAAATAAAATTTGCACATAACCTCCTTAACTCTTAACTTTATCAATTTAACCACTTACTATTTGAGGAAAAATATATATGAAGAAAAAATAAATTTGTATTTCATAATTTCGGGGTCTTATAACCTCATATCCTTATGAAATTTCGTCACCGAAATTGACGTACCTGACATTTTGAAAAGGTAAGGATACTTAGATTTCATCTCAGATTCTAGCTCCCAAGTCATTTCCTCAGTATCTTGGTTCCTCCATAAAACCTTAACTTGAGGTATAACCTTTGAGCATAGGATCTGCTCATTCTTATCTAGGATCTTAACAGGTACTTCCTCGTACGTTAAATCCTCTACTATAACGTCCGGTTCTAACTCAATGACGTGGTTTGAGTTCTTCACATATTTACATAACATAGATATGTGAAAACGTTATGGATGCGAGACATACTTGGTGGTAGGGCTAGTATGTAGGCTACGGTTCCTACTCGATCGAGGATTTCAAATGGGCCAATAAATCGAGGGTTAAGCTTTCCTCTCTTTCTGAATCTTGTAACTCCTTTCCATGGAGAAATACGTAAGAATACATGATCTCCAATATTGAATCTCTCATCTCTCCGATGAAGATCAGCATAACTCTTTTGTCGTTCTTGCGCGGTCTGTATTCGTTGTCGGATCATTTGGATCTTTTCTGTTGTCAAGCGTACCAACTCGGGTCCCAACAGTTTTGCTTCTCCTATCTCATTCCAACATACTGGAGAGGGACACTTGCGTCCATATAAAGCCTCGAATGGAGCCATGCCTATACTTGCTTGGTAACTGTTGTTGTAGGAAAATTCCACCAATAGCAAGTACTTATCCCAACTTCCTTTGAAATCTAGTACGCAAAGTCTTAAAAGATCTTCGAGGGTCTGGATCGTCCTTTCCGATTGTCCGTCCATTTGAGGATGGTATGTAGAACTGAATCGTAACTCAGTGCCCATAGCTTTAGCGTGAAGTGAATCTAGGATCTCGATCAGAAACTATGGAAACTGGCATGCCATGCAATCTCACAATCTCATTTATGTACATATCGACAAGACGTTCAAGTGAAAAGTTTTATCGAATAGGCAAGAAATGAGCGAATTTGGTCAATCTATCTACGATCACCCAAATTACATCTGAGCCTTGAGAAACTTTGGGAAGACTCGTTACGAAGTCCATATTGATGTGGTCCCACTTTCATTCAGGAACTTCAAGTGGTTGTAATGGAGCTTTAGGTACTTGATGTTCTGCCTTGACACGTTGACAAGTTAGGCACCTTGAGATAAACTCTGCAATCTCCCTTTTCATATTGTTCCACCAAAATGTATGTTGAAGATCTCGATACATCTTGGTACCTCCTGGGTGGATTGCAAACGGCGTGTTGTGTGCCTCCATCATGATTTTATGCTTCAATTCAGGATCGTTAGGAACATAGAGTCGAGAGTTGACTCAAAGTATTCCTTTCTCATCGATTCTTGTTTCGGGAATGGCACATTCTTGTACTTTCTTCATCATGTTCATCAGTTCCAGATCGGTAGCTTGAGCAGCTTTAATTTTATCGATTAAAGTCGGTTCTACACGCACGTGAGCAATCTTCAAGTGGGTCCCTGGTGTCTTTAGCTCTATCTCCATCTTTTGCAAGTCGTACAAAATACGCTTTTGTGTTGTCAGCAGTGCACTTGTACTCGCATAAGATCTTCTGCTCAAAGCGTCAGCTACAACGTTAGCCTTTCCCGGGTGATACTGGATTGTGTGGTCGTAATCCTTCAACAGCTCAAGCCAACGTCGTTGTCGCATGTTGAGTTCCTTCTGGGTGAAAAAATACTTGAAACTTTTATAATCCGTATAGATATCCACTTTCTCTCCGTACAAGTAGTGTCTCCAAATCTTCAACGCGAAAACGACTGCTGCTAACTCTAGATCATGAGTAGGATATTTTTTCTCATAATCTTTGAGTTGTCGAGAGGCATAGGCTATAACATTTTCATGTTGCATAAGGACACAGCCTAGACCTTTACCTGAAGCATCGCTATATATGATGAATTCTCCTGATCCTGATGGAATGGTCAAAACAGGAGCTGAAATAAGTCTCCTATTGAGTTCTTGAAATTTTTTCTCACATTCCTCGCTCCATACGAAATTAGTACTTTTCTGAGTAAGCGGAGTTAATGGAGTGACAATTCGAGAAAATCCTTTTACAAATCTCCAATAATAACCAGCTAGACCCAGAAAGCTTCAGACTTCGGTTACTGTCTTGGGTTGTTCCCAATTTAGTATTGCTTCAATCTTCGCAGGGTCAACTGATATTCCCTATCTAGAAATCACATGCCCAGGAAATGTGACTTCCTCAAGCCAGAACTCACATTTCTTCAACTTGGCATATAATTTGTTCTCACGGAGCTTTTGGAGTATCAATCTCAGGTGTTGTTCATGATCCCCACGACTCTTGGAGTATATGAGGATGTCATCAATAAAGACAACCACAAAATGATACAAATATTCTTTGAATATTCGGTTCATCATGTCCATGAAAGCTGCAGGAGCATTAGTTAGTCCAAAAGGCATGACTAAAAACTCATAATGCCCATAACGAGTTCTGAAAGCAGTCTTTGGAATGTCCTTAGCTTTAACCTTTAACTGATGATATCCAGAACGGAGATCAATCTTTGAGAAATGTTGAGCACCTTGTAATTGATCAAACATGTCATCGATCCGAGGTAACGGGTACCTATTTTTGATGGTGACATGGTTCAATTCTCGGTAGTTAATGCACAATCTCATACTCCCGTCTTTCTTCTTCACAAATAGAACAGGAGCACCCCAAGGTGATGCACTCGGACGAATGAAACCAGTATCCAACAATTCTTGTAGTTGGACTTTTAACTCTTGAAGTTCAATGGGAGCCATTCGGTATGGGGCTTTAGAAATGGGCTTAGTACCAGGTTCAAGATCAATACAGAATTCAATTTTTCGGTTTGGGGGTAAACCAGGAAGTTCCTCAGGAAAAAGTCAGGAAACTCATTAACAATGGGAATATCATTTAAGTTTGACGTGTTTTTGTTCAAATTAGTGACATGAGCTAAAAAGGCTTGACATCCGTTTTTCAATAAACGAATGGCTTTATGGCTAGAAATAACAGTTATAGATTTCAATGGTTTAGTTGCTTGAATTTGCATGACAGGTTGATTAGGAATATGAAAACTAATAATCTTATGAAAACAATCAATTTTAGCATGATGGGTAGTCAACCAATCAATTCCTAGAATCACATCAAATTCATGCATCTCCAAAGAAATAAGGTCAACAGGTAATGTGAGGTTGTTGATTTGAACTAGGCAAGATTTATAGACAGTAGATGTAATGGTCATTTCTCCTAATGGGGTTTCAACTGATAAGTCAAAGTCCAAATTTTCATGAGTTAAGTTTAAACGTTGAGCACATGCAGGTGAGATAAAAGAATGGGTAGAGCCAGTATCTAACAAAGCGTAGACTTCACGAGAATTTATGAATAGCTTACCGGTTATCACCTCATTCGGTTTCTTGACTGTTATCGTCAAATAGAATCTCGAGTACTTCATTCGGATCTTCACGTATTTCAACCATGAAAATACCACTAAATAATTCTCTAACGAACTGTTTCTCGGATTCTTCAACTTCATAAGTAGTAACGTACCAATGATTTCTATAAGAATAGTATTTTCGATAGACTGCAATTTCCACGATAGTGACTAACTTAACTTGAATTCCTCTAAATTGTAACGCCCAAAAGTATAGAAACATCATTTTTAAATAATCTTGAAAATCATAATTGGAACACCATAAATCTCAAAGACTTATATGAAACGTCCATATATTCTTATCCTTTGTTATCGAGCATAACCAGGTGATATAATTATTCCAATTAGTGAGCAGATTAAAGGCAATAATTTTTGCAAGTTCATTACATCCTTTAATTGCTTCTAAGAAAGGATCTAGAATGACTGTAGTAGAGCTTTCACCTTTATCATTCCTGGATAGAACACGAATAAATTTTACGTTAGGCAAAAGATTTAACTCTGAGTTTGTAGAAGAATTGTTTGTGGCCTCTTGATTCTCAGCTACATTTGTTTCAGGCACTCCATTGTTAACTTCCTGATTTTCAGATGCCATATTTTACTGTGGTCACAAAATAATTATTAGTTTAAATAAACTGACTCATCACTTCCTGTCCCTACATTCAAATCGACTCATTAAATAACAAAATCTAATTTAGGTGAGACACACTAGTGACCGATTCTATTCGTCTCTCCCCTCATAGTTCTAACCCCAGATCTCCATTAAAGACCATATCCCTAAGCTCTGATACCAACTGTGACACCCCTAAATCTGGGCCCACACAGCCCAAACTTGAGTTGTCAAAAGACTGCAACAAAATTATTATAAGATAGTACAATGTTTAACAATACAGTGTATAATAATACACAACTAAGTCTTCACTATTATTGCCACACTATTTTACAACATGTGAAGACTACGATAGCTATCCCTTGGACTCTCACTCCATCCCCCGGCTAGACCCCGCTACGTTCTCATCTCCTGTGGAAAACAATGGAACAAAAGAAAGGGTGAGCTCAAATAGCCCAATAAGAAATATCATGACTATGATAATGACGAATAAATTATCATTAGCCTTCAACAGTTGAGTTCTTGATAGAATACAATAGACTACAAGGTTTATATCAAAAACTGCAGTTAAATTCTTGAACAATGTTCAGATCAATAATAACAGTGGAATGAGCAATCTATTAGAAGAATAATGCAGACTATAGTGTACACTCACTTCTCTATTTAGAAAAACATCATCAACTTTTATCATCTGAAATACCATTAGTCATGATAATACAAATCACAGTTCCTGGTCATAATCATGCAAATCAACAGTTCATCTTTGCACTACGGGCCAAAGATATTCAATATAACACTAACGGTCTTGATTATACCAGATTCAGCCTTTGGTTATAATCATACCAAACAACAGTTCATCTTTGCACTACGGGCCAAAGAGAACATTCACCACGTGTCATAAAAGACACCGAACAAATGTATCGCCTTTAACCTATCATCTGTTCAACAATTATATCACATATATGCCTCCGGCCACAGATATTCACAACAGCTTGATTCTTGATGATTAGTACAAATAACAGTGATACAAATAATGAACAGAAGAAACATGATAAACAATAAGTATCGGAAGTTTACTTTGTGCAAATTCAAATAATGTCCAAATTGTCAACATGATGTGGAGTGAAATTCAAAAATGATATTCAAGATCCACAGTTCAGAATAACGGTTACAGCTTAATAGAAAGGTTCAGAAAATAGGAAGGTTCAATTGAAATGATGAAATGCAACTATTATGGAACATATAATATTTTCAGGAATTATAGAAGCAATAGTTCCATAATAAGTTTCGATTTAAGAGTATGAAAAAAAATAATATCCCTTACCGTAGCAGGTTTGATTAAGAAAAGGTGAAGGAAATAAATATCTCTTACCATAGTAAGTTTGAATAATGGAAGATGAAAAAGATGGCATCTCTTATAAGTATAAAGGAAAATAATATCACTTACGAATATGAAAAAAAATGATATTACAAACGAAATATGGAATAAAAGTGTCATGTGATAATTTGTGTAGACAAATTATTTTTACAAGAGACAAATAAGAAATAAATACAAAGGATTATTCACCAACAGGCGGTGGTCCGCGCAGTAAAGTTATTCCCACAATTTAATAAAATTTGAATACGAAGAGTTATTCACCAAACAGGCGGTAATCCGCGCCGTAAGGTTATTATCAAAAATTAATAAGGAATGAATACGATAGGTTATTCACCAACAGACGGTAATCCGCTCTGTAAGGTTATTCCCACAATTTAATTCATGGAAATAAATGGCACAAGAAAGAAATGATATTATTTTCGAGAATCAAAGAATGATAATCCATTCCAGTAAGAAATAAAATAATATCCATTTATGATGATGAAAAGAATGATACCCCTTACCGTAGTAAGTTTAAATAATATAATATGAAATAAGATGATATTCCTTACAAGTAAGAAAAAAAATGACATTCCTTACCTTATCACGTGACTGAATATTGATAAAAATGAGGTTGATCAACCTATATATTTATAATAAAATTAGTAATTACCACATATAGATTTCAAAGTGTATGATAACTCGTATAATATGAACTATCAAAATTATATATATTTAACATAATTTTTGTAGTATGCTATAACAACTTTAAAATAGTTTTTAAAATAATATTCCAAAATAAATCTTCCAAAGAAAGCTTTTAAAAATGAATCTTCTCAAAGAAGAGTCTTCTAAAGGAAGATTTGTGAATACAGTGAAAAATAGGAATTTATGAAATTACTACTCTTTAATAAAAGACTTACTTGAAAAATTTTTGCACTCCTTTTGACTTTCAAACACTCAAGATAACCTTACTATTCTCAGAAAAAACTCATAAAATTCTTATAGAAAAATTTTATGTTTTAGGTGTGATTTTTCTATTCAGCTGAGCAAGCTATTTATAGGAGAAAAGAAGTCACTGTGCAGTGGTAGGTGAGGACTGGCGTGCACACGCCAGTCTGAGAAAATTTTTGCAGCAGTCGCACAACCTGTGAATTTTTTTTTCTTCCTCCAGCAAATTCAAACCCAAATTCCTCAGGTGGGTCCCATAGGGGGCCACACGTTACTATTCACATAAAATAATAATTAATTAATTTTTTTCTTTTTAAATTTTTTCTTCCTGTGGGTCCTGCATATAAAATAAAATAATGCTACAACAATAATTCAACAATAATGTAATAAACACGTTACAGATTATTATTAATTTATAAATTACTGTGTATTTGCTACTGTGACAATTATTAGGTTCAATAATTTTAAACTACAGTGCACCAACAATTATTGACTCAATGATATAAAATACAGTGTAATGACAATTATTGAATCAATAATACAAGATACTGTGTAACAACAATTATTAAATTGATAACATAAAATATTATGCAGTGACAATTATTGATGAAATGATGCGCAACAGTTACGGTGTCAATTATCAGATCAATAATGCAAATACTGTGTAATAACCAATTTATCAGTTCAATAATATAAATGCCGCACAATACCTTGTGCTACTGTAGAATACCGCGTGCTACAGTAAAATACCATAAATTACCGTAGGCTACTATTCTTTTATCACCGGTATTTTAAAAGTGATAACATCGTTGACTATTTTTATTTAAAAAGGTTACTTTTGTCGTTTTCTATATCCGATAGATATTCTGTTGTGGGGTCCACCAATAATTAGTTATTTCGGCAGCCGTCTTACGACCCGAATATTCCCTGACCAAACGAATATTATCCGACAAAATAAAATTTGCACATAACCTCCTTAACTTTTAACTTTATTAATTTAACCACTTACTGTTTCAGGAAAAATATATATGAAGAAAAAATAAATTTGTATTTCATAATTTCGGGGTCTTACATAATGGTCATCGATTGGTAGCTCGTGTTATTAAAAGAAAAGTTATGTTTTGATGTGGGATAATAGAGATGGATTATGTAAATCCTAGATTGATAAAAATGGTCAATGTAAAGGGTGTCAAGGTATAATGAAACAAGAAATGGTATAATATACCATACCTAAAGCTAAATAAATGTAACATAATGTTTATGTAAAAGGTCGGTAATAAGTTATAATGTATTATTAACCTATGTAAGGTATAATACACTAAATGTGAAATGGATAGAGACGAGTGGTCTAGTACTTATGATTTAAGTTTGAAAAGTTATAGAACCTATTATGATCCTATAATGATATGTAGATTCAATGTTGACAGATAAAGTTCGGATTAGCAAACCGACAAGACGAATACGCAAAATTTTTAAGGAAGTATAAATGATTATAATAACTATAAGTGTCAGACAAGTTTTTCAGACTTAGATGTAATAATTATTCTATGTGAATTATGTGATAGTAAAAGATTTGAAATGTGCACTCTGTGCAACTATGTGTTAACTGTTAAATGCAATACGTGACTTTTATGCATAACATGGTAAAATAAAGAATGCATGATGCATGAATATAAACTGCAAACATGAAAGGTGTTATTTGATTGACTTGTTGAGCTTTTGTGCTCACCCTTGCTATGACTAACAATTTCAGGTAAAGTACGAGAAGACCGGAGGTTCCGGTGAAGTTAAAGGTAAAAGAATGATGAATACATAAATACGTATGAAAGACTGTATTATATTCAAATGTGTAATATAATAAGTAAATGATGAATGTAAGTTGTAGAGATGCAAGTTATATAACAGTTTGGTTTTAAATGTTAAACCATTGTAGTAATAAGGAATGGATGATTTGTAAATCCATAGTGATAAATATGCATATATGTATTATCCAGATAAATGATGTAAAGAATATGGTTGAGGTATTATTGGTAGTCGAGTTTTGCATGTAATAAACTTGTATGTATGGTACAGATGTATGGAACAGGATTATGTATAAAATAGGTATAAGCAAGTAGGGTTATGTATGGATAGACTAATGGTGAAATTATTCACAGGTTATGTCATGTAGATCATAATATATATGATTTTGAAATGTAATAGACTAGATCATAACTTATTTGTATATGATCTGAGTTCTAGCGCAAGGAAATTGAAGGTTATGATTCTAAGGCAGGTAAAAAATGTAAGTTTAATAAACAAGATTATGAGCTGTATTGTGTTTAAATGAATAGTTTTAAAGGTAAAATGTATGTATTAATGCGTGAGATCGCCATTAGCAAATGATGGGTTTTCGAAGTCGTTACACTAGAAATGGCGACACAGTGAGATTGGAAGACCCTAATAAACGCCAAAGTTGATGTACCGTACTTTGATGGCGAAGGCCTGACTCCTCATGCCAAACACGGCCATGCCGAGTAGCGAAGAGCTTTCTCGAAGTCGGTGCACCGTGGAACGCCCTCAATCCTTCTAATCTTTTTTCGTGGGTTACTTTGCGATGAAATCCGGCCACCAAGAAGCCTTCAACAACCTTCTCCTCAATGTTGTTTCATTCACATTTCCTCTCTCACATTTACACTCTGTTTCTGAGTTCACATTACCTTTCTCACAATAATTTTGAATATGTTTTTTTTAAAATTTTACATTTCCCCTTGTGGTTAGTCACTCGGACCACATGATTGTTAGTTGCTTACTCTGCATTCAAAATTATAAATTAGGGATGAGAATGGCGAGCGATTCGGTTGTCTTGCCTGGTTTTGGCCTTAGCTTCCACAATTAGAGGCTCATAGTATTTCGGCCTAGCTTATTGAATCAAATTGGAGATGGAGGAGAAAAACTTGCTACTGCTGAGAATAGGCCGATGAGGCATTTGGAATAAAGGATAGAGAAGTTAAGGAAGAAGACATCCCCTTATAGAGGAGATCATCAAGCAAGTGGTTGATCAATTTAGCCCTACTCTTATGGCAAGTATTTAAATAAAAAATACTGGGTAGTTCAAAATAATCAACAAAAAAGTAATTGGGTAAATTTATAAAAGTAATCCTTTTGTTTTCTTTTCATTAGAATTCACAAACACAAGAAAATAATTTTTTAAAATTTTATATTATTTTCTATTAAAAACTCAAAAACAACACAAAGAAAAACTTTAAGTTTTCAATTCTTTTTTTTTTCTTTCTAATTTAAGGTTTCTATTATTTTTTTTTCCATCCAAAACTCATAAACAGAGTGTTAATCTCAATCAACTAATTAGTAAAGCTTAATTTTAGCTGTCACCTCCTTAATCTTAAGCAATTATAGGGTAGCTTTAGCTTTTACTTACCTCATTGAGTTTATGCTATAAACTCTTCAATTTGATTGTCCCTAAAAATTAGAACAACATTTGCATTAATTTCGTATTCTCGAATTGAAGTTCAAAATTATAAATTTGGTCTGTATTTTGTAATATCAACTACAAAATATAAGTTGTTAAAGATTAGCTCAATTTGAAAATGCTAACTTTTTCTTTGAATCAGTATTGAGGCATCAAATGGAGCTTCTCAAACCAAATGAGAACGTTGCTTTGATTTGAACAATTAACGAATAACCAAATGGTTCTCTTCGAATTAAAGACCCTGGCCTGGCGATCAGTACTTCACCACCCTTCTTTTCTTCAACAAGATTGTATAAATACGTACCTCATTAATCAGCAAGTGAAATATATGTGCTTTCAAACCTTGACTGAGATTAAAACTTTAAAAAACACCATCTCAGACACCAAAATGGGTGACAACCGTTTTTTTCAATAAAATAAAATAAAATTGGTTGAATGTTATGTATGTTATACATATATATTCTTAAGTATAAATTTTAGTAATTCAAGCTGTCAAATTATCCAGAAAGCTACATTTCTAAGTGTGTCCAACGTGTGAAAGAACGAGTCGAAAAAATCCAAAGCTAGTCTTGACCCTGTCCAACTCATTTTAATTTAATCCAATGCTTCCTAGTAGATAATTGCTCCATTTTATAAGTTCCAGTTTCTTCAGAAGGTCACATGACTCACATTATTTATGCCTTAGATCAAAAATTAAATTGATGTACTATAAGTGATGCAAGGGTGACCAAACAGTTGTCTTAGATAGCCTTTCACTTTGTTGCACGTTTGATATCGTTTTTCTGTTTATCTTTTAATTTTCCCATTCAAATTTCTGTAATATACTAGTCAATCTGCTCGGCATTATTTTTTAATCAAATAATTCCTGTACCACTGCTAGGGATACAAGCTGAGCTGATCCTTGGAACAATTGCTAGGAGTGAATATGAAAATGGAGACTCCAATAGGGACTACTTAGAAGACAGAATTGACTTTAGTGAGGATAAGCTGATGGACTCTAATAGCAAGGCTATTGTGATGGCTTGGGAGAAACCATTGATGGAAGCTCATGCAAAAGCTAGCTCAGGTGGCAGTCACATACTGAACATTTGATTTGGGATGGGTCTTGTGGATACTGCCATACAACAATATCGAACTGTTACTCACACTATTGTTGAGGCTGACCCAGTAGTCTATGATCGTATGCTTCTTTTTCGTTGGGGAAAAAAGAAAATGTGAAAATAATATTTGGTCGTTGACAGGATGTCCTTTATCAAGTTGAATCATATGATGATAAGACAAAATCCAGTGGCCATCTCTAGATTAAATCCAATTGTTCATAACATTCGTGTCTTTGTGTCATAAATGTTCGTTTTTTATTCTCAGCATAGTGTCATATGTGTAAGTATATATGAAGTGGGTGCTTGTTTCTTCTCATCCCTTCAAATTTTGTTATAATGTTTCTAATAACCTTTCACTATAATATTTCTTGAAGTTCTATGGCTTATTTCTAGTTAGTGACTTTGTGTTAATAGATGTCACAGTTACATGGGCTATAGCTGAATTTGTTAATTGATTAATATATGCATACATTACCTCAACTGATGTCTAAAATTTACTAGCTTGTTAACATTTTGGATGTGAGTATTTCTTTGACATCCATGAGGGTATTGGGCCTCATTGACAAATGTATCAAACTATCTATTGTGCTTGAGAACATGCCCGATATGCATGTAATAGGATACACTGTCCTACAAAATCTTTAGACTCGAAATGTAGCCATGTAGGCTGAAAGTGTAGCCTGAGAAAGAATTCAGATAGAACTTGAGCGCTAGGAACCTATTACTCACATCTGGTATGCAAACGGTAGTTGAATGCACATTTTATGTTCACCTCAATGATTTCCTTGTCCAGTTGTCCTTCATTTTTGCAGTTCTTACATCGTTAGCAAAAACATTACTTTCCAATCCATGAATTCACCAACCCTCTAAAAATGTAAAGCTCTTATTATAAAAAGAAACAAATGAAAAAGGAGAGAAACTAAGCAAACTTCAAATCTGTACTCTAATAAATCTCAGATAATATATAGCAATTCAGTAGTATCTGCATGACACTTAGATAATCATGTCAATCCAAGTCTCGTGTCCATAGAAGTTCGAAAACGAAACTTAGAAAATCGTGACCTTGAATCTGAGAAAAATGGGAGATGCATGACAGAGGGAGTGGTAGAAATGGGTGAAAAGCGCAGAAATATAGATATTCTTGAAGGAGAGAGGTGAGATTAGACTGGGATGAGGAGGAGAGGATTTTGAATTTAAGTAGTTGTCTAGTGAAGGCTTCATTCATCTGTAAGCTATTTTGAACCTTTTCACGTGTTCCTCTTTCTCCCTCTTATATTTGATAAACCCAAATATCAGGATAATTAAATCCAAGCAACAATCATTGGATAACTCTTGAGTACTGCAGGAACATGGTTTGGGTGGAGAGAGAGAGAGAGGGACAGCGAGAGGGGGGGGGGGGGGGGGGGGGGGAGGGGGGAGAGAGAGAGCCAAATGTGTGAGAGGAAAAAGGAAATATGAGGTTCAGTGGCGTTGGGAGTTGGGTTATGCAGTTTCATTTTTGTAGCTAATTAATTTACAAAAATAACCATTAATTTTGACATTTAGAATTGCATAAAATTTAATATTCGTAATTTCAAAGGGTGAGGAGATTAAAGAGAGATCAAAGGCCTGCTCTCCCTCTATAATTTAGATATGCAGCTCTCCCTCTATAATTTAGATATGCAGCTAAAGGTCCTTTATCTCAAGTTTCTTGAATATAATCCAAACACCATAATATACTAAACTTTGCAAATTACAATCTTGATTCAATTTAGATAGTTATAGAAGCTTCTTGTTAAATATCACTTTACACTGTTTAATCTACAATCAGAGCTCCTAGCACGGTTACCAGAATCCTATGCCTATAGGATGTAATATTGCACATAAAACAATTATATAACGAGATGAACCCTATGGACTTTTTGGCTGATTTGCCGTGCTTGGTCTAAAGTAATACTACTTCATTGTCTGATCATGTCCAGCTGAAAGCAATTGGAGTACCGACCGTGTATTTTCCACCTGACCATTCTAGACGTGCAAAGTGTTGAAAATATAAACTTGATTTAATATTATTAATTTGTGTTGGTACATGAATAAGTAAGTTCATTATACATGTATGTAATTGAATGTATTTAGAAGTGTATTGGAACATGTATGGTTAGGTTCATATACATGTATTTGGTCATGTAATAATTATTAAAGCGACTCTAGAAGTGTCCTAAGAGCATTATAAATAGTCTTTGTATGTGAGTCATTTTAAGCAAGTGAGTTGAATAAAATATTTTAAGGTTTAAACATTCTTCCTCGCTTCTTTATAATTTATAAAAAGATGATGTTTCCTATGTTTGGTGACAAATTAGTGTTCACAAATTACAACGTTTGGCGTATAAAGATTCAAGCATATCTTGGAGCTTGCAATTTATAGCGAGATATCATTGCAAATCTAGAAAAGTGTATTTCAAAAAAAAAAATCAAGAAATGAAGAACAAGAGAGATTTTGCAAGAAGTCATGCATAAAGAAGTTTGGAAGAGTATTGGGAGTTTAGATTCTCTACCTCAATTATGGAATGAACTTCAATCTATTTGCAATAACTATAAAAGTCCACCGCTACCTAAAGAGTCTTGGGTACGATATGTGGAAAAAGATGATATATTTCTCGAAGAAATTGATGAATTAGTTGAGAATTTTTTTTTTTGAAGATATCTCGAAAGAGGAAGACGAAAAGATTTGTATTGAAATTACGAAAATTGAAGATAAAAAGGGAGAAATTGAAGGGAAGTCAAGTGAAGAAGCATTTGAAGAGGTAAAAGAAGTAGAAAAAGAAAATGATGAGGTGATCAAAGAAATTGAATTAATTGACAAAATTATCGATGGTGGAAAAGATTGTTGATCAAGAATATATGTTCTGAATTTTGGATAAGCATGGTGGGTATAATATCAAGGCCAAATCCAATTTGTATATCAAAAATAATGATTTGGGATTTAGAGTGAGGAATTTTGTGGAAGACATTAAATGTGTCAACATGGAGAATTATTATGATCAAAGGGAGTTTGCAAATAGGAAAATGGAGAAGCAACACAAGAAGTTCATGAAACATGCAAAACATGAGAAGTTAGATTACAAGATAAAGAAGATCAAATGAAAAGTCCAATCATGTGTGAAGAATAAATGTCAAAGCAGAAAAGTGAAGAAAAGAAAGAAGATTCCTACGACGTCCAAGGAAATTAAAAAAATGATAAAAATATTTCAACTTGTTGAAGACTCAAGTATGCTAAGAAAATTATTTGTGCCACATCAATGGACATGACAAAAGTGAATCTTGTGTTTAAAGGAATTGAAAACTTAAAAGGTTTTACAAAATTGTGAAGATTTTCAAGAAGACCCTTAAATTTTTTAGAATTTTAAATATGGAGTAAATCAAGTTTAAGAGGGAGTGTTGAAAATGTAAGGACCAAGAGTTTCGAGTCACATTATAAATAAAATTAGAAATTTAATTTTAATTAATTACATTATGGTGTGAATTAATTTAAACCCTAATGAGGTGGTTTGATTTTGTTTGATAATGTTTGACTATTAAATTAATTTAATTAAAGGAAGTCCGATAAAGGGTTATTATTATCGGACTAACCTAAGGTTATATTTTTAATATCAAAGGATTGATATGTTATTGAACCCTAATTAAATATTCAATTAATATTGAAAATGGAAAGTCTAATTGGATTATGTAAATTAAATTTAATTTGATTATTAAAGTGTTCCTATAATTATTTAAACAAGCCCAAACAATTAATTAAGTTCAAGACTTGTGTAATTTGCTTTACGGGTTGCTATTTAATTAAGATAGCCCAATTTATTAAGAAGTGGATGAATTATTTTAGTAGCCCAATGTTGTTGGATTATTATGATCATAGTGACCCAAATGAATTAAATTGCAATCCCAATTTTTGGTCCAGTTGTCAAAGCTTCTAGAAGGCATGAATTTACCAATTTGTGCATTAAAAATAAATCCAAAATGGAGCAATTATAGAGGCATGGCCAATGGAATGGGTAGGAGTACTATGGAATTCAAAAAAAAATTATTCATTGATTTATTTAGGTTAGTGTGTGGAACACTCAACTTATTTGCTAGCATTTTTGGAAAAAGCTTGAAGTCCAATGTATACATATATAGGTTATATGTATATATTTCTACTACTATAAATATAAACCTTAGCTCACTTGGAAAAAAGTTTGCTAAGTTGCTAAAGAGCTCTTTTATTGTGAGTTAGTAAGGAGTGAGTTAACTCGGTGAGTTAACCAAAAAGAAAATGAGTTAATGAGTTTCTTTAGTAAGTCGCTACCGAGTCACGCTAGACTACTTCAAGGGGTGTTCTTGGATATCATCTAAATCCATCATCTACTTTGAAAAGAAGAGAAAAAGTCAAAAAGGTATAAAAAAATTCCTTAAAAATCCTAATCTTAGTTTTCTTTTAAATTTTATGGTAGAAATATTATCTTTGACCTCTTTGTGCTTAGAATCATGCTAGACATGTTTATATAGGATGTCATGTGGTTTAAATGTGTAATGATATGGGTTTATATAGAAAAATCTAGAAAAATGCTTGAAAATATTTTTACCGACGAATAAAACATAGGTTGTACGAATAAATTGCACATTTTGAAATTTACAAATTATTTTTGTGATTTAATATTTTTTGGGAATATATAGGTAAGTTAAGAATAAAATCCATTTGAAATCATCTAAAAATGTGTTAAAATGAGCAAGTTATGAATGTTGGACCAAACACACCTCACTGTCTAAGATCTTACATGAACAGTCCACTTTAAGCCAAATTTCTGAAACCAAAACTTATCCAAAAATGGTGTTTGAGCCTAGAAACCATTGTGATATGCTCCCATTTCTACTCAGAAATTTCTAACGGTTGTAATAATCCACTCTGTCTCGAATGTTCTGCCTTTATCCTTTGACAAGTTAGGCATCGGCTGACACATTTTGCAACCTCCCTTTTCATATTCGGCCACCAAAAATGCTGATGTAGATCTTGATATATCTTTGTGCTACCCGGATGTATTGAGTATCTCGTACTGTGAGCCTCTTGCACAATCTCTTCTCGTAATTCAGGCACTAGCGGTACCCAAACACGATTTTCAAATCTTAGCAATCTCATGCTATCAATTTTAAACTTGATTGCGTCCCCATCGGTCATCCTCTTTCTGATTCTGTCACATTCCTCATCTTTGTCTTGAGCCTCTTTTACCCTATCTAACAAGGTTGGGCTCACTTCCACTTCTATTGACTCATTTGGATTTCTCACCTCCAATTCCATTCGAGCCATCTCTTGAACCAATTGTTCTTGTTCTGTTAATATGAATAACTTCTCCCTGCTCTTTCTACTTAGAGCATCTGCTACTACGTTGGCCTTGTCGGGATGGTATAGAATTTCATAATTATAGTCTTTGATTAACTCTAACCATCTTTGCTGCCTCATGTTCAACTCCTTTTGTGTGAAGATATACTTCAAACTCTTATGGTCTATGAATATCTTACATTTCTCTCCATATAAATAATGTCTCTATATCTTAAGGGCAAACACTACCGCTGTCAGCTCTAAGTCCTGGGTAGGGTATCCCTTCTCATAATCCTTCAATTGTCTTTCGTTCTTCCGTGTCCACTTGATGTGGCGCAAATCTCGCTAGTTCATTGAAGTTGACGGCATATTCTGCTACCATCATGTTACCCTGTTTGAGTTCTAAAAATTTCACTTCCATCCTTGTTTGAGTACTATTTGGAAAATAGTTTTCAAAGAATAACTCCTTAAAACGAGTCCATGTAATAATTCCTTCTCCTGCTCGATTTTTATTAGCCTTCCACCAATAATTAGCCTTTCCCTTCATCATAAAGGTGACAAATATTGTCTTATGTTCCTCCGCAACGCGCATAACTTCAAACACTTTCTCCATCTATTCTATCCACGTTTGAGCTTCAATCGGATCTATGGTTCCTCGAAACTCCGGTGGTCCTACTATTTTAAAGTCCTTAAAACTCGCCAATTGATTTACCAATGAACTTCCCACTGCTGGAGTTCGGTTTTGAATTGCTTCTGCTAACATATTAACAAAAGTTTGCATCGGGTCTACCTGACCTCCTTCATTATTAACTGATCCTTCAGCTCCAGGGTTTCGGGGTTGTCTACACGGCGGCATTGCTAGTTTTTAAAATAAAACTTACGTTATTATCTTATTTTTTTGCCCATTACAACCATTGTAATAGCATTTACTATTCAATGCTCACATTAATCACTTAAAAGCATATAAACATTACGCATTTATATTTATACGCAGACAGTAGTGCCTTAGCACATTACATTCTAAAACATTCATACATAAATGATCATATCCCATACTGACCACAAAAGTCAGGATTTATCCCAATCACCTATCCCATATACTTCCAGAGTTTGGATTTACAAATATATGATATCTCTGAATCCTCTCATTCACTTCTTCTTCCTTTTATATAACATATTTTACATTTCTTACCAAGGATCTTAATAACTCGAATGCCACCTTCTTCTTATGTTTCTTACACGTACTTGATTGCTAAGCCGTGTATCACTACTCTCTTTTAATTGTTCTTCATCTAGTAAAATTTGCTACCATGCTAACCCTTGTCGTTTATTCCTCCACATTTCCTTCATTAAGCTTATTCATATCCATCAACCTCTCTTCGTACTCTCGATACCTTCTCATGCTATTTATTAGCTTCTTCATTTCTTCTTCTCTCTGAAATTTCCATAGCTTAAAACCTATACTCAATCCCTTCTCTGATAATCGTACTTAAACGATTCTTTTAGAATTTAATAACTATAATGCCACATATACGATCATCCACTTTATGCTATTTCAGATCATAGCCTAATCATCGATGCCAAGCATTACTATATATTACAACCTACTAGTAATATTTAGAAAATAATACTGGGTCGTACTCCATTTCTATTAATATCCTCAAATCCATGAGAACTCTTCAATCTCTATATATGATATACTCCTAACTTTCACCTCCTATTGTTCGTCGAACTTACCACACAATATGAGTTCAGGAACTTACCACATCCATATGGATTGAGAAACTTATCCTAGTAAGACCAACATCGTCCATTCGCTGAGGGGTTCCACCATACGAGTATGCGTCACGAACTTACTATATGTGTGAGTTTTAAGAACGCGCACCTACTTAACATCCTCTACCTTTTCGGTATATACATGAGAAAAGAATCACCTTCTCAACATATATATAGTGAATAGCGCGACACAAGATTTCGACGATTATCATTATAGGAAGCTAAGTGGTTGTCAAACCAAACACAATTTTCTGCCCATACAAGAAATTGGTCAACTCGGCCACTATATTACTATAGGAAGCTAAGCGGTTCTAAAACCAAGCATAAATTCCCCGCCTATACAAGGAATCGTACAACTCAACCACTAATATGAGTCCTCGAATGAAATCAACAAACCTCTAATTTTCTTCTTAAATTAATATGAATTCTCTTAATCCATATCTTAGCACATAGCTTCTTATGAGTTCATCTTCTTAGATCATTTTACGATCTTATCATTATTCTTTCTACTACTTAACAATCTTATTGTAAGATGTCTTCTATCACTTCTTGATATCTTCTTTCAGATATTGCTTATACGTAAATTAATTACTTCCTTGCCTCTGGATTTTCCAATTTCATTGATTCATTCCTCAAAAGCGTCTACTATTAGATTCATCAATCGCCTATAAGGAATCGTGGTCTAATTCCTTAACTTTCTTCCCTATTATCTAGGGTATTTTTTCTTTAGAACTTTCTCTTGACATTTTCGTTTGGCATAATACGGTAGTATTATTACCTCTATATTGATTTTAGGCATATACTATTAATTCTAACACATAATCAATATTAAAACATATAAAATTTATTAACATGTTCTTCCTTGGTACGTAGTACCCCATCATTTATACCAATACGCCATTTAAAGCATTCTTTTGCTTACTTTCCATATGCACAATTTATTAGCCCCATATCCTCAAATCGTTTGATAAACTAATTGTTATACCTCGATCTTCTCATTCACCCTTCATTCCTTCAAACTTCCATTCTATCCTCCCATTGCACAATTAAATAAATATTTTTATGCATCACATTAGCACCTAGTACCATATTTGTCCTTAGCACCATGTTAAATACTCAACATAACCCGTGTTTAACTCCAAAGTTGGGATTTTCAAAATTTTATAACTTCTTTCAACATCCTTATAGATATGATTCAACTTACAGATTAGAAAATCATCCGATTTTTAATCTTCTAAAAATATCTTTCGTAAACATAATTCTTCAAACATATTCTCCAAAGTCAAACTCCCAAAGATATATACTTCCAAAGTTAGACTCCTTAACATGCACTATTATCATTCCTATATAATTCTTCATCATGTTTATCTCCTTCTACGATCATTCTATTCTTCCTCAATCACTTTATCATTTTCTGCTTTTATGATTGGCTCCAAAATCTTCTCATTCTTCTATGATTCTGTAACTCTTCAATAGCTTATTTGTTTATCTCATCATTTCATCTCTATTTACTCCAATCATCTGTACTACTATCGATCTATCTAGATCAATCTCCTTAAGATATCATCTATATCCTCGGAATCATTACTTTATACCTTAACATCACTTCCTTCTATTTATCCTTAGTCACTTTTATAAATAATCACTTCTTATTATCTATCCTTCATAGATTTAATATCTCTCAATCCTTTTTCCCTTTTCTTCTTTCTTCTCTTCTAAATCATTGCTTAACTTTTCCTTCAAACTCACTTTCAGATCATCTTCTGAATTATCATATTCTCCGGATCGTATTCCAAATCCTTATACTCTCACGATCTTAATCTAAAATCTTTTCTTACATACACATAATTTTTTCTACTTAATGAATTTCCATCATTCGTCTCCTAAACTCTTTATGAGTTTTCTTATCTTCTCTACGGTCATAATATTAAGGTTTTTCCCTCACCTAAGGTTTATAACCTACAGCTCTGATACCAACCTGTGACGACCCCAAATCCAGGTTCTTTAACCTCGGGTTTGGTTCTCACTGTACAATACTTACTGATAATTAAATACATATATTGCATTTAAACTTCGCAGAATAATACAAAAGGTTTCTTATAAAAAGGCTACACTTCCCAAGGTCGATTAACCTTAATCGTAACATTACATATCTTAAGGGAAATACAAAAGATTTACAAAAGAAATTACATAACAGTAATTTAATCTAGCATGCATTAACTAAACTAAGCGTTGGCTTTCCCCTTGCCTTTATCTTGTTTAGAACATTCGGGCTTAGCTAAAATATAGTCATGATATAGCAAGAATGAGCAACTAAATGGCTCAACAAGTTTATAAACAACAACATAGGATATATCATGATAAAGGAAAATAACTTCAAGGTTTTCAACAATAACAATTGTGAAAGATATCAAGAATCAAAGTTCAATATAAGAATGGATTGACTCTTTACTGCTGAATGGTCTTTAATGACCATGAACTCCTACTAAGGTAGAACAAACATACAATATATGACACCTTATTAAAAATAACGGGACACTCGAGGGGATCAGTCCTCTTATGTCCTATGTATATGCATAACATTTAGTTTTCTTGCGCAAATTCGGTTACCCGGCAATATAAAAATTCCCTTTAACTAGGGTTGTTCTTTCTCAGTCTTACTATAAGAATCCGCACCAACCAATGATTTGGATAAGCTTTTAAAATATTCAATTAGATGAATTTAAACATGCATTTGTCTAGCCGAAACAATTAGCTTAGACATTCTTAAACAGTTCGTAAATTACTGAACTATAACATTTTCAAAGGCACTATGTGCGAATACAATACCATAATGATGTGAAGTAATTTTCGATCATTAATTCACTCAAAGGTCTGTCAAATAGCTACGAGTGTAGATACTTGCTCAACAATAATTGAATTGCTAAATGTAAATAAGGTTGAAGAATACTTGCAACAATAAATACAAGTTAGGGTTAAGAAGAAACTTGCCTCATGCGTTGTCTACGGCTAATCAATTTAATTTAACAATCCTTGAACGGACCTAACAATTAAATCAGTTTAATCTTAAATTAGTATCATATACTTATAAGTATAATGACCTTTGTAACTCTGGCGAACCACATAATTGAATAATTACGGGTATTTAAACACTTAGGAAATATTATCATTACTTGATAATATTTCATACACAAATAACCTATATTAATTATTTAATATAGTTCATATACCTATCTAATATTATTAACAATTTAATAATATTTTATTAGTCTTGTAATATTGTTAATCATTTAATAATATTTTATTAGTCACTTAATATTATTAATCCTTTAATAATATTTTATTATTCTTCTAATATTATTAATCATTTAATAATATCTTACTATCTTATTAATACTATTAATTATTTAATAATATTTTATTAATCTTATAATATTATTAATCATTTAATAATATTTTATTCATCTTCTAATATTATTAATCACTTAATAATATTTTATTTATTATATAATATTATTAATTATTTAATAATATTTTATTAATCTTATAATATTATTAATCATTTAATAATATTTTATTCATCTTCTAATATTATTAATCACTTAATAATAATTTATTTATTATATAATATTATTAATCATTTAATAATATTTTATTCATTATCTAATATTATTAATCATTTAATAATATTTTATTTATTTTTTAATATTATTAATTATTTAATAATATTTTATTAATCTTATAATATTATTAATCATTTAATAATATTTTATTCATCTTCTTATATTATTAATCATTTAATAATATTTTATTTATTATATTACCCTTTATTTATTACTTAATAAATAAATAGTTACTATCTCTTTTCATTTTAATTATTATTTAATATTAATTAAATAGTAATTAATCACCTTCATGACTCCTAATTATTATTTAATATCCACATAATAAATAATTATATATTTTCTTTTTATTGGGTCACAAATTAATTATATTAATTTTAAAATATTTTTACCCATTTTGGTCTTAAATGATTTGAACTGGCCCGTTTAAACGAACCGACCCGATGCGAAATAAAAAAAAATCCGCCTGTGAACAGTGACGAGGGCCCCGGCCCTCCAAATAACAAAGGAAGGAGGGCCCCGGCCCTTGAGTGGCAGAATCTGCAAGATTGCTATTTTCAGATTTTCCAACTTTTGCTCCTTTGATTAAAACTTGAATAAAATGAAATCTACAAATTCAAATGACCTCAAATTGGTCTTGTTGGATTCATATCTTCTTGAACTACAATATTCCATCATTGAAACACATTTTTGGATATGTAAAGATCACGAAAAATGGGCTCAAAGTGGACTATTGTGCATTAGGGTTTTAAAATGACATGTTTTGCGGTAAAAGTCATAACTTCTTCATTTTTCTATATTTTTGAGAGGTTCAAGTTGGGTTTTCTTTAAAACTCATATATCTAACTTTCTATCCATAAAAATCCAATTTCTAACTTGTACATTTCAAACTACAACATTAAACATCACATGCTTAGTTAGGGTTTTACCGGTAAAGTTCGATATGAACATTTCTACAATTTTTATGCATTCCACACATACCAAATCATGTTATAAACACATAAAAATATGAATATACATATATTACATAGCTAAAGACTTCTAGATCATCAAAAAAAGTTTTGATCGGTTAAAAATAGATTTTAACCTTTCAAAAGCTATCTAGACTACAAAAATAGAATTTAAGAAGATTAGAGCACTTTTAAACTTTTGAGTTTTGAATGCTCTCTTCCTCTTGGCTATGAACTTCACTAGTGACTCCACATTGGTTACTAGATGCACTCCTAGTGTATTCCTTCTCAAGCTCTCTCTTGCTCTCTATTTGTTTTTTCTCTCTAGGAAAGTGAATAAGGAACAAACTTTTCTCCACACAAGAGAAGCTCTTATTTATAGCCAAGGGTTATCATCCAAAATGTATACATATACAATCTATATCTCTACTAAATCACCAATCTCATCTTATCTCTTATCTCCACTTAGCTAAATTTTAGGGATTTTCCTTACATAAAGGACTTGAGTTGGTAGGAGTTGGTAGCTTGCTCAACCACTCACAAAATCAAGCAATAATAAAATTTGACATCCACCCAAGTGGGTCCCCCTTAAATCTCAGCAAAATGGCCTTCTCCAAGCCATTTTTCTACTTTAATTATACATATATACATTTATATATGTATATTCATATATGTAACAATTTTGACCAAATTTGACTTCCTATTGGGCTCCACTTTAGACTCTAGGATTGAATATATTGGGCTCATCCATTCAATTGGTTTGGGCTCAATTTAATTAACACATTGGGCTAGCATTTAAATAACTATGCTACCTTTATTTAAAATAAGCATTGGGTTTGTTAAATAAATTACATGGACTAAGATTTAATTTAATTACTTGGGCTACTAGGTAAATTTAATCGACCTAGTTTAACAACTCATTTGGATTTAAAATATAATCCAATTAGATTTACTTTAGTTAATTATAACCTCCTGCTTCATTGCTTTAAATAAATATACACATCACAAGTATATCTATTTAATTATCTAATGCACAATTAATTAGTACAAAAATTTTAATTTATTGCTAATTATATAATAATTATAATTACAATGTTTAATGAAATTTGTGATCATTATAATAGATGTTATGCATATACATGTGGTACGAGAGGTTGATCCCCTCAAGTACAATTCTGACAAAGTAACCTAAGAAGGTCAATCAAGTGACTGATTTCCTCAATAGTAGTTCATAGTCCATTTAACCACTCGACAGTAAAATAATCAATTGTCGCTTCTTTATGTTGTGCATTAATTCTATTGTTCATTGTTGAACTCTTTTTTATTAAATCATTCAGTTGATATTCCTATTCATTTATGACATAATTCTTGTTATTCATTTAAATTGTTGAGCAAGCTAGTTGCTCATACTTGCTATGTCATAAAATATTTTGCAGCTAAACCTGAAGGATCGGGTAAAGATAAAGGCAAAGAAAAAGCGAAATCTTAATTATCTAGATAGTTGTTAGTCTATTTATATATTTTTTAGGAATTATAAGGTTGTAACACAAACACTGATATTATTTTGTAGTTTATGATGTTTATTTCGATAAAGGTTGTAGACCTTGGGACTAGAAAGTCATTGTAATAGACAATATATATTTATTTATTTTCTGCATTAGTATTAAATGTTGTTTAGCAGTGATTGGAAGCTGTCGTTATCACTCCAAAATTATTCCTTACTTTCACTCTATCAATATGAAATTGGTATAATGGCAAGCAAGAGTCGAACCCACGGGAAGTGTATTTTATGATTTATCCGAATGCTTCTAACAGTAAATAACAAGTAATAATAAAAAGGGGATTTTTGTAACTATGATTCTACTAGAAAACAAGAAGTATAAATTAAGATTACCCAATGATTTGCAAACTTCAGTTCTTCAGTTCAGTAACATCTTTTCATAAATATGATATAACCAAGTTAATTAATATCTTTCCTTCAATGAAATTAACAACCCTAGATAACCACGGTCCGCGTTACCCGAAACTCCCCTTAGGTTTTAAATCTAATGTGACGATCGCCCCCACTAGACCCTAATTATCATACAACCTAGAACTATCAGTCTAGATTTAATATGACAATAGCATTAAGAATTAGGGAATTAGGTCATTCCAAGCAATAATCGTACAATCGCAGACTATTTAACCTGTCTTCTTGATATCATAGCAATATTCAAAAGCTTGACCACAATCAAATACCACTATTCGCTACTTATGATCAGATATAACATCGTTTGCTTAATATTATACCTTAATCTAGCATATGATAATAATCGAATCAATTCAATGGGCCCTTATCAAATTAATCAAACCAATCATCATTAAGCAATTCAAATAGATCATCAAGAATAAACTCCACAGATGAAGGAAAAGAAACTAATAACTCAATTAATTCATAGATAATAAATAAGATTCAACATCCCTTAGAACTGAAAGTAGAGAACTTAGCCTGACATAGTCAAAAACGCCAATCAATCTTCAATGGAAATCTTCTCTCTAAGTTGTTATTAAAAACATCCTAATCTACTCTATTTATATCTCTAATAACCCTCCTAACAACTCCTAACTCGTAGCAACATCCTAATCCTTCTTTTGCTCAACTTCTGGAAACGTACGGACACTTATAATCAAATCCGCCGACCACGGCCCCGGCCACGGATTGCACTGTAAAAAGCCGGCCCCGGCCGCGGTTACTGTTCACAAATTACAAAATTGCCATTAAGCTCCGCTTTTACCGTTTTGACCCTCCAAAGCTATTTTCTGCAATATAAACATAAAAATAAGTAAAATGCAAATAAAAATACTCAATGATAGCAATTAATTAAGCCCAAGAACATCGATTCGTAAGTATAAACTACACTCATCAAATACCCCCAAACTTAAGACTTTGCTTGTCCTCAAGCAACAATACCAACAAGAAAAACAACTACATTAGTTATACTAACTACATGAATGCATATGCATGTCCAACTAATGCCTTGAGCAATAAATCAACACAATTCATAACAATCCAGCCTCAAAGATCCTTAAGTAATAATTCAGCAAAATCTCAAATTCGTGCATAATCAGAAATCCAACGTATCACCAATTTCATCCACTACCAACCCTTGTGTGTGTGTGAATTCAATATATCAATTCAATCAAAATTTTAATACAACTCATGAACCAATGTGACAAATAAAAGATATCAACTCAAATTTTTAATCCCCTCTATACACTTGTCTTCACATTTTGTCCATTTTTTTTCTTCTTCATTTTACGAGTGCGTTTTACGCTCCATCTCGTGTAATATTAACTTAGCATGTGCAATGTCCATTTTTCTTAGGCTTTTCAAAATTACCCACGTAGCGAACTTTCCACCAGAGACTCCCAAACCAGTTGGCTTTAGGGCACTGAGTGTAGAGACACTCCTAAGGGCTTACTTGTTCGAGCAATAGAGGCCACAAAAACAGACTAGCTAAGAATCTGCTCATATCTGTCTACTTTTCTTTATTTATTTTTGTTTTTTTTCCAGATAAGACAGACATCGAAGCAGTTATGTATTTCATCCTTTATAACATACGATCCAACACAGTATATAGGTCACCACTATCTTCAATTAGCACCTAATCCATTAAATTGAACCAAAATCCAACTGACTTGACATATCGAATGTGCAATGAAAAATTAAGGGTCTCGAGTTCAGTAAAACTAGCAAATAGTTAGAATTTTCAATTTAGCAATCTTTATCCATCTTACTTAAAATTATTACAAAATTCATCAAAATTTTTTATCATCGGCCATCATTAAACTTCATGCATCAATTACCGCTCAAGTTACGCAATGAAATATGATCCTAAATGCATGCAACACACTAATTAACACTAAATAAAACAAGAAAAATATTTTTGTGATTTTCTCATGTTTTTAATTTGTTTTATATTTTTTTTAAGTGCTAAACCAACTAAACAATGTCCTAAAATATGCAAATGCAGCATAATATTCCTAAAACTACTATATATATGCAGAGTAAATACGCTAAACCACCCCCAAACTTAAAGCAGACAATGTCCTCATTGTTAAAGAAATAAAGAACGGAAGAAATAAGAACAAGAGGACTCCCCTGATAGGTCAATCGTCGGAATCGGAAAAGGGACTGGAGCGGTCATCATGGTCATCAGGAGGCGGGTACACCGGCAATGGCTGTGGCTCAGGAAAATGGACTGGATCGGCCGTGGGATTCATCCTCGCGAACATCTCAGTCAAAGCCATGTTAAAGTTAGTCTGAGAGTCAAACATATGGGCTTGACGTTCGACGAGTCGTGCATTCTGCCTTTCTAAGCGATCCATCCGAGTATCGACCCTCAACTGTAAATTCCGGAGCTGAGTGCTGAATTTGGCCTTACGTGTACCGCCAGAAGTAGATGGTTCACCAGTTTCAGCAACAGGATCGTTGGGGATGAGAAAACCTAAACTACGGGGATGTGATTCACCTGGCGTGCAATATTTTTGGTCCCAAATTCAAAGCATACAAGCAAGGCTAACAATGGCAGAACCTGCAAGTTCTCTGTCACACACCACACAAGCATACAACTCCCACCAAAACTCCTCCAGTTGGCCAACACAAACCAACTGGGTAACCAAAAGAGGATGCAAAGAAGAAGCAAAACCAAACGGAAAGACGAATGAAAACTGAAAATGGTACCCGAATGGGTAGGTAGCGAACTACTCGTGACCCAAATTGAAAGCCTGGTATGACAGGGATCGACCCCCTTCGTGGCAAAATCTAACCCCGTAGCGGAATCGGTAGGGAGGCAGTCTCGGTTGGGAGGAGGTGATGGAGATGGTTCGTAACTGGGGATTTCGGTGGGTCTCGGCTGGAAGGGATTAGTTTTGTGGTGTCGGCTGGATAGGTTTGTGCGTGTTGGGTCTCGGCTGGGAGAATGAATCGAGAGAGAGAGATGGTGCGTGCTGCTTTTCTTGTATTTTTCCGCTGTGAGTTTTTGCAACGTAACTCACCCATACCTATAATGACACAGAAAATTCCCAAGGATTAGAACGGTTGAACATGGCGAAATATATCCTAAGCTAAATAACTTTGAAATCCTAAATGAACTAAGCTAAAAAAAAAACGTAGAAATTGAAAAACGCATGAAATGACTAATTTAAAGTCGGGTTGCCTCCCGAAAAGCGCGTTTGTTTAATGTCGTTCGCGCGACATGTTGCTACTCAAGTGTGATAAACGGGGTCCAATAAGTCCACGAGCTCGACGTCCTCCACTTGATATCCATCGTAAAACGGTTTAAGTCGATGACCGTTCACTTTAAATATCCTTCCCGTGTGTGGGTCGTTAATCTCTATCGCACCATGAGAGGAAATGTGAACAACCACAAAGGGCCCTTCCCACCGAGAACGCATCTTTCCTGGAAACAGTTTCAAGCGGGAATTGTACAAAAGGACCTTTTGACCAATTACAAACGTTTTTCGCACAATTTGCTTATCGTGAAACGCCTTTGTCTTTTCCTTGTACAATCTTGAGCTTTCATAGGCTTCATGGCGTAATTCTTCTAACTCTTGTAATTGTAATTTCCTATGTTCGCCAGCTTCAGTCATGCTCCAGTTACATCGTTTAATGGCCCAGAAAGCCTTGTGTTCTAGCTCGACGGGTAGATGACATGGCTTTCCGAAAACGATCCGATATGGTGACATTCCGATAGGAGTCTTGTATGCAGTGCGATAGGCCCATAATGCATCTTCTAGTTTCAGACTCCAATCTTTGCGGTTAGGCTGCACTACTTTCTCCAGAACGGACTTGACCTCATGGTTTGAAACCTCTGCTTGGCCATTGCTCTGCGGATGGTAAGCCGTTGAAACTTTGTGCATGACATTGTATTTCTTGAACAGTGCTGTTAATGTCCTATTGCAAAAGTGTGTTCCTTTATCGCTGATGATAGCTCTAGGAGTTCCAAACCTGACAAATATGTTAGATTTGACAAAATCTGCAACAACTTTAGAATCGTCAGTCTTGGTGGCTTTAGCCTCCACCCATTTGGAAACATAGTCAACAGCCAGAAGAATGTAAACATTACCATAAGAGACAGGAAATGGCCCCATGAAATCAATGCCCCAAACATCAAAAATTTCAATAACCAAAATGGGTGTTTGTGGCATTTGATTCCTACTGGATATGTTTCCGGTCTTTTGACAATTAGCACATGATTTACAAAATAGATAGGAGTCTTTAAAAATACTAGGCCAGAAGAAACCGCATTCTAAAATTTTACGAGCTGTTCGTTTTGGTCCAAAATGACCCCCACAAGCGTAAGAATGACAGAAAGTTAAAATGGATGAAAACTCAGAGTTGGGGACACATCTTCTAACTACCTGATCATCACAGAATTTCTATAAATAGGGGTCATCCCAGACATACCGTTTCACATCGCTCTTAAAATTCTCTTTCTGCATTTTGGAGAACTCACTAGGACTATAAGCGCTGACTAAATAATTAACAATGTTTGCGTACCAGGGTGCAGCCTTATCAACGGAGAATAGATGCTCATCCGGAAAGGAGTCTCGCAGTGGAAGTGCTTCTTCATCTTTTAGCAACCTGCTCAAGTGATCTGCCACTAAATTGTCTGCTCCTTTCTTGTCCTTTATTTGCAAGTCAAATTCTTGGAGCAGCAGGATCCATCGTATGATCCTTGGTTTGGAATCCTTCTTTGTAAGCAGATACCTGAGAGCAGTATGGTCAGAGTAAACTATGACTTTAGTACCGAGAAGATAAGATCTAAATTTGTCTAAAGCAAAAACAACAGATAATAATTCTTTTTCTGTGGTAGAATAGTTAATCTGAGCAGCATTCAATGTCCGAGAAGCATAATAGATGGCATGTGCAGCTTTGTCAACTCGTTGGCCCAAAACAGCCCCTACTGCATAGTTGCTGGCGTCACACATGATTTCGAAGGGTAAATTCCAATTCGGTGGTTGTATCACCGGTGTGGAGGTCACTAGGGTCTTTAATTTATCAAACGCCTCTTTGCACTCATCGTCAAACTGGAATTCGACCTCTTTTTGCAGCAACTTACACAATGGCATAGCTATTTTGGAGAAGTCCTTGATAAATCTTCTATAAAAACCTGCATGACCAAGAAAGGAACGAATCTCCCGCACGCTTGCGGGGTAAGGTAAAGCAGCAACAATTTCTATCTTAGCTTTATCCACTTCTATTCCCTTAGTTGAAACTACATGACCTAAAACGATACCCTGTTCTACCATAAAATGACATTTTTCCCAATTTAGAACAAGATTCGTCTCTAAGCATCTATCCAACACACGAGTTAAATTATCTAAGCATGCATCTAAAGAATCACCATGAATTGCGAAATCATCCATAAATACTTCAATGCAATGTTCAAGAAGATCAGAAAATATACTTATCATGCATCGTTGAAACGTACTGGGTGCATTACAAAGTCCGAAGGACATCCTACGGTATGCAAATGTACCGAATGGGCATGTGAAAGTGGTCTTTTCTTGATCTTCAGGTGCAATCACAATTTGGTTATAACCCGAAAAACCATCTAAAAAGCAATAATAAGTGTGACCTGCTAATCTTTCTAACATTTGGTCAATAAAAGGGAGAGGGAAATGATCTTTTCTAGTTACGGCATTCAACTTCCTATAATCAATACACACTCTCCATCCTGTTTGCAAGCGAGTATGCACTAACTCATTATTATCATTTTTAACGACAGTTATTCCAGCTTTCTTAGGAACTACTTGAACTGGACTGACCCATTGACTATCTGAAATAGGATAAATAATACCTGCATCGAGCAATTTCAGAACCTCTTTTTTCACAACCTCCATCATGGGTGGATTCAGTCTGCGTTGAGCATCTCGCTTTGGGGTGGCTCCTTCTTCTAAACGAATGCGATGCATACACACAGCTGGGCTAATGCCTTTGATATCTGCAATTGTCCAACCAAAGACTTGTACATGGTCCCTTAAGACTCTAAACAGCTTTTCCTCTTGGACTTTGGTGAGATTATTTGCAATTGTCACTGGTAATGTTTCCTCTTGCCCTAGATATGCATATTTCAAATGGATTGGTAAAGGCTTTAATTCCAACCTCGGAGCCTGCACAACAGAAGGTAACAACCTTTCATGAGTCACCGGTAATTGAATGGACGAAACGGCATACTTATCTGAAATTTTCGGTAACGAGTGTAATGTGGCTATAGTATCCTTTAATTCCGCATGTTGTTCAATCTCGTCTTCCTCTTCCAGCTCCAAACTATTCGTGATAGCATCCTCCAAGGTTTCCATGTGAAAGTGGTCGAAAGATTTCTGCACCAAGGAATCAAGGAAATTAATCGAAAACACGGAATTGACATCACTAGGGTACCTCATGGCCTCGTAAATGTTGAATTGAATCTTTTTGCCATCAAACTCCATGGTCAAGGTCCCATTGTGCACATCAATCATCGTTCTTGCTGTTTTCAAGAATGGCCTCCCTAACAAGATATGAGCAGGATTCGGAGATGTATCGTCGTCCATGTCCACAATGTAAAAATCTGCAGGAAATATTAGTTCATTCACCTGCACCAAGACATCCTCAATTACCCCTTCGGGGTATGTGTTAGTACGATCAGCTAATTGGATAATGACACCAGTGTTTTTCAAGGGACCTAGATGCAGAGAAGCATAAATAGATAGTGGCATAACATTAATTGATGCTCCTAGATCTAGCATAGCTCTCTCAAACCTGGTATTACCTATCTTGCAGGGAATGGTAAACATACCCGGATCTTTACATTTTGGAGGCATTTTTTTTGCAGAACAGCAGATACATTTTCTCCAACAGTTATCTTTTCATTTTCTTGTAATTTCCTTTTATTAGTGCATAATTCCTTCAAAAATTTTGCATACCTGGGAACTTGCTTGATTGCATCTAATAAAGGAATGTTCACCTCTACCTTTCTAAAGGTCTCCAGAATCTCTTTCTCTTGCTCGTCCTTCTTTGAAGTTCTAAGATTCCTAGGAGGAAAAGGTAAAGGGTTAGACTTAAGCTGAATAGGAGATTTAGGGATTACCTTTGAGATCTCTGCCTCCTCCTTAGCTTTATCCTCATCAAATTCAACCGTAGCCTTTGGTGTGTCCATTTGTTTTCCACTCCTTAAAGTAATCGCACTTGCGTTTTCCCTCGGATTGATCATTGTTTGAGAGGGCAACTTCCCAGAGCCTTGAGAATCCAATCGTCCAACTGTGGTAGCTAATTGGCTCATTTGATTTTCTAAGCTATGAATGGAAGCCTTTGTATCTTGTTGGAACTGTTGGGTCTGATTCATGAACTGTTGAGTATGATTCATGAAGGTTTTAAACATGTCTTCCAAAGACGCTTCAGATTTTGTAGGTGTTGCTTGTCGAGATGGATACTGCTGTTGAGCTTGTTGAAACCCTTGTTGTCGAATCGGAAAAGCATTCGACATTGGTGACCTGTTTCCTCCGTAGCTCAGATTAGGATGATCCCTCCATCCTGGATTGTAAGTATTAGAGTAAGGATCATATCTTCTCTGAGGTTGTCCTTGAAAATTTCCCGCTACATTGGCTTGTTCTATGGTGCCATCTTCTTGCAGTGTAGGACAAATATCTGTCGAATGATCCGATGACAAGCATATTCCACAGGTTCTTGTAACTTGCCCGTTCCCCACAGAAAGTTGACGAACCATAGCAGCTAACTCCGAGAGTTGTTGTTCAATGTTGCTCGAGCCAACCTCATTCACCCTTTTCGGTGCATGATCCATCCGAGTTCCGTATTGCTGTGAGTTAGCCGCCATGTTAGCAATTAAGTTCCGTGCGGCGTCTGGAGTTTTATCGACCAATGCTCCTCCACTTGCAGCATCGATCATACTCCTATCCATCGGTAGCAATCTCTCGTAGAAGTACTGAATTTGGTGTTGATCGTCAATTTGATGTGGACAACACGAACACAGCTTCTTGAACCTTTCCCAATACTCGTGAAGAGTTTCACCACTAAACTGTCTGATGGCACATATCTCCTTCCTTATGTTGGCAACCCGTGAAGGAGGGAAATACTTCTCCACGAATAGCCTCTTCATATCATCCCATGATTGGATCGAACCGGAGGGAAGATAGTACAACCAATCTTTTGCCAAATCTGCTAAGGAGAATGGAAAAGCCCTAAGCTTTATGTGTTCTTCCGATACTCCATGTGGCCTCATTGTGGAACAAACCACGTGGAATTCCTTCAGATGCTTATACGGATCTTCACCTGTAAGACCACGAAAAGTAGGCAAAAGGTGAATTAAGCCAGATTTCAATTCAAAAGCAGCATCTAAAGCAGGATATTCTATGCATAATGGTTGTTGGCGTAAATTAGGAGTAGCCAACACCCTCATAGTCCTATTATTTGGTGCAGCCATTTCTTCTTCTGAATTGCTGGAAGAAGTCAGTAATGCGAGCGCAACGTTTAAGCCTGGTGATGTAGTAAAATCGTCTTCGAACTCCGAAGTTATGTTCCGTGCTCGACGAGTCTCCTTCCTTATTCTTTTTGCAGTTTTCTCTATCTCTGGATCAAATTTTAAATCAGGAGAGTGAGAGGATCGAGTCATAAACTGAAAGAAAACAAAGAAAGTTTATAAAAACAATCACTTCCCCGGCAACGGCGCCAAAATTTGGAAGCTGTCGTTATCACTCCAAAATTATTCCTTACTTTCACTCTATCAATATGAAATTGGTATAATGGCAAGCAAGAGTCGAACCCACGGGAAGTGTATTTTATGATTTATCCGAATGCTTCTAACAGTAAATAACAAGTAATAATAAAAAGGGGATTTTTGTAACTATGATTCTACTAGAAAACAAGAAGTATAAATTAAGATTACCCAATGATTTGCAAACTTCAGTTCTTCAGTTCAGTATCATCTTTTCATAAATATGATATAACCAAGTTAATTAATATCTTTCCTTTAATGAAATTAACAACCCTAGATAACCATGGTCCGCGTTACCCGAAACTCCCCTTAGGTTTTAAATCTAATGTGACGATCGCCCCCACTAGACCCTAATTATCATACAACCTAGAACTATCAGTCTAGATTTAATATGACAATAGCATTAAGAATTAGGGAATTAGGTCATTCCAAGCAATAATCGTACAATCGCAGACTATTTAACCTGTCTTCTTGATATCATAGCAATATTCAAAAGCTTGACCACAATCAAATACCACTATTCGCTACTTATGATCAGATATAACATCGTTTGCTTAATATTATACCTTAATCTAGCATATGATAATAATCGAATCAATTCAATGGGCCCTTATCAAATTAATCAAACCAATCATCATTAAGCAATTCAAATAGATCATCAAGAATAAACTCCACAGATGAAGGAAAAGAAACTAATAACTCAATTAATTCATAGATAATAAATAAGATTCAACATCCCTTAGAACTGAAAGTAGAGAACTTAGCCTGACATAGTCAAAAACGCCAATCAATCTTCAATGGAAATCTTCTCTCTAAGTTGTTATTAAAAACATCCTAATCTACTCTATTTATATCTCTAATAACCCTCCTAACAACTCCTAACTCGTAGCAACATCCTAATCCTTCTTTTGCTCAACTTCTGGAAACGTACGGACACTTATAATCAAATCCGCCGACCACGGCCCCGGCCACGGATTGTACTGTAAAAAGCCGGCCCCGGCCGCGGTTACTGTTCACAAATTACAAAATTGCCATTAAGCTCCGCTTTTACCGTTTTGACCCTCCAAAGCTATTTTCTGCAATATAAACATAAAAACAAGTAAAATGCAAATAAAAATACTCAATGATAGCAATTAATTAAGCCCAAGAACATCGATTCGTAAGTATAAACTACACTCATCAGTGATTGTTTATAGTATTGTGTGAGCACTAAATTCGAGGTAGTGGTACTTAAATTTGGGGGTGTCACAGGTTAGTATCAGAGCTGTAGGTTATAAACTTTAGGATTTACGAAACCTAGGTTATAACCTTAGAATTAAACTCATATCGAGTGCACTAGAAGATAGATCGAGGAGATTCATTGGTTCGATTATTTTGGAGGTGGATTGAGGAAATCCATTGAGTCAATTTGTATATGATAAAATATCATTTCATTCTTTCAATGAATATATTTTATTGTTGTACTGACATGTTGTTGTTTTGTTGTGGTTGTAGGATGCCAGAGATAGGCGAGTCTAGCTGCACTAGAGAGGATGAGCCACGTGAGATACCCGTGGATACGGTAGTACCAGCGGATGGTCCGATGGTAGCAGTTCCTCTTCCGAATGTAGACCTAGAGGAGGGTGAGTCCGATCAAGAGGAGGTTGTGATTATTTTTGTTGATACCAAGTAATTATTGCCCGTAGGGCTAGTGGTTGAGCCTGTAGAGAGATAGGCAGACTCCGAGTCAGAGGAGGACATAGTTAAGATGGCAAAGCCAGTCAGAGAAGGAGTCATGAGGATGGGCGATGACAGCAATGAGGATTATGATGCTGATGACTATTGTACAAATGATGGTCACGGTGATGATGTGGATGGTGACTCAGAGGGAGATCACATAGCAGAGTCTGACCCAAAAGAGTTAGAGCCGGTTGAAGTGGCGGACCATCCACCTCCTGAGTATGACCCTGACTATGAGGGAATGGTAGGACACTGTACTGATCGGGTTATTGAGTTGAGGTATGAGACTGATCAGCATACAGAGCGGATCGTAGAGTTGGAGGAGAAGAACCAGACTCTCCGAGAGACCGAGCAACAGTATCGAGACTTGGCATATCAGCGGGATGGTGAGGCTAAAGAGCTTAGGCAGCAGTTGGAGCAGTCTGAGCTCCACAAAGTGGAGTTAGCCGAGGGGCGAGCTGTAGATGCCCATCATCTGATGGAGATGGGTGAGCAATTGATGATTGCTGAGGCCTTAGTTGCTAGATATAGAGCAGAGAGGGATGCAGCCAGAGCTGAGTTGCAGGAGATGAGGGATGAACTAGCATTTGCAGAGGCAGCACCGGACTTTTTCCATGAGTCATGGGTGACGTCAGCTAACCAGGTAGATGAGTTAGAGGAGGATGTTAAGACTATTACAGCCAAGGTGGATGCAGCTGATTTTGCACTGGACACAGCCATAGGTAGGTTGAGGAGTCGAGTTAGGAGGTTTCCTCGAGAGAAGGATATGAGTAGGCAGGTGATTAGCCGCCGGATTGTGGACCGTATTGCTAGGTAAGAGCACGAGGATGCTGCCCATCGGATGGACTAGTGATGTGGTCATTCTCCTTATCTATGTATATAAATGCAGTTGAGTCCTATCTTTTGTTGACAGTATGGACATATGGATATGATAAAACCCAGTATTATGCTTACTTTGGGATAATGTTAGTACCCCACTTTTTGTTTATTTGGGGGGGGGGGGGGGGTAGGATAGTTTAAATCTCGTCTTTTGTTGACTAGAGGGATAGTTAGCGTTTATAAAAATATGTCTGTGATGTAAGTGTTTAACATTACTAGTTGGTATATGAATATAACTACGACATTATTATGATAACCTAGTCGGATTGAGCTTGACTTTTACGTTAACTATTAAATGCTTAAACATTTATAAAATGTGCATAACATGTAATATACAAAATAATTATTATAAGGCTTTGTTTAATAACAGAGAATGCCGCCAAGACGTGTAGCCTGAATTCGACGTGTAGATGAAGTCGGAAACAATGCTGAGAGATAGGAAGACCCAATGAGGGCTTTCGCAGCCATAATGATGGAAATGATGCAAAATAGACCACCACTAGTAGTACAGCCAGAAGTACCACCAATTATAAACTAGCCAATGACGCACTTAGCAAATTTTAAGAATTTCAAACTGGTAGGACCACCATAATTTCGTGGGTCTATAGATCCTATAGAGGCTCAGGCGTGGATTGAGGAAATAGAAAAAGTGTTCGAGGTCGCACGAGTGGCCGATGAACAGCAGACGTCGTTCGCCACCTTCATGCTGAAGGGAGAGGCGAATTACTGGTGGAAAGCGAATAAGGGTAGAGCTGAAGAAGGTATTGTAACATAGGCACGTTTTAAAGAATTATTCTTCGAGAATTATTTCCCGGACAGCATGAAAAATAAAATGGAGATGAAATTCTTGGACTTGAAGCTGGGAAACATGTCAGTGGCAGAGTACGCCGTAAAGTTCAATGAATTAGCTCGATTTGCTCCACATTAGATGGACACCAAGGCGAGAAAAGCACGAAGATTTGAGCAGGGTTTGAAGCCTTGGGTTTATAGCAGGGTTGATGTTATGAGAATCGACACATTTTTAGCATTATTAGAGAGGACGATTATTGCCGAATGAGGGAATGAAGCGTTAGTGAAATACAACCAAGACAAGAAGAAGAAATGTCATGATGGGCCTAAGGAAGGAACTGGAGGTAGCAATCATAACAAAAGGAAGTGGAATGATAACCAGATGTCAGGAGGCAATAAGACTAGAGGAGAAGCCAAGAAAGGCAACAAATATAAAAAGTGTGGGAGGAACCATTCTAGGGAATGCATGAAGGGTAAGGAGGTCTGTTATAACTGTGGACAGCAAGGGCATATTGCTCCCCAATGCCCTAAAGGGAAGAGGAGCGGATGTTTTTCTCGTGGAGAGTCAGACCACCAAATTAAGGACTGCCCAAAGAAAAAGAATGACGTAGCTGGTGGAAATAGAAGCAACAATAGCAAGCTAACCATTAGAAGACCAATTAGTTAACCAAACAGACCAACTGCACGCACCTTTAACATGATGGTTCAGGATGCTGTGGAATCTAAGGATGTAGTGTCAGGTATTCTTTCAATTAATAATATCATTGCTTATGTATTATTTGATTCGGGTGCTACCTGTTCATTTATATCTGAAGAATTTGCTAAAAGATTAAAACTACCCCGAGAAAAACTAGAAAATCCTTTGAATATAGAAGTAGCCAACAAGGAAATTATTACCGTAGAATATATTCATCGGAATTGCGTTGAATTAAAAGGATTTAAAATTGGAGTGAACTTAATTCCAATTCGCTTGGGAGAGTTTGATGTCATTCTTGGAATGGACTGGTTATCGAACCACAAGGCGTTGATTGACTACCAAAAGAAGAGTACAACTCTGAAAACCCCGAGTAAGTTGAAAGTGGTATTTCAGGGAAGTAAATCGCCGAGACAATATCGTTGTCTAACGATGATGCAAGCAAAGAGATTGCTGAGAAAGGGGTGCGTAGGTTATTTGGCTCATATGATTGATACTCGAAGAGTTGAGGGTGAATTGGGTCAGATACCTGTGGTACGAGAATTCTCAAATGGCTTCCTAGATGAGATATCGGGTTTACCACCGGATTGAGAAGTTGAGTTCAAAATTAAACTGGCACCAGGGACTGCACCAATTTCGAAAGCACCATACAGAATGACGTCAGTGAAATTAAAGAAACTAGTGATACAACTGCAGGAGCTACTAGATAAAGGATATATTCGACCAAGTGTAAGACCCTGACTTTTATGAAATACAAATTAAATTTTTCTTTATATATTTTCTTCTGAAAACGGTAAATGAATAAATTGACAAAGTAAAAATTAAGAAATGTTTGTACAAATTTTATCTTATCGGAGAATATTCATTTTGTTGGGGAATATTCGTTCTGTCGGGAAATACTCGATTCGTACGACGGCGCCGAAATAACCAAATATTGGTGGACCCCCATAACGAATTATTGTCGAATATAGAAAGCGACATACGTAACATTTCTAAATAAATATAGTTAACGGTATTATCACTTTTAACTGTTAAAATAACCGATGGTAAAAGAATAGTAACATACGGTATTGCACAGTAGTACACGGTATTACATAGTAGCACACGGTATTGAATAGTAGCACACGGTATTGCACATTATTTCATATTATTGAACTAATAAAGTGGTTATTGTACTATATTGAACCAATAATTGTCACATGCATAATAATTTATATTATTGAGCTGATAATTGTCACAATAGCATATGCACAGTAATTCACATTACTGAATCAATAATTGTCATTACACAGTAACGTGCTTATTTATTTTCAGCAATATTATTATCTCTTTTAAGATGTTGATTAAACTGTTGTATTCTATTATTAATTATTTTTTCTACTTATCTAACCTAGAAAGTCAACTACACTGCATTTATAACATTTAGTCATAATAAAGAATAATTGTGAATTATTGTTGAATAATTGAATTGATAAAGTTATTTATTTTTATTATAATAAATTATATAAAGTTATTTGTTTTTATATATAAAGTTAATTGATTTATATAAAGTTAGTAGTTTTATATATAAAGTAAATTGAATGGTATAGATTAAAGATGATCTTTAAATGAATGGTTTAGATTAATGAAATCTTAAAAGATGAAATTAGTGGTATAAATTAAACATTATCTTGAAATATACGGTTTGGATTAAATTAGGAAATCTTGGTTTATGATAAGATTTTTTGCTATAAATAGAGGCCTTAACTTAAGGATTTTTCATAAAAACTTCCTTGCTTATTCTTTTTTTTACTCTCCAAATATTTCTTTGTATAAGTTCTCTTTAAGTGTGTTAAAGTCATCTTAAGTATTTGTGAAGATCTGTAAGTGTACGAGTACTGACCAAGTAAGTATTTTTATAAAAGTTATATAAGTAACCACACACATCACACGGTGTTTATAAATCTTCCTTTAGAAGATTCATTTTGAAAAGCTTCATTTAGAAGATTTATTTTGAAATATTATTTTCTTCAAAAACTATATTGAAGTTATTCTACTTTATCACTTTTGATGATTTCATACGAATTGGTATACACCATGAAATTATATAAGGTAGTTACTAATTAAATTATAAAAATATAGGTTGATCAACTTCATATCCAGTCACGTGTTAAGGTAAGGATACCATCTTTTTCATCTTCCACTATTCAAACTTACTACGCTAAGGGATTATTATTCTTTGATTCTCGAAAATAATATCGTTTCTTCCTTACTTATAAGATGTGTCATTTATTTCCATATATTAATTTATGGGAATAACCTGACTACGCGGACTACCGCATGTTTGGTGAATAACCTTTCGTATTCATTTGTGAGAAATAACCTGACTATGCGGACTACCGCATGTTTGGTGAATAACCTTTTATATTCATTCCTTATTAATCTCTGAGAATAACCTGACTATGCGGACTACCACATGTTTGGTGAATTACTCTTCGTATTCATTTCTTATTTGTCTCTTATTGGTAAAGTTTCCTGAAATGATTATATATTCTTTAATAATTTGCGCTTCATCTAATATCATTTCAATTGAGTTTTCCTATTTTTCTAAATCTTTCTATTGAACTTAACCGTTATTCTGAACTGTGGATCTTGAATATCATTCTTGAATTTGAGTCCACATCATGTTGACAATTTGGACATTATTTGAATCTGCACAAAGAAATATCATAAACTTTCGATATTTATTGATCATACTGTTTCTTCTGATTCATCATCTATATCACTGTTGTTATTCTAATAATCAAGAACCATGTTGTTGTGAATATATGTGGCCTGGGGCACAAATGATAGGATAAAGGCGATATAATTGTTGTGTCTTTTAGGGCACGTGGTGAATGTTCTCTTTGGCCGGGGGCAAAAAAGAACTGTTGTTTAGTATGATTATGACCAAAGGCTGAATACTGGTATAATCACAACCGTTGGTGATATATTGAATATCTTTGGCCCGTAGTGCAAAGATGAACTGTTGACTTGCATGATTATGACCAGGAACCGTGAATTTGTATCATCATGACCAGTGGCGTTTCAGATGATAAAAGTTGATGATATTTTTCTTAAAAATAGAAGCTAGTGGACATCATAGTCTACATTATTTTTCTAATGGATTGCTCATTCCGCTGCTATCATTGATCTGAACTTTATTCAAGAATTTAACTGCAGTTCTTGATATAAAGTTTATTGTCTATTATATTCAATTAAGAACTCAATTGTTGAAGGCTAATGATAATTTATTTGTCATTATCTTAGTTATGGTATTTTTTTACTGGGCTATTTGAGCTCACCCTTTCTTTTGTTCCATTGTTTTTCAGAGAACGAGAGAGTAGCTGGGTCTAACAAAGGAATGGAGTGACGGTCCGAGAGATAGTTATTGTAGTCTTCACATGTTATATATAGTGTGGCAATAATAGTGAAGACTTAGTTGTGTATTATTGAGTTATGTATTTCTGTTCTATATACTGTTTGTATTAAAAATTGTGTATTTTATGGCGTCTCAAATTGGACTATGTAGGACTAAATTTGGGGACGTCACACCAAGTGTGTCTCCTTGAGGAGCATCGGTATTATTTGTAAAGAAGAAGGACGGATCCCTAAGACTTTGTATCGACTATCGTGAGTTGAATAAAGTTACGATTAAAAATAGGTACCCGTTACCCAGGATTGATGATCTGTTTGATCAGCTTAAGGGAGCGAAGTACTTTTCAAATATAGACTTAAGAACCGGTTACCATCAGTTGAAAGTAAGGGAAGAAGATATACCAAAGACGGCATTCAGAACTCGTTATGGACATTTTGAGTTTTTGGTAATGTCGTTCGGTCTAACGAATACGCCAGCAGCATTTATTGATATAATGAAAAGGGTGTTCAAGCCATACTTGGAGAAGTTCGTTGTTTTATTCATCGATGATATTCTGGTATATTTGAAGACGAAAGAGGAGCACGCTGAGCACTTAAAAGTGGTGTTGAAAACACTAAGGAGGGAAAAAATGTATGCGAAATTCTCAAAGTGTGAATTTTGGCTACAGATGGTACAGTTTCTGGGGCATGTAATTGATAAGGAAGGTGTTTCGGTGGACCCAGCAAAGGTAGAGGCAGTTATAAATTGGGAGCAGCCGAAGACACTGACAGAAGTTAGAAGTTTCCTTGGGTTGGCGAGTTATTATTGAAGACTTATCCAAGATTTTTCTAAAATAGCGACACCGTTAACCAACTTGACAAGAAAGACAGTTAAATTCGTATGGACGGATAAATGCAAAGCGAGTTTTATGGAACTTAAGAAGAGGCTTAGTGAAGCACCGGTGTTGTCACTACCTAACGATACCGGGGGTTTTATGGCCTACAGTGATGCATCACTCAAGGGACTTGGTTGTGTTTTAATACAACATGGAAAGGTCATTCTGTACGCATCAAGATAGTTGAAGGACTACGAGAAGGGATATCCAACTCACGACCTTGAGTTAGCAACAGTAGTGTTCGCCCTAAAGATCTAGAGGTACTACCTGTATGGGGAGAAGTGTGAAATATACACAGACCACAAAAGTTTGAAGTATATGTTCACTCAAAATGAGCTAAACATGGGGCAGAGGTGATGGTTGGAATTGATCAAGAATTACAATTGTAAAATTCTACACCATCCGGGTAAAGCTAATGTTGTAGCTATTGCTCTGAGCAGAAAGGGCAGGGAGAAGTTATTAATGTTAACATCCCAAGAGGAGTTGATAAAAGATATGGAAAGACTAGAGTTGGAGATAAAACATCTGAAGGGCTCAGATGAGAAACTATTCACGGTAGAAGCAAGTCCAACTTTATTAGATAAAATAAAGGAGGCTCAAGAGCAAGATGAAAAATGTATCAGTATTAGGAGAATTTCAGAAGGGGAAGATTTGAAATACAAAGTGGATAATACAAGACTGCTAAGGTTTGAAAGGAGGATTTGCATACCGATGGTTCCAGAATTGAAAGAAGAAATCTTACAAGAAGCTCACACTACAAAGTACTCGATACACCCTGGGAGTACCAAGATGTATCAGGACTTACGTCAATATTTTTGGTGGCTAGATATGAATAAAGAAGTGGCGGAGTGCGTTAGCCAATGTCTAACATGTCAGAGAGTTAAAGCAGAACATCAGAGACCGAGTGGACTGCTACAACCGTTGGAAATTCTGGAGTGGAAATGGGAGCATATCACGATGGACTTTGTGGTGGGACTTCCAGTTACTCAGAAGGGATTTGATGCAATCTGAGTAATCGTGGATCGTTTGACAAAATTTGCACACTTTTTTACCGATCAAGATTAGATATAGTCTAGAGCAGTTAACGAAGTTGTATGTGAAGGAGATTGTGTCACGCCATGGAGTACCACTGTCGATTGTGTCTGACAGAGATCGGCGCTTCACGTCAAAATTTTGGAGAGGTTTGCAAGAGAGATTGGGAACACAATTAAGGCTGAGTACGGCATATCATCCCCAAACCGATGGGTAGAGTAAGTGAACGATTCAAACGCTTGAGGACATGCTTAGAGCTTGTGTTATGGATTTGAAGGGCAACTGTGATGATCACCTACCTATAGTGGAATTTTCCTACAACAATATTTACCATGCTAGTATTGACATGCCGCCTTACGAAGCAATTTATGGAAGAAAATGTCGCACGCCCTTGTGTTGAGATGAAGTTGGTGAACGAAGACTTTTGTGACCTAAAATGGTGTAGCAGACTGTCAATGTAATCAAAATAATAAGAGCTCGTCTGGTAGCAGCTCAAGATCGCCAAAAGAAGTATGTCGATCTGCATCGTTGTTGGTCAAAATCGGAACTGTTTATTTATATTTTAGATTCCGATCTCGAATTCATTTGAATGAATAACGTGCAAGCATACACGATCAACAAGTAATAAAGTGATAAGAAAAGTCGATCCCACGAGGAATAAGTTTTAACGAGTTCCAAATACCGATTTCCATCGAGCCAATCTTAGTTCAAACGGTTAATTGAATGAAGAAGTGAAATGTAAAGGGCATAACACAAATTAACAATTAAACTAGAAAGCAATTAAAGATAGGTGAATCTAGGACCGCAAATTCCCCCAATATGTCATTCTCATCACCTAACTCTCCTCTCAATCCTACGGTCATGACAAATGGCTAACCGAGAATACAATAGTACTTATAGGCATCTTTCGATAGCCAGATAAGAATATCTCATCCAAACCTATCTCATTCGACATAATTCAGACAAGAACAACCCAAGCAAGATAATTCACTATATTTCTATAAGAACTAACACAACCAGGGTTTTAAGCACAGATTCTCACATTGGCTACACGCGGCACGCAGGTATATGTTTATCCTACACACAAATATGAATTTAATCCTAAGACCAAATAGCATACACATATTAACATATTCAGGCCCAAACTTATAATGCATCTTCCGATTTCATACAAGTTACCAAAGTGATTACAAAGCCAAACAATTAACAATTAGCACAAAACTTGACAACCCACTCATATGGCCTCAACCACAGAATGGTTAACCAAGAACACTACAGTACTTATATGCCTCTGTCGATAGCAATACAAGCATACCAAAGTTTAAATAATCCACTATATTTCTATGATAATTAACATTAGATAAGGGTTGTGAAGCTCAGGTTCTTAACTGGTTACACATGGCATACAAGTATATTCATATCCAATACGCAAATCATACATCCCAACTATGTAGAATAGCATAATCACATGTTATCACATTTAGGTCAACACACTACAATCCATTTGTCAATTTCATGTAGGCAACCAAATTAATCATTAAGTCAAGTCATCAATACATGAAAAGCTAAACATGTTAATCCAATCCATGGTACCAATTAAGAGAGAGAGAATCAATTCAAACAACTAATTGGGTTCCAAAACAATACTAAGATTCCAATGTAAGATGTATAGCAAATATTCATTACAAATCCATCAAGTAATCCAATACAATGAAATACAAGGATAATAAAGAGTTAGAAATGTAAACTTGTTGTCATCCAAGTAAATGTCCAAGCTCCCTCATCCATAGCTCCATCATTGGCTCAAGTTTGCTCTTCATCTTCTTCATTATTTGATATTCCAAATATTGGGGATTTAGGGTTCAATAATCAAAGGTTAGGTAGTTCCCCATGAGGGAAACCACCTTCCCTTCTCTTATCTCTCCCTAGAATCGCCCTTCTCTCGCCCCAAATGAAAAAGGAATTGAAAGATATAGATTTAGGGCTTCAAAAATGACTTAAAAACTAAAATATGCGCATATGAACAGTGCACCGCCATGGTGGTCAAAGGTAGAGCCGCGATGGTCAAATGTTCTACTTGTTTCTGAGTTTGTACCACCGCTGCGGCGGTGGAAATCACCGCTGCGGCGCTCATACAAACTGCCCAGAAATGCTCCTTTTTGGACTGTTGTAGCCTCCTTCAGTGTTTTGGGCATATCTTCTTCATACGAACTCCGATTGAGGTTATTCAAGATGTTCTGGAAAGGAGACTCATAGACCTACAACTTTAATTTTTTTACAAAATTGAAGATTCTAAAAGGATCAAGGCCAAAATTGGACGTGAATTGGCTGCTGCGTAAACGGAGCGCAGAAAATGCGAACCGGGCAATTCCAAGCCTTGATCCACCAAGCCATTATTATAATTCCTACAAAATAAAATAGAAACACATAAAAATAATACAACATCACATCCTATACAATGTGGTACAAAAACACATACAACTAAACAAACACTTAACATATAAATTACGAATAAACTACACAAAAACGACATAGAATACATAAAATACTTTAAAATAATATAATACACCATATTATACAATAACATAAAAACACATATAAAATCACATAAAACACTTAAAGATTCACAAATTATCAAGCTTAAATGTATTTAATTCGTAGGTATAAAACCCACTCATCAATCGTCAGAAACGGGACTTTGAAGTCGGCAGTTTTGTATTTTTATGGATATCTCCCTGGAAAGGGAAGATAAGATTTGGCAAGAAGGGAAAATTGAGCCCAAAATTTATAGGGCCATTTGAAATTTTAAAGCGAATAGGTGAAGTGGCGTACGAGGTAGCCTTACCTCCTGAACTTGAGCACATTCACAATGTGTTTCATGTTTCAGTGTTGCGGCCATATAAACATGATTACAAGCATGTGATATCCTACAAACCAATTCAAGTCAAAAATGATCTATCATACGAAGAGATTCCTGTTCAAATACTAAATAGGAAGGAGCAGACGTTGCGAAATAAAGTCATACATTCGGTCAAAGTTCTTTGGAGAAACCATGCAGTTAAATAAGCTACGTGGGAGCTTGAAAAGAAGATGAGAGCGAATTATCTGCATTTTTTTGAGTGATCTTATGTTGTAATTTCGGGGACGGAATTCTTATAAGGGGGAAAGAATGTAAGCACCAAGAGTTTCGAGTTACATTATAAATAAAATTGGAAATTTAATTTTTAATTAATTACATTATGGTGTGAATTAATTTAAACCCTAATGAGGTGGTTTGATTTTGTTTGATAATGTTTGACTATTGAATTAATTTCATTAAAGGAAGTCAGATAAAGGGTTATTAATTATCGGACTAACCTAAGGTTATATTTTTAATATCAAGGGATTGATATGTTATTGAGGCCTAATTAAATATTCAATTAATATTAAATATGGCAAGTCTAATTGGATTATGTAAATTAAATTTAATTTGATTATTAAAGTGTTCCTATAATTATTTAAACAAGCCCAAACAATTAATTAAGTGAGAGACTTGTGTAATTTGCTTTATGGGTTGCTATTTAATTTAGCTAACCCAATTTATTAAGAAGGCGGTGAATTATTTTAGTAGCCCAATGTTGTTGGATTATTATGATCATAGTGGCCCAAAAGAATTAAACTGCAAGCTCAATTTTTGGTCCAATTGTCAAAGCTTTTAGAAGGCATGAATTTATCAATTTGTGCATTAAAAATAAATCCAAAATGGAGCAATTATAGAGCCATGGCCGGTGGAATGGGTAGGAGTACTATGGAATTCAAAAAGATTTTATTCATTAATTTATTTAGGTTAGTGTGTGGAACACTCAACTTATTTGCTAGTATTTTTGGGAAAAGCTTGAAGTCCAATGTATACATATATAGGTTATATGTATATATTTCTACTACTATAAATATGGACCTTAGCTCACTTGGGAAAAAATTTTGCTAAGTTGCTAGAGAGCTCTTTTATTGTGAGTTAGTAAGGAGTGAGTTAACTCGGTGAGTTAACCAAAAATAAAGTTAGTTAATGAGTTTCTTTAATGAGTCACTATCGAGTCACGCTAGACTACTTCAAGGGGTGTTCTTAAATGTCATCTAAATCCATCATCTACATTGGAAAGAAGAGAAAAGTAGCTCACAAGTAAAAAATGTACAAAAAAATTCCTTAAAAACCCTAATCTTAGTTTTTTTTAAAATTTTATGGTAGAAATATTATCTTTGAGCTCTTTGTGCTTAGAATCATGCTAGACATATTTATATAGGATGTCATGTGGTTTAAATGTGTAGTGGTATGGGTTTATGTAGAAAATTCTAGCAAAATGCTTGAAACTATTTTTACCGATGAACAAAACATAGGTTGTACGAATAAATTACACATTTTGAAATCTACAAATTATTTTTGTGATTTAATATTTTTTGAAAATATATAGGTAAGTTAAGAACAAAATCCCTTCGCAATCACCCAAAATGTGTTAAAATGAGCAAGTTATGCATGTTGGACCAAACACACCTCATTGTCCAATATCTTGCATGAACAGTCCATTTTAAGCCAAATTTATGAAATCAAACCTTATCCAAAAATGGTGTTTGAGCCTAGAAAATTATAGTTCGAGAAGTCACGATTCCATCGATACCTAGTAGAGCTCTATCGGAGTTATAGAACTCAGGTTATTAAGGTTTTTCCACAAGACCCCGAAGCTGAACAAAATTTAGAAAAAGGACAATGTTTTTGCCGATTTTTTTTTTTGTGAACTGGGCGGAACTTTTCGGTGACCGGTTCACCGAAATTAAGATCGGTTCCAAAGACGATCCTTGATAGAAGTTGTTTGGTTTTGCGTGCACTATTTTATAAAAATATTTTTGTATTTTTAGCAGGTCATTTGGTAATTTTCATAATTAAAATATGATTAAACCTTACTAACTAAAGAAAAAAAGATAAATTAATATTTATAATTTCTAAAAAATCATAAAACTGATAATTACTTATTATTTAAGTAATATTAAATAATAAGTAAGATTAATTAAGAAATTAATTATTTTTAATAGTATTTAAGGAGTAAATAGTACACTAATTAACTATTAATTAGTTAGTAATTAGATAAAATTACTAACAAATTATTATTTAATATTAAATATGTGATTTAAGTATTTAATAATAATATAAGAAAGATAAAGTTAATAAATTAATTATTTATTATTTAATTGATAACTAAATAGTAAATAAAGATAAGTAATTAACTAATTATTATTTAATTAATATTAAATAATAATTAAAGAGAGATAAAATTTATAAATTAATTATTCATTATTTAAATAATAAATAAATATAATTAAGAAATTAATTATTATTTAATTAACCTTAAATAATAATTAAAGAAGGATTAATTATTTATTATTTAATTAAGATTAAATAATAAGTAAGGGTAATTGATTAATTAATTATTATTTAATTAACATTAAATAATAATTAAAGATAATTAAAGTTAATAAACTTATTATTTATTTTTAAATAATAATAAATGGGGATAATTAATAAGTTAATTATTATTTAATTAATATTAAATAATAAGGCAATTAAGATTAATACTTTAATTTTTTATTATTTAATTAACTTTAAATAATAAATAAACATAATTAGTTATTATCTATGGTTAAATAATGACTAAAGGTAATTAATTAATTACTCTTTAACTAATATTAAATAGTAATTAAATGAAGATAGAGTTAATAAAATAAAAAGAATTTAATTAAACAATGATAGTAAATTATTTAAGAGTTTAATAAGTGTTTAACACTTAAGAAAAATAAAATTGATTAATTAAATCATTAACATAAGATCAATTAATTGTCTTATATGATTAATGATAGTATATAAAATTATATGTGTTATGTGATTAATTATTTAGCATAGGTAAATGTTTAAAGTGCACGATTATATGTTGTATTAATTGATATGCCAACGTTATTAATGTTAGGTCATCAAGAGGAGTTTAAATTAAGCGAATTAGTCATAAGTCAACGGACATGCAAGTTCTTTAATCTTATTCAAATTCGTATTGAGCAAGCTTCCTAACTTTACTAAATATTATTGTGTTAATTCTTAAATCTTGAGCTTATATTATATCGCAAGTTATTCCACAATAATATTATTGAAAATCGTATATATTATTTGAATTCATATTCCATTCTTAAATTATGAATTGATTAAAGAAGAAGTCTAAGCCATTGTTTGGCTAGACCTATGTGAAATTTATTTTGAAAGCTATCCAAACCATAGTGGTACGAATTCTTAGACTAAGAAGAACAACCTATAATGGGGAATAACCTAAGTATCGAACAAACGATACAAACAGAATAAATGTTATGCATATACATGTGGTACGAGAGGTTGATTCCCTCAAGTACAATTCTGAACAAGTAACCTAATAGGGTCAATCAAGTGACTGATTTTCCCAATAGTAGTTCATGGTCTATTTGACCACTCAGCAGTAAAATAATCAATTGTCACGTCTTTATGTTGTGCATTGATTCTATTGTTCATTGTTGAACTCCTTTTATTAAATCATTCAGTTGATATTCCTATTCATTTATGACATAATTCTTGTTATTCATTTAAATTGCTAAGCAAGCTAGTTGCTCATACTTGATATGTCATAAAATATTTTGCAGCTAAACCTGAAGGATCGAGTAAAAATAAAGGCAAAAGAAAAGCGAAATCTTAATTATTTAGATAGCTGTTAGTCTATTTATATTTTGTTTATGACTTATAAGGTTGTAACGCAGACACTGATATTATTTTGTAGTTTGTGATGTTTATTTCGGTAAAGGTTGTAGATCTTGGGATTAGAAAGCCAATGTAATAGACAATATATATTTATTTATTTTCTGCATTAGTATTAAATGTTGTTTAGCAGTGATTGTTTATAGTATTGCGTGAGCACTAAATTCAAAGTAGTGGTACCTGAATTTGGGGGTGTCACAGAAAATATAAACTTGATTTAATATTATTAATTTGTGTTGGTACATGAATGAGTAAGTTCATTATACATGTATGTACATGAATGTATTTAGAAGTGTATTGGAACATGTATAGTTAGGTTCATGTACATGTATTTGGTCATATAGTAATTATTAAAGTGGCTCTAGAAGTGTCCTAGGAACACTATAAATAGTCTTTGTATGCGAGTTATTTTAAATAAATGAGTTGAATCAAGTATTTTAAGGTTTAAACACTCTACTTCACTTCCCGATAATTTATTCTCTTTCATATATTTTCCAACACAAAGCTGGTTGTGCCGGATGGCATGGAAGTAGTGTTGAATGTAAGTGTAGTTCTTCTTCTTATTTGATTCGTTGAAAACAGTCTTTCCGGCTCAACCACTATCTTCACAAACTGTGTTTCTGAAGACGCTGAAACCTTGTTTGTTGCCGAAGTGCCCACATTAGTCAGAGTCCTTGTATACTTAACTATAGTAGGTGCACTGTTGGCACCACCTTTACCTGAGGCTGTCTGCAAAGGAACAGCAAAAGAGGGGTAATTTAGATCTCCCACACTATATTTCTTATCCAAGTTACATGTGAAATCTTGTTTTGTGACAGCTTTGATGAGATTTGAGCTGTAATTTAGGGCACAAAGGAAGTCTAGGTAGTCCTCAACAGTCGCATCATAGACAAGCCCTGGATCAAGAGCTGCTACTGGGGCAACATGTCCAGCACCGTAGTCAAAAGGTGTTGATGGCATTCCAGTTGCGGTATCTTGTATGGTTTCTTCATTCTTGTATGTAGTGTAGACTGTTGTCATAAGTGCTGGTCTTATAGCTGCGGGGCTCCATTCAGGGTGGGCTTCCTTGACTAGCGCCGCTAACCCGCTTAGGTGTGAACATGACATTGATGTGCCTGAGATTATATCGAAGTCCACATGCCTGGAATCATCCTGTGACCCACTTGGTCCGACTTTACCTATTCAACCAGCTATAATGTTAACACCTGGTGCTATGATATTAGGTTTAAGTATTTCTGGTGTGATTGGGTTTGGACCTCTCGAACTGAATGCTGCCACAACCGGTGATGGTTGAATGCCCAAGTGGGTTCCTCCAGATGCAATTGTGGCCATTGGATTAGAATCCGAAGATATATACTTTTTTATTGCATCTCCGGCTGTCAGACCCACAGCTGCTGAAGGATTGAGATAAGCATCAGCCACCAGCTCTTCCCCGAAAGAGTCTGTGTTCGTTAGAATCATCCCTACACCACCAGCATCTTTTACCACCTCACCCTCCTTTTGAACCATGGAGCCCATCCCCCAATCACATACCACAATTTTCCCTGCAACTTTTTCGGGAACTAAACTACCAGCTATGCATAGACTGCCACATGTGCTACTGGCTTTACCAGCATACACCAGTGGAACTAAGGAATCAGATAACGATTTTCCATTTTATAGTGATACACCAGAAAAGTTCTTCCCATTCCTTAGGATAGTGTAGGCTGGAAATTCACGATCTAGAGTTCCTGCACTGCACCAACAGTAGTTATCCATGGTTCCACATTGGACAAACTCTCGGAAATGGGACCACCATGTTGAATATATAAACTTGATTTAATATTATTAATTTATGTTAGTACATGAATGAGTGAGTGTCTAAGTTCATGATACATTTATGTATATAAATGTATTTAAAAGTGTCTTGGAATATGTATGGCTAGATTCATGTACATGTATTTGGTCATATAGTAATTATTAAAATGGCTTTAGAAATGTCCTAAGAGCTCTATAAATAGTCTTTGTATGTGAGTTATTTTAAGCAAGTGAGTTAAATAAAGTATTTTAAGAATTAAACACTTTTTCTCACTTATCTATAATTTATCATCTTCCATATATTTTCCAACAAAGTGGTATCCGAGCCAAGGTTAAATACAAAGTATTTTCAAGCTTTAGACAAGTTGTCCAAGGTAACGACAAGGGACAATAGATGACCAAATTGAGGTGATTTGGTGCTATCAAATAGTTTTGTTGGGCGAGTGCAAAGTGTACACATTAGAGCTTCAAAACACAATCTAGTAAAGGTGCTAGTTGAGAAGAAATTTGAAAAAGAAGTTTGTGAATGAAGCATGTCACAAAGGTCATTATATTGATAGTGTTCGAGAGAGATAAATTATAGAAAAATGATGTTTCCTATGTTCGATGACAAATTAGTGCTCACAAATTACAATGTTTGGAGTATAAGGATTCGAGCATATCTTGGAGCTTGCAATGTATGGCGAGATGTTATTGTAAATCCAGAAAAGTGTATTTCAAAAAGAGTTCGAGAAATGAAAGAAAAAAGAGCAAGGGAGATTTTGCAAGGAGCAATGCATGAAGAAGTTTGGAAACCTGTTGCGTGTTTCGATTCTCAAGCTCAATTATGGAATGAGCTTCAATCTATTTGCAATAACTATAAAGGTCCACCGTTACCTAATGAGTCTTGGGTACGATATGTGGAAGAAGATTAGATATCTCTTGAAGAAATTTACGAATTAGTTAAGGAAAAAGAATGTGAAAAAGAATTTTTTGAAGATGTCTCGAAAGAGGAAGACAAAAAGATTTGTATTGAAATTATGAAAGTTGAAGATAAAAAAGGAGAGATTGAAGAGACATTAAGTGAAGAAGTATTTGAAGAGGTAAAAGAAGTAGAAAAAGAAAAGGAGGAGGTGATCAAAGAAATTGAATTAATTGACAAAATTGTCAATGGTGAACTTGTTGAAATTATGAAAATAGAAGAAAAGATTGTTGATCAAGACTATATGTTCACAAATTTGGAGGAGCATGAGAAAACTATTTTGTGTGTTAAAGTTGATTTGGGATTTATTGGTGAATTTTGTGGAAGACATTAAATGGGTTAACATGGAAAAGTATTTTGATCAAAAGGAGTTCAGAAATAGTAAAATGGAGAAGCAACACAAGAAGTTCATGAAACATACAAACCATGAGAAGTTAGATTACAAGATAAAGAAGATCAAATGGAAATTCCAAGTATGTGTGACGAATAAATGTCGAGGCACAAAAGTAAAGAAAAGAGATAAAATTCTCACGTCCAAGGAAATTGCAAAAATTATGAAAGTATTTCAACGTGTTAACGACTCAAGTATGCCAAGACAATTATTTGTGTCATTTACATCAATGGAGATGACAAAAGAGTTTCTTACATTTAAAGGAATCAAACGATCAAAAGGTTTTACGACATTGTGAAGATTTTCAAGAAGGCTCTTTAATTTTTGAGTTTTTCAAATATGGAGTAAATCAAGTTTAAGAGGGAGTGTTAAATATATAAACTTGATTTAATATTATTAATTTATGTTAGTACATGAATGAGTGAGTGTCTAAGTTCATGATACATGTATGTATATAAATGTACTTAGAAGTGTCTTGGAACATGTATGGCTAGATTCATGTACATGTATTTGGTCATATAGTAATTATTAAAATGGCTCTAGAAGTGTCCTAAGAGCTCTATAAATAGTCTTTGTATGTGAGTTATTTTAAGCAAGTAACTTGAATAAAGTATTTTAAAAATTAAACACTCTTTCTCACTTCTCTATAATTTATCCTCTTCTATATATTTTCCAACACACCGTTCCCTGCTGAGCATGATACAAAGATTCCATGGTACATTGCCGTGAATGCTCCCCAACTGCTAGTGTCTTGGTAATAGTAATTAACTGAACCGTGCCTATTGATAATGATAGTACATTGACACCATCATCAACGGCCTTCTCCATTGCAGCTACTAAGTCGCTGCTAAAACATCCGTCAAGCCAACACACTTTATACGCGGCCACTCTGGCATGTGATGCCGTCCCCTCAGCATAACCAAAGAGACTAGCTTTAGTTACAGCTGAACCTGCTGCTGTAGTTGAGGTGTGTGTTCCATGGCCATCATCATCTCTTGGCGACTTCAATTCCACTGTTTTATCTATTGGCCCGTAAGCTGCTTCATACCCTTTTGAAAAGGATCTTGCCCCAATGAGTTTCCGGTTGCAGCTTGATGACTTACAGCTCTTGGCTACCTCACACTCACCTTTCAAGCTACTGGGAATTATACCAAATCCAGTGTCATGGAAATTTTTACTTTCAGGCCAGACACCTGTGTCTAGCAATTCGACAATGACCTCACTCACTGCACTCGACTCAGGATAGACTGCTTGACTCGTGTCAAGTCCTAGAAATTCTGGTGTCCGAGTTTTGTGAAGCTGGTATCATTTCTTCTTGGACTAATAGAACTCCCGACGTCCCTTCGAGTGACTCAGCTTCCTTAGCGGTCAGCCTTGAGGAGAATCCATGAATAACATTGTTGTACGGTATAAATCATGTTAGCGGAGTTTAATACTGATTTAATGGACGAGTCGTACCACTGGAGGTGATCATCAAAACTCAATGGCATGGAGGACTTGTCCATGTGAACTATGTAAGTCTTCTTCGGGCTGTGTTTCTCTTCTGCAACAGCATATGCATAATAGCATATCAATATTGTAAGCATTGAAACATGCCTGAGCTTCTTTATGGTAATCTTTACTTTGCCTCTGAAATTTCTTCGACTGCAAGTCGAGAAATTTGAAGCAAATTTTTAGCAGTGTCTTTGGTAAAAGAGTTTGGTGAAAAATACGCTAATTTGCCCGAGTGTAGCCCGAGTGAGAGAGAGACGGAGAGATTAGGGAAAATGCTTAACACTTAATTTGGCTTTTATAGAACCTTCTTGGTGAAGGTATAGGAATGGAATGGAATCACTCAGTTGGGAAAAGAAATCTGAATCAAAGAATCTGCTCTCTTGCCAATAAAATTATGTGGCCTAGTAAAGAATCTTCCTTTTTCATGGATTGCTGAATTGATGTACACAACTGTCGGATTCAAATTGAGCTAACTTGATGATGTATATACATCAAGTGATGAGCTAATTAATACTTACTTGATTCTAATAATTCCTCCGTTAAACAAACGGAGTCTCATTTACAAATTTTTGAATTTTTTTTTTTTTCAGGATATGATTTTCTTCCATGGTTATTAATTTCTAAATTGTTTAATTTGATAGTGATGAAATGATTGTGAATTTTTGTTGTTATATCTTGGAACATTATATCATTTTATTGTATCATTTTTTTTGGTACATCATGGTATTATATCATAATTAGTAAAAACACACTCTTTATGAAAAAAATAAAAATAAGTAATAAATGCGACTGTTTTTCTCTGGGGTGGGGGTAGGGATAGGTGTAACACCCCCTTCCCGACTAGTGAAAATGGAGACTACGTGTTGTGCTTAAATTTTGTAAAATACTCGCAAACGCACGAATCTATTGTAAAATAGCTTTATGCAAAGTACGAGGTCGATCCCACGAAAATTATTGAATAATTAATTAAATCTAAATTATATTCCATTCTAATCTAATTAACAAAAAGTGATTTTTGGAATAATTGAAACTAAAAACTAAATATAATGAAAATCAAGACTAATAATTAAACTAACTTTTAATCAATGGAAGAAGGTTCTGAGGTTCGAAATCTACAATATTAATTATGTATATCTTACTATTCATTGTCAATTCGGAGTCGCAATTTGAAAACCAATTCAATGCTTTCTCAAGATTTTTCATTTAAGTTCATAAAAATATTTCTTTTTGTAAATTCTTATTTTCAATGTTCAATGTATAAGACCAAAACATTACATGTGTCCATTATTTTGAAAAACAAATATTCTTAGTTCTTAATTAAAATGTTTAAATCGCAACCCGAATTAAATTAAATTAATTGAAATTATTCAAAATACATGATATTATGAATGAAACAATTTAATTACACTCCATCAATAAATAAGAATTATTAACCATTAAAACCAATTAGAAATCAATGATGAATTTCAGCCATATATAATTAATAATGTTTCATCCTACACCTCAAAAAATAAATTTAGCAATACATAATTAAATCAAAAGCAAAAACAGAATAATAAACCATCATGATTATGTGCATTGTTGCAGTTCCGCTGTGATGCTGCTACTTTGCCTTTATTGCTCCTTGGTGATGATTTATGCAAGCTCCTGAACTACTTTATGCCACGTGAATGATGCCAAGCTCCTTGGTGATGATTTATGTTATGATTTCTCGATTTTTGTGCATTATTTGAATGAACTTTTTATTGTTGCTTTTGTTGTGCGTGATGTGATTGCTTCCGTTAATTCCCCTTTGATGTAAACTGCTGACTTCTTTTATAACCCATCCTGTTGAAGTGTTGTAACTTACCAGGAAGCTTATTTTAATTTATCCTTCTATTTCCTTTGCTTTATCTTTTTTTATCCCTTTTGCAGAGTCAAACCCACCTTTCAATACTCAACTCTTGGAACTCTCGTGAGACCCTCATGGCAAAGAATTAAACCTGCAATGGGACTCCTAATTTGAGCTTTTGAATTTCACAACACCTTATTCACCAAAAATGAATCCAATTAGTATAAAATTAATAGATAAATCTATTTTTTAAGTAAAATAAATATATATATATATATATATATATAATATGTCCACAAATACTCCCAAACCTAAATTTTTGATAATCCTCGAGCAAAAGAAAAATTAAGAAAATAAATAAGTAAAATAAAATCCTAACTAAACCTACGCCATTTTCGTAGGGAACACGATAGTATTTAGCGTATACTACAAGCCTTTAAACCTCAAGGTTAACCCAAGCGGACGAGTTTCGTCTCGTGAGGGTTTGCAATGAATACACCCACAAAATTCAAAATTTTAAAATAAATCTTTTTAGAGTTTAACCAATTATGAAATTGAAAGAAAACTTCTTAAGTATCATGAACATTTCACAAAAGCAAGATCAAATTCAAAATCACTCTTTTATCTTTTCAAAAATACTCCATCTTCATTTAAAACACCATCCTTCATAAACTTAATTTCACGTGATGCATGCATGTGTATGTGATGTAACTCTTAGTGGGGACTTTAATCATGAAAATCAAGCAAACTCATTTTTGTTTTTCTATTTTTTTTTTACTTTTTTCATTTTTTTTCTTATTCTTAACTTGTGCAATGTCTATTTTTCTTAGGTTTTTTAGAATTACTCATGTAACAAGTGCTTGACCAATGACTCCCAAATCAGTTGGCTTTAGGACACTAGGTGTAAAGACACCCCTAAGGGCTTACTAACTCAAGTAACAAATGTCACAAAAATAGACTAATCAAGCTGTTTATATCCATAATATTTTTCAGCATGATTTTTTATTCAATGGACATTGAAGTAGTATTTATATTTATTCATTTTTCAACTCTCTTTTTTCTTACAATAAATGTGTTTTACGCTCCATCTCGTTGAATTATTATTTTTTCCCCTTTTTTTTTTAAGATTGCATGACTCATAATTTATACCCCACAACTAAGAATTAGTGCAAATGTGAAGTACAAAAAAAATGCATATGAACTTTAATTTTATTCAAGATGATGTTCCAATCTAAGATTTTGTATCTTATCAAAGGTTCAAGAGTTTTAAATCTTTTAATCATACTCAACGTTTTTAATCTACGGACACTTATTAGAATTAATTCAACTCATAAAAAGTAAAACGATTTTTTCAAATTTTTTTATTTTTAAAAAATTTTAGTTTCCTAAAAAGAAGAAAATCTAATAAATAAATAAAAATATAACAAAAATGTAAAACTAACAAAAATGCAAAACTTCCCCACATACCTAAATCATGCATTGTCCTCAATGTTTCCTTATATACTACCCAAAAATGCACATGTATAAATCCACATATAAAGGAAATAAGTAATAATATAAAAAATAAAAAAAAAGTAAGGGAAATATCACACCTGGATGGTTTCGCACTGCATTCTACCAAAATAAAATCATAAAGAATAACATTAGTACTCACAGAGAATAAAAATAAAATAATGAATCTAAATAACTAAAAAAAACTACATACTAAAAATAATTAACCTACACTAGACACAATTAAAAAAAAATATGGTGAAAAAGAAAACAAATGAACATATCTATAAATTTTATAAAACTTAAAAAACAAGTGATGATAAAATGGTGATGCAAAAGGAAAAAATAATGTGAATTTTTTAGGAATTTTTAGGAGGTCTAGGCAATTGAAAATGGTCAGAATTTGTCTAACAGTTTTGCTTAGAATTGACCTCAAGAAATTTTTCCCTTATATTTTTAAAACATGGAAGAATTGGTACAAATGGATGTTCTAATTTAGTTGACTCTTGTGTAGTGGACTACAATATTTCATTGACCTTATCTAAGTATTCATTCATTCCAGTTTTGATTAAGATGATTTAAGAAAAAGTCTATTGGATCATCCACAACCATAAGTTTATTTTTATTTATTTCTTGGGTCATAGAAAATTCTTGGATCATGTTTAATTCAATATGTTGGTCCACAAAATCACTCGACTATTTTATAGGAATAAGTCTTTCAGGATATAGAGCTTTAGGCTTATAGACTTTTTCAACTGCCTCATTAAATGTGATATGATCAAGTTTAGGTGCAGACTCATAACTCTTAAACACATCATTCTCTAACCATTATGATTTTCTAGATTAACCTCAAACTCATTTTCACAACCATTATGATTTTTCAGATTAACTTCAAACTCATTTTCACCACCATTCTGATTTTCTACTTTAACCTCAAATTCATTTATTATGGTAGATAACTGGCTCACTTGAATTTTTAGATGAGATATAGCTTAATTAGTGTTTTGCATGAAAGCTTCCAAAGTTTTTCTTAATCTTTCCTCTTCTTCGTTCGAAAATTCGTGTGCATATTAAGGTTCTGGATCTAAATATGGATAGGAATATGAATATGAAATCGAAAATTCTTGTACATATTGAGGTTCTGGATCTGAATACGAATATGAAGATGGATAAGGGTTTTGGTTTGTTGGAAAAAATTGATTTACCTAGTGTTCATTAAAGTTTTCATAGGAATCTTGATTGTAAGCAAAACTATTATTCCAACCAAAGTAAGAGTCCATCATCCCACAAATCACAAAAGAAATAGGCAATTAACCACAAAAGTCACACTAAAATAAATAAATAAATAACCTCTAATGTAAAATTAAAAATAAAAATGCACAATTAATAATAATACTAATAAAATAAAATAAAATAATTATAACAAAAAAATGTCCTAACACTGTGTGAATTACAGAAGAACGAGAAATTTGATGTAACTCAATCTTCCAGCAATAACCACAATTTATATTCAACAAAAAGTAAATAATAAAAAAAATCTATGCAAAATGTGCTCTACGTGAGTGAATGCATGAATATGGCAATTAGTTTTTAAATAATAAACTAAACTACAACTAGTAGAATAATTAAACAAAATTTAAATTAATTAATATTTCTAATAATCCCTGGCAACGGCGTCAAAAATTTGTTGTGCTTAAATTTTATAAAATACTCGCAAGCGCACGAATCTATTGTAAAATAGCTTTATGCAAAGTACAAGGTCGAACACGAGGATTATTGAATAATTAATTAAATCTAAATTATATTCAATTCTAATCTAGTTAACAAAAAATGATTTTTGGAATAATTGAAACTAAAAACTAAATATAATGAAAATCAAGACTAATAATTAAACTAACTTTTAATCAATGGAAGAAGGTTCTGAAGTTCGGAATTCACAATATTAATTATGTATATCAATTCAGAGTAGTAATTTGAAAATCAATTTAATGATTTCTCAAGTTTTTCATTTAAGTTCATAAAAATATTTCTTTTTGTAAATTCTTATTTTCAAGGTTCAATGTATAAGACCAAAGCATTACATGTATCCATTATTTTGAAAAACAAATAATCTTAGTTCTTAATTTAAATGTTTAAATCGCAATTCGAATTAAATTAAAACTATTCAAAATACATGATATTATGAATGAAACAATTTAATTAAACTCAATCAATAAATAAGAATTATTAACCATTAAAACCAATTAGAAATCAATGATGAATTTCAGCCATTCATAATTAATAATGTTTCATCCTACACCTAAGAAAATAAATTTAGCAATACATAATTAAATCAAAAACAAAAATAGAGTAATAAACCATCATGATTATATGCACTGTTGCAGTTCCGATGTGATGCTGCTGCTTTGCCTTTATTGCTCTTTGGTAATGATTTATGCAAGCTGCTAAACTACTTTATGCCACGTGAATGATGCCAAGCTCCTTGGTGATGATTTATGTAATGATTTCTCGATTACCGTGCATTGCTTAAATGAACTTTTTGTTGCTGCTTTTGTTGTGCGTGATTGCTTCTATTAATTCCCCTTTGATGCAAACTGCTGACTTCTTTTATAACCCATCCTGATGAAGTGTTGTAACTTACTAGGAAGCTTATTTTGACTTATCCTTCTCTTTCCTTTGCTTTATCTTTTTTTTTTATCCTTTTTTGTAGAGTCAAACCCACCTTACAATACTCAACTCTTGTAACTCTTGTGAGACCCTCATGGCAAAGAATTAAACCTGCAATGGGACTCCTAATTTGAGCTTTCGAATTTCACAGCACCTTATTCACCAAAAATGAATCCAATTAGTATGAAATTAATTTAAAATTAACAAATAAATCTATTTTTTAAGGGTAATATATATATATATATATATATATATATTTAATATGTCCATCACTGCGCATAAACAAACTCCAAGAAGAATATCAAAATAAAAAAGAAACTTTCTACACACTTACCCTTAAATTCCCTTACAAACCTGCCCAAAAAAAATACAGCATGAGCCAAATGCCTAGCACGAATAAAAAATGCAGAAATAAAAATTGAAATTGAATAACAAAATCAACTGAACCAAACTAAGATTAACAAAATTAACTGAACTGAATAACATAATCTTACTTAATTGAATTGAACTGAATAAACGTAATCTACTGAACTGATCTGATCTACTGAACTGAAACTGATCCACTAAACTGAATTGATTTACTGAACAACTTAAAAGGCTGAATTGAATGGTTGGGTTTACTGAACAACATAAAAGACTGAATTGAATGGCTGAATTGATCTCTGGCGGTACTACTGGTAGTGGTCTATTCTGCATCATTTCCATCATCATGGCTGCGAAAGCCCTCATTGGGTCTTCCTCTCTCTCAACATTATTTCCGACTTCATCTACACGTCGAATTCGAGGTACACGTCTTGGCGGCATTCTCTGTTATTAAACAGAACCTTACATTTATCATTTTGTATATTTTATGAAATTTTACTGATGTTAAAAAAAAATTTAAAATATCCCAATCAAACACATTTGATTTAAACAAACATAACTGCATTTATATTCATATACCACTGTTTAATACATCACGTAACAACCTGTGGCATACTGCTATAAATGCTCATGCATCATCTAGCTGATATTTATCCCCTAAAGAGCAAAAGTGGGGATTTAAACCATCCTACCCTTCTAAGAAACAAAAGTCAGGGTCTAATACTATCCCAAGCAAAAGTAATGGAATTTACAACATACCACTGTCCCTACTATCAACAAAAAGTGGGAACTAAACTGCATCTATTTACAATCATAGTGCTAATAGAATCTACAATCCCCTGAGGATAGCATCCTCATGCTCCTATCTGGCTATCATATCTGTTACGCGGCGATTGATTGTGCGCCTGTGGAGATCCTCCTCCCTAAGATACCTTCGGATCCTATGCCTCATCCTATGAAAGGCAGTGTCAAACACAACGTTCAAACGATCAAACCTGACTGCACGAGTTTGAACTTCCCTCTCAAGTTCGTCCACCATCATGGTAGCTCTATCCAATGCTTTCTCGACACGGATTCTCTCCGCAACCTCTAGGTTAAAGTTGGCCTTCAAGGCCTCATGTTCCACCTGAAGCTCTGCCAGACTCAGCTTCACCTGATCACGCTCCTCTTTCAGTTCAGTTACCTCCCAGGATAGCTGATAAGCCACACTCTTATAGCCATCTTCTAATTCCTGATGGATCTGATTTTGTTCCTCAAGATGCTGAATTCTACCCTCAAGTTCTTCATTCTTAGTGGTCAGCTCTTCTATGATGTCATTCGCAGTCGTGCCCATGCCATTTACATATTCAGCTGACTCCTCAGGTGACGTATTGTCATAATACTGCACCTCCTCATCCGAATCCTCATCGGCAGTCTGTTGCTCTTCTGAGTCATCCTCATTATGTGGCCTCATTACCCCACCCAAACTGGTTCCTCAATATCCGCCACGTGATCCTCCTCGGGATCCTCCTCAGGTACAACTATCGCAGGCTCCACTGTAGGCTGCTCAATGTGGACAATATGTTTATCCACCACAGTATCTTCCTCTATGTGACTCGGCTCCCCAATCTCAGCCATCATACAGTCACAACAGGGAAAACAAAATAACCGCATGTCAGTACAATAATAAAATATATTCATTGATGAAATGAAAAGATATTTTATCATGTACAACTCGGCTCGATGGTTCCCCACAATTCACCTCCAAACAAAAGTAACTCCAATGAATCTCCTTGATCCATTTCCTAGCGCACTCGATATGAGTATAATACTAAGGTTATAACCTAGGTTTCGTAGATCCTAAAGTTTATAACCTACAGCTCTGATACCAACCTGTGACGCCCCCAAATTCGGGTACTAGTACCTCGAACTCAGTGCTCACGATCTAATACAACTATATCATATACACATCCTAAAACAACACACAATATCTATTGCGAAAAATAAACATATGTTATTTATACAAAAGGGTTAACTGCTAGTCCCAAAGTACGAAACCTTATCAAAAATACATCACGAATTTAATATATACAATAGGATTCGTGTTACATGTAATTAGACTTAAACAAAACGTAACAGTAGATATATAGTACCCCAGCACGTCTACGAGTTTATCTTCCCCTTGCCCTTATCTTTATTTGAACATTCAGGCTTAGCTGCAATAAAATTTCATGACATAGCAAGGGTGAGCAACTAGCTTGCTCAGCAAGTTTTATACGAATAATATGAGGTATGTCATGATTTAATAATAAATGAATGATTCAATGAACTCAGGAAATAAATATCCGAACAATATGATCAATACTCGAATAATGAATAATAATTGATTCATTGAAATGTTGAATGGTCCAATAGGCCATGAACGTCTGTTGAGTAATCAGTCCATTGATTGACCCTCTTAGGTTACATGTCCAGAACTGTACTTGAGGGGATCAGCCTCTCGTACTCTATGTGTATGCATAACATTTATTCTGTATGTATCGTTTATTTGATACTTAGGTTGCTCCCCATTATGGGTTGTTCTTCTCAGTTTAAGAATCCGTACCACCATGGTTTGGATAGCTTTTTAAAATAAATTACACATATATCTAGTCGAACAAGTGGCCTAGACTTTCCTTTTAATTAGTTCATGAATGTAAGAACTTCAAATAATTCATAATTCAAGAATGGAATATGAATTCAATTGCACCACGTGCGAATAACAATAATATTTAATGTGAAATAATTGGTAATATCAAAACAAGTCAGGGTAACTTGCTCAATAATAATATGAGTAAGGTTAAGGAACTTGCCTGTAAATCGACTTACTGCTAGCTTTCTTAAGACTCAGAAATTCCCTTGAAAGACCTAACATAGACAACATTGGCCTATCAATTAGTGTTTCACGTATTTATTCACGTATACATTCACTCATGCTATTGACTCAGCATTTAAAACACTTAGGGTAAATCACATAGCACATAACCCTACACGTCATTTAATTTCGACTCTAGTTAATGATTTAATTAATTGATACTATTTTTCATAGAGAAATATTAACTACGGTTCCCAGAATATCTCTGTTAGGTTTTATTAAATTCTTGAACAATCCGTTACTCCAAATAATTGACTTGCACTTGCCCTTTAAATCAATTGGTGATTTGTTATTTATCTTACCCTTATTTATTATTTAATATTAAATAATAAATAATTAATTCTCCAACTTATTTAGAACTAAATATTAAACATCATTATTTATCATTTGGTACTAATTAAATAATAAACAATGACTTATATCCTTAAATTATTATTAACTTGATAATAATTTATTACTTAACCTCACTTAGTGTTTAATATTATTTAAATATTAAACCCTTAGTTTATCAATCCTTAATCATTATTTAATATTCATTAAATAATAATTAATTAGTTAATTACCTTTACTTTATTATTTAATACACATTAAGTAATAATTAATTGCCTACTATCCCTTAATTATTATTTAATATTAATTAAATAATAATTAATTAACTTATCATCTTCTCTTATTATTTAGTCTTAAATAATAACTGCTTCATTTATCCTCCTTTAATTATAATTAATTAATTAATTAATTTCACTTATTATTTAATATCAATTAAATAATAGTTAGTTAAGTCATCATCCTTTAAGTATTAAGTAAATAATAATTACTTACTTAAATACTAGTAAAGTTTAGCTTATTAACTTTTAATTATTATTTAATAATAATAATAATTAATTAATTACCTTTACTTATTATTTAAAGATGTAAATAATAAATAATTAACTTAATACCCATAAATTTTTATTTAATCATGTAATAATTAATTAACTAGTTTCCTTTACTTATTATTTAACCTAGTTAAATAATAATTAACTTAATATCCCTTAATTATTTAATTATGTGTCAATATTATTATCCCTCTAATATTTAAATCACCTAGTGAGGTTAATTAATAACATCATAATTGGTTACCAATATTATTAATTCCCTTAATAATATTAAAAATCTCTTTCTAATATCATTAATCCTGTTAATAATATTTTAATCCTTAATCATTATTATTAATCCTTTAATAATAATTTAGTTGTCAATTAAAATTATTAAAAAAATATTTTATTTCTTTACTATTATTATTAATTATTTAATAATAATTTAATCTATAACTAATATTATTATTCAATTAATAATATTCTAACCATTTAAGAATACCTTAAGCAATTTAATATTAGTTGTTTAATCAGTTGATTAATTAACAATCACTAAATTCCTTTTGTTTACTTTATTTTTATTACTTAATTTTGTTTAAGTACCTAAATAATTAAATTAATCATAACATGCTCCATTTACTGCTCAACCCGCAACACACATGGAAACCATGGACTGGTAGCAGCAAAACGACATAGGCAACGGGCAAAACGGCAGCAACAACTGTGAACTCACAACACAACACAAACGATGTCGCACAAAACACGCCGCAGTGGTCAGCCTGCCTCAGTTCGGAGAAGCCGCAGCTAGTCGCGACGTGAGCAGTAGGTGGTGTAACGCCGACATCGCCCGGAATCAGCCACCCAGCCCAGTCGCAGTACGGCAGCTTCAGCAACGGAACATGAGCAGCATTCATCTTCAGCAGCTTCAGCGCCCAGGTGCTCAGCCCAGCAGCCACACACACCAGCGGCATAATGATGCGGCGACAAGAGCAGCCTGACTCAGCAGTTCCGGCTCAATATGGGCGAGTACACGTCCGAAGAAGAAGAAAAAGAAAGAAGAAAAAAATAATGCGTGGTTACTCCCTTGGGTTATGGCGTACCTAAGCCCAAGTCTACGCCCGGACTTTTCCAAAAGTCTCTTCTAAAAATCATAACAGTTTTCACGCTTTTGATCAAAGAAATTATTTCCAACGATTCAATTCATTTATTTCCAAATAGACATGGATTTAGCAAGAATAAATAGTTAACCATTGATTTTAGTTTAAACCAATATCATTAACCCAGACATTTTAGCAGAGTACACATATCCAGTTTATGTATGTCTTCATTTCAAGTCTATTAGCACGAATCCTTCACAGATTTTAATCACAAAAAAGCTAACTTATTTTTATTAACCAAAATAAAACACAGAGAAAATAAAATAAAAATTTGTAGTTAACCTTTTTGAGGCTGCTTTTCTTTTAGACAGGAAGGTTGATAGCAGGGGATGATCCGGCTCTATTACAGTGTATTAACTTCCTTCTTTGAATGCACCTATCCACTGAGTTCTTTCTTTCTCTTTCTGAAATAACTCCTGAGCTCCCTATTTCTCTTTGTGTTTACTTCGTTTGCTTGGTTGGTGAAAGAATGTAGGAGTATTAAAGAAGGCACAGGCAGCGCATGAAGCAACTCTCCCTCTCTGCTGGGTTTAGCTAATGAAGACCCTACCACCCTAAAAGTTGATATTCCTATTCATTTATGACATAATTCTTGTTATTCATTTAAATTGCTAAGCAAGCTAGTTGCTCATACTTGATATGTCATAAAATATTTTGCAGCTAAACCTGAAGGATCGAGTAAAAATAAAGGCAAAAGAAAAGCGAAATCTTAATTATTTAGATAGCTGTTAGTCTATTTATATTTTGTTTATGACTTATAAGGTTGTAACGCAGACACTGATATTATTTTGTAGTTTGTGATGTTTATTTCGGTAAAGGTTGTAGATCTTGGGATTAGAAAGCCAATGTAATAGACAATATATATTTATTTATTTTCTGCATTAGTATTAAATGTTGTTTAGCAGTGATTGTTTATAGTATTGCGTGAGCACTAAATTCAAAGTAGTGGTACCTGAATTTGGGGGTGTCACAGAAAATATAAACTTGATTTAATATTATTAATTTGTGTTGGTACATGAATGAGTAAGTTCATTATACATGTATGTACATGAATGTATTTAGAAGTGTATTGGAACATGTATAGTTAGGTTCATGTACATGTATTTGGTCATATAGTAATTATTAAAGTGGCTCTAGAAGTGTCCTAGGAACACTATAAATAGTCTTTGTATGCGAGTTATTTTAAATAAATGAGTTGAATCAAGTATTTTAAGGTTTAAACACTCTACTTCACTTCCCGATAATTTATTCTCTTTCATATATTTTCCAACACAAAGCTGGTTGTGCCGGATGGCATGGAAGTAGTGTTGAATGTAAGTGTAGTTCTTCTTCTTATTTGATTCGTTGAAAACAGTCTTTCCGGCTCAACCACTATCTTCACAAACTGTGTTTCTGAAGACGCTGAAACCTTGTATGTTGCCGAAGTGCCCACATTAGTCAGAGTCCTTGTATACTTAACTATAGTAGGTGCACTGTTGGCACCACCTTTACCTGAGGCTGTCTGCAAAGGAACAGCAAAAGAGGGGTAATTTAGATCTCCCACACTATATTTCTTATCCAAGTTACATGTGAAATCTTGTTTTGTGACAGCTTTGATGAGATTTGAGCTGTAATTTAGGGCACAAAGGAAGTCTAGGTAGTCCTCAACAGTCGCATCATAGACAAGCCCTGGATCAAGAGCTGCTACTGGGGCAACATGTCCAGCACCGTAGTCAAAAGGTGTTGATGGCATTCCAGTTGCGGTATCTTGTATGGTTTCTTCATTCTTGTATGTAGTGTAGACTGTTGTCATAAGTGCTGGTCTTATAGCTGCGGGGCTCCATTCAGGGTGGGCTTCCTTGACTAGCGCCGCTAACCCGCTTAGGTGTGAACATGACATTGATGTGCCTGAGATTATATCGAAGTCCACATGCCTGGAATCATCCTGTGACCCACTTGGTCCGACTTTACCTATTCAACCAGCTATAATGTTAACACCTGGTGCTATGATATTAGGTTTAAGTATTTCTGGTGTGATTGGGTTTGGACCTCTCGAACTGAATGCTGCCACAACCGGTGATGGTTGAATGCCCAAGTGGGTTCCTCCAGATGCAATTGTGGCCATTGGATTAGAATCCGAAGATATATACTTTTTTATTGCATCTCCGGCTGTCAGACCCACAGCTGCTGAAGGATTGAGATAAGCATCAGCCACCAGCTCTTCCCCGAAAGAGTCTGTGTTCGTTAGAATCATCCCTACACCACCAGCATCTTTTACCACCTCACCCTCCTTTTGAACCATGGAGCCCATCCCCCAATCACATACCACAATTTTCCCTGCAACTTTTTCGGGAACTAAACTACCAGCTATGCATAGACTGCCACATGTGCTACTGGCTTTACCAGCATACACCAGTGGAACTAAGGAATCAGATAACGATTTTCCATTTTATAGTGATACACCAGAAAAGTTCTTCCCATTCCTTAGGATAGTGTAGGCTGGAAATTCACGATCTAGAGTTCCTGCACTGCACCAACAGTAGTTATCCATGGTTCCACATTGGACAAACTCTCGGAAATGGGACCACCATGTTGAATATATAAACTTGATTTAATATTATTAATTTATGTTAGTACATGAATGAGTGAGTGTCTAAGTTCATGATACATTTATGTATATAAATGTATTTAAAAGTGTCTTGGAATATGTATGGCTAGATTCATGTACATGTATTTGGTCATATAGTAATTATTAAAATGGCTTTAGAAATGTCCTAAGAGCTCTATAAATAGTCTTTGTATGTGAGTTATTTTAAGCAAGTGAGTTAAATAAAGTATTTTAAGAATTAAACACTTTTTCTCACTTATCTATAATTTATCATCTTCCATATATTTTCCAACAAAGTGGTATCCGAGCCAAGGTTAAATACAAAGTATTTTCAAGCTTTAGACAAGTTGTCCAAGGTAACGACAAGGGACAATAGATGACCAAATTGAGGTGATTTGGTGCTATCAAATAGTTTTGTTGGGCGAGTGCAAAGTGTACACATTAGAGCTTCAAAACACAATCTAGTAAAGGTGCTAGTTGAGAAGAAATTTGAAAAAGAAGTTTGTGAATGAAGCATGTCACAAAGGTCATTATATTGATAGTGTTCGAGAGAGATAAATTATAGAAAAATGATGTTTCCTATGTTCGATGACAAATTAGTGCTCACAAATTACAATGTTTGGAGTATAAGGATTCGAGCATATCTTGGAGCTTGCAATGTATGGCGAGATGTTATTGTAAATCCAGAAAAGTGTATTTCAAAAAGAGTTCGAGAAATGAAAGAAAAAAGAGCAAGGGAGATTTTGCAAGGAGCAATGCATGAAGAAGTTTGGAAACCTGTTGCGTGTTTCGATTCTCAAGCTCAATTATGGAATGAGCTTCAATCTATTTGCAATAACTATAAAGGTCCACCGTTACCTAATGAGTCTTGGGTACGATATGTGGAAGAAGATTAGATATCTCTTGAAGAAATTTACGAATTAGTTAAGGAAAAAGAATGTGAAAAAGAATTTTTTGAAGATGTCTCGAAAGAGGAAGACAAAAAGATTTGTATTGAAATTATGAAAGTTGAAGATAAAAAAGGAGAGATTGAAGAGACATTAAGTGAAGAAGTATTTGAAGAGGTAAAAGAAGTAGAAAAAGAAAAGGAGGAGGTGATCAAAGAAATTGAATTAATTGACAAAATTGTCAATGGTGAACTTGTTGAAATTATGAAAATAGAAGAAAAGATTGTTGATCAAGACTATATGTTCACAAATTTGGAGGAGCATGAGAAAACTATTTTGTGTGTTAAAGTTGATTTGGGATTTATTGGTGAATTTTGTGGAAGACATTAAATGGGTTAACATGGAAAAGTATTTTGATCAAAAGGAGTTCAGAAATAGTAAAATGGAGAAGCAACACAAGAAGTTCATGAAACATACAAACCATGAGAAGTTAGATTACAAGATAAAGAAGATCAAATGGAAATTCCAAGTATGTGTGACGAATAAATGTCGAGGCACAAAAGTAAAGAAAAGAGATAAAATTCTCACGTCCAAGGAAATTGCAAAAATTATGAAAGTATTTCAACGTGTTAACGACTCAAGTATGCCAAGACAATTATTTGTGTCATTTACATCAATGGAGATGACAAAAGAGTTTCTTACATTTAAAGGAATCAAACGATCAAAAGGTTTTACGACATTGTGAAGATTTTCAAGAAGGCTCTTTAATTTTTGAGTTTTTCAAATATGGAGTAAATCAAGTTTAAGAGGGAGTGTTAAATATATAAACTTGATTTAATATTATTAATTTATGTTAGTACATGAATGAGTGAGTGTCTAAGTTCATGATACATGTATGTATATAAATGTACTTAGAAGTGTCTTGGAACATGTATGGCTAGATTCATGTACATGTATTTGGTCATATAGTAATTATTAAAATGGCTCTAGAAGTGTCCTAAGAGCTCTATAAATAGTCTTTGTATGTGAGTTATTTTAAGCAAGTAACTTGAATAAAGTATTTTAAAAATTAAACACTCTTTCTCACTTCTCTATAATTTATCCTCTTCTATATATTTTCCAACACACCGTTCCCTGCTGAGCATGATACAAAGATTCCATGGTACATTGCCGTGAATGCTCCCCAACTGCTAGTGTCTTGGTAATAGTAATTAACTGAACCGTGCCTATTGATAATGATAGTACATTGACACCATCATCAACGGCCTTCTCCATTGCAGCTACTAAGTCGCTGCTAAAACATCCGTCAAGCCAACACACTTTATACGCGGCCACTCTGGCATGTGATGCCGTCCCCTCAGCATAACCAAAGAGACTAGCTTTAGTTACAGCTGAACCTGCTGCTGTAGTTGAGGTGTGTGTTCCATGGCCATCATCATCTCTTGGCGACTTCAATTCCACTGTTTTATCTATTGGCCCGTAAGCTGCTTCATACCCTTTTGAAAAGGATCTTGCCCCAATGAGTTTCCGGTTGCAGATTGATGACTTACAGCTCTTGGCTACCTCACACTCACCTTTCAAGCTACTGGGAATTATACCAAATCCAGTGTCATGGAAATTTTTACTTTCAGGCCAGACACCTGTGTCTAGCAATTCGACAATGACCTCACTCACTGCACTCGACTCAGGATAGACTGCTTGACTCGTGTCAAGTCCTAGAAATTCTGGTGTCCGAGTTTTGTGAAGCTGGTATCATTTCTTCTTGGACTAATAGAACTCCCGACGTCCCTTCGAGTGACTCAGCTTCCTTAGCGGTCAGCCTTGAGGAGAATCCATGAATAACATTGTTGTACGGTATAAATCATGTTAGCGGAGTTTAATACTGATTTAATGGACGAGTCGTACCACTGGAGGTGATCATCAAAACTCAAAGGCATGGAGGACTTGTCCGTGTGAACTATGTAAGTCTTCTTCGGGCTGTGTTTCTCTTCTGCAACAGCATATGCATAATAGCATATCAATATTGTAAGCATTGAAACATGCCTGAGCTTCTTTATGGTAATCTTTACTTTGCCTCTGAAATTTCTTCGACTGCAAGTCGAGAAATTTGAAGCAAATTTTTAGCAGTGTCTTTGGTAAAAGAGTTTGGTGAAAAATACGCTAATTTGCCCGAGTGTAGCCCGAGTGAGAGAGAGACGGAGAGATTAGGGAAAATGCTTAACACTTAATTTGGCTTTTATAGAACCTTCTTGGTGAAGGTATAGGAATGGAATGGAATCACTCAGTTGGGAAAAGAAATCTGAATCAAAGAATCTGCTCTCTTGCCAATAAAATTATGTGGCCTAGTAAAGAATCTTCCTTTTTCATGGATTGCTGAATTGATGTACACAACTGTCGGATTCAAATTGAGCTAACTTGATGATGTATATACATCAAGTGATGAGCTAATTAATACTTACTTGATTCTAATAATTCCTCCGTTAAACAAACGGAGTCTCATTTACAAATTTTTGAATTTTTTTTTTTTCAGGATATGATTTTCTTCCATGGTTATTAATTTCTAAATTGTTTAATTTGATAGTGATGAAATGATTGTGAATTTTTGTTGTTATATCTTGGAACATTATATCATTTTATTGTATCATTTTTTTTGGTACATCATGGTATTATATCATAATTAGTAAAAACACACTCTTTATGAAAAAAATAAAAATAAGTAATAAATGCGACTGTTTTTCTCTGGGGTGGGGGTAGGGATAGGTGTAACACCCCTTCCCGACTAGTGAAAATGGAGACTACGTGTTGTGCTTAAATTTTGTAAAATACTCGCAAACGCACGAATCTATTGTAAAATAGCTTTATGCAAAGTACGAGGTCGATCCCACGAAAATTATTGAATAATTAATTAAATCTAAATTATATTCCATTCTAATCTAATTAACAAAAAGTGATTTTTGGAATAATTGAAACTAAAAACTAAATATAATGAAAATCAAGACTAATAATTAAACTAACTTTTAATCAATGGAAGAAGGTTCTGAGGTTCGAAATCTACAATATTAATTATGTATATCTTACTATTCATTGTCAATTCGGAGTCGCAATTTGAAAACCAATTCAATGCTTTCTCAAGATTTTTCATTTAAGTTCATAAAAATATTTCTTTTTGTAAATTCTTATTTTCAATGTTCAATGTATAAGACCAAAACATTACATGTGTCCATTATTTTGAAAAACAAATATTCTTAGTTCTTAATTAAAATGTTTAAATCGCAACCCGAATTAAATTAAATTAAATTAATTGAAATTATTCAAAATACATGATATTATGAATGAAACAATTTAATTACACTCCATCAATAAATAAGAATTATTAACCATTAAAACCAATTAGAAATCAATGATGAATTTCAGCCATATATAATTAATAATGTTTCATCCTACACCTCAAAAAATAAATTTAGCAATACATAATTAAATCAAAAGCAAAAACAGAATAATAAACCATCATGATTATGTGCATTGTTGCAGTTCCGCTGTGATGCTGCTACTTTGCCTTTATTGCTCCTTGGTGATGATTTATGCAAGCTCCTGAACTACTTTATGCCACGTGAATGATGCCAAGCTCCTTGGTGATGATTTATGTTATGATTTCTCGATTTTTGTGCATTATTTGAATGAACTTTTTATTGTTGCTTTTGTTGTGCGTGATGTGATTGCTTCCGTTAATTCCCCTTTGATGTAAACTGCTGACTTCTTTTATAACCCATCCTGTTGAAGTGTTGTAACTTACCAGGAAGCTTATTTTAATTTATCCTTCTATTTCCTTTGCTTTATCTTTTTTTATCCCTTTTGCAGAGTCAAACCTACCTTTCAATACTCAACTCTTGGAACTCTCGTGAGACCCTCATGGCAAAGAATTAAACCTGCAATGGGACTCCTAATTTGAGCTTTTGAATTTCACAACACCTTATTCACCAAAAATGAATCCAATTAGTATAAAATTAATAGATAAATCTATTTTTTAAGTAAAATAAATATATATATATATATATATATATATAATATGTCCACAAATACTCCCAAACCTAAATTTTTGATAATCCTCGAGCAAAAGAAAAATTAAGAAAATAAATAAGTAAAATAAAATCCTAACTAAACCTACGCCATTTTCGTAGGGAACACGATAGTATTTAGCGTATACTACAAGCCTTTAAACCTCAAGGTTAACCCAAGCGGACGAGTTTCGTCTCGTGAGGGTTTGCAATGAATACACCCACAAAATTCAAAATTTTAAAATAAATCTTTTTAGAGTTTAACCAATTATGAAATTGAAAGAAAACTTCTTAAGTATCATGAACATTTCACAAAAGCAAGATCAAATTCAAAATCACTCTTTTATCTTTTCAAAAATACTCCATCTTCATTTAAAACACCATCCTTCATAAACTTAATTTCACGTGATGCATGCATGTGTATGTGATGTAACTCTTAGTGGGGACTTTAATCATGAAAATCAAGCAAACTCATTTTTGTTTTTCTATTTTTTTTTTACTTTTTTCATTTTTTTTCTTATTCTTAACTTGTGCAATGTCTATTTTTCTTAGGTTTTTTAGAATTACTCATGTAACAAGTGCTTGACCAATGACTCCCAAACCAGTTGGCTTTAGGACACTAGGTGTAAAGACACCCCTAAGGGCTTACTAACTCAAGTAACAAATGTCACAAAAATAGACTAATCAAGCTGTTTATATCCATAATATTTTTCAGCATGATTTTTTATTCAATGGACATTGAAATAGTATTTATATTTATTCATTTTTCAACTCTCTTTTTTCTTACAATAAATGTGTTTTACGCTCCATCTCGTTGAATTATTATTTTTTCCCCTTTTTTTTTTAAGATTGCATGACTCATAATTTATACCCCACAACTAAGAATTAGTGCAAATGTGAAGTACAAAAAAAATGCATATGAACTTTAATTTTATTCAAGATGATGTTCCAATCTAAGATTTTGTATCTTATCAAAGGTTCAAGAGTTTTAAATCTTTTAATCATACTCAACGTTTTTAATCTACGGACACTTATTAGAATTAATTCAACTCATAAAAAGTAAAACGATTTTTTCAAATTTTTTTATTTTTAAAAAATTTTAGTTTCCTAAAAAGAAGAAAATCTAATAAATAAATAAAAATATAACAAAAATGTAAAACTAACAAAAATGCAAAACTTCCCCACATACCTAAATCATGCATTATCCTCAATGTTTCCTTATATACTACCCAAAAATGCACATGTATAAATCCACATATAAAGGAAATAAGTAATAATATAAAAAATAAAAAAAAAGTAAGGGAAATATCACACCTGGATGGTTTCGCACTGCATTCTACCAAAATAAAATCATAAAGAATAACATTAGTACTCACAGAGAATAAAAATAAAATAATGAATCTAAATAACTAAAAAAAACTACATACTAAAAATAATTAACCTACACTAGACACAATTAAAAAAAAAAATGGTGAAAAAGAAAACAAATGAACATATCTATAAATTTTATAAAACTTAAAAAACAAGTGATGATAAAATGGTGATGCAAAAGGAAAAAATAATGTGAATTTTTTAGGAATTTTTAGGAGGTCTAGGCAATTGAAAATGGTCAGAATTTGTCTAACAGTTTTGCTTAGAATTGACCTCAAGAAATTTTTCCCTTATATTTTTAAAACATGGAAGAATTGGTACAAATGGATGTTCTAATTTAGTTGACTCTTGTGTAGTGGACTACAATATTTCATTGACCTTATCTAAGTATTCATTCATTCCAGTTTTGATTAAGATGATTTAAGAAAAAGTCTATTGGATCATCCACAACCATAAGTTTATTTTTATTTATTTCTTGGGTCATAGAAAATTCTTGGATCATGTTTAATTCAATATGTTGGTCCACAAAATCACTCGACTATTTTATAGGAATAAGTCTTTCAGGATATAGAGCTTTAGGCTTATAGACTTTTTCAACTGCCTCATTAAATGTGATATGATCAAGTTTAGGTGCAGACTCATAACTCTTAAACACATCATTCTCTAACCATTATGATTTTCTAGATTAACCTCAAACTCATTTTCACAACCATTATGATTTTTCAGATTAACTTCAAACTCATTTTCACCACCATTCTGATTTTCTACTTTAACCTCAAATTCATTTATTATGGTAGATAACTGGCTCACTTGAATTTTTAGATGAGATATAGCTTAATTAGTGTTTTGCATGAAAGCTTCCAAAGTTTTTCTTAATCTTTCCTCTTCTTCGTTCGAAAATTCGTGTGCATATTAAGGTTCTGGATCTAAATATGGATAGGAATATGAATATGAAATCGAAAATTCTTGTACATGTTGAGGTTCTGGATCTGAATACGAATATGAAGATGGATAAGGGTTTTGGTTTGTTGGAAAAAATTGATTTACCTAGTGTTCATTAAAGTTTTCATAGGAATCTTGATTGTAAGCAAAACTATTATTCCAACCAAAGTAAGAGTCCATCATCCCACAAATCACAAAAGAAATAGGCAATTAACCACAAAAGTCACACTAAAATAAATAAATAAATAACCTCTAATGTAAAATTAAAAATAAAAATGCACAATTAATAATAATACTAATAAAATAAAATAAAATAATTATAACAAAAAAATGTCCTAACACTGTGTGAATTACAGAAGAACGAGAAATTTGATGTAACTCAATCTTCCAGCAATAACCACAATTTATATTCAACAAAAAGTAAATAATAAAAAAAATCTATGCAAAATGTGCTCTACGTGAGTGAATGCATGAATATGGCAATTAGTTTTTAAATAATAAACTAAACTACAACTAGTAGAATAATTAAACAAAATTTAAATTAATTAATATTTCTAATAATCCCTGGCAACGGCGTCAAAAATTTGTTGTGCTTAAATTTTATAAAATACTCGCAAGCGCACGAATCTATTGTAAAATAGCTTTATGCAAAGTACAAGGTCGAACACGAGGATTATTGAATAATTAATTAAATCTAAATTATATTCAATTCTAATCTAGTTAACAAAAAATGATTTTTGGAATAATTGAAACTAAAAACTAAATATAATGAAAATCAAGACTAATAATTAAACTAACTTTTAATCAATGGAAGAAGGTTCTGAAGTTCGGAATTCACAATATTAATTATGTATATCAATTCAGAGTAGTAATTTGAAAATCAATTTAATGATTTCTCAAGTTTTTCATTTAAGTTCATAAAAATATTTCTTTTTGTAAATTCTTATTTTCAAGGTTCAATGTATAAGACCAAAGCATTACATGTATCCATTATTTTGAAAAACAAATAATCTTAGTTCTTAATTTAAATGTTTAAATCGCAATTCGAATTAAATTAAAACTATTCAAAATACATGATATTATGAATGAAACAATTTAATTAAACTCAATCAATAAATAAGAATTATTAACCATTAAAACCAATTAGAAATCAATGATGAATTTCAGCCATTCATAATTAATAATGTTTCATCCTACACCTAAGAAAATAAATTTAGCAATACATAATTAAATCAAAAACAAAAATAGAGTAATAAACCATCATGATTATATGCACTGTTGCAGTTCCGATGTGATGTTGCTGCTTTGCCTTTATTGCTCTTTGGTAATGATTTATGCAAGCTGCTAAACTACTTTATGCCACGTGAATGATGCCAAGCTCCTTGGTGATGATTTATGTAATGATTTCTCGATTACCGTGCATTGCTTAAATGAACTTTTTGTTGCTGCTTTTGTTGTGCGTGATTGCTTCTATTAATTCCCCTTTGATGCAAACTGCTGACTTCTTTTATAACCCATCCAGATGAAGTGTTGTAACTTACTAGGAAGCTTATTTTGACTTATCCTTCTCTTTCCTTTGCTTTATCTTTTTTTTTATCCCTTTTTGTAGAGTCAAACCCACCTTACAATACTCAACTCTTGTAACTCTTGTGAGACCCTCATGGCAAAGAATTAAACCTGCAATGGGACTCCTAATTTGAGCTTTCGAATTTCACAGCACCTTATTCACCAAAAATGAATCCAATTAGTATGAAATTAATTTAAAATTAACAAATAAATCTATTTTTTAAGGGTAATATATATATATATATATATATATATATTTAATATGTCCATCACTGCGCATAAACAAACTCCAAGAAGAATATCAAAATAAAAAAGAAACTTTCTACACACTTACCCTTAAATTCCCTTACAAACCTGCCCAAAAAAAATACAGCATGAGCCAAATGCCTAGCACGAATAAAAAATGCAGAAATAAAAATTGAAATTGAATAACAAAATCAACTGAACCAAACTAAGATTAACAAAATTAACTGAACTGAATAACATAATCTTACTTAATTGAATTGAACTGAATAAACGTAATCTACTGAACTGATCTGATCTACTGAACTGAAACTGATCCACTAAACTGAATTGATTTACTGAACAACTTAAAAGGCTGAATTGAATGGTTGGGTTTACTGAACAACATAAAAGACTGAATTGAATGGCTGAATTGATCTCTGGCGGTACTACTGGTAGTGGTCTATTCTGCATCATTTCCATCATCATGGCTGCGAAAGCCCTCATTGGGTCTTCCTCTCTCTCAACATTATTTCCGACTTCATCTACACGTCGAATTCGAGGTACACGTCTTGGCGGCATTCTCTGTTATTAAACAGAACCTTACATTTATCATTTTGTATATTTTATGAAATTTTACTGATGTTAAAAAAAAATTTAAAATATCCCAATCAAACACATTTGATTTAAACAAACATAACTGCATTTATATTCATATACCACTGTTTAATACATCACCTAACAACCTGTGGCATACTGCTATAAATGCTCATGCATCATCTAGCTGAGATTTATCCCCTAAAGAGCAAAAGTGGGGATTTAAACCATCCTACCCTTCTAAGAAACAAAAGTCAGGGTCTAATACTATCCCAAGCAAAAGTAATGGAATTTACAACATACCACTGTCCCTACTATCAACAAAAAGTGGGAACTAAACTGCATCTATTTACAATCATAGTGCTAATAGAATCTACAATCCCCTGAGGATAGCATCCTCATGCTCCTATCTGGCTATCATATCTGTTACGCGGCGATTGATTGTGCGCCTGTGGAGATCCTCCTCCCTAAGATACCTTCGGATCCTATGCCTCATCCTATGAAAGGCAGTGTCAAACACAACGTTCAAACGATCAAACCTGACTGCACGAGTTTGAACTTCCCTCTCAAGTTCGTCCACCATCATGGTAGCTCTATCCAATGCTTCCTCGACACGGATTCTCTCCGCAACCTCTAGGTTAAAGTTGGCCTTCAAGGCCTCATGTTCCACCTGAAGCTCTGCCAGACTCAGCTTCACCTGATCACGCTCCTCTTTCAGTTCAGTTACCTCCCCGGATAGCTGATAAGCCACACTCTTATAGCCATCTTCTAATTCCTGATGGATCTGATTTTGTTCCTCAAGATGCTGAATTCTACCCTCAAGTTCTTCATTCTTAGTGGTCAGCTCTTCTATGATGTCATTCGCAGTCGTGCCCATGCCATTTACATATTCAGCTGACTCCTCAGGTGACGTATTGTCATAATACTGCACCTCCTCATCCGAATCCTCATCGGCAGTCTGTTGCTCTTCTGAGTCATCCTCATTATGTGGCCTCATTACCCCACCCAAACTGGTTCCTCAATATCCGCCACGTGATCCTCCTCGGGATCCTCCTCAGGTACAACTATCGCAGGCTCCACTGTAGGCTGCTCAATGTGGACAATATGTTTATCCACCACAGTATCTTCCTCTATGTGACTCGGCTCCCCAATCTCAGCCATCATACAGTCACAACAGGGAAAACAAAATAACCGCATGTCAGTACAATAATAAAATATATTCATTGATGAAATGAAAAGATATTTTATCATGTACAACTCGGCTCGATGGTTCCCCACAATTCACCTCCAAACAAAAGTAACTCCAATGAATCTCCTTGATCCATTTCCTAGCGCACTCGATATGAGTATAATACTAAGGTTATAACCTAGGTTTCGTAGATCCTAAAGTTTATAACCTACAGCTCTGATACCAACCTGTGACGCCCCCAAATTCGGGTACTAGTACCTCGAACTCAGTGCTCACGATCTAATACAACTATATCATATACACATCCTAAAACAACACACAATATCTATTGCGAAAAATAAACATATGTTATTTATACAAAAGGGTTAACTGCTAGTCCCAAAGTACGAAACCTTATCAAAAATACATCACGAATTTAATATATACAATAGGATTCGTGTTACATGTAATTAGACTTAAACAAAACGTAACAGTAGATATATAGTACCCCAGCACGTCTACGAGTTTATCTTCCCCTTGCCCTTATCTTTATTTGAACATTCAGGCTTAGCTGCAATAAAATTTCATGACATAGCAAGGGTGAGCAACTAGCTTGCTCAGCAAGTTTTATACGAATAATATGAGGTATGTCATGATTTAATAATAAATGAATGATTCAATGAACTCAGGAAATAAATATCCGAACAATATGATCAATACTCGAATAATGAATAATAATTGATTCATTGAAATGTTGAATGGTCCAATAGGCCATGAACGTCTGTTGAGTAATCAGTCCATTGATTGACCCTCTTAGGTTACATGTCCAGAACTGTACTTGAGGGGATCAGCCTCTCGTACTCTATGTGTATGCATAACATTTATTCTGTATGTATCGTTTATTTGATACTTAGGTTGCTCCCCATTATGGGTTGTTCTTCTCAGTTTAAGAATCCGTACCACCATGGTTTGGATAGCTTTTTAAAATAAATTACACATATATCTAGTCGAACAAGTGGCCTAGACTTTCCTTTTAATTAGTTCATGAATGTAAGAACTTCAAATAATTCATAATTCAAGAATGGAATATGAATTCAATTGCACCACGTGCGAATAACAATAATATTTAATGTGAAATAATTGGTAATATCAAAACAAGTCAGGGTAACTTGCTCAATAATAATATGAGTAAGGTTAAGGAACTTGCCTGTAAATCGACTTACTGCTAGCTTTCTTAAGACTCAGAAATTCCCTTGAAAGACCTAACATAGACAACATTGGCCTATCAATTAGTGTTTCACGTATTTATTCACGTATACATTCACTCATGCTATTGACTCAGCATTTAAAACACTTAGGGTAAATCACATAGCACATAACCCTACACGTCATTTAATTTCGACTCTAGTTAATGATTTAATTAATTGATACTATTTTTCATAGAGAAATATTAACTACGGTTCCCAGAATATCTCTGTTAGGTTTTATTAAATTCTTGAACAATCCGTTACTCCAAATAATTGACTTGCACTTGCCCTTTAAATCAATTGGTGATTTGTTATTTATCTTACCCTTATTTATTATTTAATATTAAATAATAAATAATTAATTCTCCAACTTATTTAGAACTAAATATTAAACATCATTATTTATCATTTGGTACTAATTAAATAATAAACAATGACTTATATCCTTAAATTATTATTAACTTGATAATAATTTATTACTTAACCTCACTTAGTGTTTAATATTATTTAAATATTAAACCCTTAGTTTATCAATCCTTAATCATTATTTAATATTCATTAAATAATAATTAATTAGTTAATTACCTTTACTTTATTATTTAATACACATTAAGTAATAATTAATTGCCTACTATCCCTTAATTATTATTTAATATTAATTAAATAATAATTAATTAACTTATCATCTTCTCTTATTATTTAGTCTTAAATAATAACTGCTTCATTTATCCTCCTTTAATTATAATTAATTAATTAATTAATTTCACTTATTATTTAATATCAATTAAATAATAGTTAGTTAAGTCATCATCCTTTAAGTATTAAGTAAATAATAATTACTTACTTAAATACTAGTAAAGTTTAGCTTATTAACTTTTAATTATTATTTAATAATAATAATAATTAATTAATTACCTTTACTTATTATTTAAAGATGTAAATAATAAATAATTAACTTAATACCCATAAATTTTTATTTAATCATGTAATAATTAATTAACTAGTTTCCTTTACTTATTATTTAACCTAGTTAAATAATAATTAACTTAATATCCCTTAATTATTTAATTATGTGTCAATATTATTATCCCTCTAATATTTAAATCACCTAGTGAGGTTAATTAATAACATCATAATTGGTTACCAATATTATTAATTCCCTTAATAATATTAAAAATCTCTTTCTAATATCATTAATCCTGTTAATAATATTTTAATCCTTAATCATTATTATTAATCCTTTAATAATAATTTAGTTGTCAATTAAAATTATTAAAAAAATATTTTATTTCTTTACTATTATTATTAATTATTTAATAATAATTTAATCTATAACTAATATTATTATTCAATTAATAATATTCTAACCATTTAAGAATACCTTAAGCAATTTAATATTAGTTGTTTAATCAGTTGATTAATTAACAATCACTAAATTCCTTTTGTTTACTTTATTTTTATTACTTAATTTTGTTTAAGTACCTAAATAATTAAATTAATCATAACATGCTCCATTTACTGCTCAACCCGCAACACACATGGAAACCATGGACTGGTAGCAGCAAAACGACATAGGCAACGGGCAAAACGGCAGCAACAACTGTGAACTCACAACACAACACAAACGATGTCGCACAAAACACGCCGCAGTGGTCAGCCTGCCTCAGTTCGGAGAAGCCGCAGCTAGTCGCGACGTGAGCAGTAGGTGGTGTAACGCCGACATCGCCCGGAATCAGCCACCCAGCCCAGTCGCAGTACGGCAGCTTCAGCAACGGAACATGAGCAGCATTCATCTTCAGCAGCTTCAGCGCCCAGGTGCTCAGCCCAGCAGCCACACACACCAGCGGCATAATGATGCGGCGACAAGAGCAGCCTGACTCAGCAGTTCCGGCTCAATATGGGCGAGTACACGTCCGAAGAAGAAGAAAAAGAAAGAAGAAAAAAATAATGCGTGGTTACTCCCTTGGGTTATGGCGTACCTAAGCCCAAGTGTACGCCCGGACTTTTCCAAAAGTCTCTTCTAAAAATCATAACAGTTTTCACGCTTTTGATCAAAGAAATTATTTCCAACGATTCAATTCATTTATTTCCAAATAGACATGGATTTAGCAAGAATAAATAGTTAACCATTGATTTTAGTTTAAACCAATATCATTAACCCAGACATTTTAGCAGAGTACACATATCCAGTTTATGTATGTCTTCATTTCAAGTCTATTAGCACGAATCCTTCACAGATTTTAATCACAAAAAAGCTAACTTATTTTTATTAACCAAAATAAAACACAGAGAAAATAAAATAAAAATTTGTAGTTAACCTTTTTGAGGCTGCTTTTCTTTTAGACAGGAAGGTTGATAGCAGGGGATGATCCGGCTCTATTACAGTGTATTAACTTCCTTCTTTGAATGCACCTATCCACTGAGTTCTTTCTTTCTCTTTCTGAAATAACTCCTGAGCTCCCTATTTCTCTTTGTGTTTACTTCGTTTGCTTGGTTGGTGAAAGAATGTAGGAGTATTAAAGAAGGCACAGGCAGCGCATGAAGCAACTCTCCCTCTCTGCTGGGTTTAGCTAATGAAGACCCTACCACCCTAAAAGTTGATATTCCTATTCATTTATGACATAATTCTTGTTATTCATTTAAATTGCTAAGCAAGCTAGTTGCTCATACTTGATATGTCATAAAATATTTTGCAGCTAAACCTGAAGGATCGAGTAAAAATAAAGGCAAAAGAAAAGCGAAATCTTAATTATTTAGATAGCTGTTAGTCTATTTATATTTTGTTTATGACTTATAAGGTTGTAACGCAGACACTGATATTATTTTGTAGTTTGTGATGTTTATTTCGGTAAAGGTTGTAGATCTTGGGATTAGAAAGCCAATGTAATAGACAATATATATTTATTTATTTTCTGCATTAGTATTAAATGTTGTTTAGCAGTGATTGTTTATAGTATTGCGTGAGCACTAAATTCAAAGTAGTGGTACCTGAATTTGGGGGTGTCACAGAAAATATAAACTTGATTTAATATTATTAATTTGTGTTGGTACATGAATGAGTAAGTTCATTATACATGTATGTACATGAATGTATTTAGAAGTGTATTGGAACATGTATAGTTAGGTTCATGTACATGTATTTGGTCATATAGTAATTATTAAAGTGGCTCTAGAAGTGTCCTAGGAACACTATAAATAGTCTTTGTATGCGAGTTATTTTAAATAAATGAGTTGAATCAAGTATTTTAAGGTTTAAACACTCTACTTCACTTCCCGATAATTTATTCTCTTTCATATATTTTCCAACACAAAGCTGGTTGTGCCGGATGGCATGGAAGTAGTGTTGAATGTAAGTGTAGTTCTTCTTCTTATTTGATTCGTTGAAAACAGTCTTTCCGGCTCAACCACTATCTTCACAAACTGTGTTTCTGAAGACGCTGAAACCTTGTATGTTGCCGAAGTGCCCACATTAGTCAGAGTCCTTGTATACTTAACTATAGTAGGTGCACTGTTGGCACCACCTTTACCTGAGGCTGTCTGCAAAGGAACAGCAAAAGAGGGGTAATTTAGATCTCCCACACTATATTTCTTATCCAAGTTACATGTGAAATCTTGTTTTGTGACAGCTTTGATGAGATTTGAGCTGTAATTTAGGGCACAAAGGAAGTCTAGGTAGTCCTCAACAGTCGCATCATAGACAAGCCCTGGATCAAGAGCTGCTACTGGGGCAACATGTCCAGCACCGTAGTCAAAAGGTGTTGATGGCATTCCAGTTGCGGTATCTTGTATGGTTTCTTCATTCTTGTATGTAGTGTAGACTGTTGTCATAAGTGCTGGTCTTATAGCTGCGGGGCTCCATTCAGGGTGGGCTTCCTTGACTAGCGCCGCTAACCCGCTTAGGTGTGAACATGACATTGATGTGCCTGAGATTATATCGAAGTCCACATGCCTGGAATCATCCTGTGACCCACTTGGTCCGACTTTACCTATTCAACCAGCTATAATGTTAACACCTGGTGCTATGATATTAGGTTTAAGTATTTCTGGTGTGATTGGGTTTGGACCTCTCGAACTGAATGCTGCCACAACCGGTGATGGTTGAATGCCCAAGTGGGTTCCTCCAGATGCAATTGTGGCCATTGGATTAGAATCCGAAGATATATACTTTTTTATTGCATCTCCGGCTGTCAGACCCACAGCTGCTGAAGGATTGAGATAAGCATCAGCCACCAGCTCTTCCCCGAAAGAGTCTGTGTTCGTTAGAATCATCCCTACACCACCAGCATCTTTTACCACCTCACCCTCCTTTTGAACCATGGAGCCCATCCCCCAATCACATACCACAATTTTCCCTGCAACTTTTTCGGGAACTAAACTACCAGCTATGCATAGACTGCCACATGTGCTACTGGCTTTACCAGCATACACCAGTGGAACTAAGGAATCAGATAACGATTTTCCATTTTATAGTGATACACCAGAAAAGTTCTTCCCATTCCTTAGGATAGTGTAGGCTGGAAATTCACGATCTAGAGTTCCTGCACTGCACCAACAGTAGTTATCCATGGTTCCACATTGGACAAACTCTCGGAAATGGGACCACCATGTTGAATATATAAACTTGATTTAATATTATTAATTTATGTTAGTACATGAATGAGTGAGTGTCTAAGTTCATGATACATTTATGTATATAAATGTATTTAAAAGTGTCTTGGAATATGTATGGCTAGATTCATGTACATGTATTTGGTCATATAGTAATTATTAAAATGGCTTTAGAAATGTCCTAAGAGCTCTATAAATAGTCTTTGTATGTGAGTTATTTTAAGCAAGTGAGTTAAATAAAGTATTTTAAGAATTAAACACTTTTTCTCACTTATCTATAATTTATCATCTTCCATATATTTTCCAACAAAGTGGTATCCGAGCCAAGGTTAAATACAAAGTATTTTCAAGCTTTAGACAAGTTGTCCAAGGTAACGACAAGGGACAATAGATGACCAAATTGAGGTGATTTGGTGCTATCAAATAGTTTTGTTGGGCGAGTGCAAAGTGTACACATTAGAGCTTCAAAACACAATCTAGTAAAGGTGCTAGTTGAGAAGAAATTTGAAAAAGAAGTTTGTGAATGAAGCATGTCACAAAGGTCATTATATTGATAGTGTTCGGGAGAGATAAATTATAGAAAAATGATGTTTCCTATGTTCGATGACAAATTAGTGCTCACAAATTACAATGTTTGGAGTATAAGGATTCGAGCATATCTTGGAGCTTGCAATGTATGGCGAGATGTTATTGTAAATCCAGAAAAGTGTATTTCAAAAAGAGTTCGAGAAATGAAAGAAAAAAGAGCAAGGGAGATTTTGCAAGGAGCAATGCATGAAGAAGTTTGGAAACCTGTTGCGTGTTTCGATTCTCAAGCTCAATTATGGAATGAGCTTCAATCTATTTGCAATAACTATAAAGGTCCACCGTTACCTAATGAGTCTTGGGTACGATATGTGGAAGAAGATTAGATATCTCTTGAAGAAATTTACGAATTAGTTAAGGAAAAAGAATGTGAAAAAGAATTTTTTGAAGATGTCTCGAAAGAGGAAGACAAAAAGATTTGTATTGAAATTATGAAAGTTGAAGATAAAAAAGGAGAGATTGAAGAGACATTAAGTGAAGAAGTATTTGAAGAGGTAAAAGAAGTAGAAAAAGAAAAGGAGGAGGTGATCAAAGAAATTGAATTAATTGACAAAATTGTCAATGGTGAACTTGTTGAAATTATGAAAATAGAAGAAAAGATTGTTGATCAAGACTATATGTTCACAAATTTGGAGGAGCATGAGAAAACTATTTTGTGTGTTAAAGTTGATTTGGGATTTATTGGTGAATTTGTGGAAGACATTAAATGGGTTAACATGGAAAAGTATTTTGATCAAAAGGAGTTCAGAAATAGTAAAATGGAGAAGCAACACAAGAAGTTCATGAAACATACAAACCATGAGAAGTTAGATTACAAGATAAAGAAGATCAAATGGAAATTCCAAGTATGTGTGACGAATAAATGTCGAGGCACAAAAGTAAAGAAAAGAGATAAAATTCTCACGTCCAAGGAAATTGCAAAAATTATGAAAGTATTTCAACGTGTTAACGACTCAAGTATGCCAAGACAATTATTTGTGTCATTTACATCAATGGAGATGACAAAAGAGTTTCTTACATTTAAAGGAATCAAACGATCAAAAGGTTTTACGACATTGTGAAGATTTTCAAGAAGGCTCTTTAATTTTTGAGTTTTTCAAATATGGAGTAAATCAAGTTTAAGAGGGAGTGTTAAATATATAAACTTGATTTAATATTATTAATTTATGTTAGTACATGAATGAGTGAGTGTCTAAGTTCATGATACATGTATGTATATAAATGTACTTAGAAGTGTCTTGGAACATGTATGGCTAGATTCATGTACATGTATTTGGTCATATAGTAATTATTAAAATGGCTCTAGAAGTGTCCTAAGAGCTCTATAAATAGTCTTTGTATGTGAGTTATTTTAAGCAAGTAACTTGAATAAAGTATTTTAAAAATTAAACACTCTTTCTCACTTCTCTATAATTTATCCTCTTCTATATATTTTCCAACACACCGTTCCCTGCTGAGCATGATACAAAGATTCCATGGTACATTGCCGTGAATGCTCCCCAACTGCTAGTGTCTTGGTAATAGTAATTAACTGAACCGTGCCTATTGATAATGATAGTACATTGACACCATCATCAACGGCCTTCTCCATTGCAGCTACTAAGTCGCTGCTAAAACATCCGTCAAGCCAACACACTTTATACGCGGCCACTCTGGCATGTGATGCCGTCCCCTCAGCATAACCAAAGAGACTAGCTTTAGTTACAGCTGAACCTGCTGCTGTAGTTGAGGTGTGTGTTCCATGGCCATCATCATCTCTTGGCGACTTCAATTCCACTGTTTTATCTATTGGCCCGTAAGCTGCTTCATACCCTTTTGAAAAGGATCTTGCCCCAATGAGTTTCCGGTTGCAGCTTGATGACTTACAGCTCTTGGCTACCTCACACTCACCTTTCAAGCTACTGGGAATTATACCAAATCCAGTGTCATGGAAATTTTTACTTTCAGGCCAGACACCTGTGTCTAGCAATTCGACAATGACCTCACTCACTGCACTCGACTCAGGATAGACTGCTTGACTCGTGTCAAGTCCTAGAAATTCTGGTGTCCGAGTTTTGTGAAGCTGGTATCATTTCTTCTTGGACTAATAGAACTCCCGACGTCCCTTCGAGTGACTCAGCTTCCTTAGCGGTCAGCCTTGAGGAGAATCCATGAATAACATTGTTGTACGGTATAAATCATGTTAGCGGAGTTTAATACTGATTTAATGGACGAGTCGTACCACTGGAGGTGATCATCAAAACTCAAAGGCATGGAGGACTTGTCCATGTGAACTATGTAAGTCTTCTTCGGGCTGTGTTTCTCTTCTGCAACAGCATATGCATAATAGCATATCAATATTGTAAGCATTGAAACATGCCTGAGCTTCTTTATGGTAATCTTTACTTTGCCTCTGAAATTTCTTCGACTGCAAGTCGAGAAATTTGAAGCAAATTTTTAGCAGTGTCTTTGGTAAAAGAGTTTGGTGAAAAATACGCTAATTTGCCCGAGTGTAGCCCGAGTGAGAGAGAGACGGAGAGATTAGGGAAAATGCTTAACACTTAATTTGGCTTTTATAGAACCTTCTTGGTGAAGGTATAGGAATGGAATGGAATCACTCAGTTGGGAAAAGAAATCTGAATCAAAGAATCTGCTCTCTTGCCAATAAAATTATGTGGCCTAGTAAAGAATCTTCCTTTTTCATGGATTGCTGAATTGATGTACACAACTGTCGGATTCAAATTGAGCTAACTTGATGATGTATATACATCAAGTGATGAGCTAATTAATACTTACTTGATTCTAATAATTCCTCCGTTAAACAAACGGAGTCTCATTTACAAATTTTTGAATTTTTTTTTTTTCAGGATATTATTTTCTTCCATGGTTATTAATTTCTAAATTGTTTAATTTGATAGTGATGAAATGATTGTGAATTTTTGTTGTTATATCTTGGAACATTATATCATTTTATTGTATCATTTTTTTTGGTACATCATGGTATTATATCATAATTAGTAAAAACACACTCTTTATGAAAAAAATAAAAATAAGTAATAAATGCGACTGTTTTTCTCTGGGGTGGGGGTAGGGATAGGTGTAACACCCCCTTCCCGACTAGTGAAAATGGAGACTACGTGTTGTGCTTAAATTTTGTAAAATACTCGCAAACGCACGAATCTATTGTAAAATAGCTTTATGCAAAGTACGAGGTCGATCCCACGAAAATTATTGAATAATTAATTAAATCTAAATTATATTCCATTCTAATCTAATTAACAAAAAGTGATTTTTGGAATAATTGAAACTAAAAACTAAATATAATGAAAATCAAGACTAATAATTAAACTAACTTTTAATCAATGGAAGAAGGTTCTGAGGTTCGAAATCTACAATATTAATTATGTATATCTTACTATTCATTGTCAATTCGGAGTCGCAATTTGAAAACCAATTCAATGCTTTCTCAAGATTTTTCATTTAAGTTCATAAAAATATTTCTTTTTGTAAATTCTTATTTTCAATGTTCAATGTATAAGACCAAAACATTACATGTGTCCATTATTTTGAAAAACAAATATTCTTAGTTCTTAATTAAAATGTTTAAATCGCAACCCGAATTAAATTAAATTAATTGAAATTATTCAAAATACATGATATTATGAATGAAACAATTTAATTACACTCCATCAATAAATAAGAATTATTAACCATTAAAACCAATTAGAAATCAATGATGAATTTCAGCCATATATAATTAATAATGTTTCATCCTACACCTCAAAAAATAAATTTAGCAATACATAATTAAATCAAAAGCAAAAACAGAATAATAAACCATCATGATTATGTGCATTGTTGCAGTTCCGCTGTGATGCTGCTACTTTGCCTTTATTGCTCCTTGGTGATGATTTATGCAAGCTCCTGAACTACTTTATGCCACGTGAATGATGCCAAGCTCCTTGGTGATGATTTATGTTATGATTTCTCGATTTTTGTGCATTATTTGAATGAACTTTTTATTGTTGCTTTTGTTGTGCGTGATGTGATTGCTTCCGTTAATTCCCCTTTGATGTAAACTGCTGACTTCTTTTATAACCCATCCTGTTGAAGTGTTGTAACTTACCAGGAAGCTTATTTTAATTTATCCTTCTATTTCCTTTGCTTTATCTTTTTTTATCCCTTTTGCAGAGTCAAACCCACCTTTCAATACTCAACTCTTGGAACTCTCGTGAGACCCTCATGGCAAAGAATTAAACCTGCAATGGGACTCCTAATTTGAGCTTTTGAATTTCACAACACCTTATTCACCAAAAATGAATCCAATTAGTATAAAATTAATAGATAAATCTATTTTTTAAGTAAAATAAATATATATATATATATATATATATAATATGTCCACAAATACTCCCAAACCTAAATTTTTGATAATCCTCGAGCAAAAGAAAAATTAAGAAAATAAATAAGTAAAATAAAATCCTAACTAAACCTACGCCATTTTCGTAGGGAACACGATAGTATTTAACGTATACTACAAGCCTTTAAACCTCAAGGTTAACCCAAGCGGACGAGTTTCGTCTCGTGAGGGTTTGCAATGAATACACCCACAAAATTCAAAATTTTAAAATAAATCTTTTTAGAGTTTAACCAATTATGAAATTGAAAGAAAACTTCTTAAGTATCATGAACATTTCACAAAAGCAAGATCAAATTCAAAATCACTCTTTTATCTTTTCAAAAATACTCCATCTTCATTTAAAACACCATCCTTCATAAACTTAATTTCACGTGATGCATGCATGTGTATGTGATGTAACTCTTAGTGGGGACTTTAATCATGAAAATCAAGCAAACTCATTTTTGTTTTTCTATTTTTTTTTTACTTTTTTCATTTTTTTTCTTATTCTTAACTTGTGCAATGTCTATTTTTCTTAGGTTTTTTAGAATTACTCATGTAACAAGTGCTTGACCAATGACTCCCAAACCAGTTGGCTTTAGGACACTAGGTGTAAAGACACCCCTAAGGGCTTACTAACTCAAGTAACAAATGTCACAAAAATAGACTAATCAAGCTGTTTATATCCATAATATTTTTCAGCATGATTTTTTATTCAATGGACATTGAAGTAGTATTTATATTTATTCATTTTTCAACTCTCTTTTTTCTTACAATAAATGTGTTTTACGCTCCATCTCGTTGAATTATTATTTTTTCCCCTTTTTTTTTTAAGATTGCATGACTCATAATTTATACCCCACAACTAAGAATTAGTGCAAATGTGAAGTACAAAAAAAATGCATATGAACTTTAATTTTATTCAAGATGATGTTCCAATCTAAGATTTTGTATCTTATCAAAGGTTCAAGAGTTTTAAATCTTTTAATCATACTCAACGTTTTTAATCTACGGACACTTATTAGAATTAATTCAACTCATAAAAAGTAAAACGATTTTTTCAAATTTTTTTATTTTTAAAAAATTTTAGTTTCCTAAAAAGAAGAAAATCTAATAAATAAATAAAAATATAACAAAAATGTAAAACTAACAAAAATGCAAAACTTCCCCACATACCTAAATCATGCATTGTCCTCAATGTTTCCTTATATACTACCCAAAAATGCACATGTATAAATCCACATATAAAGGAAATAAGTAATAATATAAAAAATAAAAAAAAAGTAAGGGAAATATCACACCTGGATGGTTTCGCACTGCATTCTACCAAAATAAAATCATAAAGAATAACATTAGTACTCACAGAGAATAAAAATAAAATAATGAATCTAAATAACTAAAAAAAACTACATACTAAAAATAATTAACCTACACTAGACACAATTAAAAAAAAATATGGTGAAAAAGAAAACAAATGAACATATCTATAAATTTTATAAAACTTAAAAAACAAGTGATGATAAAATGGTGATGCAAAAGGAAAAAATAATGTGAATTTTTTAGGAATTTTTAGGAGGTCTAGGCAATTGAAAATGGTCAGAATTTGTCTAACAGTTTTGCTTAGAATTGACCTCAAGAAATTTTTCCCTTATATTTTTAAAACATGGAAGAATTGGTACAAATGGATGTTCTAATTTAGTTGACTCTTGTGTAGTGGACTACAATATTTCATTGACCTTATCTAAGTATTCATTCATTCCAGTTTTGATTAAGATGATTTAAGAAAAAGTCTATTGGATCATCCACAACCATAAGTTTATTTTTATTTATTTCTTGGGTCATAGAAAATTCTTGGATCATGTTTAATTCAATATGTTGGTCCACAAAATCACTCGACTATTTTATAGGAATAAGTCTTTCAGGATATAGAGCTTTAGGCTTATAGACTTTTTCAACTGCCTCATTAAATGTGATATGATCAAGTTTAGGTGCAGACTCATAACTCTTAAACACATCATTCTCTAACCATTATGATTTTCTAGATTAACCTCAAACTCATTTTCACAACCATTATGATTTTTCAGATTAACTTCAAACTCATTTTCACCACCATTCTGATTTTCTACTTTAACCTCAAATTCATTTATTATGGTAGATAACTGGCTCACTTGAATTTTTAGATGAGATATAGCTTAATTAGTGTTTTGCATGAAAGCTTCCAAAGTTTTTCTTAATCTTTCCTCTTCTTCGTTCGAAAATTCGTGTGCATATTAAGGTTCTGGATCTAAATATGGATAGGAATATGAATATGAAATCGAAAATTCTTGTACATATTGAGGTTCTGGATCTGAATACGAATATGAAGATGGATAAGGGTTTTGGTTTGTTGGAAAAAATTGATTTACCTAGTGTTCATTAAAGTTTTCATAGGAATCTTGATTGTAAGCAAAACTATTATTCCAACCAAAGTAAGAGTCCATCATCCCACAAATCACAAAAGAAATAGGCAATTAACCACAAAAGTCACACTAAAATAAATAAATAAATAACCTCTAATGTAAAATTAAAAATAAAAATGCACAATTAATAATAATACTAATAAAATAAAATAAAATAATTATAACAAAAAAATGTCCTAACACTGTGTGAATTACAGAAGAACGAGAAATTTGATGTAACTCAATCTTCCAGCAATAACCACAATTTATATTCAACAAAAAGTAAATAATAAAAAAAATCTATGCAAAATGTGCTCTACGTGAGTGAATGCATGAATATGGCAATTAGTTTTTAAATAATAAACTAAACTACAACTAGTAGAATAATTAAACAAAATTTAAATTAATTAATATTTCTAATAATCCCTGGCAACGGCGTCAAAAATTTGTTGTGCTTAAATTTTATAAAATACTCGCAAGCGCACGAATCTATTGTAAAATAGCTTTATGCAAAGTACAAGGTCGAACACGAGGATTACTGAATAATTAATTAAATCTAAATTATATTCAATTCTAATCTAGTTAACAAAAAATGATTTTTGGAATAATTGAAACTAAAAACTAAATATAATGAAAATCAAGACTAATAATTAAACTAACTTTTAATCAATGGAAGAAGGTTCTGAAGTTCGGAATTCACAATATTAATTATGTATATCAATTCAGAGTAGTAATTTGAAAATCAATTTAATGATTTCTCAAGTTTTTCATTTAAGTTCATAAAAATATTTCTTTTTGTAAATTCTTATTTTCAAGGTTCAATGTATAAGACCAAAGCATTACATGTATCCATTATTTTGAAAAACAAATAATCTTAGTTCTTAATTTAAATGTTTAAATCGCAATTCGAATTAAATTAAAACTATTCAAAATACATGATATTATGAATGAAACAATTTAATTAAACTCAATCAATAAATAAGAATTATTAACCATTAAAACCAATTAGAAATCAATGATGAATTTCAGCCATTCATAATTAATAATGTTTCATCCTACACCTAAGAAAATAAATTTAGCAATACATAATTAAATCAAAAACAAAAATAGAGTAATAAACCATCATGATTATATGCACTGTTGCAGTTCCGATGTGATGCTGCTGCTTTGCCTTTATTGCTCTTTGGTAATGATTTATGCAAGCTGCTAAACTACTTTATGCCACGTGAATGATGCCAAGCTCCTTGGTGATGATTTATGTAATGATTTCTCGATTACCGTGCATTGCTTAAATGAACTTTTTGTTGCTGCTTTTGTTGTGCGTGATTGCTTCTATTAATTCCCCTTTGATGCAAACTGCTGACTTCTTTTATAACCCATCCTGATGAAGTGTTGTAACTTACTAGGAAGCTTATTTTGACTTATCCTTCTCTTTCCTTTGCTTTATCTTTTTTTTTATCCCTTTTTGTAGAGTCAAACCCACCTTACAATACTCAACTCTTGTAACTCTTGTGAGACCCTCATGGCAAAGAATTAAACCTGCAATGGGACTCCTAATTTGAGCTTTCGAATTTCACAGCACCTTATTCACCAAAAATGAATCCAATTAGTATGAAATTAATTTAAAATTAACAAATAAATCAATTTTTTAAGGGTAATATATATATATATATATATATATATATATATATATTTAATATGTCCATCACTGCGCATAAACAAACTCCAAGAAGAATATCAAAATAAAAAAGAAACTTTCTACACACTTACCCTTAAATTCCCTTACAAACCTGCCCAAAAAAAATACAGCATGAGTCAAATGCCTAGCACGAATAAAAAATGCAGAAATAAAAATTGAAATTGAATAACAAAATCAACTGAACCAAACTAAGATTAACAAAATTAACTGAACTGAATAACATAATCTTACTTAATTGAATTGAACTGAATAAACGTAATCTACTGAACTGATCTGATCTACTGAACTGAAACTGATCCACTAAACTGAATTGATTTACTGAACAACTTAAAAGGCTGAATTGAATGGTTGGGTTTACTGAACAACATAAAAGACTGAATTGAATGGCTGAATTGATCTCTGGCGGTACTACTGGTAGTGGTCTATTTTGCATCATTTCCATCATCATGGCTGCGAAAGCCCTCATTGGGTCTTCCTCTCTCTCAACATTATTTCCGACTTCATCTACACGTCGAATTCGGGGTACACGTCTTGGCGGCATTCTCTGTTATTAAACAGAACCTTACATTTATCATTTTGTATATTTTATGAAATTTTACTGATGTTAAAAAAAAATTTTAAATATCCCAATCAAACACATTTGATTTAAACAAACATAACTGCATTTATATTCATATACCACTGTTTAATACATCACGTAACAACCTGTGGCATACTGCTATAAATGCTCATGCATCATCTAGCTGATATTTATCCCCTAAAGAGCAAAAGTGGGGATTTAAACCATCCTACCCTTCTAAGAAACAAAAGTCAGGGTCTAATACTATCCCAAGCAAAAGTAATGGAATTTACAACATACCATTGTCCCTACTATCAACAAAAAGTGGGAACTAAACTGCATCTATTTACAATCATAGTGCTAATAGAATCTACAATCCCCTGAGGATAGCATCCTCATGCTCCTATCTGGCTATCATATCTGTTACGCGGCGATTGATTGTGCGCCTGTGGAGATCCTCCTCCCTAAGATACCTTCGGATCCTATGCCTCATCCTATGAAAGGCAGTGTCAAACACAACGTTCAAACGATCAAACCTGACTGCACGAGTTTGAACTTCCCTCTCAAGTTCGTCCACCATCATGGTAGCTCTATCCAATGCTTCCTCGACACGGATTCTCTCCGCAACCTCTAGGTTAAAGTTGGCCTTCAAGGCCTCATGTTCCACCTGAAGCTCTGCCAGACTCAGCTTCACCTGATCACGCTCCTCTTTCAGTTCAGTTACCTCCCCGGATAGCTGATAAGCCACACTCTTATAGCCATCTTCTAATTCCTGATGGATCTGATTTTGTTCCTCAAGATGCTGAATTCTACCCTCAAGTTCTTCATTCTTAGTGGTCAGCTCTTCTATGATGTCATTCGCAGTCGTGCCCATGCCATTTACATATTCAGCTGACTCCTCAGGTGACGTATTGTCATAATACTGCACCTCCTCATCCGAATCCTCATCGGCAGTCTGTTGCTCTTCTGAGTCATCCTCATTCTGTGGCCTCATTACCCCACCCAAACTGGTTCCTCAATATCCGCCACGTGATCCTCATCGGGATCCTCCTCAGGTACAACTATCGCAGGCTCCACTGTAGGCTGCTCAATGTGGACAATATGTTTATCCACCACAGTATCTTCCTCTATGTGACTCGGCTCCCCAATCTCAGCCATCATACAGTCACAACAGGGAAAACAAAATAACCGCATGTCAGTACAATAATAAAATATATTCATTGATGAAATGAAAAGATATTTTATCATGTACAACTCGGCTCGATGGTTCCCCACAATTCACCTCCAAACAAAAGTAACTCCAATGAATCTCCTTGATCCATTTCCTAGCGCACTCGATATGAGTATAATACTAAGGTTATAACCTAGGTTTCGTAGATCCTAAAGTTTATAACCTACAGCTCTGATACCAACCTGTGACGCCCCCAAATTCGGGTACTAGTACCTCGAACTCAGTGCTCACGATCTAATACAACTATATCATATACACATCCTAAAACAACACACAATATCTATTGCGAAAAATAAACATATGTTATTTATACAAAAGGGTTAACTGCTAGTCCCAAAGTACGAAACCTTATCAAAAATACATCACGAATTTAATATATACAATAGGATTCGTGTTACATGTAATTAGACTTAAACAAAACGTAACAGTAGATATATAGTACCCCAGCACGTCTACGAGTTTATCTTCCCCTTGCCCTTATCTTTATTTGAACATTCAGGCTTAGCTGCAATAAAATTTCATGACATAGCAAGGGTGAGCAACTAGCTTGCTCAGCAAGTTTTATACGAATAATATGAGGTATGTCATGATTTAATAATAAATGAATGATTCAATGAACTCAGGAAATAAATATCCGAACAATATGATCAATACTCGAATAATGAATAATAATTGATTCATTGAAATGTTGAATGGTCCAATAGGCCATGAACGTCTGTTGAGTAATCAGTCCATTGATTGACCCTCTTAGGTTACATGTCCAGAACTGTACTTGAGGGGATCAGCCTCTCGTACTCTATGTGTATGCATAACATTTATTCTGTATGTATCGTTTATTTGATACTTAGGTTGCTCCCCATTATGGGTTGTTCTTCTCAGTTTAAGAATCCGTACCACCATGGTTTGGATAGCTTTTTAAAATAAATTACACATATATCTAGTCGAACAAGTGGCCTAGACTTTCCTTTTAATTAGTTCATGAATGTAAGAACTTCAAATAATTCATAATTCAAGAATGGAATATGAATTCAATTGCACCACGTGCGAATAACAATAATATTTAATGTGAAATAATTGGTAATATCAAAACAAGTCAGGGTAACTTGCTCAATAATAATATGAGTAAGGTTAAGGAACTTGCCTGTAAATCGACTTACTGCTAGCTTTCTTAAGACTCAGAAATTCCCTTGAAAGACCTAACATAGACAACATTGGCCTATCAATTAGTGTTTCACGTATTTATTCACGTATACATTCACTCATGCTATTGACTCAGCATTTAAAACACTTAGGGTAAATCACATAGCACATAACCCTACACGTCATTTAATTTCGACTCTAGTTAATGATTTAATTAATTGATACTATTTTTCATAGAGAAATATTAACTACGGTTCCCAGAATATCTCTGTTAGGTTTTATTAAATTCTTGAACAATCCGTTACTCCAAATAATTGACTTGCACTTGCCCTTTAAATCAATTGGTGATTTGTTATTTATCTTACCCTTATTTATTATTTAATATTAAATAATAAATAATTAATTCTCCAACTTATTTAGAACTAAATATTAAACATCATTATTTATCATTTGGTACTAATTAAATAATAAACAATGACTTATATCCTTAAATTATTATTAACTTGATAATAATTTATTACTTAACCTCACTTAGTGTTTAATATTATTTAAATATTAAACCCTTAGTTTATCAATCCTTAATCATTATTTAATATTCATTAAATAATAATTAATTAGTTAATTACCTTTACTTTATTATTTAATACACATTAAGTAATAATTAATTGCCTACTATCCCTTAATTATTATTTAATATTAATTAAATAATAATTAATTAACTTATCATCTTCTCTTATTATTTAGTCTTAAATAATAACTGCTTCATTTATCCTCCTTTAATTATAATTAATTAATTAATTAATTTCACTTATTATTTAATATCAATTAAATAATAGTTAGTTAAGTCATCATCCTTTAAGTATTAAGTAAATAATAATTACTTACTTAAATACTAGTAAAGTTTAGCTTATTAACTTTTAATTATTATTTAATAATAATAATAATTAATTAATTACCTTTACTTATTATTTAAAGATGTAAATAATAAATAATTAACTTAATACCCATAAATTTTTATTTAATCCTGTAATAATTAATTAACTAGTTTCCTTTACTTATTATTTAACCTAGTTAAATAATAATTAACTTAATATCCCTTAATTATTTAATTATGTGTCAATATTATTATCCCTCTAATATTTAAATCACCTAGTGAGGTTAATTAATAACATCATAATTGGTTACCAATATTATTAATTCCCTTAATAATATTAAAAATCTCTTTCTAATATCATTAATCCTGTTAATAATATTTTAATCCTTAATCATTATTATTAATCCTTTAATAATAATTTAGTTGTCAATTAAAATTATTAAAAAAATATTTTATTTCTTTACTATTATTATTAATTATTTAATAATAATTTAATCTATAACTAATATTATTATTCAATTAATAATATTCTAACCATTTAAGAATACCTTAAGCAATTTAATATTAGTTGTTTAATCAGTTGATTAATTAACAATCACTAAATTCCTTTTGTTTACTTTATTTTTATTACTTAATTTTGTTTAAGTACCTAAATAATTAAATTAATCATAACATGCTCCATTTACTGCTCAACCCGCAACACACATGGAAACCATGGACTGGTAGCAGCAAAACGACATAGGCAACGGGCAAAACGGCAGCAACAACTGTGAACTCACAACACAACACAAACGATGTCGCACAAAACACGCCGCAGTGGTCAGCCTGCCTCAGTTCGGAGAAGCCGCAGCTAGTCGCGACGTGAGCAGTAGGTGGTGTAACGCCGACATCGCCCGGAATCAGCCACCCAGCCCAGTCGCAGTACGGCAGCTTCAGCAACGGAACATGAGCAGCATTCATCTTCAGCAGCTTCAGCGCCCAGGTGCTCAGCCCAGCAGCCACACACACCAGCGGCATAATGATGCGGCGACAAGAGCAGCCTGACTCAGCAGTTCCGGCTCAATATGGGCGAGTACACGTCCGAAGAAGAAGAAAAAGAAAGAAGAAAAAAATAATGCGTGGTTACTCCCTTGGGTTATGGCGTACCTAAGCCCAAGTCTACGCCCGGACTTTTCCAAAAGTCTCTTCTAAAAATCATAACAGTTTTCACGCTTTTGATCAAAGAAATTATTTCCAACGATTCAATTCATTTATTTCCAAATAGACATGGATTTAGCAAGAATAAATAGTTAACCATTGATTTTAGTTTAAACCAATATCATTAACCCAGACATTTTAGCAGAGTACACATATCCAGTTTATGTATGTCTTCATTTCAAGTCTATTAGCACGAATCCTTCACAGATTTTAATCACAAAAAAGCTAACTTATTTTTATTAACCAAAATAAAACACAGAGAAAATAAAATAAAAATTTGTAGTTAACCTTTTTGAGGCTGCTTTTCTTTTAGACAGGAAGGTTGATAGCAGGGGATGATCCGGCTCTATTACAGTGTATTAACTTCCTTCTTTGAATGCACCTATCCACTGAGTTCTTTCTTTCTCTTTCTGAAATAACTCCTGAGCTCCCTATTTCTCTTTGTGTTTACTTCGTTTGCTTGGTTGGTGAAAGAATGTAGGAGTATTAAAGAAGGCACAGGCAGCGCATGAAGCAACTCTCCCTCTCTGCTGGGTTTAGCTAATGAAGACCCTACCACCCTAAAAGTTGATATTCCTATTCATTTATGACATAATTCTTGTTATTCATTTAAATTGCTAAGCAAGTTAGTTGCTCATACTTGATATGTCATAAAATATTTTGCAGCTAAACCTGAAGGATCGAGTAAAAATAAAGGCAAAAGAAAAGCGAAATCTTAATTATTTAGATAGCTGTTAGTCTATTTATATTTTGTTTATGACTTATAAGGTTGTAACGCAGACACTGATATTATTTTGTAGTTTGTGATGTTTATTTCGGTAAAGGTTGTAGATCTTGGGATTAGAAAGCCAATGTAATAGACAATATATATTTATTTATTTTCTGCATTAGTATTAAATGTTGTTTAGCAGTGATTGTTTATAGTATTGCGTGAGCACTAAATTCAAAGTAGTGGTACCTGAATTTGGGGGTGTCACAGAAAATATAAACTTGATTTAATATTATTAATTTGTGTTGGTACATGAATGAGTAAGTTCATTATACATGTATGTACATGAATGTATTTAGAAGTGTATTGGAACATGTATAGTTAGGTTCATGTACATGTATTTGGTCATATAGTAATTATTAAAGTGGCTCTAGAAGTGTCCTAGGAACACTATAAATAGTCTTTGTATGCGAGTTATTTTAAATAAATGAGTTGAATCAAGTATTTTAAGGTTTAAACACTCTACTTCACTTCCCGATAATTTATTCTCTTTCATATATTTTCCAACACAAAGCTGGTTGTGCCGGATGGCATGGAAGTAGTGTTGAATGTAAGTGTAGTTCTTCTTCTTATTTGATTCGTTGAAAACAGTCTTTCCGGCTCAACCACTATCTTCACAAACTGTGTTTCTGAAGACGCTGAAACCTTGTATGTTGCCGAAGTGCCCACATTAGTCAGAGTCCTTGTATACTTAACTATAGTAGGTGCACTGTTGGCACCACCTTTACCTGAGGCTGTCTGCAAAGGAACAGCAAAAGAGGGGTAATTTAGATCTCCCACACTATATTTCTTATCCAAGTTACATGTGAAATCTTGTTTTGTGACAGCTTTGATGAGATTTGAGCTGTAATTTAGGGCACAAAGGAAGTCTAGGTAGTCCTCAACAGTCGCATCATAGACAAGCCCTGGATCAAGAGCTGCTACTGGGGCAACATGTCCAGCACCGTAGTCAAAAGGTGTTGATGGCATTCCAGTTGCGGTATCTTGTATGGTTTCTTCATTCTTGTATGTAGTGTAGACTGTTGTCATAAGTGCTGGTCTTATAGCTGCGGGGCTCCATTCAGGGTGGGCTTCCTTGACTAGCGCCGCTAACCCGCTTAGGTGTGAACATGACATTGATGTGCCTGAGATTATATCGAAGTCCACATGCCTGGAATCATCCTGTGACCCACTTGGTCCGACTTTACCTATTCAACCAGCTATAATGTTAACACCTGGTGCTATGATATTAGGTTTAAGTATTTCTGGTGTGATTGGGTTTGGACCTCTCGAACTGAATGCTGCCACAACCGGTGATGGTTGAATGCCCAAGTGGGTTCCTCCAGATGCAATTGTGGCCATTGGATTAGAATCCGAAGATATATACTTTTTTATTGCATCTCCGGCTGTCAGACCCACAGCTGCTGAAGGATTGAGATAAGCATCAGCCACCAGCTCTTCCCCGAAAGAGTCTGTGTTCGTTAGAATCATCCCTACACCACCAGCATCTTTTACCACCTCACCCTCCTTTTGAACCATGGAGCCCATCCCCCAATCACATACCACAATTTTCCCTGCAACTTTTTCGGGAACTAAACTACCAGTTATGCATAGACTGCCACATGTGCTACTGGCTTTACCAGCATACACCAGTGGAACTAAGGAATCAGATAACGATTTTCCATTTTATAGTGATACACCAGAAAAGTTCTTCCCATTCCTTAGGATAGTGTAGGCTGGAAATTCACGATCTAGAGTTCCTGCACTGCACCAACAGTAGTTATCCATGGTTCCACATTGGACAAACTCTCGGAAATGGGACCACCATGTTGAATATATAAACTTGATTTAATATTATTAATTTATGTTAGTACATGAATGAGTGAGTGTCTAAGTTCATGATACATTTATGTATATAAATGTATTTAAAAGTGTCTTGGAATATGTATGGCTAGATTCATGTACATGTATTTGGTCATATAGTAATTATTAAAATGGCTTTAGAAATGTCCTAAGAGCTCTATAAATAGTCTTTGTATGTGAGTTATTTTAAGCAAGTGAGTTAAATAAAGTATTTTAAGAATTAAACACTTTTTCTCACTTATCTATAATTTATCATCTTCCATATATTTTCCAACAAAGTGGTATCCGAGCCAAGGTTAAATACAAAGTATTTTCAAGCTTTAGACAAGTTGTCCAAGGTAACGACAAGGGACAATAGATGACCAAATTGAGGTGATTTGGTGCTATCAAATAGTTTTGTTGGGCGAGTGCAAAGTGTACACATTAGAGCTTCAAAACACAATCTAGTAAAGGTGCTAGTTGAGAAGAAATTTGAAAAAGAAGTTTGTGAATGAAGCATGTCACAAAGGTCATTATATTGATAGTGTTCGGGAGAGATAAATTATAGAAAAATGATGTTTCCTATGTTCGATGACAAATTAGTGCTCACAAATTACAATGTTTGGAGTATAAGGATTCGAGCATATCTTGGAGCTTGCAATGTATGGCGAGATGTTATTGTAAATCCAGAAAAGTGTATTTCAAAAAGAGTTCGAGAAATGAAAGAAAAAAGAGCAAGGGAGATTTTGCAAGGAGCAATGCATGAAGAAGTTTGGAAACCTGTTGCGTGTTTCGATTCTCAAGCTCAATTATGGAATGAGCTTCAATCTATTTGCAATAACTATAAAGGTCCACCGTTACCTAATGAGTCTTGGGTACGATATGTGGAAGAAGATTAGATATCTCTTGAAGAAATTTACGAATTAGTTAAGGAAAAAGAATGTGAAAAAGAATTTTTTGAAGATGTCTCGAAAGAGGAAGACAAAAAGATTTGTATTGAAATTATGAAAGTTGAAGATAAAAAAGGAGAGATTGAAGAGACATTAAGTGAAGAAGTATTTGAAGAGGTAAAAGAAGTAGAAAAAGAAAAGGAGGAGGTGATCAAAGAAATTGAATTAATTGACAAAATTGTCAATGGTGAACTTGTTGAAATTATGAAAATAGAAGAAAAGATTGTTGATCAAGACTATATGTTCACAAATTTGGAGGAGCATGAGAAAACTATTTTGTGTGTTAAAGTTGATTTGGGATTTATTGGTGAATTTTGTGGAAGACATTAAATGGGTTAACATGGAAAAGTATTTTGATCAAAAGGAGTTCAGAAATAGTAAAATGGAGAAGCAACACAAGAAGTTCATGAAACATACAAACCATGAGAAGTTAGATTACAAGATAAAGAAGATCAAATGGAAATTCCAAGTATGTGTGACGAATAAATGTCGAGGCACAAAAGTAAAGAAAAGAGATAAAATTCTCACGTCCAAGGAAATTGCAAAAATTATGAAAGTATTTCAACGTGTTAACGACTCAAGTATGCCAAGACAATTATTTGTGTCATTTACATCAATGGAGATGACAAAAGAGTTTCTTACATTTAAAGGAATCAAACGATCAAAAGGTTTTACGACATTGTGAAGATTTTCAAGAAGGCTCTTTAATTTTTGAGTTTTTCAAATATGGAGTAAATCAAGTTTAAGAGGGAGTGTTAAATATATAAACTTGATTTAATATTATTAATTTATGTTAGTACATGAATGAGTGAGTGTCTAAGTTCATGATACATGTATGTATATAAATGTACTTAGAAGTGTCTTGGAACATGTATGGCTAGATTCATGTACATGTATTTGGTCATATAGTAATTATTAAAATGGCTCTAGAAGTGTCCTAAGAGCTCTATAAATAGTCTTTGTATGTGAGTTATTTTAAGCAAGTAACTTGAATAAAGTATTTTAAAAATTAAACACTCTTTCTCACTTCTCTATAATTTATCCTCTTCTATATATTTTCCAACACACCGTTCCCTGCTGAGCATGATACAAAGATTCCATGGTACATTGCCGTGAATGCTCCCCAACTGCTAGTGTCTTGGTAATAGTAATTAACTGAACCGTGCCTATTGATAATGATAGTACATTGACACCATCATCAACGGCCTTCTCCATTGCAGCTACTAAGTCGCTGCTAAAACATCCGTCAAGCCAACACACTTTATACGCGGCCACTCTGGCATGTGATGCCGTCCCCTCAGCATAACCAAAGAGACTAGCTTTAGTTACAGCTGAACCTGCTGCTGTAGTTGAGGTGTGTGTTCCATGGCCATCATCATCTCTTGGCGACTTCAATTCCACTGTTTTATCTATTGGCCCGTAAGCTGCTTCATACCCTTTTGAAAAGGATCTTGCCCCAATGAGTTTCCGGTTGCAGCTTGATGACTTACAGCTCTTGGCTACCTCACACTCACCTTTCAAGCTACTGGGAATTATACCAAATCCAGTGTCATGGAAATTTTTACTTTCAGGCCAGACACCTGTGTCTAGCAATTCGACAATGACCTCACTCACTGCACTCGACTCAGGATAGACTGCTTGACTCGTGTCAAGTCCTAGAAATTCTGGTGTCCGAGTTTTGTGAAGCTGGTATCATTTCTTCTTGGACTAATAGAACTCCCGACGTCCCTTCGAGTGACTCAGCTTCCTTAGCGGTCAGCCTTGAGGAGAATCCATGAATAACATTGTTGTACGGTATAAATCATGTTAGCGGAGTTTAATACTGATTTAATGGACGAGTCGTACCACTGGAGGTGATCATCAAAACTCAAAGGCATGGAGGACTTGTCCATGTGAACTATGTAAGTCTTCTTCGGGCTGTGTTTCTCTTCTGCAACAGCATATGCATAATAGCATATCAATATTGTAAGCATTGAAACATGCCTGAGCTTCTTTATGGTAATCTTTACTTTGCCTCTGAAATTTCTTCGACTGCAAGTCGAGAAATTTGAAGCAAATTTTTAGCAGTGTCTTTGGTAAAAGAGTTTGGTGAAAAATACGCTAATTTGCCCGAGTGTAGCCCGAGTGAGAGAGAGACGGAGAGATTAGGGAAAATGCTTAACACTTAATTTGGCTTTTATAGAACCTTCTTGGTGAAGGTATAGGAATGGAATGGAATCACTCAGTTGGGAAAAGAAATCTGAATCAAAGAATCTGCTCTCTTGCCAATAAAATTATGTGGCCTAGTAAAGAATCTTCCTTTTTCATGGATTGCTGAATTGATGTACACAACTGTCGGATTCAAATTGAGCTAACTTGATGATGTATATACATCAAGTGATGAGCTAATTAATACTTACTTGATTCTAATAATTCCTCCGTTAAACAAACGGAGTCTCATTTACAAATTTTTGAATTTTTTTTTTTTCAGGATATGATTTTCTTCCATGGTTATTAATTTCTAAATTGTTTAATTTGATAGTGATGAAATGATTGTGAATTTTTGTTGTTATATCTTGGAACATTATATCATTTTATTGTATCATTTTTTTTGGTACATCATGGTATTATATCATAATTAGTAAAAACACACTCTTTATGAAAAAAATAAAAATAAGTAATAAATGCGACTGTTTTTCTCTGGGGTGGGGGTAGGGATAGGTGTAACACCCCCTTCCCGACTAGTGAAAATGGAGACTACGTGTTGTGCTTAAATTTTGTAAAATACTCGCAAACGCACGAATCTATTGTAAAATAGCTTTATGCAAAGTACGAGGTCGATCCCACGAAAATTATTGAATAATTAATTAAATCTAAATTATATTCCATTCTAATCTAATTAACAAAAAGTGATTTTTGGAATAATTGAAACTAAAAACTAAATATAATGAAAATCAAGACTAATAATTAAACTAACTTTTAATCAATGGAAGAAGGTTCTGAGGTTCGAAATCTACAATATTAATTATGTATATCTTACTATTCATTGTCAATTCGGAGTCGCAATTTGAAAACCAATTCAATGCTTTCTCAAGATTTTTCATTTAAGTTCATAAAAATATTTCTTTTTGTAAATTCTTATTTTCAATGTTCAATGTATAAGACCAAAACATTACATGTGTCCATTATTTTGAAAAACAAATATTCTTAGTTCTTAATTAAAATGTTTAAATCGCAACCCGAATTAAATTAAATTAATTGAAATTATTCAAAATACATGATATTATGAATGAAACAATTTAATTACACTCCATCAATAAATAAGAATTATTAACCATTAAAACCAATTAGAAATCAATGATGAATTTCAGCCATATATAATTAATAATGTTTCATCCTACACCTCAAAAAATAAATTTAGCAATACATAATTAAATCAAAAGCAAAAACAGAATAATAAACCATCATGATTATGTGCATTGTTGCAGTTCCGCTGTGATGCTGCTACTTTGCCTTTATTGCTCCTTGGTGATGATTTATGCAAGCTCCTGAACTACTTTATGCCACGTGAATGATGCCAAGCTCCTTGGTGATGATTTATGTTATGATTTCTCGATTTTTGTGCATTATTTGAATGAACTTTTTATTGTTGCTTTTGTTGTGCGTGATGTGATTGCTTCCGTTAATTCCCCTTTGATGTAAACTGCTGACTTCTTTTATAACCCATCCTGTTGAAGTGTTGTAACTTACCAGGAAGCTTATTTTAATTTATCCTTCTATTTCCTTTGCTTTATCTTTTTTTATCCCTTTTGCAGAGTCAAACCCACCTTTCAATACTCAACTCTTGGAACTCTCGTGAGACCCTCATGGCAAAGAATTAAACCTGCAATGGGACTCCTAATTTGAGCTTTTGAATTTCACAACACCTTATTCACCAAAAATGAATCCAATTAGTATAAAATTAATAGATAAATCTATTTTTTAAGTAAAATAAATATATATATATATATATATATATATAATATGTCCACAAATACTCCCAAACCTAAATTTTTGATAATCCTCGAGCAAAAGAAAAATTAAGAAAATAAATAAGTAAAATAAAATCCTAACTAAACCTACGCCATTTTCGTAGGGAACACGATAGTATTTAACGTATACTACAAGCCTTTAAACCTCAAGGTTAACCCAAGCGGACGAGTTTCGTCTCGTGAGGGTTTGCAATGAATACACCCACAAAATTCAAAATTTTAAAATAAATCTTTTTAGAGTTTAACCAATTATGAAATTGAAAGAAAACTTCTTAAGTATCATGAACATTTCACAAAAGCAAGATCAAATTCAAAATCACTCTTTTATCTTTTCAAAAATACTCCATCTTCATTTAAAACACCATCCTTCATAAACTTAATTTCACGTGATGCATGCATGTGTATGTGATGTAACTCTTAGTGGGGACTTTAATCATGAAAATCAAGCAAACTCATTTTTGTTTTTCTATTTTTTTTTTACTTTTTTCATTTTTTTTCTTATTCTTAACTTGTGCAATGTCTATTTTTCTTAGGTTTTTTAGAATTACTCATGTAACAAGTGCTTGACCAATGACTCCCAAACCAGTTGGCTTTAGGACACTAGGTGTAAAGACACCCCTAAGGGCTTACTAACTCAAGTAACAAATGTCACAAAAATAGACTAATCAAGCTGTTTATATCCATAATATTTTTCAGCATGATTTTTTATTCAATGGACATTGAAGTAGTATTTATATTTATTCATTTTTCAACTCTCTTTTTTCTTACAATAAATGTGTTTTACGCTCCATCTCGTTGAATTATTATTTTTTCCCCTTTTTTTTTTAAGATTGCATGACTCATAATTTATACCCCACAACTAAGAATTAGTGCAAATGTGAAGTACAAAAAAAATGCATATGAACTTTAATTTTATTCAAGATGATGTTCCAATCTAAGATTTTGTATCTTATCAAAGGTTCAAGAGTTTTAAATCTTTTAATCATACTCAACGTTTTTAATCTACGGACACTTATTAGAATTAATTCAACTCATAAAAAGTAAAACGATTTTTTCAAATTTTTTTATTTTTAAAAAATTTTAGTTTCCTAAAAAGAAGAAAATCTAATAAATAAATAAAAATATAACAAAAATGTAAAACTAACAAAAATGCAAAACTTCCCCACATACCTAAATCATGCATTGTCCTCAATGTTTCCTTATATACTACCCAAAAATGCACATGTATAAATCCACATATAAAGGAAATAAGTAATAATATAAAAAATAAAAAAAAAGTAAGGGAAATATCACACCTGGATGGTTTCGCACTGCATTCTACCAAAATAAAATCATAAAGAATAACATTAGTACTCACAGAGAATAAAAATAAAATAATGAATCTAAATAACTAAAAAAAACTACATACTAAAAATAATTAACCTACACTAGACACAATTAAAAAAAAATATGGTGAAAAAGAAAACAAATGAACATATCTATAAATTTTATAAAACTTAAAAAACAAGTGATGATAAAATGGTGATGCAAAAGGAAAAAATAATGTGAATTTTTTAGGAATTTTTAGGAGGTCTAGGCAATTGAAAATGGTCAGAATTTGTCTAACAGTTTTGCTTAGAATTGACCTCAAGAAATTTTTCCCTTATATTTTTAAAACATGGAAGAATTGGTACAAATGGATGTTCTAATTTAGTTGACTCTTGTGTAGTGGACTACAATATTTCATTGACCTTATCTAAGTATTCATTCATTCCAGTTTTGATTAAGATGATTTAAGAAAAAGTCTATTGGATCATCCACAACCATAAGTTTATTTTTATTTATTTCTTGGGTCATAGAAAATTCTTGGATCATGTTTAATTCAATATGTTGGTCCACAAAATCACTCGACTATTTTATAGGAATAAGTCTTTCAGGATATAGAGCTTTAGGCTTATAGACTTTTTCAACTGCCTCATTAAATGTGATATGATCAAGTTTAGGTGCAGACTCATAACTCTTAAACACATCATTCTCTAACCATTATGATTTTCTAGATTAACCTCAAACTCATTTTCACAACCATTATGATTTTTCAGATTAACTTCAAACTCATTTTCACCACCATTCTGATTTTCTACTTTAACCTCAAATTCATTTATTATGGTAGATAACTGGCTCACTTGAATTTTTAGATGAGATATAGCTTAATTAGTGTTTTGCATGAAAGCTTCCAAAGTTTTTCTTAATCTTTCCTCTTCTTCGTTCGAAAATTCGTGTGCATATTAAGGTTCTGGATCTAAATATGGATAGGAATATGAATATGAAATCGAAAATTCTTGTACATATTGAGGTTCTGGATCTGAATACGAATATGAAGATGGATAAGGGTTTTGGTTTGTTGGAAAAAATTGATTTACCTAGTGTTCATTAAAGTTTTCATAGGAATCTTGATTGTAAGCAAAACTATTATTCCAACCAAAGTAAGAGTCCATCATCCCACAAATCACAAAAGAAATAGGCAATTAACCACAAAAGTCACACTAAAATAAATAAATAAATAACCTCTAATGTAAAATTAAAAATAAAAATGCACAATTAATAATAATACTAATAAAATAAAATAAAATAATTATAACAAAAAAATGTCCTAACACTGTGTGAATTACAGAAGAACGAGAAATTTGATGTAACTCAATCTTCCAGCAATAACCACAATTTATATTCAACAAAAAGTAAATAATAAAAAAAATCTATGCAAAATGTGCTCTACGTGAGTGAATGCATGAATATGGCAATTAGTTTTTAAATAATAAACTAAACTACAACTAGTAGAATAATTAAACAAAATTTAAATTAATTAATATTTCTAATAATCCCTGGCAACGGCGTCAAAAATTTGTTGTGCTTAAATTTTATAAAATACTCGCAAGCGCACGAATCTATTGTAAAATAGCTTTATGCAAAGTACAAGGTCGAACACGAGGATTATTGAATAATTAATTAAATCTAAATTATATTCAATTCTAATCTAGTTAACAAAAAATGATTTTTGGAATAATTGAAACTAAAAACTAAATATAATGAAAATCAAGACTAATAATTAAACTAACTTTTAATCAATGGAAGAAGGTTCTGAAGTTCGGAATTCACAATATTAATTATGTATATCAATTCAGAGTAGTAATTTGAAAATCAATTTAATGATTTCTCAAGTTTTTCATTTAAGTTCATAAAAATATTTCTTTTTGTAAATTCTTATTTTCAAGGTTCAATGTATAAGACCAAAGCATTACATGTATCCATTATTTTGAAAAACAAATAATCTTAGTTCTTAATTTAAATGTTTAAATCGCAATTCGAATTAAATTAAAACTATTCAAAATACATGATATTATGAATGAAACAATTTAATTAAACTCAATCAATAAATAAGAATTATTAACCATTAAAACCAATTAGAAATCAATGATGAATTTCAGCCATTCATAATTAATAATGTTTCATCCTACACCTAAGAAAATAAATTTAGCAATACATAATTAAATCAAAAACAAAAATAGAGTAATAAACCATCATGATTATATGCACTGTTGCAGTTCCGATGTGATGCTGCTGCTTTGCCTTTATTGCTCTTTGGTAATGATTTATGCAAGCTGCTAAACTACTTTATGCCACGTGAATGATGCCAAGCTCCTTGGTGATGATTTATGTAATGATTTCTCGATTACCGTGCATTGCTTAAATGAACTTTTTGTTGCTGCTTTTGTTGTGCGTGATTGCTTCTATTAATTCCCCTTTGATGCAAACTGCTGACTTCTTTTATAACCCATCCTGATGAAGTGTTGTAACTTACTAGGAAGCTTATTTTGACTTATCCTTCTCTTTCCTTTGCTTTATCTTTTTTTTTATCCCTTTTTGTAGAGTCAAACCCACCTTACAATACTCAACTCTTGTAACTCTTGTGAGACCCTCATGGCAAAGAATTAAACCTGCAATGGGACTCCTAATTTGAGCTTTCGAATTTCACAGCACCTTATTCACCAAAAATGAATCCAATTAGTATGAAATTAATTTAAAATTAACAAATAAATCAATTTTTTAAGGGTAATATATATATATATATATATATATATATATATATATATATATATATATATATATATTTAATATGTCCATCACTGCGCATAAACAAACTCCAAGAAGAATATCAAAATAAAAAAGAAACTTTCTACACACTTACCCTTAAATTCCCTTACAAACCTGCCCAAAAAAAATACAGCATGAGTCAAATGCCTAGCACGAATAAAAAATGCAGAAATAAAAATTGAAATTGAATAACAAAATCAACTGAACCAAACTAAGATTAACAAAATTAACTGAACTGAATAACATAATCTTACTTAATTGAATTGAACTGAATAAACGTAATCTACTGAACTGATCTGATCTACTGAACTGAAACTGATCCACTAAACTGAATTGATTTACTGAACAACTTAAAAGGCTGAATTGAATGGTTGGGTTTACTGAACAACATAAAAGACTGAATTGAATGGCTGAATTGATCTCTGGCGGTACTACTGGTAGTGGTCTATTCTGCATCATTTCCATCATCATGGCTGCGAAAGCCCTCATTGGGTCTTCCTCTCTCTCAACATTATTTCCGACTTCATCTACACGTCGAATTCGGGGTACACGTCTTGGCGGCATTCTCTGTTATTAAACAGAACCTTACATTTATCATTTTGTATATTTTATGAAATTTTACTGATGTTAAAAAAAAAATTTAAATATCCCAATCAAACACATTTGATTTAAACAAACATAACTGCATTTATATTCATATACCACTGTTTAATACATCACGTAACAACCTGTGGCATACTGCTATAAATGCTCATGCATCATCTAGCTGATATTTATCCCCTAAAGAGCAAAAGTGGGGATTTAAACCATCCTACCCTTCTAAGAAACAAAAGTCAGGGTCTAATACTATCCCAAGCAAAAGTAATGGAATTTACAACATACCATTGTCCCTACTATCAACAAAAAGTGGGAACTAAACTGCATCTATTTACAATCATAGTGCTAATAGAATCTACAATCCCCTGAGGATAGCATCCTCATGCTCCTATCTGGCTATCATATCTGTTACGCGGTGATTGATTGTGCGCCTGTGGAGATCCTCCTCCCTAAGATACCTTCGGATCCTATGCCTCATCCTATGAAAGGCAGTGTCAAACACAACGTTCAAACGATCAAACCTGACTGCACGAGTTTGAACTTCCCTCTCAAGTTCGTCCACCATCATGGTAGCTCTATCCAATGCTTCCTCGACACGGATTCTCTCCGCAACCTCTAGGTTAAAGTTGGCCTTCAAGGCCTCATGTTCCACCTGAAGCTCTGCCAGACTCAGCTTCACCTGATCACGCTCCTCTTTCAGTTCAGTTACCTCCCCGGATAGCTGATAAGCCACACTCTTATAGCCATCTTCTAATTCCTGATGGATCTGATTTTGTTCCTCAAGATGCTGAATTCTACCCTCAAGTTCTTCATTCTTAGTGGTCAGCTCTTCTATGATGTCATTCGCAGTCGTGCCCATGCCATTTACATATTCAGCTGACTCCTCAGGTGACGTATTGTCATAATACTGCACCTCCTCATCCGAATCCTCATCGGCAGTCTGTTGCTCTTCTGAGTCATCCTCATTCTGTGGCCTCATTACCCCACCCAAACTGGTTCCTCAATATCCGCCACGTGATCCTCCTCGGGATCCTCCTCAGGTACAACTATCGCAGGCTCCACTGTAGGCTGCTCAATGTGGACAATATGTTTATCCACCACAGTATCTTCCTCTATGTGACTCGGCTCCCCAATCTCAGCCATCATACAGTCACAACAGGGAAAACAAAATAACCGCATGTCAGTACAATAATAAAATATATTCATTGATGAAATGAAAAGATATTTTATCATGTACAACTCGGCTCGATGGTTCCCCACAATTCACCTCCAAACAAAAGTAACTCCAATGAATCTCCTTGATCCATTTCCTAGCGCACTCGATATGAGTATAATACTAAGGTTATAACCTAGGTTTCGTAGATCCTAAAGTTTATAACCTACAGCTCTGATACCAACCTGTGACGCCCCCAAATTCGGGTACTAGTACCTCGAACTCAGTGCTCACGATCTAATACAACTATATCATATACACATCCTAAAACAACACACAATATCTATTGCGAAAAATAAACATATGTTATTTATACAAAAGGGTTAACTGCTAGTCCCAAAGTACGAAACCTTATCAAAAATACATCACGAATTTAATATATACAATAGGATTCGTGTTACATGTAATTAGACTTAAACAAAACGTAACAGTAGATATATAGTACCCCAGCACGTCTACGAGTTTATCTTCCCCTTGCCCTTATCTTTATTTGAACATTCAGGCTTAGCTGCAATAAAATTTCATGACATAGCAAGGGTGAGCAACTAGCTTGCTCAGCAAGTTTTATACGAATAATATGAGGTATGTCATGATTTAATAATAAATGAATGATTCAATGAACTCAGGAAATAAATATCCGAACAATATGATCAATACTCGAATAATGAATAATAATTGATTCATTGAAATGTTGAATGGTCCAATAGGCCATGAACGTCTGTTGAGTAATCAGTCCATTGATTGACCCTCTTAGGTTACATGTCCAGAACTGTACTTGAGGGGATCAGCCTCTCGTACTCTATGTGTATGCATAACATTTATTCTGTATGTATCGTTTATTTGATACTTAGGTTGCTCCCCATTATGGGTTGTTCTTCTCAGTTTAAGAATCCGTACCACCATGGTTTGGATAGCTTTTTAAAATAAATTACACATATATCTAGTCGAACAAGTGGCCTAGACTTTCCTTTTAATTAGTTCATGAATGTAAGAACTTCAAATAATTCGTAATTCAAGAATGGAATATGAATTCAATTGCACCACGTGCGAATAACAATAATATTTAATGTGAAATAATTGGTAATATCAAAACAAGTCAGGGTAACTTGCTCAATAATAATATGAGTAAGGTTAAGGAACTTGCCTGTAAATCGACTTACTGCTAGCTTTCTTAAGACTCAGAAATTCCCTTGAAAGACCTAACATAGACAACATTGGCCTATCAATTAGTGTTTCACGTATTTATTCACGTATACATTCACTCATGCTATTGACTCAGCATTTAAAACACTTAGGGTAAATCACATAGCACATAACCCTACACGTCATTTAATTTCGACTCTAGTTAATGATTTAATTAATTGATACTATTTTTCATAGAGAAATATTAACTACGGTTCCCAGAATATCTCTGTTAGGTTTTATTAAATTCTTGAACAATCCGTTACTCCAAATAATTGACTTGCACTTGCCCTTTAAATCAATTGGTGATTTGTTATTTATCTTACCCTTATTTATTATTTAATATTAAATAATAAATAATTAATTCTCCAACTTATTTAGAACTAAATATTAAACATCATTATTTATCATTTGGTACTAATTAAATAATAAACAATGACTTATATCCTTAAATTATTATTAACTTGATAATAATTTATTACTTAACCTCACTTAGTGTTTAATATTATTTAAATATTAAACCCTTAGTTTATCAATCCTTAATCATTATTTAATATTCATTAAATAATAATTAATTAGTTAATTACCTTTACTTTATTATTTAATACACATTAAGTAATAATTAATTGCCTACTATCCCTTAATTATTATTTAATATTAATTAAATAATAATTAATTAACTTATCATCTTCTCTTATTATTTAGTCTTAAATAATAACTGCTTCATTTATCCTCCTTTAATTATAATTAATTAATTAATTAATTTCACTTATTATTTAATATCAATTAAATAATAGTTAGTTAAGTCATCATCCTTTAAGTATTAAGTAAATAATAATTACTTACTTAAATACTAGTAAAGTTTAGCTTATTAACTTTTAATTATTATTTAATAATAATAATAATTAATTAATTACCTTTACTTATTATTTAAAGATGTAAATAATAAATAATTAACTTAATACCCATAAATTTTTATTTAATCCTGTAATAATTAATTAACTAGTTTCCTTTACTTATTATTTAACCTAGTTAAATAATAATTAACTTAATATCCCTTAATTATTTAATTATGTGTCAATATTATTATCCCTCTAATATTTAAATCACCTAGTGAGGTTAATTAATAACATCATAATTGGTTACCAATATTATTAATTCCCTTAATAATATTAAAAATCTCTTTCTAATATCATTAATCCTGTTAATAATATTTTAATCCTTAATCATTATTATTAATCCTTTAATAATAATTTAGTTGTCAATTAAAATTATTAAAAAAATATTTTATTTCTTTACTATTATTATTAATTATTTAATAATAATTTAATCTATAACTAATATTATTATTCAATTAATAATATTCTAACCATTTAAGAATACCTTAAGCAATTTAATATTAGTTGTTTAATCAGTTGATTAATTAACAATCACTAAATTCCTTTTGTTTACTTTATTTTTATTACTTAATTTTGTTTAAGTACCTAAATAATTAAATTAATCATAACATGCTCCATTTACTGCTCAACCCGCAACACACATGGAAACCATGGACTGGTAGCAGCAAAACGACATAGGCAACGGGCAAAACGGCAGCAACAACTGTGAACTCACAACACAACACAAACGATGTCGCACAAAACACGCCGCAGTGGTCAGCCTGCCTCAGTTCGGAGAAGCCGCAGCTAGTCGCGACGTGAGCAGTAGGTGGTGTAACGCCGACATCGCCCGGAATCAGCCACCCAGCCCAGTCGCAGTACGGCAGCTTCAGCAACGGAACATGAGCAGCATTCATCTTCAGCAGCTTCAGCGCCCAGGTGCTCAGCCCAGCAGCCACACACACCAGCGGCATAATGATGCGGCGACAAGAGCAGCCTGACTCAGCAGTTCCGGCTCAATATGGGCGAGTACACGTCCGAAGAAGAAGAAAAAGAAAGAAGAAAAAAATAATGCGTGGTTACTCCCTTGGGTTATGGCGTACCTAAGCCCAAGTGTACGCCCGGACTTTTCCAAAAGTCTCTTCTAAAAATCATAACAGTTTTCACGCTTTTGATCAAAGAAATTATTTCCAACGATTCAATTCATTTATTTCCAAATAGACATGGATTTAGCAAGAATAAATAGTTAACCATTGATTTTAGTTTAAACCAATATCATTAACCCAGACATTTTAGCAGAGTACACATATCCAGTTTATGTATGTCTTCATTTCAAGTCTATTAGCACGAATCCTTCACAGATTTTAATCACAAAAAAGCTAACTTATTTTTATTAACCAAAATAAAACACAGAGAAAATAAAATAAAAATTTGTAGTTAACCTTTTTGAGGCTGCTTTTCTTTTAGACAGGAAGGTTGATAGCAGGGGATGATCTGGCTCTATTACAGTGTATTAACTTCCTTCTTTGAATGCACCTATCCACTGAGTTCTTTCTTTCTCTTTCTGAAATAACTCCTGAGCTCCCTATTTCTCTTTGTGTTTACTTCGTTTGCTTGGTTGGTGAAAGAATGTAGGAGTATTAAAGAAGGCACAGGCAGCGCATGAAGCAACTCTCCCTCTCTGCTGGGTTTAGCTAATGAAGACCCTACACCCTAAAAGGGTCACCCATTCCATCACTGAGCTCCCCTCGAGCCTCTCAACTTCACAGATGCCCATCTTTATGCCGACAAGCTGTCGTTGCAGTGCAGCCCCTGACTTGTCCTTCCTTCCCTATTGTGCGCTGGAAACAACTCCTTTTTGACCCGCAAGAAATGCCCAAGACTAGTACCTCTATCCCAACTTATTGACTAACGGTTTTGGGGGTGTTTCTTGGATGTTTGGGCTATTGGATTTGGTACTAAGGCTGGGCTAGTTCTTGTTTTACTTTATTTCAATTGATGGCCCAATTGGTTAGTTTAATGACAATTTAGCTTAGGTTGGGTTGCTACACAATTTATTTTGGTTAATTTAAATGTCCAATAGTAACTAATAATTTTATTAATTAATTTACTTAATCTAATTAGACTTGGTATATTCAAATTGAATATTTAATTATCTCAAAATCTTATAAATTTCTTGATATTAATAATATTAGGTTAGTCCACTAATTTTAATTATCCCATTAGTTGGGCTTCCTTTAATTTAATTCTCATCATATAATAATTTACTAATTATTCATACAAAAATTTAAATTCGTTCATAAAATATTCATTTCATTAATATATAAATTCACAATTTATTTATAATGAAATTCAAAAAATTTCGGACATTACATCACAAAACTGGAATGTTGGCCTTGTATGGTAATTAAGAAGATTTGTAATGAACAAGTTAAGTACTTGTATGAATAATAAGAAAGAAGAAGCAAGTGAATTATTTAAGATAACCCAATATGGGAATAATTGTATGTGTAGGTGTAATGATATTATAAACTCGATTTGATGATAAGAGTTAGTTAATGAATTAATTTAATCAAGTCAAAGTACTTGTATTAATATGTGTTAGGGTTTTGTTAAAACAAACCCAAGAATTAGTAAGTGATAATGAATTGTAAACTAATCCAATTTGGTAGCCAATTGACTTTCAAATAATAAGTCTAATTGGATTATGTGGTAAACTAAATGGATTAATTAATTAAAGTCCAAATGTATTTTAACTAGTAGCCCAAGCAATTATACTTGCAATACTTATTGGGTAGCCCAAGTGAATCAATGAGAGAGCTCAAACAAATTAAATGAATGAGCCCAATACATTTAATTTCTAAGTCCAAAGTGGAGCCCAAATGAAGTCAAAGATTGGTCTATATATATATATATATATATATATATATATATATATATATGAATATATGGGATATAAAAATATATGGGATATAAAAATAAAGCCAAATTGGATAATAAAATGGCAATCTCGAATTTTGGGGCCCACATGGATGTAATGCTTGCTTGTTGATTGATTTTTGAGTGCAAAATGGTTCAAGCACCCCCCAACCACCCTAGTCATTCATATGGTCATTCAAAAGGTCTATCAAGTGGTCATTCCATGCATAGTAAGCAAGATTAAGCTCCTAATTGACTAGCATTGGTTGATTAGGAGATGTTAAGTAAGTCTAGAGAAGTTCTATAAATAAGACCATCAACAAGTCTTGAAAAGGTTGTTGGTTCATTTGTTAGTTTTCTAAGTATTGTAGAGAGAGAAGCTCTAGAGAAAAAAATAAGAGCTATACTTAAGAGTTGAAAGTGTGCTACTCATTTTGGGAAAGAGAAGAAGAAGAGGAGTCTAGCTTTAGCAAGAAGGAGATCTCCATTAAAGGTTTAAAAGTGTTTTATCTCTTCCTTAGTTCATTTTTATGGTTTAAATATGTTTTGTATGGTCAAAATATATTTTTAACCGATCAAAAGTTATTTTGAGGCTCTATAAGTCTAAAATTATGTTATATAGGTAGATTCATGGTTTGATATGCTTAAATCATGTTTTGGTATGAGTGGTATGCAAATAAATGGAAGAGAATTCCATATTGCGATTTATCGGTAAAATCCTAGATGGTTCGATCCTAATTTCTTAACAAAACGTTTCAAAAATATGATCGAACCATGAAATACTGTAAAACAAGAAGTTAGGAAGACAACAACACTAAGTTGATGTTATTTGGATGTGTAGAGTTTATTTTATTCAAGTTTGAACCATTAAAACCAAGGATTTGTGAAGTTAGTTTTCACTTTGTCCTTGTGAGTGATTTTAAGCTTAGATCCGTATAGAATTTGGATTTGTGATCTAAAGAGAAGTTGTAGAGGGATAAATTTTAATGAGAATGAACTTAAGAATCACCCCAAAATATTTTGAAATGAAGAAGTTATGGCAGTTTTACTAAAAGAGGTTCGGACAGTCAAAACGAGCGCCGCCAGCGCTCGGACCTTCTGCTTTGAGCGTTGGCGACGCTATAATAAGCCTATAGCCAGCGCCGCCAGCACTGGCCCAGTTTTAAAAAGTCAAAATTTTGATATTTTAAAGTTTTACCAAGTTAGAACTCTAGTTTAACTTGTCGGTTAATGAAAAGTCTAAACGAAACACCGTTAGGGACTCAAAACCGAAGATAAACATGTAAAATGAATGTGTTTGAATATTAAACCAATATATATAAAGTTTATTAGTGACTAATTGGTAGTCAGATGTTTAAAATAAAGAATAAGGTTAACACAATTAAAAAGTTAACTATTGCTATTGTTAGAAGATTATTAAAATATTATAAAATGATCAATAATATTAGTATATGATTAAAAAGTTATTAAATGATAAATAACATCAATAAATGATTAAAATATTATTAAATGGTTAATAATATTAATAGGTGATTAAAATATTATTAAATGATTAATAATATTATTAAAAGATTAAAATGTTATTAAAGGATTAATAATATTAGATAATGAATAAAAGATTATTTAATGATTAATAATATTAGTCAGTTAATAAAATATTATTAAATGGTTAATAATATTAGAATGTGAATAAAATATTATTAAATAGTTAATAATATTAACAAATGAATAAAATATTATTACATGATTAATAATATTAATAAGTTAGTAAAATATTATTAAATGATTAATAATATTAAGTGTAATACCCCAGATATTTTCAAGATTTAAAATAATATCTTAATTGATTTTATTAAAGGTTAAGGTTTAAAACCTAGAATTTGAGAAGTAAGATGTGTAGAAAATGGGTGAACATTTTTTTTAACATAAGGTATTTGTTAGAAAATTAAATGTGGGAATATTTTAACGATGCTTGTAGAGAATTTATTAAGAAAATAAATTCAATTGAAAAGTTGTGACGCCCCCAAATCTAGGCCCACACAGCCCAAACTTAAGTCGTCAAAAGACTACAACAAAATTATTACAACAAAGCACAACGTACAACAATACCGTGTATAATAATACACAACTAAGTCTTCACTATTATTGCCACACTATTTTACAACACGTGAAGACTATGATAGCTATTCCTCGGACCCTCACTCCATCCCCCGGCTAGACCCAGCTACGTTCTCATCTCCTGTTGAAAAATAATGGAACAAAAGGGTGAGCTCAAATAGCCCAGTAAGAAATATCATGACTAAGATAATGACGAATAAATTATCATTAGCCTTCAACAGTTGAGTTCCTGATAGAATACAACAGACTACAAGGTTTATATCAGAAACTGCAGTTAAATTTTTAAACAACGTTCAGATCAAAAATAGCGGCGGAATGAGCAATCTATTAGAAGAATAATGCAGACTATAATGTCCACTCGCTTCTCTTTTTAGTAAAAACATCATCAACTTTTATCACCTGAAATACCATTAGTCATGATAATATAAATTCACAGTTCCTGGTCATAATCATGCAAATCAACAGTTCATCTATGCACTACGGGCCAAAGAGAACTTTCAATATATGCCATAAAAGACACCGAACAGATGTATCGCCTTTAACCTATTATATCGCCTTTAACCTAACATCTGTTCAACAAATATATCGCATCTGTGCCCCCGGCCACAGATAGTACCAGCGGTCATGATTAAACCAGATTCAGCCTTTGGTCATAATCATACCAAACAACAGTTCATCTATGCACTACGGGGCAAAGAGAACTTTCACCACGTGCCATAAAAGACACCGAACAGATGTATCGCCATTAACCTAGTATATCGCCTTTAACCTATCATCTGTTCAACAATTATATCACATCTGTGCCCCCGGCCACAGATATTCACAACAGCTTGATTCTTGATGGTTAATACAAATAACAGTGATACAAATGATGAACAGAAGAAACAAGATAAACAATAAGTATCGGAAGTTTACTTTGTGCATATTCAAATAATGTCCAAATTGTCAACATGATGTGGAGTGAAATTTAAAAATGATATTCAAGATCCATAGCTCAGAATAACGGTTACAGTTCAATAGAAAGGTTCAGAAAATAGGAAGGTTCAGTTGAAATAACGAAGTTCAACTATTATGGAACATATAATATTTTCAGGAATTATAGAAGCAATAATTCCATAATAAGTTTCGATTTAGGAGTATGAAAGAAAATAATATCCCTTACCGTAGCAAGTTCAAGAGTGTAAAAAAAATGACATTTCTTACCTTATCTGGTGACTGGATATTGATAAAAATGAGATTGATCAACCTATATATTTATAATAAAATTAGTAATTACCACATATAAATTTCAAAGTGTATGATAACTCGTATAATATGAATTCTTAAAATTATATATATTTAACATAATTTTTGTAGTATAAAATAACTACTTTTAAATAGTTTTTAAAATAATATTCCAAAATAAATCTTCTAAAGAAAGCTTTTAAAAATGAATCTTCTCAAAGAAGAGTCTTCTAAAGGAAGATTTGTGAATACCGTGAAAAATAGGAATTTATGAAATTACTACTTTTTAATAAAAGACTTACTTGAAAAATTCCTGCACTCCTTTTGGCTTTCAAACTCTCAAAATAACCTTACTATTCTCAGAGAAAACTCATAAAATTCTTATAGAAAAATTCTATGTTTTAGGTGTGATTTTTCTATTCAGCTGAGCAAGCTATTTATAGGAGAAAAGAAGTTACTATGCGTGGTAGGTGGCTGAAAAATTTTCAGCCGAGGCTGCGCAAACGTTTTAAAAATTTTCAATACTTGCACAGTAACTTTGAAATTTTCAAAAAGTGAACAGTAATGAACAGTAACTTCTGTCGGCAGATGAACAGTGACTTTCCCCGAGATGAACAGTAACTTCCGTCAGTGAATAGTAATTTTTCCGGGAATGAATAGTAAACTCCGGTAGTGAATAGTAATTTTTGAAAAATAATAATATTTTTTTTTTCTTTAATAAAGCAAAAATACCAATTAGTAACATGACAACTAAAATAATTCTACCACAGTGATAACGATAATTCAAAATAATGCAACGGCTACTGTGTCGATTATCAGATCAATAATATGAATTACTATGCATTTGTTACTGTGACAATTATTGGTTTAATAATGCAACATGTCGTGTAGTAACAATAATGCAAAATACTGTGTAGCAACAATAATTGAATTGATAATATAAAATATTATGTAGTGACAATTATCGATGAAATGATGCGTAACAGTTACGGTGTCAATAATATGAGACACTGTGCAATACCGTGTGCTACTGTAGAGTACCGCATGCTACAGTAAAATACCATAAATTACCGTATGCTACTATTCTTTTATCACCGGTATTTTAACAGTTAACACCGTTGACTATTTTTATTTAAAAAGGTTACTTATGTCGTTTTCTATATCCGACAAATATTCCGTTGTGGGGTCCACCAATAATTTGTTATTTCGGCGCCGTCGTACGGCACGAATATTCCCCGACCAAACGAATATTCCCCGACAAAGCGAATATTGTCCGACAAAATAAAATTTGTACAAAACTTCCTTAACTTTCAATTTCGTCAATTTAACCACTTACTGTTTCATGAAAAAAAATATATGAAGAAAAATTAATTTTTATATTTCATAAAATTCGGGGTCTTACAACCTCCCCTCCTTATGAAATTTCGTCCCCGAAATTAACGTACCGGGCATTTCAAAGTTATCCTCCTGATTTCCAGATGTCATACTAAACTGTGGTCACAAAATAAATGTTAGTTTAAATAAACTGACTCATCACTTCATGTCCCTATATTCAAATCAACTCATTAGATAATAAAATCTAATTTAGGTAGGACATACTAGTGATTGATTCTATTCGTCTCTCCCCTCCTAGTTCTAACCCCAGATCTCCATTAAAGACCATATCCCTAAGCTCTGATGCCAACTGTGACTCTCATCCCACCATAGGGACAGCACCTCACAATGGTACCTATCAGTTTGCCACCTGTACTATAGGCGTCCCCTACGGAGAGTCTGGCTTCGGTGCATCCCCTTTCCCTAGGAAGTCACCAGCGAGAGGCTCGGGGCTCTTCGTAACCTGGCTCTGATACCAACTGTGACGCCCCCAAATCTAGGCCCACACAGCCCAAACTTAAGTCGTCAAAAGACTACAACAAAATTATTACAACAAAGCACAACGTACAACAATACCGTGTATAATAATACACAACTAAGTCTTCACTATTATTGCCACACTATTTTACAACACGTGAAGACTATGATAGCTATTCCTCGGACCCTCACTCCATCCCCCGGCTAGACCCAGCTACGTTCTCATCTCCTGTTGAAAAATAATGGAACAAAAGGGTGAGCTCAAATAGCCCAGTAAGAAATATCATGACTAAGATAATGACGAATAAATTATCATTAGCCTTCAACAGTTGAGTTCCTGATAGAATACAACAGACTACAAGGTTTATATCAGAAACTGCAGTTAAATTTTTAAACAACGTTCAGATCAAAAATAGTGGCGAAATGAGCAATCTATTAGAAGAATAATGCAGACTATAATGTCCACTCGCTTCTCTTTTTAGTAAAAACATCATCAACTTTTATCACCTGAAATACCATTAGTCATGATAATATAAATTCACAGTTCCTGGTCATAATCATGCAAATCAACAGTTCATCTATGCACTACGGGCCAAAGAGAACTTTCAATATATGCCATAAAAGACACCGAACAGATGTATCGCCTTTAACCTATTATATCGCCTTTAACCTAACATCTGTTCAACAAATATATCGCATCTGTGCCCCCGGCCACAGATAGTACCAGCGGTCATGATTAAACCAGATTCAGCCTTTGGTCATAATCATACCAAACAACAGTTCATCTATGCACTACGGGGCAAAGAGAACTTTCACCACGTGCCATAAAAGACACCGAACAGATGTATCGCCATTAACCTAGTATATCGCCTTTAACCTATCATCTGTTCAACAATTATATCACATCTGTGCCCCCGGCCACAGATATTCACAACAGCTTGATTCTTGATGGTTAATACAAATAACAGTGATACAAATGATGAACAGAAGAAACAAGATAAACAATAAGTATCGGAAGTTTACTTTGTGCATATTCAAATAATGTCCAAATTGTCAACATGATGTGGAGTGAAATTTAAAAATGATATTCAAGATCCATAGCTCAGAATAACGGTTACAGTTCAATAGAAAGGTTCAGAAAATAGGAAGGTTCAGTTGAAATAACGAAGTTCAACTATTATGGAACATATAATATTTTCAGGAATTATAGAAGCAATAATTCCATAATAAGTTTCGATTTAGGAGTATGAAAGAAAATAATATCCCTTACCGTAGCAAGTTCAAGAGTGTAAAAAAAATGACATTTCTTACCTTATCTGGTGACTGGATATTGATAAAAATGAGATTGATCAACCTATATATTTATAATAAAATTAGTAATTACCACATATAAATTTCAAAGTGTATGATAACTCGTATAATATGAATTCTTAAAATTATATATATTTAACATAATTTTTGTAGTATAAAATAACTACTTTTAAATAGTTTTTAAAATAATATTCCAAAATAAATCTTCTAAAGAAAGCTTTTAAAAATGAATCTTCTCAAAGAAGAGTCTTCTAAAGGAAGATTTGTGAATACCGTGAAAAATAGGAATTTATGAAATTACTACTTTTTAATAAAAGACTTACTTGAAAAATTCCTGCACTCCTTTTGGCTTTCAAACTCTCAAAATAACCTTACTATTCTCAGAGAAAACTCATAAAATTCTTATAGAAAAATTCTATGTTTTAGGTGTGATTTTTCTATTCAGCTGAGCAAGCTATTTATAGGAGAAAAGAAGTTACTATGCGTGGTAGGTGGCTGAAAAATTTTCAGCCGAGGCTGCGCAAACGTTTTAAAAATTTTCAATACTTGCACAGTAATTTTAAAATTTTCAAAAAGTGAACAGTAATGAACAGTAACTTCTGTCGGCAGATGAACAGTGACTTTCCCCGAGATGAACAGTAACTTCCGTCAGTGAATAGTAATTTTTCCGGGAATGAATAGTAAACTCCGGTAGTGAATAGTAATTTTTGAAAAATAATAATATTTTTTTTTTCTTTAATAAAGCAAAAATACCAATTAGTAACATGACAACTAAAATAATTCTACCACAGTGATAACGATAATTCAAAATAATGCAACGACTACTGTGTCGATTATCAGATCAATAATATGAATTACTATGCATTTGTTACTGTGACAATTATTGGTTTAATAATGCAACATGTCGTGTAGTAACAATAATGCAAAATACTGTGTAGCAACAATAATTGAATTGATAATATAAAATATTATGTAGTGACAATTATCGATGAAATGATGCGTAACAGTTACGGTGTCAATAATATGAGACACTGTGCAATACCGTGTGCTACTGTAGAGTACCGCATGCTACAGTAAAATACCATAAATTACCGTATGCTACTATTCTTTTATCACCGGTATTTTAACAGTTAACACCGTTGACTATTTTTATTTAAAAAGGTTACTTATGTCGTTTTCTATATCCGACAAATATTCCGTTGTGGGGTCCACCAATAATTTGTTATTTCGGCGCCGTCGTACGGCACGAATATTCCCCGACCAAACGAATATTCCCCGACAAAGCGAATATTGTCCGACAAAATAAAATTTGTACAAAACTTCCTTAACTTTCAATTTCGTCAATTTAACCACTTACTGTTTCATGAAAAAAATATATGAAGAAAAATTAATTTTTATATTTCATAAAATTCGGGGTCTTACAAAAGTGAAGGTGATTATATTAATATATATACCTAGAGTTGAGTTTGTTAGTCAAACAAGATGATGTGTGAAGTAAATTAAGTACTCAATTAAACTAATAAATTAATTAGTTTAAAAATGGAGTAAGAAGGAAAGACATAAAATATAATTAATTAAGTTAATTATATTAGTTAAGGTTTAAAGTTATTGTAAAGCTAGAATGATTGTCTAGAATGACAATATTAAAAAGTTAATTGATTAAGTAATTAACTTAATTATTAAGTTGTGGTATAGAGTCCAAGTAATTTAATTACTACTAGTGGACTAGCCCAAAAGGATTATATGTGTTATCCCAATATGGGAATATTTACATGAAGGTGGGTACTTAAATAAGAGAGCCCAATGAAAGGTAAACTATGTAGCCCAAACATTTAAAAGTCCAATGTCGGTCAAAGTGTTGAGAAATATTATTTAGTATAGAGAATTAATCAATGTAGGATTAATTGAACAACCCTAGTTGGTAGATAAGAGAGAGCATTAACCAAACGTTGGTTAATTGCTAGGTAAGTAAATATGGTGATGAGAATTAACTATGGATAAGTTAATTATGTAACCCAGTGTGGTAGGATAATTAAAGGTAAGTCTAATTGGATTATATTTTAAATCCAAATGAGTTATTAAACTAGGTCAATTAAGTTTACCTAGTAGCCTATGTAATTAATTTAATTACTAGTCCATGTGAATTATTAAATAAGCCCAATGCTTATTTTAATTAAAGGTAGCATAGTTATGTAAATGCTAGCCCAATGTATGATATAAATTGAGCCCAAACAAATTAATTGAATGAGCCCAATATAATTTAATTCTAAGATCCAAAGTGAAGCCCAATAAGTTTGTATAGGTGAATATGTATACATATATTGGTGTATATATATATATGGATACTTATATAATTATATAGGACTTAAAAATAAAGTCAAATTGGATAAATAAATGGTCAATCCCGAATTTTGGGGCCCACATGGATATAAAGCAAGCTTGTTGGATGATTTTGGAGTGTAAATTGGTTCAAGTAACCCCCAACCACCCTAGTCAATCAAAGGGTCAATCAAAAAGTCTATCAAGTAGTCATTTCATGCATAGTAAGCAATATTAAGCTCCTAATTGACTAGCATTGGTTGATTAGTAGATGTTAAGCAAGTCTAGAGAGGTTCTATAAATAGAATGTTCCATCCATTTGCTAGGTTTGTTAGTCATTTTGCAAGAACTCCTAGAGAGAAAAGAGAGAGTATTCTAGATAAAAGCAAGCAAGCTTTGGGAGATTGATGATCCACTAAGGAAAATTACTAGAGAATGATCAAGGTGGAGTCACAAGCCAAGACCATGTCAAGAGGAAGGAGAGCATCCATGTCTAAAAGGTTAAAAAGTGCTCTAAACTTTATTTAGTTCATTTTTGTAGTCTAGATATGATTTGAACGGTTAAAATATATTTTTAACCGATCAAAAGTTATTTTGATGGTCTAGAAGTCTAAATCTATGATATATAGGTAGATTCATGATTTCATATAGTTAAATCATGTTTTGGTATGAGCGGTATGCTTAAAAATGGTAGAAATGTTCATATAGATTTTTACCGGTAAACCCTAGTTGGGGTTGTGATTTATAGCCTTTCATTTTGAAAGCTAGAGGTTGTGTATGAGATTTTCTTCTTTGATATGGTAAATATATAAGTTAAGAACAAAACTTAGTTGGTATAATGTTCATATGAGTTGTTATGGCTAAGATATGATTTTTAAAACTAAGGGTTGTGAAGTTAGTTTTCACTTTTCCCTTGTGAGCCATTTTGAGTATAGTTCCGTTTGGAATTTGGATTTGTAATATAAAGAGAAGTTGTAGAGGGGGGAATTCTAATGAGAATGGACTCAAGAATCACCCTAAAATATTTTAAAATGAAGAAGTTATGTAAGTTTTAATCAAATGAGCAAAAGTTGAAAAATATGAAAATGGCATTTCTGCATATTCTGCAACACAAGGGTCGGGGCCCTTGGTACTGTTCATGAGCAGTGTGGTTTTTCGTCCGGGTCGGGTCGGTTCGGGTCATTTAAGTCCAAAATGGATAAAAATGCTTAAAAATTAATATAATTAATTTGGGACCCAAGTTTAATAATTATTTATTATTTATAATAAATAATAAATAAATAAATTAAATAAAAGCTATTATTATAATTAATTATTATTTAATTGATAGTAAATAATAATTAAAGCAAGTAAATACAATAACTAATTTTTTTTATTATATAATAAATAAAGAAGGATATGAAGTTAATAAAATAATTATTTATTATTTAATTAATATTGAATAATAAATAGTTAATTAATATTAAATAATAAATAGCTAATGAATTATTATTTAAATGATATTAAATGATAATTAAAGAAAGATGAAGTTAATAAGGTAATTATTTATTATTTTAATAAATAAGGATAATTAGTTAATTATTATTTAAAGGATATTAAATGATAATTAAAGAAAGATGAAGTTAATAAGGTAATTATTTATTATTTTAATAATTAAGGGTAATTAGTTAATTATTATTTAAAGGATATTAAATATTAATTAAAGGGAGATAAAGTGAATAAAATGATCATTTGTTATTTAATGAATATTAAATAATAAATGGGGTTAATTAATTAAGAGATTATTATTTAAATAATCATTAAAGGATTTGAGGATTGTTAAAGGATTAAATATGTAAGTAACTAAAATGTTATGAAATGAGTACTAACATTAGTATATGATGAAAATGTTATTAAATAATTAATGACATTACTAAGTGATTAAAATAATATTAAATGGTTATTAATATTAATAAGTGATATAAATATTATTAAATAGTTAATAATATTAATAAGTGATTAAAATATTATTAAAGGGTTAATAATATTAATAAGTGATTAAAATATTATTAAAGGATTAATAATATTAATGAGTGATTAAAATATTATTAAATGGTTAATAATATTAATGAGTGATTAAAATATTATTACATGGTTAATAATATTAATAATAGATTAAAATATTATCTATGGTGAATAATATTAGTAAGAGATTAAAAATATTATTAAATGGTTAATAATATTAATAAGGGATTAAAATATTATTAAATGATTAATAATATTTGAATGTAGTTATATATTATCAAAAGTAGATAATATTTTGAGGTATTTGGTACATTATTAAATGTCCAAATCATTAAGAAGAAAGTTTAATTGACTTAAACCAATGTAAATAGTCATTTGTGACTAATTTAGACAACTTATTAAAAGCGGGTTGTACGAAGATCGTATAGTGTTTTTGTCCGGAACTTAAGGGTTCGTTTGTTGGACATCTTAAGAGTTAATAATTTAAAGTTAGAGTCTTATATAAAGGCTAAGTAATAGTCATTATATCTAATGATTATTTCAATTTCCTATATAAATTGTAGGTTGAACGAAAGACGCAAATAAGCGTAAATGGTAGAAGCGAATCAGGCAAGTTTTTCAGAATGTGTTGCATTATGTGCATGATTTATAAGTTTATTATTAAACTGTGAGTTGCTCATACGTAGTTATGTGCAAAGATGTTTTAATGTGCATTTGTGAAACAAATTGACTTGAACTGTTGATATGTGGTAGTTGATTTAAGATAATTGTTCTCATTGCACTGTATGTCATGATAGATACTAGACATGAAGCGTAGATTAAATGCGAGGCATGTTATGCATGAGATATGTATGTACTGCAAAGGATAGTATGCATGAAGCATGAAGCATGATTGAACTGTTTTACGTGTTATGTGAAACTATTAGACTTGCTGAGCCGTCGTGCTCACCCTTGCTTAAAACAAAACATTACAGAGTAGCTTGAAGAAGCCGATTACTTCGGTAGAGGCAAAGATGAAGATTGACTAACGAGTCATCAAGATTGAAGCGTAGGTGCTTTCGTAGTAAAACCTTGGGATAGATTAATTCATTTACTTATGTAAGTATATATGAAGAGATTATGTTTTGTTGTGCTATAGATTAGCAAACTTAAAATGTTAAGAGAACATTTACATATTATTTTTAATATCATTTTCAGACGTTGTCCTTTATGTATAAGGATAATAGGATGGTGTGATTGAGTCATTATGCATATGATCTCAAAGTGGTAATAGGATTTTAAAGATTGCGATTCTGGAATAGAAAGAGATGATGTAAAATTGTAAATAAATGATTATTTAGCAATTATAATATTGTTGTAATTCATGAACAATAAAGAAAAGTAGTACTAGTGTTGAACTGGATCCGAGGTTAAAGAAATCCGGATTTGGGGTCGTCACATTAAGGAATGATTAAAATATTATTAAATGGTTAATAATATTAATAAGTGAATAAAATATTATTAAATGATTAATAATATTAGTTAAGAATTAAAATATTATTAAATAGTTAATAATATTAGTAAGGTTGTAGAATATTATTAAATGGTTAATAATATTAATAAGAGGATAAAATATTATTAGATGATTAATAATATTAGCATAGTATTTGAAATATTATTAAACGATTAATAATATTATTTTGAGTGTAAAATATTATTAAATGGACAATAATATTTATAAGTTATAGAAGATATTATTTGATAAATAATATTATTTGAAGAGTAAGACATTATTAATAATGTTAATATATGATTGAAATATTATTAAATGATTAATAATATTAACAAAGGATAAAAATATTATTAAAGGATTAATAATATTATTAAAAGGGTAAAATATTATTAAATAATTAATAATATTTATAATTGATTAAGATGTTATTTGATAAATAATATCATTGGGGTTAGTGTAAAACATTATTTAATTAGTAATGTTAAAAAGTGTTTGAGATAATAAAGATATTGAAAGGATTATTAGATGGTTAATAATATTGAGGAACTAAATGATTTATTGAAATAACAAATGGTTAAAATATTATTAAACGATTAATAATATTATTTGTGGTATTTATATATTATCAAAGGTGATAATATTATAAAGCGATGAAGTGATAGTTATGTGATTTAAAATATTATCAATGGATTGATAATATTATTAAGAGTTTTAAGGTTATGATTAAGTGATAGATGATTTAAGATATATATGGTAAGGTTATTAATGTTAAATAAACATGTATATGTTATGTTAATTAGAGGATCAATGTTGTTGAATATTAGGTCACCCAAAGGAGGTATTTTAAGTTGAATAGCGATAGTCAGCGAAACAGACAAGTTTCTCTGAACCTTAACTTGTATTTATTTGGCAAGTTATTTATGTAGAAGCTGGAATTTATTTCAAAATGCATGATGAAATAATTATTAAGAATTATTTCATATCTATATTATTATTGACGATCGCACTTATGTGCATTTGCATAACTGTTCACGATATGAACTATTTAAAGAGAAATATCTATGCTATTTGTTTCAGCTAGATATTGCATGTGTTATTATAACTGTTCTTGTTATGAACTGTTTTAAGTGAAGGTTCTATGCCAATTGTTTCGGCTAGATCATATACGTTTTAAATTCATAAATCTGAATATTATTGAAGTTAGTCCAAACCATATTGCGGTGGTGCGGAATCTGATGGGATAAGCTGAAATGAATAGAGCATTATGAGCGGATAAGCTTACGGTCGGATGGAACATTCCCTATCAAAACGAACTGGATGGTTATATTGTGCACTCTATAAACGTACGATAGGCTGATCACCTAGAGTACCCATCACCGGATATTACAATTGAAATGATTGTTAATATTCAAAACGAATTAACAGTCTTCTGTCTACATGGTATTGTAAATACTCAAAATGTATGTTCATGGTCTTGTGACCATTTCAGCATGATGAAGCAGTATGTTAAATCAATTGAATTTGTTATTCAAAATTGCATGTCTTCACAATTAGTGTATATTGTTGAAGTTTCCAGAGCTAAATCTTTTTCATTCATGATATATCTTTTATTGTTTATTTAAACTTGCTAAGCAAAGTAGTTGTTCACCCTTGCTATATCATGAAATATTTTCAGTTAAGCCGAGTGATCTAAGGAATATCACAGGAAAGGAAAAATGAACGAGTAGAAGTAATTAGTTCGTACTATATGTGTAAACTTTTTGAATTATAAGGTAATGATGATGTATTAAAATTAGTGGAACCTGGGGTTGAAGGTACGTTTTGTAATAAAATTATGTATGTTTTCCGCGAGTTATTGAAGTTTTTGTTTATGAATGTTTGTTAAGTGATGAATAGTGGGCACCGAACCCGTGGTTCAAGGGACCCGGATTTGGGGGCGTCACAGAAACAATATTCGAATTTCTAAATAAGGAGCAAAACGAACGAATTAAAATTAAAGGAATATCGCTAAACGAGTACGAAATCCGTACATAAAATAAGCAATGTAATACCCGAAATTATATTACAAAACTGACTCGTCAAATTCCTTTCGTCGGAACTAATAAAGGAACAAATAAATAATACATTAATAATTGATTAAATTTTACACATTTTATTTCTCTTTAAAGAATCTGAAATCCTCTGTTCTAAACAAAATTATACCTAAAGTTATAAATATTCTGATCCTAACAATATATAATATATTAATAATTAACAGCCTTCTTATCTCTTCCAAAATACATTTAAGTATATTTGCAAAAATATTCTTTTTATTTTTAATTATTTTATAAATAAATAAATTTATTAGTAGTAGTAGAAGTAGTAGTAGTAGTAGTATGTCAAAACTCTAAATTGCAAAAATAATAATTTAGTATCCCAAAATGCTAATTACCAACAAAGATATACCAAAAATATATATATTAACAAACTAAATAACATACAAAAGTTAAAGTTACAAAATTAAAAATAATACAAAAAATTAAATAATTACACAAAGAAAGAAATATAAACATTTCCGAAATTATGAGGTTCGTAACCCGTCTACGTCCTCATCACCGAAATTTTTAACTAAGGATGTTTTTACCAAAAAAGTCCTCTCACAATAAAGTTCTCTCACACATGGGAGTGTAAGGCATGAAAGATGGTTTAACATTTAATTGATGTGAGACTTTTAAAAAATGACCGTTGATGTGGGACGTTTAAAAAATGACCGAGTATTACAGTAGGGGTAGGGGCGGGGGAGAGAGTATCTTTTTGAATGTTAATCAACCATACTGAGATGAGTGATTGAAACATAATACACGGGTAAACAGTTAACTCATATTTAAGAGTGCACATTATGTGACAAATGTTTACACGGCCATATGTTTATTTGTGTCTCAACTTTCAGTAGGCCATTCTTGTGTTTGAAACTAGTTGTCACCAATCAACTTGATGTTTTGTTCGTAAAATGATGCACTCTCTATGAATCAAGAGTCAATTTTGCCATTCTTTGCACCAGTATTAAGAAGATACTGGTGCAAAGAATTGAAGCAATTGTCACTGTTGTGATATACTGCTTATATTTAACAGAATAAGCCCCAATGCAAAGTTTACAAACTTGATATACTTTCATTTCATGTTTATTCCTAAATTTTTTGAGTGTTTAGCTTACTATATTGATCATATCGATTGCATGATAATGAATTGTATCGTTAAACTTGTCAACATTCGTGTCATCATATTGACTAGTGACTAGCTAGTTGAATTAATAAGTGGAATGAATTATTTTTTGGAAGCACATGGTGGACGAAAATCATTAGATCGGATGGATGGGAGCTGAACGGAAAGAATCTTGCCAGACGCACCATTACCTTGCCATCCATATTTCGTAAATGGGAGCAACTTAAAGTCTTTCTGATTTGTGGCGGGAAGCATGCGTGTTCTAGGGATACATTCGCTTAGGGAGAAGTTTAGGGAAGGGTTTAGGACTTAATTCTTATTAAGGGGTACACTCGAAAGGTACCAGTTTAGTATAATGTTTGAACGCTTTTGTTTTGAAAAAAATATGAATGCAAGTATAATGAATGATAAAATTAATTTTAACAATTTTTCAAGTAGAATGGTTAAATAAATCTCATACTCTATGCGAGTCCTTACAATAATAAGAAAATAAAAATTGCATAATAACAAATATAAAGTATAAACTCACAACACAAAATTTCGAATTAAAATATAATGATTTCATTGACGACATTTTGATAATTTGGTAGGCAACTAAATTGGGAAATCTTCCAACTTTAGAATTAAGTAATTATAACGTGAAACTATATATAGAAAACAACTGTCTTTCTATCATATAATTAACAATTAGGTGGTTAGTAATTTCTCTTTAAACTCTAGCAAGTCTTTGTTATGGGTTGCGCAATTAACAGTACGTTGGAATCTTGAGTCATGGAGAGAGATTATCAGATTGTCCAACACTACAAGAAAATCGTATAGTTCCGACGGAATTATTTCTGACAAAAATATTTCCGTCGAATTTAAATTTTTTCCGACCGAATATTTCATCAAAAATAATTCCGTCGGAAATATGCCGATTACAGTGAATTGCAATAGTGCCAAAGTTTCCCGCGCTGTGAAAATATATTTTCGCCGGAATTTTCGTCGGAATTAAACTTCAATTCCGTCGAAAATTACGCCAACTATAGTGTTGCGTGTTGGCGCCAAAGTTCCCGCTTGTGAAAATATATTTCCAATGAAAGTTCCGTCGAAAATAAACTTCAAATTCCGTCGAAAGTACGCCAATTATAGTGAATTGTGGTGGCTGCAAAGTTCCCGTCTGTGGGAATATATTTTCGATGAAAGTTCCGTCGAAAATAATCTTTAATTCCATCAAAATAAAACTTATGTTCTTTAATAGACCGAACCAGCTACTTCATTTTTTCTACTCTCTTTTGTTCTCAAGCTGATGCGGTGGGCTTCCATCTTTCTTATTCTATCTCCCCTGTCGTCCACACCTATGTTGGTAAAATTGATGCATCTCTCTCTCTCTCTCACACACATACTCACAAACACACAGATATATATAGTTTACAGTTTTGGAGTCGTCTTCCTTGAACTTATCATAGGTTGCAAAGCTATTGATAACAACAGGAATCATGGAGAGCATAATCTTGTAGCATGGGTAATTATTTTTCTACTAATATCATTTTTTTATTGAATTCTTCATTGGGACCTCTCTTCTATGTTTAACTTGAGAAGATGCATGATAGCATGTTTATTGTGTTGAAAACAACCTCTCTTTCCCGTTTCCTTTATTTTGTGCAACATGGATCGCAGGAAGTTCCCAAAGATGGCTGGCCCATTTTTGCAAGGTCGCGAGGACTCTATCAAGCGCTAGCAGTTGCAGCCATGTGTTTGCAAGAACAGGCTGCTACAAGACCTCTAATTGGGGATGTGGTGACTGCTTTAACATATTTAGCCTCACAAACTTTGACCCAAATGGAAGAAATTATTTTCTTCCGCTGTATATTTTTTTTTTAAAAACTAAAAGTTATTTCCGACAGAAATTTCGTCGAACATAATCCGTCGGAAATAAGTTATTTCTCACGAAAATTTTCTTCGAACATTCCGTCGGAAATAACTTCGTATTCCCGACTAAATTTTGGACGGAAATAATCCCGATGAGCTTATTTACGACCGAATTGCTGACCGAATTTTTCGTCGAAAATAAGGTAATTTCGACGAAATTTGTTTATTTCCGACGGAAAATTCCGTCGGAGATAAACTTTTTTCTTGTAGTGCAAGGCAAGTTATAAAACGTATAATTTTAGTACTACAATGGTACAATTAATCTGTCTTTGCATATAGTTGTGATTTGTGAGCAAGAATTTGTGTCTATCTTGATAAATTATTGATGCTTTTTTTTCTTATTCAGCAACCTATGCGTCCTTCTTTCCAAAAGATTGTCTAGATTTTTAAAAGTTAATTTGAGATATTTTTAAAAATTAAAATTGACATAATTTATTTAAATTTTTATATAAATAGTAGTACTTTTTAAATTATTTATAATATTCATAATTGTATCGATAAAAATTACTAAATAAATATATCTCAATTTTTTTTATTAATTTTTTATTTTTCTTTGCTAATTTGGCAACGTGATTATCATCGGTTTGGCTTCTTTCAACAAACTAATAATGCATGGTTTAAATTGTTTGGAACCCACGTGGACTTTTATCTGCAGAGCTTAAGTTGTGGAAGGACCACTATTATAAGATCCACCAGGTAGGAAGCACCAAAAAATGATAGCTAGCGATTATAGTCACTAATTTAGTTTACCTTATTTTTATATATAGTGGAAGTTAAGCAAAACAATATTAATTGTCGTATTTTTTAATGTTTAATGTGTTACATGAAATGTGGTTAATCGTACTTTTTTATATCATTCTTTCAAATTTTATCTTGAAAAAACTGAACAATATTTTTATATATTTTTTTTATATTTTGCCGGTATATATATATATATATATATGTTAGCTGTTTTCCCAACTCTAGGATCAATTAGCTGGAATTATAACCCCACCACTAATATATAATTGTTGATAGTGTATGCATTTTTAAGTAACCTATGTTCTTGACATTATGTGTTTCTTGCTTTTTGATTATACCAACCACTGATTTTTCCCATAAAGAGCTTATTTATAGCAAATCCAAACCAACCAAGGTTTATTTAAATGAAAACTAAGTTTGTTCCCTGCACCATGTACGTATTGTGTGGAAAATGTATCATCTTCATGTTGTTAGTTGGTAATTACTTGCCCATTTTTAACTTTGGTTTCGAGCTAGCTTATAGGGCTCTTATATTTCATGTTGCACACTCTCTCCCTTTTTTTAATAGTCTTTTTATTAATATTATTATCCAAATATATATATATATATATATATATATAATGCAATTTAAATTTGGTCCGAAGCTCAGGTTGAGGGGTGGGCAGGTTTCAAAGTATTGAGAAAGTTAGTTGCAATGAAGCAAACTATTAAAAGGTGGAAGAAGTATATTATGGGCATGTGGAGGAGTCCATTGCTAAAATTGAAAAAGATATGAATGTGCTAAATCAGATCTTAGATTGTAGGGAATGGTCAATGGTAGAAGGAGAGAATTTTTGGTGTATTCAGCATCTATGTATTTGGTACTCTCATAGTCATATCTTTTTGGATTTGAGGAATTTTTCAAAAATAAAATTTAGCCTTTTGCAAAAAAAAGATTGTCTTCTCAACATAATTTTAGGGTTAGAATTGACAACCAACAACACTGTCATTTAAAAAAATGAGAGAGAGAGAGAATATCAGCCTAGTAATATTTAACTGTAGATAAGATGGAGTAATCAGCCTAGTCTATTCAAACACTTGTGCTTGTAATTGAAAATTTTGTCATCTTTTCCACTTTAAAAAAAAACCAAATTTTATTGGGCTTTTTAAATCTCTCCGGTCATGTCTTCTTCTTTTTTATTAAACAGTCTAATAAATTAAAATTATAAACGGTTATAAATGATAAAAAAAAATTATAATATAAAAAAATAAAAAAGTAATACTTTCAAACAGAATAACAATTAACTAAAAAATGATCAATCGTAACAACATATAGTAAATACCAGATATACTCTTGAAAAAATAATAATAATAACATAATATACAGATCTAAGCAGTTTTTTAATATTAGCAAACAAAGGAATAACCGGCCGTTATGATAACAATACACCCAAATTTGAGCATTTTATTTTTTATAATTTATGCATCGAAAAAAATTTTACGAATAAAAAAAATCAGCTTAAAAAAAAAAAAACTGGGAGAGGGACTCTCCAAAATAAAGAAAGCACCCCTAAATCTAAAAATGAAGGTTAAAGTTTTTATCTAAAAAGTATAAAGAAAAAAGAGAATAAAAGCTAGTAATCAAAACTCCAGTCCTAATCTAGTCTGGTGATTGCACACTTTTATCAATTTAAAGCAAGTCAAATCAAATGTAACGTGTAAATGACTTGTAGCCGTTAATTTTTGTTCTTTTATAACCGTTAATTTTTGTTCTTTTATGATTGTTAGGACTTGGCAGTATAAAAAAATCTCTCAAATGATATCACACCATTATAATTGTTGAGTACATCACTTATACTGTTATCACACCATTACAATTGTTGAGTACGTCACTTATACTTAGTTGTGTCAAAAAATATCATTTTCTTATTCAACGTCACATTATCTTAGACAAAAAATTAAAAACCTCTAAGATTATTATCACATCTAAATGCATCATTTTGTCATTACTTAGATACATTTGTATACATAGGCATTAGTGTAATTGGATCATATGAGGCTTAATCCTCCTCCATTTCAAATAAATAAATAAATAATTTGTAAAATTTACAAATATTAAGAATATATTTTTGTTTGATATATACCCTTAAAAATAAAATGCTATTTGTTTGGGCATGGTAAGATAATGTAATTATGAATGATAATAAATTTGAGAAACATAGCATCATTTTATACAATTATCACTAAGTAGTGGACCCCAATAATTTTTGCTGATGTTGATCCAGGTAGAAGGATGAAGATTGGCCTAGAGACAGCAATTGGAAAACTGAAATTTATAAGATCAATAGCACAGATAATAGAACGTAGAGAAACAAATGTAAGTAGGAGAAAAAAACAACTAGTCTATATTTTTCATTGATTTAATTTATCTTTCTTTATCAAAGTAATCTGTAGTCTAATTTTACTATTTAACTACACGTCTTGGTAATATATTGGCATTAAGAATCCAGAAAATGTGATGTATAGAATAAGAACCAGTAATAGGTGTCATAGTCCTGCTCTAAAGATAAAAGTTAACCCGGGCAATTGAACAACAGAATGCACAAAACAGGAACATTTATTTATCTTACCGCAATATCATTGCCACCAAGATATACAGAAACTTCATATATACATTACATGCAGAACACGAGAATAAACATAGTTACAGAATTTGCAACATCGGATAATAATAATAATAATAATGAGTAATACGTGTTAATGTAAACAGCACAAGCACACTCCTATACTTGGCGGCATAATTAGCCTTGTTTTAGGTTAAGCAAGTCCAGAAGAATGTCCTCTGTGGTTTTCAGAAATCAAGCAGCATGAGAAATTTGCTTGTCGTTATTTATCCTGAAAAGCATGAAGCCAGTCATAGAAAGGTAACTAGAGCGGCAAAAAACTTTTCAACATGTCGAATATTCAAGACTTCAAGTTGAGGTATTATTTTCTTTCCCCTCGAAATTCAATAGATCGGGTAAGTTACTATTAGTAGTACGGGATGCACTTTCCAATCAACCCACAATAAAATATATGGTAATGTTTGACCTCCCACAATAAAGATAATAGCAAATAAAGGGGCAATAGTAATATAAATATAGATAATACTATTGGAAAATGTTCACTCAATCGTAAGTATTCTTTACTGGAGGAAAATGATTCATCATCTATCGGAAATGTTCACTCATTGCTGATTTTATATTTTATTTTTGGTAAGTATAAATATATTCAAAGCACCAAGGTGGTACCGCTTGTCTGACATTTTCAGTATCTAAAGTATGGCATGCGGTTAGAGAAAATTAGATTGTTTTTAATCCTAAAAAGCACAAATCAAAAGCAAGCGAGGAAAGATCCCTTAGTTATAGAATGGTTTCGTGAACCTGTATCATTGCCAGCAAAAATGAACTTCATAATTCAAAAGAAACTCCAACCAACTACCTTAATCCTAAACTGGTTAAGCTAGATGAATCCTTTTCCTCCAGTTTGCTCATTCAAAATTCATATTCTCAGTTATGTTCATGGATTGTGCAACAGATAAAGTATTCTAAAAATAAAATAGAATATAGATTATAGAACTACAACGTAGCTCTTTCCTGTGTTAAAAAAATCTAAAAGTCCTAGCTGGACTTTCTTTCTAAAGTTTTTGTTGAAAATGCCATTTCCTTGTAATCTGTCCCCAATGACTAACAATACTCTGAAATAAACGTTTGAGTTGCTCCCAGACCTGAAACTGTCTCAAGCTAGTTCAAAAGTTTAGGAAGAACCCAAATCTTCAAAAATTAATTCGAAGAGTATCAACCCCATTCTGTTAGAATATAAGGAGTAAGGAGTCTCAGAGCAGAAGATCTGTCTTATGTTCCGTAAAAGATTTCATCAACAGGATGCTTTTTTTTTAAGTGTATTTCAGTTAAATATCTTATCCATTCTAAGTTGAGGAATAGTTGTCAACAAGCACAAAATATAAAATCCATATATTTTCTTCTTCATCATTAGATTCAGTAAAGTAGCTGGCAAAACAGAATTTATGTAGCTGGCTCCAAACCTTTAGGATTTGTTTTTGTATTCTAGTTTAGCAATATGTAGCATGAATATTGGTAAAACTCATTCTGCTACAAAATAAATGGATGATATCCACCAAAGAAAATTTAATCACAGTTGTATAATCTACGAGACAAGTAAAAAAATCCCCAGGATAACAAAATTCAACAAGATCAAATTGCAAATCATACCACATCTGAAGAGTTTGAGCCCCCAGTCAGATCGCTTCCATCTTCACCAAACTTCTGTTCGAGATTCCTGGAAAAAGGGAAAAGTGCAAAGTAAAGGAATTTAGACAACCAAATAAGAAGTAATTAATAAGAAGTAGGAGATTCAACATTGGCACACTGCAGGTTAACCAAGATAAATAACACCAAAAATAAAGAAAATTATGACTTACATTATCATAGAATTTGTTTGTTTGTTCAGAATTGTGCTTAAATTGGTCTCAGGAACACCAGGTTGTGCAACTCCCGAAGAATTTGGTTTGCCATCTACCTACGGAAGAAACAAATTCAAATATTAAGACCCACATTCTCTGTAGCATGCGTAAATGAAGAAATTAGAAAAGCTTTGTAATCTTGAAAAGCAGTACACTTACAGCATGAGGGGCTTGCATCCATCCAGGATTTTTATCCGAAAGAAGGCTTACATACTGCTCCATAGCCACCTCTGGACTCATGTTCCCTAGCCTTTGCCACGCATTCCTTGCACAACGTAATCAGCTCTCCATCACTCACACATAGCAGCTTTCAACCCTGTTATATAACTAATAATCAAACCATACCCTGAAACTTGTTCAAGGGTAGGTCTGAGATGTTCTGTACATTCAGTCACCTTCCTTAGATCCACAAGTTCTTCTTTTAAAATACTATCTGAGTATTGCAACTTTCCTATATTTTATCAATAATATTATGAACGATTTACTTTCTACATTGTTGATTTAGGGCCTGGCAATGAATAAGAGCATGAGTGGTAGTAATAAAAATTAACTTCAACATCTCAACTACAATGGCAAAAGAAGTTGGAGGTCAAATTGCCTGAAGCTTGCAAATGAAATGGAAGGGCATTGTAATTTTCTACAGGACATCATTGTAGACCGACTTTGGTATTGGAGGTGCCAAGTTGCATATATTAGGCTCGGGATAAAACATGACATAGTTGTAGATCATTCTCAGCTTGTCAGCATTCATATGGATAGCATATAACAAAGTAAATTTTTCTACCATGACATCTCTAATCTTTTACTTTTATGTTATGAGAAATGTGCTATCCAATAATAGTTATTGAAGTTCATCTAATGTAACTTCATCTTTGGCTGCAACAGTTGATGTGTTTCCTAGTAGAGTTAAACTTGTCATTCACAACATTGTTTAGATTCTTAATCACTTCTTTTCTTTTCTTTTTAAACCTCAGCCTCTACATTTCAGTTAAGCACATTTCACTAGGTCAGACAATTAAACAAGCAGAAAAATCAAATATCTAGTATTCCAACCATTAAACATAGAAACACATAGGAAAGTTTAATACCATTTAGCACGGGCAGAGACCTTTAGAGCCATGGGCTGAGCCTCATAACAAGGTCCTTCCATGGCAACCTTATGAAGCCCATACAACAGCATCTGCACATCACCACTCAAATTCAACGACCTATCATCCTTTCCCCCATAGTGAACATAGTTTGTGGCGGCAGCAAACACCTTCTCCAAGTCACTCCTCTCAATCCCCTCCCAATCATCATCCTCGTCACTCACCAATCCCTTGCCTTCTTTCTTCCCTTTATCCAGTTCCCCTCCAATTCCAGTCCCTTGATCCTCACTAACCTCCAGAACCCTTTCCTCTCCACTTTCATCACCAACAACACCCTCACTAGCAAATATAACAATCATCTCATTACCACTCCCTTCATTTTCAATCTTTTTTTCTTCAACAACTAATTCGTGTAAGGCAGTAGTCGCTCTCTTTTCTTCCACTACCGTTTTCCCAATCCTGTCCTGTGCATCCAATTCATTCAAAACTCTAACCTGTGCAATTTGATCATGAACCAAACTGACACTCTTCTCATCAACATCCTCATTTACATTCTTTTCACCCACAACAACATTCATTATATTCCCTTCCATCACATTACCCTCACTCTCACTCTTTTCCTCAACCAGTTCCTCCAAGACCCTATACTCTCCACTTTTATTACCAAAAAAATCATCAATAGCCAATTCCACCCTTTTATCATCACCAGCCTCTTCATTTTCATTCTTCTGTACACCAATTAATTTATCCAAACCAGTATTCACTGAATTTCCATCATTTATTCTACTCTTACCCTTTTCCTCAACAATCAATTCCTCCAAAACCCTAACCAGTCCACTTTGATCACCAATCACATCAGCAATATTTAAACCCCCAATTTTCTCATCGTCAACCTCTTTATTCCCATCCTTTTCTTCAACAATTAACTGGTCCAAACCAGTATTTACAATATTTCCAGCCCCCACAATTTCCTTTCCCTTTTTCTCCTCCAAATTCCCTCCCAAATTCCCAAAACTTTCCTCACCAGACTCTTCCAATTCACCAACTGATCCTCCACCCCCTCTAATTTGATCAACCTTTTCAAAAGCAAATCGAACTCTTTTCTTGTTTTTTGTACCCTCAACTTTCAGTCTTCCGGCCAATTTCACAATTCTTTCATTTTCACGCTCCTCTTCATTTGACTCCACATGATCACCATTAGCAGCCACAGCAACTGAAACGAGCTTAGCAACAAAGAAAGACAAGACAAGAGCCACAAAAGCTGTCAGGAAGAGCTCTTGAAGAAGCTCCATCTTTGCAAAATGCAAATTCCCCGTCTCTTAATAATCGTGGAGAGAACAATGGAAAAGGCGGAGAGACAGAGAGAGGGGGGGAGGGAGACAGAGAAGAATTGCAGATAGTGATGATCATATAAAGACATGTGGTAACATGAATGAGACACTTTGTTTATCTTTTTACAATAATTTTCTTTTTACTTTTTAACTTTAAATAATAATTCTAATAACAATTTTAAGTAATATTTATAAATTGTAAAGTTTAAAGATTTTTTGGGTCATTACATTAAAATAATAAATCAAGTACCATATTTATTTAAACAATAATTTTATAATTTTATAATAATAATAATGATATAAAAATAAAATTATGTTGATAAATCTGATAATATGGTGTTATTCATATCATTGTCAATAAAAGGTAGTATTTTTTTTGTATTTTATTTTTAATAAATGTGATTTTTTATAAAACAAAGATTAATAAAACATTTTTTATTAATTATTTTCAACTAATACAAATTAATTTCCCAATTATTTAACTATCATTTAATTATATTTATTTAAAAACACAATTTCTTTGCAAATCGAGACAATTTCTTTGCAAATCGAGACAAGGCATATTCTCTTTTTCTTTGCTTTTTTAAGCTTTGTTGTGGGCCCTACTTTTTAGTTTATCGCCGCGACGAAAAAGCCCGCCAAGCATACAACCCCAAACATTCCGCTGTTCCGTCTCCAACCGTGTAATTATTAATCTCGGTATTTAAAATACAATGAGTTACTTTAAATATTGAGATAATAATACATAAATAATATAAAATATCATATGATAAGTATTCCAAAAACACTATATAATTTTCCCTCCGACGCGGTGCTTTGTTCTTTGTCGCACATATTGACAAATAATCTAAAATATAAGATTATGATTAATTTTAAAAATTAATTTTAAATATTTTTAAATTCAAAAGTTAATAAAATTTATAAAATAATAATTTTTTTAGATAATTTATACTCTCTCCGTCTTAAAATAAAAGTCTTGGTTGATTTTTTGTGCATATTAAACAAAAAGATAAAATGATAAAATTGCTTATATTTAAATTCTCATTTAATTACATAATTTTTTGTACATGACTAATGATACTTCATAAATATGAATAGAGAATATAAATATGACAATTAATACTAAGAATATTATAAATAAATTATTGTAAAAAATAGATTATTTAAGATAAATAAACATTTAACTTGAGATTACCTAAAATAATAATAAAGACTTTTATCCTTAGACTAAGAGAGTGATATTTATTATTATATTAATTAAAATTAAATAAATACAAATCTATTTTAGGAAAATGATTTCTACAGCAATAAATTTTATGATAAAATAGATTGTAAATAACGTGTAACTCTAGATTATAAAATATAATAAATTAGTGTGAGATATTTTTTAATTTTATTTTATCTCATATATTAATATTTATTATTAATATAAATGTGTCCTGTCATATGTAACAAAATTCTCCTCCCACTATAAAAGTATAAATAATTAAAATAATAATAATAATTAATGATTAAGTTCCTTCGTAATGAATTGAATACTAAAGTGGAGTGACACGAAAGAGGGGAAAGAGTGCAGCAAACATGCAAATCTTATGGGATAAAGCCCACAAAGTTGACTAAAAAACTTTGATACAATAATAATAATAATAATAATAATAATGACCGAAAGTCATTTGTTTGGTTTAGGCATCATAACTTTTTCTAATTGCAGTGGGGATCAAGCATGTGATCCCTTCCCTACTTCCCCCACCCCAATAGACGTATCCAGAATTTTTATCAAGGGAAGTCATTTTATAATTAAAAATAATAAATAAAAATAATGATTTATATAATTTATTAAGTATAAATTTATTAAAAATATATTAAAATCATTAAAATATATATATTTTGAGACCCAATTTTCTTTTTTTTACAATCGTCTCATGTTTAATAGTATTAAATATATATTTTTCAATGTGAACCACTATTTATAAACTCTTGTATAGAATCGAATCGAGTACATTTACTAGTTCGAGAATTCGTAAAATAAATCTTATTAAAAAAAATATAAATACACACAAAGAAATATAATCAAGTACAATTAGAAAAGAAAAGAATCTTATTCCTAAAAAGATATACTCCCTTTATAATGCATATATATTATATACATTAAAATGATTTAGGAGAAATATACTCAATTTCATATCAATTATTCATGCCATATTTTATATATAAATCATTAAATCAAATCAAATTAAGACAATATGCTGAATAAATTGAGACACCTATTTTGTATTAGTTATAAGTAATTCTAATTTTTTTTTTAAGAGTGATCGTATTTTACCATACTAACCTTGCTACTCACTAGTAGAAAATTTTATGAATTTGAGGAATCTGAGGGTGGTCCACCCTTGCATCTTGTGGATCAAGTACAAAAAATTTCACACGTTTTTATTGTAATATATAGAATAATTCTTGATAAATAGATTCTGGGTAAGTATAATGACAAATTTATATTTATAACAAATACTGACAATACATGAAATATAAACCAGTAAAAAAGATTCAATATTAATTTATTTTATCTTATTGATTAGAGTTTCACACTAGTCATAATTTAATTTTGTGATGTAATTTATCGTAAAATTTATTGATATATAAATTATTTCTCTGATAAATATTATATTGTTATTCTGTATTACAAAATGTAATTAAAATTCAAACATAATAGTTGGTAAAATCTCTTTGATATATATATATTTTGAGTTATGGTAACAGTTTAACCGTCGTTATAGATCAAAAATATTTATGACGACGGTTGAATTGACGCCGTAATTCAAAAAAATCGTCGTTATAAATGACTGCACACTACATAATTTGGTATATATATTTTTCCCATATATATTACATAACAAAAATAATTTTTTTCTAAAGTACTCTTTAATTTTTCTATTGGCCCTCACTCCCGACCTAAAATTAACATATTAATAATTTAAGTTTCCAAAAAATGACACCACTCACACTTTATACTACATCTGACCTAACCGAATATATATGATGATTTGTTACATAAAAAAGACACCCTATATTCGAACAGCAGTGATGAATATAGAAGATTTTAAATTTTGTCTCAAATAGAATAGAACAAATTAAGAAAAGACAAACTCTCATAAATCTCATCTTATACGTCAATTTGATAGCCTGAAAATGTTTGTACCATATGAGATATTACGTTCAAATAATTTGCCAATTTAATATTTAAAAAAAATTAAATTGTTCCAAATAATTTTATACTCTTTTCGTCCCCAGATAAAAATCTTTATTACTATTTTAAATAGTCTCAAATTAAATATCAATTTATCTTAAATAATCTATTTTTTATAATAATTTGTCTATAATATCTTTAGTATTAATTGTCATATTTTTATTCTTTATACGTATTTATAGATCATCTCTAATTATGTGCAAAAAATTATACAATTAAATAAAAATTTAAATATAAATATTTTTTTATTTGTTTTTAATAGACATAAAAAGTTAACCAAAATTTTTATAACGAGGGAGTACTTTAATCTGGTCATATTAAATTCGTAGATCCTCAAAAGTCAAGTTTTATGAACGGTATCCAACTCAGGGAACGAGGTGGTGACTTGAAACTTTCTTAATCTCAAAATTGATATTATTAATTCATTATTTTTATTAATTTTGATTAAATATTAATTTATAATTTTATTAATCAAAATTACATAATCTTTTAACTAGTTAGCTAATTAGTTGTGACAGCCATAATTATAATTTTATCATAAGAACATACTTTTAGTAAACACTTGTACTCTCATTAATCCATTCTAGTACAAATAATACAATACACAATTATTAGTTCTCCCCCCAAATAACTAATAATAATAAAAAAAATTAAATTAAAATAAAAAGAGTAGAAACTAGATTTCAACAAATTGGTGATGAAATTGAGTCAAAAGTAAATTGGTTTTGCAGTACATGGGGCTTAATAAATTAAGCACTTCTAGTGCCATCAAAATGTTACCTACTCTTTCGTGAAGCTGTTTTTCAATTCATAAAAATCAGGAAGAAAAAACAAAACTAATATACTTTAATTGTGTCCACGATATCTTAGTCTACTAGTTAAGTTTATTTTATTATTTATGAGGGATTTATTTATAAATTTATTTTTTTTAATATTATAATAATAATAATATATTATATTCCCCAAAAAATAAGATTTTTTAAAAATATATACTTTAATTGTAAGGGATTTGAACTTCTTTCTATGCATCATCAAGAAATTTCACCATTATATATCACTGTTCCATTAAAGGAACAGCAGTACCAAACATGATCAGTGTTGCCCTAGATTTCCAGCAAAAGTCTTGCTCAGTATGTCCCTTTAACGAGTAATTATTTCATGTTTATGGGGCATGGATGAATAGTATGCTCCCTCTCTCATATGAGGGTGGGCTCCACGAGTTGTGGCACGGGTCCCATCACGTGTGGAGTTCACCCTCATGTGAGAGGGGGACATACTATTCACCATACCCCAGGAACATGGTATAATTTTTCCCCTTTAACAGCGTGTCACGTGACATGTTTGTTGATATTGTGGCTCAAAATTTATGTTAATTAAGGTGGAATAAGATATTAAATATTTTTTTCGTTTTAAATTATAAGATTATTATTAATTTTTAAAAATTAATTAAAAATATTTTTAAATTTATAATTTAGATAATTTATTAAAATTATGAAATAATAAATCATATAATGAATAATACTTTTTAAATTGTTTATGATATTTATTATTATATTAATTAAAATAAAAAATTTAATGTCAATTTTGAGTTTAAAAATATTTTAAATTGACTTTTAAAAATTAATAATGATCTTATATTTTAATAGACATATAGTATTATCTTTCAGATTCTCAAAACGAGTATCATTCGATTTTTTTAGTCTGTTAATGAAATTTTAAAACTCAAAATTTTTATAAATTTATTCGATTTAAATCCATATAATTGTGAATATTTGTAATCTATCTAAAAGTATAATTGTTTACAAATTTGTTGGTTCAAACTTTAAATAAATTTATGTTCATTTTAAATTTAAGATTTAGTAAAATTACTCTGAATAAAGACCAAACTAGAACTCTTTATTTTTTTAAGGCATAGAGCATTGCGAGGTTGTTATTGTCATGGAGTCGAGCAAGTTCGTCAATGGCGAGTAGTTTACATCTTCCACGTTCTCGATCACTGCGACGCACAATAATAGTCTAATCAAAAGGTCCGCCGACAATTAAGAAGTTAAAGATTATAAAATACTTAATATGATCATTTTAATTTATAGTTAATATTTATTATTATTTTTAATATCATATCACCATCGCCAAATTTATAACCCATAATAAAGGTTCATTTTAAAATATAAAATAATTCTTAATTTATCGTTTTAAGAATAAATTTTTAATTTTAAAATAAACAAAATATATAATTCTCCATCATGTAATTAAGTATTTTTTTATTTTAAAATTAGAGATATAATTTTTTTTTAATTTATTTCATATTTAAAAATACATGTCTAATTTTATATTATAAAACAATATAAAAAATTTAACATATAAACCTTAAATTATAGATAGATTAAATATTATCATGTCACTACTATATTTTTAGTTAATATTAAAAATATATTCTTAAAAATAAAATTTAATTTAAAAGTCATTATTTTAAAAATGTGCCTTTATTTTTGAAAAAAGAGGGAGTATATATAAATATAAGTTGGCATTATATATATATATATATATATATATATATATATATATATATATATATATATATATATATATATATATATGCAACTTAATAATTTACATAATTTGTTAAAATTAGATGATTTTGATAAATTATTTTTAATTTAATGATACCGATAATCTTCTATTTATGTCTAAATATCATAATTTTAATAAATTATATAAATTAAAAAATTATACAACTATCATCCTCCATATTCCCCGTAAATATATATTCTCTTATCGGGTAATGTCTAGATATTTTGATACTATGCACTGCAATACCTGCAGTATAGGCCTGCTTTTTCAGTCCAAAAATTCAGTCGAGTTAATATGCCTATGTCCAGTTTAGTTACCCAACTTCCCATTCGATCTCTTTCAAGCCCATCTGCTCAGCTATGCCAAAATTAACCTAATTATAAATGTTCTCTTATAAAGAGGAATGACTAAAACTTAATTTCATATAAATGTCTATTTTTAAATTTCATTCACTTTTTATTGTCACGTGCTTATTGCCTACGCATGCAAAACATCTTATTTATCGATTTAAAATGGTCGCCCAAGGGAAAAATAATATTTATGTATTTATTCTGTACCGATGATATAATTTATACGAGAATATGCTATATATCAATTTTACCCAAGTAAATACTTGTAACTTTAATAATTAATACTCAATTATTGTTATAGAATTGAAGCAATAAAAAGAATGCTAAAGAGAATTTTTACTTTTTTTACGTTTAGAGTTTTTAAGAAAAGTGTTTTTATAGGAAATTTGAAATATTCTCTCTGTTTCAAATTAAAGATATATTTATAAAATAACGATTTTTAAGAATAATTTTATGTGATGGTTTGATATTAAAAATAATAATAAAGAAGTGACGGTAAATTAATAGTATCATGTCACTTTATAGTTTTAAAATAAATATATATATCTAATTTTAAAATGAATTAAAAAAAATGCAAAATAAAAAAAAGAAATATTTAGTTATACAATGTAAGAGTAGTTTTCAAAAAAAAAAAAAAAACAAACTTATTATTAGTAAGAATGTGCCATCGCCTTTTAAATTTCCTCAACAATTTACAGACTAGTTTGTGTGAATTAAATATTCAGAATCTTCGGCGCTCCCACAATTTCAAAAATATAATTTATTTTTTTATGTCAAAGTTATTTAGATCCTAATTCTGATATTTTAAAGAATTACTAAACACTAAAATCTATATATACACTTGTTTTTAATCTGCCACACGCTCGGAAAAATGAGTACTAAAATTATGTTTTCTCTGTTTTAAGTTATACGATTAATATTATTTAATTATTCAGTCAAAATTTAATTATTCAGTCAAAAAAATTAAATTTAGTCATTTAATTCAAAAATCTGACCGATTCAACTATTCAACCTCATTTAACTCTAAACAAATGCACTGAATAATTAATCGATTTAGCGATTTAATCTCATTCAAATATTATCAAATAGTCCCTTAATGGCAATTAATTGGTTTCCACAATAGATGATGATAATATGGGTGATTTTTGTCCAGTATTGGGCGATTTATGGTAGTCGTTTAGTACTATTTCGACGGTTAAAATAGGCGGGCACCATTCATGTTTATTTATGCCGTATGTGAAAGACTTGAATATCAACCACAAATGTCCGAGTGAGCTCCAGCTGTATGTATTAAATAATCTAGAAGATAGAAGACCTAACTTCGACTTTTATTTTCTTTTTTTCTTATATTGACCATAACAATTAACAAGACTATTTATTTAATCCACACTTGTCTTAAAGCCAAAGTGTGTTGAGATCGTATTTTTCAATAATAATATCATTGCATTTTCTATAGAAGTGTTGTATATTTACTGCAGTAAAATTCAGAAATATAGCATGGAAATTTGTTTGGCCTTTTTCTAGGTGGTGTGATATCGCAAGCACTCAAAAATAAAATTTTACTTTAGAAAAAAAATAAATATGTAGTAGTGCAAGTAAAAGTCGATCCCGCAGAGAATGATTATTTAATTTTATGTTTTGCAAACCAAAATTAGGAGGTTTTTAATCAAAGAAGTAATTTAAATAAAATTAACTAAAATAGATATGCAAGTAATTTAATGAAATAAATGAGAAGAAATTTTTTTGATTTAAGTCAACATCCACCACCAAGAATTTACAACTGATCACTGATGCAAGAATAACTCAATTCATATTTTAAATATTCAACGTGGAATAATTACTCTCATTCGAATAATTTTCCTATCTCTCCTTAATTTTAGTTAAGTAGAAACAAGCGATCGAAATAATCCTTACTACTAAATAATCTCAGACAAACGCTAAAGATTTAACCTAGTAACAGCATAAAGAAATAAAGAAATCGTTGAACTAAACAACACAATTCAAGCGTCTGCATTTAATTTAGATGAATATTCTTTCTAAGATAAAATAATTTTTTGATCTGCAAAACAATTATTAAACTTAGTTACTTCATAAATTAAAGTGACCAAATAATTACGGATTTGATATTTAATTTAGCAGTAGATTTCAACGAATAATAAACTAGTATGCATCCTAGCAATTAAACGAATTAATCATAAAATTAAACACAGAAAAATATCTAATACTCAAAATATAAATTGAACAATTAAAATAAATTAGATCTCACAGTGTATAATTTTTGATGGCTTCAATCACTTAAACCAAGAAAAATAATTTAGCTACTCATAATTGTAGAGAGCATCAAATAATAGAAGAGAGAATTTTTCTTATTAGAAAAGTTGTCTCTTACATTGTGTGTCAAGCCCTCTATTTATAGACTCCAAAATCCTCCTAACTGTAGTTGGAAGTACACTTTCCAAACCCTAATAGGATTTTAAAATATAAAGAAAAATAAAAGAAAAACAAAATAATTATTATCCTAACCCTAATTGGAATTAAAATCCAATTTGGAATCAAAAAGTAGCAAAAATTCGCAAAAGTTGGGATAAGTACTTGCCGTTGGTGGAATTTTCTTACAACAACAGTTACCAAGCAAGCATAGGCATGGCTCCATTCGAGGCATTGTATGGAAGGAAGTGTCGCTCTCCAATATGTTGGAATGAGGTAGGAGAAGCAAAATTGTTGGGACCCGAGTTGGTACGCTTGACGACCGAAAAGATCCAAATGATCCGACAACGAATACAGACCGCACAAGAACGACAAAAGAGTTATGTTGATCTTCATCGGAGAGACGAAAGTTTCAACGTCGGAGATCATGTATTCTTACGTGTTTCTCCATGGAAAGGGGTTACGAGATTCGGAAAGAGAGGAAAGTTCAACCCTCGATTTATTGGCCCATTTGAAATCCTCGATCGAATAGGAACCGTAGCCTACAGACTAGCCCTACCACCAAGTATGTCTCGCATCCATAACGTTTTTCACATATCTATGTTACGTAAATATGTGAAGGACCCAAACCACGTCATTGAGTTAGAACCAGACGTTATAGCAGATGATTTAACATACGAGGAGGTACCTGTTAAGATCCTGGATAAGAAGGAGCAGATCCTACGCTCAAAGGTTATACCTCAAGTTAAGGTTTTATGGATGAACCAAGATACTGAGGAAATGACCTGGGAGCTAGAATCTGAGATGAAATCTAAGTATCCTTACCTCTTCGATATGTCAGGTACGTCAATTTCGGGGACGAAATTTCATAAGGAGGGGAGGTTGTAAGACCCCGAATTTTATGAAATACAAAATTTAATTTTTCTTCATATATATTTTTTGAAACAGTAAGTGGTTAAATCGATCAAGTTAAAAGTTAAGGATGTTATCTGCAAATTTTATTTTGTCGGACAATATTCGCTTTGTCGGGGAATATTCGTTTGGTCGGGGAATATTCGTGTCGTACGACGGCGCCGAAATAACAAATTATTGGTGGACCCCACAACGGAATATTTGTCGGATATAGAAAACGACAGAAATAACCTTTTTAAATAAAAATAGTCAACGGAACTGTTAAAATACCGGTGATAAAAGAATAGTAGCATACGGTAGTTTTTAGTATATTCTGTAGCACACGGTACTCTACAGTAACACACGGTATTGCATAGTGTCTCATATTATTGGTCTGATAATTGACACCGTAACTGTTACGCATCATTTCATCGATAATTGTCACTGCATAATATTTTATATTATCAATTCAATAATTGTTGTTACACAGTATTTTGCATTATTGATTTAATAATTGTCATTACGCTGTATTTTATATCATTGAGTCAATAATTGTTGCTGCACTATTTTTAAAATTATTGAACCTAATAATTGTCACAGTAACATATGCACAGTAATTCACATTATTAAATCAATAATTGTCATTACACAGTAACGTATGCTTTCTTTTACATTATTGTTATCTCTATTATGATGTTTTTTAAACAGTTGTATTTCATTAATTTATTGACTTGATATCTAAGAGCTAACTATACTGTATTTATAACAATTAGTCATAATAATTGAATTGATAAAGTTATTTGTTTATAATATAAAGTTAGGTGATTATTAGGTGATATGAAATGAATGGTGTAGATTAAAGTGTGAAATATTGTTGAATAATTGAATTGATTTGTTTATAATATAAAGTTAGGTGATTATTAGGTGATATGAAATGAATGGTGTAGATTAAAGTGTGAAATATTGTTGAATAATTGAATTGATTTGTTTATAATATAAAGTTAGGTGATTATTAGGTAATATGAAATGAATGGTGTAGATTAAAGATAATATAAAATTTGAAATGGATGGTGTAGATTAAAAGATGATATTTAAATGAATGGTTTAGATTAAAGGAATGATAAGATTTTTGGCTATAAATAGAAGCCTTAACTTAAGGATTTTTCATAAACTTCCTTACTTGTTCTTTCTTTTTCTCTCTAAATACTTCTTGTGAAAGTTCTCTCTAAGTGTGCTTAAGTTATCTTGAGTATTTGTGAAGATCTATAAGTATACGTGTACTGTTCAAGTTAATCAACCTCATTTAAATCAATATCCAGTCACGTGTTGAGGTAAGGGATACCATCTTTTTCATCTTCCATTATTCAAACGTACTATGGTAAGGGATTATCATTATTTGATTCTCGATAATAATATTGTTTCTTCCTTACTCATAAGACGTGCCTTTTATTTCCATGTATTAAATTGTGGGAATAACCTTACGGAGCGGATTGCCGCCTGTTGGTGAATAACCTTTCGTATTCATTCATTATTAATCTCTGAGAATAACCTTACGGAGCGGATTGCCGCCTGTTTGGTGAATAACTCTTTGTACTCAAATTCTATTAAATTGTGGGAATAACCTTACGGAGCGGATTGCCGCCTGTTGGTGAATAACCCTTTGTATTAATTTCCTTCACCTTTTGTTAATCAAACCTGCTACGGTAAGGGATATTATTTTCTTTCATACTCCTAAATCGAAATTTATTATGGAACTATTGCTTCTATAATTCCTGAAAATATTATATGTTCCATAATAGTTGAACTTCATTATTTCAACTGAACCTTCCTATTTACGTGAACCTTTCTATTGAATTGTAACCGTTATTCTGAACTGTGGATCTTGAATATCATTTTTAAATTTCACTCCACATCATGTTGACAATTTGGACATTATTTGTGTAAGACCCCGAATTTATGAAATACAAAATTTAATTTTTCTTCATATATATTTTTCCTGAAACAGTAAGTGGTTAAATTAACAAAATTGAAAGTTAAGGATGTTATGTGCAAATTTTATTTTGTCGGACAATATTTGCTTTGTCGGGGAATATTCGTTTTGTCGGGGAATATTCGAGCCGTACGACGGCGCCGAAATAACAAATTATTGGTGGACCCCACAACGGAATATTTGTCGGATATAGAAAACGACAGAAGTAACCTTTTTATATAAAAATAGTCAACGGTGCTAACTGTTAAAATACCGGTGATAAAAGAATAGTAACATACGGTAATTTATGGTATTTTACTGTAGCATGCGGTACTCTACAGTACCACACGGTATTGCACAGTGTCTCATATTATTGACACCGTAACTGTTACGCATCATTTCATCAATAATTGTCACTGCATAATATTTTATATTATCAATTCAATTATTGTTGCTACACAGTATTTTGCATTATTGATTCAATAATTGTCATTACACTGTATTTCATATCATCGAGTCAATAATTGTTGGTGCACTGTAGTTTAAAATTATTGAATCTAATAATTGTCACAGTAGCAAATACATTGTAATTTATATTATTAAATATAATCTGTAACGTGTTTCTTACATTATTGTTGAATTATTGTTGTAACATTATTTTATTTTATTGGACTCACAGGAAGAATAAATAAAAAAAAAAAAAATTTTAAAAAAAAAAAAAAAAAAATTAATTTTACTATTTGAAATAGTAACGTGAATAGTAACATGTGGGCCCCTATGGGACCCACCTGAGGAATTTTGGTTTGAATTTGCTGGAGAAAATCGCAGGCTGCGCGGCTGCTGCAAAAATTTTCTCAGACTGGCGTGCGCACGCCAGTCCTCACCTACCACGCATAGTACTTATTTTCTCCTATAAATAGCTTGCTCAACTGAATAGAAAAATCACACCTAAAACATAAAATTTTTCTATAAGAATTTTATGAGTTTTCTCTTAGAATAGTAAGGTTATTTTAAGTGTTTGAAAGTCAAAAGGAGTGCAGAAATTTTTCAAGTAAGTCTTTTATTAAAGAGTAATAATTTCATAAATTCCTATTTTTCACGGTATTCACAAATCTTCCCTTAGAAGACTCTTCTTTGAGAAGATTCATTTTTAAAAGCTTTCTTTGGAAGATTTATTTTGGAATATTATTTTAAAAACTATTTTAAAATAGTTATATTATACTACAAAAATTATGTTAAATATATATAATTTTGATAGTTCATATTATACGAGTTATCATACACTTTGAAATTTATATGTGGTAATTACTAATTTATGTTATAAATATATAGGTTGACCAACCTCATTTAAATCAATATCCAGTCACGTGTTAAGGTAAGGAATATTATTCTTTTCACACTCTTAAATTTATTGCAGTAAGGAATACCATTCATTTCAAACTCTTAAATTTACTGTGGTAAGGAATATCATATTCTTTCATTTTCTATTATTTAAACTTACTACGGTAAGGGGTATCACTCTTTTCATCATCATAAATGGATATTATTTTCTTTCTTACTTGAAGGGATTATCATTCTTTGATTCTCGAAAATAATATCGTTTCTTTCTTGTGTCATTTATTTCCATGTATTAAATTGTGGGAATAACCTTACGGCACGGTTTACCGCCTGTTGGTGAATAACCTTTTGTATTCATTCCTTATTAATCTTTGAGAATAACCTTACGGTGCGGATTATCGCCTGTTTGGTGAATAACTCTTCGTATTCAAATTGATGGGAATAACCTTACGGCGCGGATTATCGCCTGTTTGGTGAATAACTATTCGTATTCAAATTGATGGGAATAACCTTACGGTGCGGATTATCGTCTGTTGGTGAATAACCCTTTTTATTTGTCTCGTGTGGAAATAATTTGTCTACACGAATTATCACATGACACTTTTATTCCATATTCGTAAGTGATATCATTTTCCTTTATACTCATAAGGGATACCATCTTTTTCATCTTCCATTATTCAAACTTACTATGGTAAGGGATATTAATTCCCTTCACCTTTTGTTAATCAAACCTGCTACGGTAAGGGATATTATTTTCTTTCATACTCCTAAATCGAAACTTATTATGGAACTATTGCTTCTATAATTCCTGAAAATATTATATGTTCCATAATAGTTGAACTTCATTATTTCAACTGAACCTTCCTATTTACGTGAACCTTTCTATTGAACTGTAACCGTTATTCTGAACTGTGGATCTTGAATATCATTTTTAAATTTCACTCCACATCATGTTGACAATTTGGACATTATTTGAATCTGCACAAAGTAAACTTCTGATACTTATTGTTTATCCTGTTCTTCTGTTCATCATTTGTATCACTGTTATTTGTATTAATCATCAAGAATCAAGCTGTTGTGAATATCTGTGGCCGGGGGCACAGATGTGATATAATTGTTGAACAGATGATAGGTTAAAGGCGATATACTAGGTTAAAGGCGATACATCTGTTCGGTGTCTTTTATGGCACGTGGTTAATGTTCTCTTTGGCCCGTAGTGCAAAGATGAACTGTTGATTGGTATGATTATGACCAAAGGCTGAATCTGGTATAATCATGACCGTTGGTGTTATATTGAATGTCTTTGGCCCGTAGTGCAAAGATGAACTGTTGATCTGCATGATTATGACCAGGAACTGTGAAGTTGTATTATTTTGACTAATGGTATTTCAGATGATAAAAGTTGATGATATTTTTACTAAAAAGAGAAGCGAGTGGACATTATAGTCTGCATTATTCTTCTAATAGATTGCTCATTCCGCTGCTATTATTGATCTGAACGTTGTTTAAGAATTTAACTGCAGTTTTTGATATAAACCTTGTAGTCTATTGTATTCTATCAAGAACTCAACTATTGAAGGCTAATGATAAATTATTCGTCATTATCTTAGTCATGATATTTCTTACTGGGCTATTTGAGCTCACCCTTTCTTTTCGTTCCATTGTTTTTCAACAGGAGATGAGAACGTAACGGGGTCTAGCCGGGGAATGGAGTGAGAGTGCGGGGATAGCTATCATAGTCTTCACGTGTTATAAAATAGTGTGACAATAATAATGAAGACTTAGTTGTGTTGTATTATCCACTGTATTGTTGTACGTTGTATTTCATTGTAATAATTTTGTTGTAGTCTTTTGACGACTCAAGTTTGGGCTGTGTGGGCTCAGATTTGGGGGCGTCACAGTTGGCATCAGAGCTTAGGCATATGGTCTTTAATGGAGATCTGGGGTTAGAACTAGGAGGGGAGAGACGAATAGAATTAGTCACTCGTGCGTCCTACCTAAATTAGATTTTATTATCTATTGAGTTGATTTGAATATAGGGATGTAAAGTGATGAGTCAGTTTGTTTGAACTAACAATTATTTTGTGACCACAGTTAAGTATGGCATCTGGAAATCAAGAAGTTAACTATGGAATACCCGAAGCAAATGTAGCTGCAAAACAAGAGGCGACGGATAATCTTCCTACAAACTCAGAGTTGAATCTTTTGCCTAAGGCAAAAATTATGCGTGTTCTATCTAGCAAGGATGAAGGTGAAAGCTCTACTACAGTCGTTCCAGATCCATTATTAGAAGCAATTAAAGGAAGTAATGAACTTGCGGAAATTATCGCCTTTAATTTACTCACTAATTGGGAGAGTCATATCACCTGGTTATGCTCTATAACAAAGGATCAGAATATATGGACTTTTCATATTAGTCTTTGGGATTTATGGTGTTCCAGCTATGAGTTTCAAGATTATTTAAAAATGATGTTTCTATACTTTTGGGCGTTACAATTTAAAGGAATTCAGGTTAAGTTAGTCACTATCATGGAAACTGCAGTCTATCGAAAATACTATTCTTATGGAAATCATTGGTACGTTACTACTGATGAAGTTGATGAATCCGAGAAACAGTTTGTTAGAAAATTATTTAGCGGTATTCCCATGGTTGAAATATGTGAAGATCCGGATGAAGTATACGGGACTCGATTTGATGATGACAGCCTTGATGATCAAGAAATCGAATGAGGTGATAACCGGTAAGCTATTCATCAATTCTCGAGAAGTCTATGCCATGTTAGACACTGGCTCTATCCACTCTTTTATCTCACCTATATGTACTCAACGTTTAAATTTGCCTATTGAAAACTTAAATCTTGTCTTATCAGTTGAAACCTCATTGGGAGAAATACCTATTACATTTACTATCTATAAATCTTGCCTAGTTCAAATCAACAACCTCACATTACCTGTTGACCTTATTTCTTTGGAGATGCATGAATTTGATGTGATTTTAGGAATTGATTGGTTGACTACCCATCATGCTAAAATTGATTGTTTTCATAAGATTATTAGTTTTCATATTCCTAATCAACCTGTCATGCAAATTCAAGCAACTAAACCATTGAAATCTATAACTATTATTTCTAGCCATAAAGTCATTCGTTTATTGAAAAATGGATGTCAAGCCTTTTTAGCCCATGTCATTGATTTGAACAAAAACACGTCAAACTTGAATGATATTCCTATTGTTAATGAGTTCCTGACGTTTTTCCTGAGGAACTTCCTGGCTTATCCCCAAACCGAGAAATTGAATTTTGTATCGATCTTGAACCCGATACTAAGCCCTTTTCCAAAGCCCAATACCAAATGGCTCCCATAGAACGCCAAGAGATGAAAGTTTGATTATTAGATATCGGTATCATTCGTTCTAGTACAAAACTTTTATCGAGCGAGGAATGTGAAAAGAGTTTTCAAGAACTCAAGAGGAGACTTGTTTCAGCTCCTGTTCTGACCATACCATCAGGATCAGGAGAATTCGTCATAAATAGCGATACTTCAGGCAAAGGTCTTGGCTGTGTCCTTATGCAACATGAAAATGTTATAGCTTATGCCTCTCGACAACTCAAAGATTATGAGAAAAAATTTCCTACTCATCATCTAGAGTTGGCAGTAGTCGTTTTCGCGTTGAAGATCTGGAAACACTACTTATACGGAGAAAATGTGGATATCTATACGGATCATAAAAGTCTCAAGTATTTCTTCACCCAGAAGGAACTCAACATGCGACAACGACGTTGGCTTGAGCTGTTGAAGGATTATGACCACACTATTCAGTATCACCCGGGAAAGGCGAACGTTGTAGCTGACGCTTTGAGCAGAAAATCTTATGCAAGTACAAGTGCACTGCTGACAACACAAAAGTGTATTTTGTACGACTTGCAAAAGATGGAGATAGAGCTAAAGACACCAGGGACCCACTCGAAGATTGCTCACGTGCGAGTAGAACCAACTTTAATCGATAAAATTAAAACTGCTCAAGCTACCGATCCGGAACTGATAAATATGATAAAGAAAGTACAAGAAGGTGTCATTCCCGAAGCAAGAATCGACGAGAAAGGAATACTTCGAGTCAACTCTCGACTATGTATTCCTAACGATCTTGAATTAAAGCATAAAATCATGATGGAGGCACACAACACGCCGTTTGCAATCCACCCAGGAGGTACCAAGATGTATCGAGATCTTCGTCATACATTTTGGTGGAACAATATGAAAAGAGAGATTGCGGAGTTTATCTCAAGGTGCCTAACTTGTCAACGTGTCAAGGCAGAGCATCAAGTTCCTAAAGGTCCATTACAATCACTTGAAGTTCCCGAATGGAAGTGGGAACACATCAATATGGACTTCGTGACGGGTCTTCCAAAAGTTTCTCAAGGCTTAGATGCAATTTGGGTGATCGTAGATAGATTGACCAAATCTGCTCATTTCTTGCCTATACGAGAAAACTTTTCACTTGAACGTCTTGCCGGTATGTACATAAATGAGATTGTGAGATTGCATGGCATGCCAGTTTTCATAGTTTCTGATCGAGATCCTAGATTCACTTCATGCTTTTGGATCAGTCTACAAAAAGCTATGGGCACTGAACTACGTTTTAGTTCTGCATATCATCCTCAAACGGACGGACAATCGGAAAGGACGATCCAGACCCTCGAAGATCTTTTGAGACTTTGCGTACTAGATTTCAAAGGAAGTTGGGATAAGTACTTGCCATTGGTGGAATTTTCCTACAACAACAGTTACCAAGCAAGTATAGGTATGGCTCCATTCGAGGCTTTATATGGACGCAAGTGTCGCTCTCCAGTATGTTGGAATGAGGTAGGAGAAGCAAAACTGTTGGGACCTGAGTTGGTACGCTTGACGTCCGAAAAGATCCAAATGACCCGACAACGAATACAGACAGCACAAGAACGACAAAAGAGTTATGCCGATCTTCATCGGAGAGATGAGAGATTCAACGTCGGAGATCATGTATTCTTACGTGTTTCTCCATGGAAAGGGGTTACGAGATTCGGAAAGAGAGGAAAGCTCAACCCTCGATTTATTGGCCCATTTGAAATCCTCGATCGAGTAGGATCCGTAGCCTACAGACTAGCCCTACCACCAAGTATGTCTCGCATCCATAACGTTTTTCACATATCTATGTTACGTAAATATGTGAAGGACCCAAACCACGTCATTGAGTTAGAACCAGACGTTATAGCAGAAGATTTAACATATGAGGAGGTACCTGTTAAGATCCTAGATAAGAAGGAGCAGATCTTACGCTCAAAGGTTATACCTCAAGTTAAGGTTTTATGGAGGAACCAAGATATTGAGGAAATGACCTGGGAGCTAGAATCTGAAATGAAGTCTAGGTATCCATACCTCTTCGAAATGCCAGGTACGTCAATTTCGGGGACGAAATTTCATAAGGAGGGGAGGTTGTAAGACCCCGAATTTATGAAATACAAAATTTAATTTTTCTTCATATATATTTTTCCTGAAACAGTAAGTGGTTAAATTAACAAAATTGAAAGTTAAGGATGTTATGTGCAAATTTTATTTTGTCGGACAATATTTGCTTTGTCGGGGAATATTCGTTTTGTCGGGGAATATTCGAGCCGTACGACGGCGCCGAAATAACAAATTATTGGTGGACCCCACAACGGAATATTTGTCGGATATAGAAAACGACAGAAGTAACCTTTTTATATAAAAATAGTCAACGGTGCTAACTGTTAAAATACCGGTGATAAAAGAATAGTAACATACGGTAATTTATGGTATTTTACTGTAGCATGCGGTACTCTACAGTACCACACGGTATTGCACAGTGTCTCATATTATTGACACCGTAACTGTTACGCATCATTTCATCAATAATTGTCACTGCATAATATTTTATATTATCAATTCAATTATTGTTGCTACACAGTATTTTGCATTATTGATTCAATAATTGTCATTACACTGTATTTCATATCATCGAGTCAATAATTGTTGGTGCACTGTAGTTTAAAATTATTGAATCTAATAATTGTCACAGTAGCAAATACATTGTAATTTATATTATTAAATATAATCTGTAACGTGTTTCTTACATTATTGTTGAATTATTGTTGTAACATTATTTTATTTTATTGGACTCACAGGAAAAATAAATAAAAAAAAAAAAAATTTAAAAAAAAAAAAAAAAAAAATTTAATTTTACTATTTGAAATAGTAACGTGAATAGTAACATGTGGGCCCCTATGGGACCCACCTGAGGAATTTTGGTTTGAATTTGCTGGAGAAAATCGCAGGCTGCGCGGCTGCTGCAAAAATTTTCTCAGACTGGCGTGCGCACGCCAGTCCTCACCTACCACGCATAGTACTTATTTTCTCCTATAAATAGCTTGCTCAACTGAATAGAAAAATCACACCTAAAACATAAAATTTTTCTATAAGAATTTTATGAGTTTTCTCTGAGAATAGTAAGGTTATTTTGAGTGTTTGAAAGTCAAAAGGAGTGCAGAAATTTTTCAAGTAAGTCTTTTATTAAAGAGTAATAATTTCATAAATTCCTATTTTTCACGGTATTCACAAATCTTCCCTTAGAAGACTCTTCTTTGAGAAGATTCATTTTTAAAAGCTTTCTTTGGAAGATTTATTTTGGAATATTATTTTAAAAACTATTTTAAAGTAGTTATATTATACTACAAAAATTAATTTAAATATATATAATTTTGATAGTTCATATTATACGAGTTATCATACACTTTGAAATTTATATGTGGTAATTACTAATTTATATTATAAATATATAGGTTGACCAACCTCATTTAAATCAATATCCAGTCACGTGTTAAGGTAAGGAATATTATTCTTTTCACACTCTTAAATTTATTGCAGTAAGGAATACCATTCATTTCAAACTCTTAAATTTACTGTGGTAAGGAATATCATATTCTTTCATTTTCTATTATTTAAACTTACTACGGTAAGGGGTATCACTCTTTTCATCATCATAAATGGATATTATTTTCTTTCTTACTTGAAGGGATTATCATTCTTTGATTCTCGAAAATAATATCGTTTCTTTCTTGTGTCATTTATTTCCATGTATTAAATTGTGGGAATAACCTTACGGCGCGGTTTACCGCCTGTTGGTGAATAACCTTTTGTATTCATTCCTTATTAATCTTTGAGAATAACCTTACGGTGCGGATTATCGCCTGTTTGGTGAATAACTCTTCGTATTCAAATTGATGGGAATAACCTTACGGCGCGGATTATCGCCTGTTTGGTGAATAACTATTCGTATTCAAATTGATGGGAATAACCTTACGGTGCGGATTATCGTCTGTTGGTGAATAACCCTTTTTATTTGTCTCGTGTGGAAATAATTTGTCTACACGAATTATCACATGACACTTTTATTCCATATTCGTAAGTGATATCATTTTCCTTTATACTCATAAGGGATACCATCTTTTTCATCTTCCATTATTCAAACTTACTATGGTAAGGGATATTAATTCCCTTCACCTTTTGTTAATCAAACCTGCTACGGTAAGGGATATTATTTTCTTTCATACTCCTAAATCGAAACTTATTATGGAACTATTGCTTCTATAATTCCTGAAAATATTATATGTTCCATAATAGTTGAACTTCATTATTTCAACTGAACCTTCCTATTTACGTGAACCTTTCTATTGAACTGTAACCGTTATTCTGAACTGTGGATCTTGAATATCATTTTTAAATTTCACTCCACATCATGTTGACAATTTGGACATTATTTGAATCTGCACAAAGTAAACTTCTGATACTTATTGTTTATCCTGTTCTTCTGTTCATCATTTGTATCACTGTTATTTGTATTAATCATCAAGAATCAAGCTGTTGTGAATATCTGTGGCCGGGGGCACAGATGTGATATAATTGTTGAACAGATGATAGGTTAAAGGCGATATACTAGGTTAAAGGCGATACATCTGTTCGGTGTCTTTTATGGCACGTGGTTAATGTTCTCTTTGGCCCGTAGTGCAAAGATGAACTGTTGATTGGTATGATTATGACCAAAGGCTGAATCTGGTATAATCATGACCGTTGGTGTTATATTGAATGTCTTTGGCCCGTAGTGCAAAGATGAACTGTTGATCTGCATGATTATGACCAGGAACTGTGAAGTTGTATTATTTTGACTAATGGTATTTCAGATGATAAAAGTTGATGATATTTTTACTAAAAAGAGAAGCGAGTGGACATTATAGTCTGCATTATTCTTCTAATAGATTGCTCATTCCGCTGCTATTATTGATCTGAACGTTGTTTAAGAATTTAACTGCAGTTTTTGATATAAACCTTGTAGTCTATTGTATTCTATCAAGAACTCAACTATTGAAGGCTAATGATAAATTATTCGTCATTATCTTAGTCATGATATTTCTTACTGGGCTATTTGAGCTCACCCTTTCTTTTCGTTCCATTGTTTTTCAACAGGAGATGAGAACGTAACGGGGTCTAGCCGGGGAATGGAGTGAGAGTGCGGGGATAGCTATCATAGTCTTCACGTGTTATAAAATAGTGTGACAATAATAATGAAGACTTAGTTGTGTTGTATTATCCACTGTATTGTTGTACGTTGTATTTCATTGTAATAATTTTGTTGTAGTCTTTTGACGACTCAAGTTTGGGCTGTGTGGGCTCAGATTTGGGGGCGTCACAATTTGAATCTGTACAAAGTAAACTTCCGATACTTATTGTTATCCTATTTCTTCTGTTCATCATTTATATCATTCTAATCATCCAAAAATCAAGCTATTGTGAATATCTGTGGCCGGGGGCACAGATGTGATATATTTGTTGAACAGATGATAGGTTAAAGGCGATATAATAGGTTAAAGGCGATACATCTGTTCGGTGTCTTTTATGGCACGTGGTGAAAGTTCTCTTTGGCCCGTAGTGCATAGATGAACTGTTGTTTGGTATGATTATCACCAAAGGCTGAATCTGGTATAATCATGACCGCTGGTGCTATATTAAATATCTTTGGCCCGTAGTGCAAAGATGAACTGTTGATTTGCATGATTATGATCAGGAACTGTGAATTTTTATTATCATGACTAATGGTATTTCAGATGATAAAAGTTGATGATGTTTTTACGAAAAAGAGAAGCGAGTGGACATTATAATCTGCATTATTCTTCTAATAGATTGCTCATTCCGCTGCTATTATTGATCTGAACATTGTTTAAGAATTTAACTGCAGTTTTTGATATAAACCTTGTATTCTATCAAGAACTCAACTGTTGAAGGCTAATGATAATTTATTCGGCATTATCTTAGTCATGATATTTCTTACTGGGCTATTTGAGCTCACCCTTTCTTTTGTTCCATTATTTTTCAACAGGAAATGAAAACATAACAGGGTCTAGCCGAGGAATGGAGTGAGGGTCCGAGGAATAGTTATCATAGTCTTCACGTTTTGTAAAATAGTGTGGCAATAATAGTGAAGACTTAGTTGTGTATTATTATACACTGTATTGTAGTACGTTGTGCTTTGTTGTAATAATTTTGTTGTAGTCTTTTGACGACTCAAGTTTGGGCTGTGTGGGCCCAGATTTGGGGGCGTCACAGTTGGCATCAGAACTTAGGGATATGGTCTTTAATGGAGATCTGAGGTTAGAACTAGGAGGGGAGAGACGAATAGAATCAATCACTAGTGTGTCCAACCTAAATTAGATTTTTTTTTTTTTCCTAATGAATCGATTTGAATGTAGGAACATGAAGAGATGAATCAATTTGTTTAAACTAACAATTATTTTGTGACAACAGTTTAGTATGGCATCTGGAAATCAAGAGGTTAACTATGTAATGCCTGAAGCGAATGTAGCCGAAAATCAAGAGGCCCCAAACAATCCTCCTGCCAACTCAGGAAATAATGTTCCTGATAACATGATGAACGATGGATTCTTTAGGAATTTCATGCAGTTCATACAGAATCAAGGAAGAGAAAATCCAGTCAATAATAACGGTAGAAACGCTGGCAATTTGAGGATGGTCACTGTCAAGCAATTTAAAGAATTGGGACCACCTGAATTCCACGGGAAGCCTGACCCACTCAAAGCGGAGGCATGGCTGAAGCAGACGACAAAAATACTTGATGTCTTACAATGCGTTGATGATCAGAAGGTGCCATTTGCCACTTTTATGTTACGAGGTGAGGCGGACCATTGGTGGGAAGCGGTAAAACGTATCCAACCTTCAGCACTCGAAATGTCTTGGACAGAATTCGAAGAACTGTTTAACGAGAAGTATTTCCCAGAAAGCATCCGCCATATGAAAGAGGTGGAATTCATTAAGCTGGAGCAGGGAAACATGACAGTCTCCCAATATGAAGCCAAGTTTGCCGAGTTATCTCGCTTTGCCACCCATCTTGTGGATGACGAAGCACGAATGAGTCGGATGTTCCTAAGAGGTTTGAGATTCAAAATTCGTCAATAACTTAGCTCTCATAAATTTAGTTTGTATTCAGATGTTGTGGATAGGGCTCAAAGGGTGGAGCAAACAGATGAAACATTGTAGCCAAGAGTTAATGAGCAACATAGAGAAAGGAATGACAACAACCACAGGAACGAGAACCATCGAGTAGGTAACCAACACTTCGGTGGTAATTCCACATCAAATAACAGAAGAGGAGAATCCAGTGGGAACAATTTCAAAAGAAAGAAATTCCATAATAATTATGGAAGGGCACCAGCACCAGTACCAGCACCAGCACTGACCCCAGTTTTAAGGGGAGAAGATCGACCACCAGTGAGATGCTATAGGTGTGGTCAGGAAGGTCACATCAGCCCAAACTGTACACAGCAGTCCAAAAAGTGCTACAGTTGTGGGAAAGAGGGTCATCTTGCGCGGTTTTGTACTGCCACAAAATCAAGTCCAGCTGCAATGATGATACTAAAAGCTAGCGCGGATAAGGGAAAATCTGTAGTTCAAGGGAGAGCTTTTGTTGTGACATCCCAAATGGCGCGAAACTCGAACGAGGTGATAACCGGTAAGCTATTCATAAATTCTCGTGAAGTCTACGCTTTGTTAGATACTGGCTCTACCCATTCTTTTATCTCACCTGCATGTGCTTAGCGTTTAAACTTAACTCCTGAAAACTTGGACTTTGACTTATCAGTTGAAACCCCATTAGGAGAAATGACCATTACATCTACTGTCTATAAATCTTGCCTAGTTCAAATCAACAACCTCACATTACCTGTTGACCTTATTTCTTTGGAGATGCGTGAATTTGATGTGATTTTAGGAATTGATTGGTTGACTACCCATCATGCTAAAATTGATTGTTTTCATAAGATTATTAGTTTTCATATTCCTAATCAACCTGTCATGCAAATTCAAGCAACTAAACCATTGAAATCTATAACTGTTATTTCTAGCCATAAAGCCATTCGTTTATTGAAAAACGGATGTCAAGCCTTTTTAGCTCATGTCACTGATTTGAACAAAAATACATCAAACTTGAATGATATTCCCATTGTTAATGAGTTTCCTGACGTTTTTCCTGAAGAACTTCCTGGCTTACCCCCAAACCGTGAAATTGAATTTTATATTGATCTTGAACCCGGTACCAAACCCATTTCCAAAGCTCCATACCGAATGGCTCCCATTGAACTTCAAGAGTTAAAAAACCAACTACAGGAATTGTTGGATACCGGTTTCATTCGTCCGAGTGCATCACCTTGGGGTGCTCCTGTTCTATTTGTAAAGAAGAAAGACGGGAGTATGAGATTGTGCATTGACTACCGAGAATTGAACCATGTCACCATCAAAAACAGGTACCCGTTACCTCGGATTGATGACATGTTTGATCAATTGCAAGGCGCTCAACATTTCTCAAAGATTGATCTCCGTTCTGGATATAATCAGTTAAAGGTTAAAGCTGAGGACATTCCAAAGACTGCTTTCAGAACTCGTTATGGGCATTATGAGTTCTTAGTCATGCCTTTTGGACTAACTAATGCTCCTGCAGCTTTCATGGACATGATGAACCGGATATTCAAGGAACATTTAGATCATTTTGTGGTTGTCTTTATTGATGACATCCTCATATACTTCAAGAGTCGCGAAGATCATGAACAACACCTGAGATTGATACTCCAAAAGCTCCGTGAAAACAAATTATATGCCAAGTTGAAGAAACGTGAGTTCTGGCTTGAGGAGGTCGCGTTTCTTGGGCATGTGATTTCTAGTCAAGGAATATCAGTCGATCCTGCGAAGATTGAAACGGTACTAAATTGGGAACAACCCAAAACAGTAACCGAAGTCCGAAGTTTTCTGGGTCTAGCTGGTTATTATCGGAGATTCGTAGAAGGATTTTCTCGAATCGCCACTCCATTAACGCAGCTTACTCGGAAGAGCACAAAATTCATATGGAGCGAGGAATGCGAGAAAAGTTTCCAAGAACTCAAGAAGAGACTGGTTTCAGCTCCTGTTCTGACCATACCATCAGGATCAGGAGAATTTGTTATCTACAGCGATGCTTCTGGCAAAGGTCTAGGCTGTGTCCTTATGCAACATGGAAAGGTTATAGCCTACGCCTCTCAACAACTCAAAGATTATGAGAAAAATTATCCTACTCATGATCTAGAGTTGGCAGCAGTCGTTTTCGCGTTGAAGATCTGGAGACACTACTTGTACGGAGAAAAAGTGGATATCTATACGGATCATAAAAGTCTCAAGTATTTCTTCACCCAGAAGGAACTCAACATGCGACAACGACGTTGGCTTGAGCTGTTAAAGGATTATGACCACACAATCCAGTATCACCCGGGAAAGGCGAACGTTGTAGCTGACGCTTTGAGCAGAAAATCTTATGCAAGTACAAGTGCACTGCTGACAACACAAAAGTGTATTTTGTACGACTTGCAAAAGATGGAGATAGAGCTAAAGACACCAGGGACCCACTCGAAGATTGCTCACGTGCGAGTAGAACCAACTTTAATCGATAAAATTAAAACTGCTCAAGCTACCGATCCGGAACTGATAAATATGATAAAGAAAGTACAAGAAGGTGTCATTCCCGAAGCAAGAATCGACGAGAAAGGAATACTTCGAGTCAACTCTCGACTATGTATTCCTAACGATCTTGAATTAAAGCATAAAATCATGATGGAGGCACACAACACGCCGTTTGCAATCCACCCAGGAGGTACCAAGATGTATCGAGATCTTCGTCATACATTTTGGTGGAACAATATGAAAAGAGAGATTGCGGAGTTTATCTCAAGGTGCCTAACTTGTCAACGTGTCAAGGCAGAGCATCAAGTTCCTAAAGGTCCATTACAATCACTTGAAGTTCCCGAATGGAAGTGGGAACACATCAATATGGACTTCGTGACGGGTCTTCCAAAAGTTTCTCAAGGCTTAGATGCAATTTGGGTGATCGTAGATAGATTGACCAAATCTGCTCATTTCTTGCCTATACGAGAAAACTTTTCACTTGAACGTCTTGCCGGTATGTACATAAATGAGATCGTGAGATTGCATGGCATGCCAGTGTCCATAGTTTCTGATCGAGATCCTAGATTCACTTCACGCTTTTAGATCAGTCTACAAAAAGCTATGGGCACTGAACTACGTTTTAGTTCTGCATACCATCCTCAAACGGACGGACAATCGGAAAGGACGATCCAGACCCTCGAAGATCTTTTGAGACTTTGTGTATTAGACTTCAAAGGAAGTTGGGATAAGTACTTGCCGTTGGTGGAATTTTCTTACAACAACAGTTACCAAGCAAGCATAGGCATGGCTCCATTCGAGGCATTGTATGGAAGGAAGTGTCGCTCTCCAATATGTTGGAATGAGGTAGGAGAAGCAAAATTGTTGGGACCCGAGTTGGTACGCTTGACGACCGAAAAGATTCAAATGATCCGACAACGAATACAGACCGCACAAGAACGACAAAAGAGTTATGCTGATCTTCATCGGAGAGACGAAAGTTTCAACGTCGGAGATCATGTATTCTTACGTGTTTCTCCATGGAAAGGGGTTACGAGATTCGGAAAGAGAGGAAAGCTCAACCCTCGATTTATTGGCCCATTTGAAATCCTCGATCGAATAGGAACCGTAGCCTACAGACTAGCCCTACCACCAAGTATGTCTCGCATCCATAACGTTTTTCACATATCTATGTTACGTAAATATGTGAAGGACCCAAACCACGTCATTGAGTTAGAACCAGACGTTATAGCAGATGATTTAATATACGAGGAGGTACCTGTTAAGATCCTGGATAAGAATGAGCAGATCCTACGCTCAAAGGTTATACCTGAAGTTAAGGTTTTATGGAGGAACCAAGATACTGAGGAAATGACCTGGGAGCTAGAATCTGAGATGAAATCTAAGTATCCTTACCTCTTCGATATGTCAGGTACGTCAATTTCGGGGACGAAATTTCATAAGGAGGGGAGGTTGTAAGACCCCGAATTTTATGAAATACAAAATTTAATTTTTCTTCATATATATTTTTTGAAACAGTAAGTGGTTAAATCGATCAAGTTAAAAGTTAAGGATGTTATCTGCAAATTTTATTTTGTCGGACAATATTCGCTTTGTCGGGGAATATTCGTTTGGTCGGGGAATATTCGTGTCGTACGACGGCGCCGAAATAACAAATTATTGGTGGACCCCACAACGGAATATTTGTCGGATATAGAAAACGACAGAAATAACCTTTTTAAATAAAAATAGTCAACGGAACTGTTAAAATACCGGTGATAAAAGAATAGTAGCATACAGTAGTTTTTGGTATTTTCTGTAGCACACGGTACTCTACAGTAACACACGGTATTGCATAGTGTCTCATATTATTGGTCTGATAATTGACACCGTAACTGTTACGCATCATTTCATCGATAATTGTCACTGCATAATATTTTATATTATCAATTCAATAATTGTTGTTACACAGTATTTTGCATTATTGATTTAATAATTGTCATTACGCTGTATTTTATATCATTGAGTCAATAATTGTTGCTGCACTATTTTTAAAATTATTGAACCTAATAATTGTCACAGTAACATATGCACAGTAATTCACATTATTAAATCAATAATTGTCATTACACAGTAACGTATGCTTTCTTTTACATTATTGTTCTCTCTATTATGATGTTTTTTAAACAGTTGTATTTCATTAATTTATTGACTTGATATCTAAGAGCTAACTATACTGTATTTATAACAATTAGTCATAATAATTGAATTGATAAAGTTATTTGTTTATAATATAAAGTTAGGTGATTATTAGGTGATATGAAATGAATGGTGTAGATTAAAGTGTGAAATATTGTTGAATAATTGAATTGATTTGTTTATAATATAAAGTTAGGTGATTATTAGGTGATATGAAATGAATGGTGTAGATTAAAGTGTGAAATATTGTTGAATAATTGAATTGATTTGTTTATAATATAAAGTTAGGTGATTATTAGGTAATATGAAATGAATGGTGTAGATTAAAGATAATATAAAATTTGAAATGGATGGTGTAGATTAAAAGATGATATTTAAATGAATGGTTTAGATTAAAGGAATGATAAGATTTTTGGCTATAAATAGAAGCCTTAACTTAAGGATTTTTCATAAACTTCCTTACTTGTTCTTTCTTTTTCTCTCTAAATACTTCTTGTGAAAGTTCTCTCTAAGTGTGCTTAAGTTATCTTGAGTATTTGTGAAGATCTATAAGTATACGTGTACTGTTCAAGTTAATCAACCTCATTTAAATCAATATCCAGTCACGTGTTGAGGTAAGGGATACCATCTTTTTCATCTTCCATTATTCAAACGTACTATGGTAAGGGATTATCATTATTTGATTCTCGATAATAATATTGTTTCTTCCTTACTCATAAGACATGCCTTTTATTTCCATGTATTAAATTGTGGGAATAACCTTACGGAGCGGATTGCCGCCTGTTGGTGAATAACCTTTCGTATTCATTCATTATTAATCTCTGAGAATAACCTTACGGAGCGGATTGCCGCCTGTTTGGTGAATAACTCTTTGTACTCAAATTCTATTAAATTGTGGGAATAACCTTACGGAGCGGATTGCCGCCTGTTGGTGAATAACCCTTTGTATTAATTTTCTTCACCTTTTGTTAATCAAACCTGCTACGGTAAGGGATATTATTTTCTTTCATACTCCTAAATCGAAATTTATTATGGAACTATTGCTTCTATAATTCCTGAAAATATTATATGTTCCATAATAGTTGAACTTCATTATTTCAACTGAACCTTCCTATTTACGTGAACCTTTCTATTGAATTGTAACCGTTATTCTGAACTGTGGATCTTGAATATCATTTTTAAATTTCACTCCACATCATGTTGACAATTTGGACATTATTTGAATCTGTACAAAGTAAACTTCCGATACTTATTGTTATCCTATTTCTTCTGTTCATCATTTATATCATTCTAATCATCCAAAAATCAAGCTGTTGTGAATATCTGTGGCCGGGGGCACAGATGTGATATATTTGTTGAACAGATGATAGGTTAAAGGCGATATAATAGGTTAAAGGCGATATATCTGTTCGGTGTCTTTTATGGCACGTGGTGAAAGTTCTCTTTGGCCCGTAGTGCATAGATGAACTGTTGTTTGGTATGATTATCACCAAAGGCTGAATCTGGTATAATCATGACCGCTGGTGCTATATTAAATATCTTTGGCCCGTAGTGCAAAGATGAACTGTTGATTTGCATGATTATGATCAGGAACTGTGAATTTTTATTATCATGACTAATGATATTTCAGATGATAAAAGTTGATGATGTTTTTACGAAAAAGAGAAGCGAGTGGACATTATAATCTGTATTATTCTTCTAATAGATTGCTCATTCCGCTGCTATTATTGATCTGAACATTGTTTAAGAATTTAACTGCAGTTTTTGATATAAACCTTGTATTCTATTGTATTCTATCAAGAACTCAACTGTTGAAGGCTAATGATAATTTATTCGTCATTATCTTAGTCATGATATTTCTTACTGGGTTATTTGAGCTCACCCTTTCTTTTGTTCCATTGTTTTTCAACAGGAAATGAAAACATAACAGGGTCTAGCCGAGGAATGGAGTGAGGGTCCGAGGAATAGTTATCATAGTCTTCACGTTTTGTAAAATAGTGTGGCAATAATAGTGAAGACTTAGTTGTGTATTATTATACACTGTATTGTAGTACGTTGTGCTTTGTTGTAATAATTTTGTTGTAGTATTTTTACGACTCAAGTTTGGGCTGTGTGGGCCCAGATTTGGGGGCGTCACATGGAAAGTGTCATACTCTTCATAATTTAATCTGAGTTTTCTTGATCAATGAGTAGATTATATGAAACAAATCACTATTTGAGCATGACCATGCATTTCATAGTCCTACTCAATCAAAAGGCCTATGGATATCACCCCTAATATATAGGAGGGTTAAATTCCATCTAGATCACTCATATTCCTCACACAATTCATGATATACCCAATAATCACCTTTATTGTCCACCCTATTAAAGATGACATTTGATGATATCCAAGTACACAAATTCTCGTGTAATAATATAGTAACTTTAGGTCGGAGAATCATTACATTATTGTCACTATGATAATTTCTTATGACACTTTGCATAATGCTCCATGTAGAATTCTCATGGTGGGTCTGTCCAGTACATTGTTTTCTAACATGTATCTATGTATTGACTCAAATATCTCATATATTTATGACTAAATAGATTTGGCCATCAGTCAATCCACATACTAGTCTCAATACATCATTGTTGTCCCGTTAACAATGATACTCGACTAGGGACATTTAAGAGCAATAATACTAATTGTAATTATATAATCTCATGTTCAAGTCACATACTTGAAGCTATATAATTCGTATCACTATTCTAAGGACTTTTATTACGTTAACATTTATATAACGCAGTAAATGAAATCATAATAAAATAATTAATTTATGCAATTAAATATAATATCAAAAAAATATTAAGCAATTACATCAAATAATTAGCCTCTAGGACATCAACTCTAACAATTAGTTATAAAAATATTTTCTACATTTCAAACGTGAACTTGTTTTATACCTAGAAACTGTTTGAGTGTGTTTTTAGTGTATATTTTGAATATATACTTTATACTTAATTTTATTAATAATATTATTAATAATAATAAATTATACCGAAACAACCCTACAATCAATAATAAAATTTAATGTTGAATTGTTGATAAGGAAAATCAACAAATTATGAATACGTGTGCTGATAGACTTGTTGAGTTGGGATATTTAAATTATTCCGACGTAATATTTTGTGATATTCCTCTTGTGAAAATTTTAAAATTATTGGCTTCTAATTATAATGACTTAAAAGAAAAGAAAAAGAGATGGAGAAAAAAAAACTGATAATGCCAAACGTTGTTTCCTGCGGGCTTCCTTCGATAGTCTTTCTTAATTCTCTCTATCCTCACGAGTCTAATGAAATCATAGTTTTTAGATCCGACCGATCATGGAATTCAAAAAATACTAAATAAATAGATCACTAGTTCAATTGATGGTCAAATTATTATTAAAATAGTGACATTATAAACACATAAATATATATATATATATATATATATATATATATATATATATATATATATATATATATATATATTAATTAATAAAAATTTAAAATATTTAAATTTTTATAAAATAAAATATAATAAAATTATGTTACAATATTACTAAAAATATATAATTTTAAAAATAAAAATATTTGTGCACTAAAAAAATATTAAAAAATACTTAAAAAACAGTTCACTGGTCAACTTAACCGCTTTTATAGGTTGAACCACCGATTCGACCAATGGTTAACTGATTCAATCTGAAATTTGACTAAAATAATTTAACTGGACCAAATTAAACCGATCAATTTCGATTTTAACCGGTTCAATACAATTGATATAGTCTGAATTTCACAACCATAAAAACTCGTCTATTTATTTAATGGAGTCGCATCTGCAATAACCGGTTATTAGACTACTATTTCGACAACCAATACATGGACATTTTTATAGTGGAAGTTTTTGCCGTTAGAAGCTCTAGCGGCGAACTAAAAAAAATTCAAAACTGCTGTTAGAACTTCTAGCGGGAGTTTCGAAAAAAAAATGTGACTATGCCGTTAGAGCCTCTAGCTACAAAATCTTTTTAAAATTAATTTTGAGTTCAGAGAGTTCCTAAGACTGAGACAGTAATCATAGCAATCAATTGTTGTCTATTAATTATCTTATTTAATTATTTTAATTCATTTCCCCGTATATTCGTTCCTTCGTCGCTATATAAAGATATATAGATTCAGAGTATATATATAAGCCCCAGAAGGCAGAAATCAAAGAAAAGCTAGGGTTTCTGAATACTCGAAGAAGCATAAGCAGCAGCAGAAGCCATGGGGGGAGGCAACGGCCAGAAGGCAAAGATGGCTCGAGAAAAGAACTTGGAGAAAAATAGGGCCTCCAAAGGTATAATTTTATCCTCTTTTTCTCTCTCCCCCTAAGGCACAGTTCTATCCATATTTCTTCTTCTAGTCCATTTAGCTGGATTATGATGATTTTTAATCAGATTTGATCCGATCTATATGCAGGAAGTCAGCTTGAAACCAACAAGAAAGCCATGTCAATTCAGGTTGGATTTTAAGTCTTTTTTTTATATAATTAATTTGATATTTTAAAAAAAAATTATGATCTGTGAAGAATAAGCATACTTTTTGAGATTATCATCTGATTTTAACTTGTTAGATTTTATAACTATGAAATTCCCAATTTATATTCTCCATTACATTTGCAAATACTTTTCATTTGCAATTAGTTAACCTGTTAGCTTCTGGTATAATGTATGGTAACAAAGGCTTGGAGTGACTTGAATTACAGAAGATAATGTTTTCTAACATTATTTATAGTATTTTTATTTAGAAATAGTATTTAACAAAGTTGAAAAATCTGATCAATTCTCGTAACATACTGTTATTCTAGGAGTTCATGAGACTTACACATGTAGCACTTTGTGTTTTTTTTTCCCTGCTTTATACTCTGTCTCTTCCACAAACAGGGTCCCATTTCAAAATTTGCAAAGAGGGTATTTTTTTCCCCATGGTTATCCCTAAATACAATGATTATTTAGCTTATTTGTGGTGACATGGTAATGAAATTTTTTTGTTATAACATTATGCCATTTTTGTACTATCATCCATATTAATAAAAAGATAACTCTTTTCATGGAACAAAGCTTTTTTTATATATATTGGACTCTTTCCGATCATAATCCTAAGTTGGTAACTTGGTGTATGCAAAATGATAAACTGGCCATCATAATTTAAATGATGTGTTTTGGAATTCTTCATCACATTCCGATTTCGATAGAGTTGTACTGATAGTGTTTTGGTTATCCAACCACGTTTCTATGTTTCTTTGTTTAGTTAGATGTGTCGTTATTGTTTTTATTTTTTTCGAAAACTGATATTTTTACCTTTAAAAATGATAGTTTCACACGAGTCTCTCTCACATGATGTGAGACCCGTTAACTTTTTATGTGAGAGGGATAATGTAGAAATATCATTTTTTCACGTGACAATTTTAACTTCCACTATTGCTAAATTCAAGCGTCTTATTTACCTAATTAGATTCAAAAATTATAAAGAAAAATGTTAGCTGCCGATGACGATCATTTTCCAGTGATGAATTACAAAATGAGTTACATCATACTACCGTATATATACTTTGATGCATGCCATTGAATTATAGAATGTGAAGTAGTGAAACTTCAAATTGCTTTCAGTTATTCAGTTTGCTTTTAATAAATGGCAACTTCTGCTATCTTAAACAATTTTGTCTGATATAAGCAAAATGACATTTTCCTCTGTTTGCTGTTTCTCATCCATTTTCGGTATTAATTGCAGTGCAAGGTGTGCATGCAGACATTCATATGCACCACTTCCGAGGCGAAGTGTAGGGAGCATGCCGAAGCAAAGCACCCCAAATCTGACGTCGAAGCATGTTTTCCTCATCTTAAGAAATGATATGAAGTTTGGGATCAACTTTGTCTTAAATTTGTCAATGTGATTTAAGTTTGAAGCTTTTCCGGTGTGTTACTGGAGTGATGTTCCAACTGTTGCTACTTTACTTAAATGTGCTTGTGGAATATGTCTATAATATCTTCACTTTCATTCACTATACTAGTTACATTAAGAATAAATGAAGAGTGGAAGATAACATTAGAGAAAGATGCAAAAAAAATTAACTGGGATTGACCGACCCTTTTCAAAAAATAAGACTCATAATTTAAAAAATCAGGTCTTTACATTTTCCCAAATAGAGAAGTTAATTACGTGCAAGTCTTTTCTTATTTCTACTCCATTGGTCCTTTTCTCTGTTTTATAGTAGTTCGCATTATTTGAAGAAATAAGAGTCCATCATTTAGATTTGTGTAAAGATAAATTGAGTAAAGAAATAAGAGTCAATCATTTAGATTTAGATTTGTGTGAAGAGAAATTGAGGGTTCTTAAGCATAAGTTAATCATTTGGATTTGAGAGAAAGATAACGTTAGAGAAAGATGCAAAGAAAATACTCCCTCCTTTCCATTATATAGGTCGTTTTAAAAGTTTTTTTTCTTTTCAAAATATATGTCGTTTTACATATATCTAGGAGAACAAATTTAATCATTTTCTATTCTATCCTTAAAGATTAAATAGTTAAGAGAGAGAAGGAAGAGTAATTAATGAGTGTATGGGTAGTAATAGAATTTCAAATCAACATTAATTGCCTAATATTAGTATTAATGACATTTCTTAATATGTGTAATCATGTCTTATACGACTTATATAATAGAAAGAAGGAAGTAACTGGGATTGGCTGATCATTTTCAAGAAATCAGGCTCATAATTCAAGAAATCAGGTCTTTTCATTTTTTCAGATAATGAAGTTAAGTATGTGCAAGTCTTCTCTTATTATAACTACATTGGTCATTTTCTTTGTTTTTTAATAGTTATTGGGCATTCGCAATTATTTGAGGAAGTAAGAGTCGATATCATTTGGATTTGTTTGAAGAGAAATTGAGGGTTCTTAAGCAGGAGTCAGTTATTTGAGAGGAATAGGGGTGAAAATGATCCCGAGTCGATCCGAACACTCTGATACTTAAGCTCGACTTGGATCAGAAAATTTGTGTTCAGGTTCGACTCGAATTCGAAATGATAATTTCTAAGGCTACTCAAGTTCGACTCAATAAATTACTCGATACTACTCGGCTCGAAGTTACTCGACTCGTTTTCACAACGAGTAATTCGCGAGCCTCTATTCGAGCTCGAATCTGAGATGGATCACACCAAAATGAGACATAAAAATGAAAACTTAGAAAAATTTCAATTTTATTTATATATAAAAATACAAGTTACAAAAATTACAATGATAAATTTATAATATTAATTATACTATAATACAATTTCTAGTAACATCATTATATTTATCAAATGTCATACATCGAACCCCTAAACGAGTAGGGTTCATTGAGTAAGGATCGAGTATGGATCAGATGAAGGCAGTGTACTCAAACCCTAAAACGAGCGAACAGTGTGCTGCTCAGATTCGAGTTCAGTATTATAATTCCATAAACGAGTTTGGCTCATATTCGGCTCGGATACCTACCGAATCCGATTCCCGGATCATATTCTCGAGTCAAATCCGAATCGGGTATTGAGTAACTCGGACCGATTTTCACCCCTAGAGAGGAATATAACGTTAGAGAAAGATGCAAAGAAAATAACTAGGAGTGGCCAATCATTTTCAATAAATCAGGCTCATAATTCTAGAAATTAGGTCTTTTCATTTTCCCAAATAGAGAAGCTAATTATGTGCAAGCCTTATCTTATTTCTACTCCATTGGTCATTTTCTTTCTTTTTTTAATAGTTATTGAGGTGTCATTCGCATTATTTGAGGAAATAAGAGTCAATCATTTGGATTTGTTTGAAGAGAAATTGAGGGTTCTTAAGCAGGAGTCAATCATTTGTATTTGAGAGGAAGATAACGTTAGAGAAAGATGCAAAGAAAATAATTGAGATTGGCCGATCATTTTCAAGAAATCAGGCTCATAATTCAAGAAATCAGGTCTTTTTATTTTTCCAAATAGATAAGCTAATTATGTGCAGGTTTTCTCTTATTTCTACTCCATTGGTCATTTTCTCTGTTTTTTAATATTTATTAAGGTGTCATTCGCATTATTTGAGGAAGTAAGAGTCGATCATTTGGATTTGTTTGAAGAGAAATTGAGAGCTCTTAAGCAGGAGTCATAACTAGGATTGGCCAATCTGTTTCAAGAAATCAAGCTCATAATTCAAGAAATCAAGTCTTTTCATTTTCCCAAATAGAGAAGCTATTTATGTGCAAGTCTTCTCTTATTTCTACTCCTTTTCTCTATTTTTTAATAGTTATTGAGGTGGCATTCACATTATTTGAGAAAATAAGAGTCAATCATTTGCATTTGTTTGAAGAGAAATTGAGAGTTCTTTAGCAGGAAGAAATCTTCTCAAATTACTTTTGTTTCAATATCCATCTCTGTCAAATTATTCTATCCTCTGAACGTTTGCTTGATGATCATATGGAAATTTTAATTGATTTTTGGAGGGGGTCATGAAAATGAAAAGACACAAAGACTGTTCGAGAGAAAATTTGCAAGCCTAATAAAAATGGCTTTCTAGCTACTAGATACCTCTAAAAGTTAAATCTAGCTCTTTTAATTAAACAAACATGGACAATTTATTCTTTGCCTGGTTCCCTTCTAGAAAATTTTCTAGACTACAGAGCAAGTGCATTAAGGCTAATAAAAGGTTTCTTGAGGAACAGCGTTTCATCCAGGATATTGGGATCTATGGAGCAGAAAAAGGCGAATGCTTTTTGTTATCATCTACGTAATACCACTTCTCCACTAGGGATTATAATCCAACATCAAAAGGTCTTAGAATTGACAAAACATAATCTGTGAAATTAAATAAAAGAGTAATCACGGATTAAATAATCCCTAATAGTATTACATTAGTATAAATAATCAAATTTCATATATTATTTTTGCAAACAAACATAGCGCAAATTCATTATAACATATTGCTGTTTTAGAAGTTGTCTTGCGTTTGTTCTTGGTTGAGGAAAAGCATGTTATCCATAAATACATAGTAGATGCATTGAGATTTCCACTTTCAGGTAAAAGAGTAGAAGGAAAGGAGAACATTTTTGACAGTCTGCATTCAGAGAACTCATACCATACTTGTATGAACGTACAATCTCAAGGAAAGAAGAGGCAGTCATGCAGGATAAGTTTCAACAGTGTCGCTTTTAGACAAGATGCAGTTCACAGCTACATATATGGACACCAAGAGAGCTCAAGGTTATTGTGTTCGCATTCTGCTATTTTCGGCAGCTCTAACTTGCATGAAGTATGGATGCGCCTGAAGAAGAAACAATTGTGATGAACAAGAACAATTTATCATTCAAATACAAAAGCGTAATATGTTTCTGATGAGGAAAAGGGAAAAACATTTTCTGTAGAAATGAGCCTCTGTAACCTAAACAGTAGATAATTCAGAAAAGTTGCAATTATAGACCAGGCATTACAAACATAAGATGGGGCTTTTTTTAGATTTTATTTTGAGTTTTACAACAGCTTTGTAAAAACTGAAAAGTAAATAGAGAGGAAGACAATGGAGGGGGAAGGGATTGAGAATAGAGGTCATGACTGCTTTATAAGCAGATAAAGTTGGCTGCAAGCATTTAGTTTAGTGGCTAACGTTGCCATAGCAAGAGCCCAATGACGGACGCAGGAATTCAACTATTGGCAGACAAACTTTTAACTATTCTAAAATTATAAAAGAAAATTAAAAATTAAATGACAATATATTTAATCAGCTTAATATAAATATCCCACAAAATTAACAATTATAATAAATTAACCAAAAGTTTTCAGCAAATAATATAAACAAATCAAATTATTCAGCTTTAAGTAGCTTTGAATAAATAAAACTGAAAATAAACAGACTAAGTTAACTACCTTTAACACTCCATTTCAAAATTAGAGATCCATTGCTTCTTTTTTTTAGTTTGTTTCAAAATTAAAAGTACATTTATATTTTTTGACTATAAAGTGACATAACTTATATTTTAGGTAGATTGAGTACTATCATACCATCCATCACTACTATATTTCTAGCAAAATATCAAGAATTTATTTTAAAAAATAAAATTTTAATTAAAAATTATCACTTCTAAAAATGTGATCTAATTTTGGAATGGAGGGAATATATGTATATAAATATCATACATATATAATATCCTACTAAAAAATTAAAAAGATTTTAAGGGTGGTCAATTGACCTCCCTTGCCCTTGAATGGATCTGTCTGCCCCTGGAAGAACCCCGAGGAGCAAAAATCAAATTGTTATCAGAAGGTTCAACGAAAAAGAGATCCTTACCCCTTCTTAGATAATAAGGGGCCCTTTTCTCCTTTTAAGGCTGCCTTCCTTTGGAGAAAAGGAGGAGGGGGTGAGGGGAGTTACTACTAACTCTTTGAAGATAAATCTAATGCAAAGGTCATGGCTTGAAATAGACCGGATCACCAGGAACAAGAACACAGCCTTATAGAGGGCATAACACAATCATGTGTAGTCGAGTCCATAGGCACTTCATTGAACTGAAGAGCTTGGTGGCTTAATCTGTTAGTCTGGTGTGCAACTGTTCAGTGACGATCATTAAAGAGCTTGCTGGCTCAATCCGTGTAGTCTTCTAAGAAACTAATGAAGTGCTAATTTCAGAGGGTTACTGTTACCCCCAAACATAGGAGAATACAATTTGAGGTTAAAGATTACGGTTTCAAAGCCAAGAACATCCTCCAACAAACTTTTTATGGAGAAGGATTAGTTTAACAAAACTGACCAGACACTGGACAAAAGTTATTGGAAGTGCCCAAACATTTTTCACTTGATTGTTTAGATTTAATTTTCAGTTCAAATTAAGATATGGCCACTACATTAATTCATATACTTTTAACACACGAGGAAGGGTCATATACAAATATGTAAAACTAGAGCAATCATCACATAAAATAACAAAGGCCATCTACAGGTGAATATAACTTTAATAAGAAAAATAGATAATGGAAACACAGGCATCAAGGGTTACCATTGCTTCTTTTGCTGTAAGTCTATCTTGATGATCATAACGAAGAAGCTTATCAAGAAAATCAATGGCCTGCCAGTCACACACAGATTTTCAACCAAATATATATATATATATATATATATATATATATATATATATATATATATATTTGACAGATAGTTTACTCAAAGGGATTTGAAGAAACTGTTTAAAAGACAATAGCTAACCTCAGGGGAAACTAGATGCTGATTGTCTGCATTAATAAATCTGGACCAGGGCTTCTTGCTGTGCCTGTAGGACATTTACAAGAATGGATACTATATGCAGTGAAAGAGGCCAATTTTCTTTTCATTTTCATTGAATAAAAAAGTTTGAGAAAAACAGCTATTAAAAAAATTATGAAAGAGCATCTAGTAGAGGATCCGTTGTTATCCTATTCATTTTTTAAGTTAAAAAACTAACATAAATATTATCAAAATTTTCATTTTTTATATTGGTAAAGCACCCAAATAAACTTCTTGATGATATATTCTTTAGATAAGAAGATTTTCTAAAAGATGAGAAAAGGAGTCAAATACAAGTGGACAAGAAATGCTCTATAAAGAAAACCAAAAGAAAACAAGTATAAATTTGTAGCTGGTACGGTTTATCAAAGTCACTATTGGGGTAGCCTTTCATTAAGAAAGATTGAAACAAGAAATATTTTACAAGAATATGTATAACATGTTGCATAAAAATGATGCTTTCTATTACTTACCTTCCAACGAGAGCATCAAGTTGAGGATCCAGCTCTAGACGATATTTGTTCAGATATGCATTCAACTCATCAGTCCCAAGAACCTTGAAACTTACAAATCACGTAAGTATAAAGTTATCTAATAATGATGAATTTTAATAACTTATGTGCCAATAAAGGCATTCCAGCTTCATTTCAACCAAAGAAAGATGGAGACAATAAGCAAGAGGTCTACTTCTAAGCAAATATAAAATTCTGCACTCCTGTTGTTCATATTGAAGCAACTTCCACTGCAGCATTTGTTAAGCTATAGATCTTTGCATAATATAAGCTGACAGATAAGCAACGGTCATTCTTCCCCCCCAATGCAAGGCCAACATAATGTTGACACTTGATACAAGATCAGTCCAAGTGGAAGTTTGAATGAAGAACTAGAAACCAATTGAAGTTTTTGGCATTCTGCCATTATTCCCTGTGAAATCAGTTTGAAATCTCAACGGTCCAGACATAGATATAGGATTTCTGATTAACCTTACCTCAGGTCGATAGTCTGAAATCACTTTGCAACTCTAACCTTTCATTTACTTTCTCTAGGCTTTGGATGAAGTATGTACAAGGGGAATTCTCAATTATAAGTTGTTAACTTAAGAGCAAAAATGCGTTGAAAGACATTCTCAAAAGAATTCTATGCTTTCTGGGGTAAATCCATAAGTAACGGACCTGAAACTTGTTACTTTCTTTTTAATCATCCACAACCACAAACATTATGGCCAATCCAAGACTTCTACCCACTGCCCAACCAGGTGTGAAGACGGGGTACCACTCAAACAAATATTTGGGAATCACACACCTAAATCAATTTGAGACACTAAGAAATATTCCAGTTTTCAAGGAAAAATACAATATTATAAGACAAAGTACGCGCACGTAAATCTTAAGTTCAACAAGAGATGCTCAACACAGTGAATCACCTAATGCCAAAATGTTCAAATTTGAAAAAGAAATTCCATATAAAATGTATACAACAAAAAAGAAAAATATAATCTATAGTTGTCAAAATGGAAGAACGAGGAGGAAGAAACAAAATATGATAAACAACAGCCATATCCCATATAAATGAGTACAAAAATTAGTATAAAAATTGTCTTGGTTCAAATATTATAGGCCACAAGGATTTTGCATGAATCTCTTCCCTTGATGATCTAATGACAATGAACTGAAAGGAGGCAAAAGAGGAAATGGTGGGGAACATGAATAGTGTTACCGAGGATTCTAGGCTAAGTGGAAATTTCCTTTAAGGGAGACAAATCAGGTCTGTGATGTCAAGCTCACTCTAGAGAGACATTAAATACTACTGTAAGGACAGTGGTTTTAGGACAAAATGACTGATCAACTCGTGCATCCATGCAGCCTCAACATATGGGCAGAATGACCTATAATTAATGGTTATAGCAAAGATCAGAACCAAAATCAGCTTTAAAGCATGGCCCCACAGGACTCCAATTTAATGGCAAGTTTCTGGAACTGAAAAATTCTATATGTAATTAATCATGGTCAAACTAAATTCCTTTATTCACAACCCCAGGTGAAATGAGGTAATTACAAAGGTTATTACAAAATAGAATGAGAGAGAGAGCAGGTAAACCATCAAAGAGAAGACAATTAATGCCCGTTCGCCTTTATTCCTTTTATTTTAACAACTTAAGTCAACTCAACACCTTTTATCCCAAATTAGTTGGGTTAGGCTAAAAATGAACCCCATGAGTTGACAGAAAAAAGACACTTCCTCCCCCATTTCAAATGTATGATGATAAGTGTTTTTGGCGCAGAAATTAAAACACATGGATGACACACTTAGATTTTATATTGAATATAGTTTTTATTTAAGAAAAATTATTTAGCATCTGAAACATAATTTTGAAATTTACACATATATACATATATATATATATATATTGAAATTTATACATATAACAATAAGCATGCTGCTTACACTGTTTTGAAAGTGAGACATAGAATGGGACGACAGTAGCAGTACAACTGTTTGTGAAAGTCAACCAAATAACGTACCATCTACTGACTTATCGTAATAACAATAATTATAATAAAAGGACCGAATCTACTGATAATTACCTTGGCAATTTTGACAAGCTGATCATGGTTGTCATGACCATAAAAGAATGGCTCCTTCCTAAAAATCTGTAGATCATAATAAAATACAACTACAATTAGTAACATCGTCAAGATAAAAAAGCAGGGAAGTCCGGCATAACTCCCACCATTCCTGCAAACATACAGCCCAAGCTCCACATGTCCAAAGAATAATCGTAATCTTGCAAATCCACAAGGAGCTCAGGACCCTTGAAGTATCTGATAAGAATTTACAAACATATAATGCTTTTCAGTATGATAAATGTAAATGTCAATGACATCTATACAAAGGCAACATTTCTACAAAGCTACAATCTTAACCCAATGTCTTAAAATCCTTTTGTCCCCAGACAACTAATAATCTAGTTTTTGCAAGTAACTTTCTTAAAGGAATGCATAAATATTCAAACAAATTATATGTGTATATGTGTGTGTGTGTGTATGTGTGTGTGTGTAAACAAACAACTGAATTAGTTATTATTTGTCTTTAGTAACATACCTTGAGGCCACGCGGACATTGTATTCTTTGCCAGGATGGTAAAACTCAGCAAGACCCCAATCAATCAACCGAAGTTTACGCAGCTCGTGGTCTATCATAACATTGTGAGGCTTGACATCTCTGTGCATTATACCCTGCGAATGACAGTAATCTAGTGCCTGCAGGTTTAGAAAGGGCTCAATCAGAATGCATTAGTTTACATATGAACATTCTTTTTCAGTTCCTTTAGACAAGAAAGTCAACATTCTATAGGTAATAAAGATATCAGCACAAAGATGCAGATTGCAGAGACAACTGAAATGCATTCATCAACATCTGGAGATCCTCCCACATAATTATGAATGATTTTCAAGCTCAACAGAACCCATTTTTAAGAAGATTAGAGAACATAAAATTCGTCGAACTCAAAAGTATAAAGTAATCTATGGAGAAACATGCATCAAATATTCAAACTTCATATTAATAGGTTTACATTCAGTGATTTCTCCTATGAGAACACCTTAGTAAGCATAATCAAATTTCAAATACAGTTCATCATAGTACACTTGTACTCTCATGAAACTTGTAGTTTACTAATTAATTACCATAGTTGATAAATTAGAATTCTGATGTTACAATTTTTTTTTTTGATAGTAAAACAATTATTATTTACATAAGTATGCGTAGGAACTGAATTTTCATTAAAAATGTCCAGACATATCAGTGTACGACTTTTTAAGAAATTTTTTGGGTCTAGATATTCGCATCATCTTGTATTTATGTTCTACCATGCTTTATAGAAGAAATACAGATTGGATCAAATTCCACCCCATCCAAACCCCTAACATAGTAAACGAATAAATACACCGGGACATCCTATGCAATCATTTAAAGATAACCATACCAGTGTAGTACACAAGTGTGATAGTAATGGTCCAACAACCCTGAGCCTATAAGATACAATTATTTCAAATGGGCAATGAAACCCCGGTAAAAAAAATCAATTATATAACTCCTAGTTTACTAGTTCTGTTTGGCATGCTCCAAATCTCATTTTAACATGAAAGTAAGCATGTTAAAAAACGAACAATTTCAAATTTGTGACTTCAACAAAATTATACAACCTTAAATTGAGCTTCTCTAAGTATTTCCAATAAATGAACAAAACATTTCTTCTATATGAAGTATCATATACAATGACATGAAGACATTATGGATCATCGTTAAAAAAATCCTTCAATTTCTTTCTCCTTTTCCCTATAGCCTACCACGTAAGTTATAGCACATGCCCTAACTATACGAATTAATAGATAATACTCAAATTTACTTTAAGACAATTTCACACATAAGTACCACACCAGCACCAAATGTGAGCCTCCAAAAACACAAAAAGGGGAAAATTAAAGCAGCCAAATGGAAAATAATCTCATAAAGATCTGATTAAGAATAAACCTTGAGAAGCTCATATATGTAGTAGCGAATATCATAATCAGTCAAAGTGGGGTACAAGACTTTGAAATCAGTACTGTTGACATATTCAAAAATCAAGCTAGGAGTTTTTGAATGCTGATCTCTGACAATATCAAGCAGTTTCACAATGTTTTGTCCTCCACAAAGATTCTGAAGTATTTTAATCTCCCTTTTTATCTGCACCAAGAAAACAGTAGTAAAAGTTGAGGATGCTCATCACAGTATGTAAAACGTTCCATATACGGTTGGGGCAGGGGGAAGAGGGCAGGAACATAAGTGCATTACAAACATTCACAATACATACTTCTGGCACTATTAATGATAGGAACTTCCAAACATTTTAATTCTCCAATTATAACAGCCTGCCTCATCAATAAGGTGCTTAAAACTTGTCAAAAGAATGAGACTTAAAGTTATAAGTTTGTAGACTCTGTGCTAAATGATCCTAAATGACAAAGAAACTGTTCAAATTACCTTCTTCTTTTTGACAGGTTTAAGGATCTTGATGATGCATTTTTCATTGTTGGTGACATTTATTCCTTCAAAGACTTCACTGTATTTTCCCCTTCCAACTTTCCGAACAACTTCATATTCATCTTGATCACTGAGTACAGATAAGCCATGAAAGAAATATTGCACCAAAAGATATTTCATTGCCAAAAATCTTGAAACTTAGAGTTAATGTGACTCTGGCAAGAAACAAATTAATCATCCAAGTAGAAAATAAAAGTAAAAACAGATTACAACTACAGACATGAACTTCCACCCATTAATCTAATTTCTAACATCTCGCATCTGCTTCTAAGGATCTTCCCTGAGCAATCTAAATGATTTGACCATGTCATATTAATAAGGTGTATCTTTACATAAAATAAGAAAGGTAAAGATAATTAAAAATTATTAGTTCAATATTCAGAAGAGAGAATTGAATGCTACTGATCATAAATTTACCTATGTCCCTAAATTCATGTGAAACTAAACACCACCCTTTTTGCTTATAAAGTAAATATAGCCATTGGAGCTTATAACAACTATTCTATACAATCCCATTTCAAACTCCAAAGAGCATATAATCCAGCTTAAAAGATCAATCGCAGATTGCAACAAACAAAATATAACGACAGCAACTAGCAAAAATAAAATAAAATAAAATAATATATATATATATATATATATATATATATATATATATATATATATATATATATAAGGACAACACAGACGACTACCACATAAGCTTGATATCTTAACCAGTTTCACTTCCTCACAATATTACCACCAAACCTGAGCTGCTGCTCGTAAAAAAACTAACAATTCACCTTAAGAATAATATATCTATATGCAAATTCATGATTCCTACTCCAATTGATATAATTCCAGAACCCCAAAAAGAATAATAAACATAGAAAATGAAAATAATCAAATTAAAAAAATTACCACCACTTCATAACACATGATTGAACAATAAGCAAATAAAATTATCTATATAGTAAGAGATGATAATCAACATAGGAATTATGAGAAGAAAAGCTAGGGTTCATGTTTGGACTGTATTACCCCCATTGAACGGCGAGAGACTCGTAATCCCAGTATTCTCTAGGTCGGTGAACATTGATATCTGTGTACACTCGAGCTTGTGACATTATAGGATGATGGAAAACCACGAAATTTTCAGTTCACTTTGAATCGAAAAAAATCGTCTGTTTTTATATGTAGCGCTCGACGATCGACTGTTACTGCTATTAGTTTGGGCTCCTAGTCTGAATTGGTTTCATTAGCTTGGGCCTGGACCTATGTGCTTGTTCGTTTGTCAGCAAGGCCTTAATGCGCTAACACTGTGTTATTGAGCTTTAAAATGGAGAAAACTTTAGCTTTTTATTTAATTATTCTGTTATTGAGTTTTTTAGTAAAATAAAATTAATATAAAGTTACTTGCCTCATTTTTTTAGCCTAATTTTTTTTTTTCTAAAAATACATAAATTTGGACGAAAAACTAAATAACAAAAATAAATCTTTTATAATCTTTATCCTACGCTTTATATTCTAAACATAATAACACTAAGGTAAAGGTAAATTAGTAATTCTAATATAAAATTTATTTTATTTTTTTTGACTTTTTTTTTATAAACTCAGTAACAGCTTGAAAGCAATAATACAAATTTCTATTGTTTTCTTTTCGATTATAAATTAAGTGTTTTATTCTTTTTTTTTTAAGCTCAAAAATATAGTGTTAGAATAATTTTAAACGAACTTGATAATTTTATTTGTTTATTATCTAAACGTAACTTGTACCATTTTTTATACAGTGGTCAAATGTACTAAATGCTAATACTGCAAACAAAATTAAAACTTATGTTTATCATAATTTTTTGTTACCCTTATATTGGAGTTAGAATTTTTGGATTAGGTCACTAAAGAGTGCTTTCAAATTTTATATATAGCATTTTTAGTTTTTTAAGTATGTGAAAGCCAAATGCCGCGAAGAAATAAGTTAGAGAAAATATGTTAGTTTCACCATATAAATAATAAATAAATTTAATGCTTTTGAGATGGAATCTTATCTATCTATCTATATTATAATTAAATAAATAATTTGATTTTTCTTATTTTTTGTTTTGATTTTTAACTTTTGTCCTCCTTTTTTTGTTCGACCTTTGACTTTTCTTACATGAACTCAATTTTTATTATTTATCAATTCAAATTAAAAATTAGAATTAGTATCATAATTTTATAAGAAAATGAGAATTACTAGTATAAGTTTATAGAGAAACAATCAAATCTCTTTATAGTCTATATATAGTCTATCTATATTAGAAAAGTCAATTTTTATTATTTATCTATCCAAAATCAAAAATTATAATTAATAACGCATCTTTTTAAGTAAACAAGAATTAGTGGTATAGTTTTTATAAAAATACAATCAAATTAACTATTATTAATTATTATATTTTTGTGAGATATCAACTGCATAGTTAAAAGCACAAACTTGATTTTGCAAATGTTTAGTTCAATTTTGTTATTTCTTATTTGACTTAGTATAAGTATTATCTAAATTTATAATCCTTAAATATTATCTAAATTTATAAAGTATTAAAAAAAAATCTCAACCAGTTAGAAAAAAGTAATTTATTTTTTGTATTTATATCCAATGTTTTAAAAATTGAACCGATCATCAAACCGAGAAAGTTACCTAGTGGATGGATAATTGTTTCAACCAATAGTTGAACATTTATTGACTCAGTGACGTTATTAATATGTAATAAATAATAAATATATTAATTATTATTATATAAATATATATTATATATAATATCTATCAAATATGTAAAATTAATCAATTTATCTATAAAAAAACAAAAAACAAAAACTAAATTTATTTGTACAATGTTTACTTTATACAATTCAAATAAATATTAAATTTATATGAAAATAAAGATATTAAATCATGTTCATAACTCAAAAGCGATCGAATACAAATGAACATAAATTTCTTATGTAATTTTATTTTTTTTATTTTTTTACAGTTAGCTTGAATCAGTGACTGGTTCACTGGGTAGACCGGTTCAACCACCTGTTCACCGGTTTTTACTCGTTTTTTGTCGAAATTGGGTTGATGGTCCAAACCGGACTAGAGCACACACCAGTTCCAAGTTTTTTCAGTTGAACTGTCGGTCCGATCCGATTTCTTAAATATTGTTTATATTTCTAATAGGAAAAGAAACTTCTAACATACGTTTTAGTTTTTATATAATATATATTATATATAATATCTATCAAATATGTAAAATTAATCAATTAATCAAATAACTAAATAAATTTGCACTTTATTCAAATATTTATTTGATAATTGATCGAATGAACCTACAATGTATAATTCAATAATTTATTATTTAAATAAATATTTAATCATTTAATAACAACAATTATCTTCTAAAAATTCTAATTAAATATTTATCTTATATTTAATTGAATATCTTAAAAATTAAAATAATAAACTATTATCTATGTCATCCATACTTCGCACTGAGTTGGTAAGCTTGTACTATAATTAAATAGACAATTTGGTTCACCTTCATTTTTTTTAGTTTGGTTCGTCCTCCTTTTTTTTTTTGTTCGACCTTTTGGTTTTTTTACATTAAGTCAATTTTTACTATTTAGCAATTCAAATCAACAATTAAAAATAGTTTTGTAGTTTTATAAGGAAACAAAAATTAGTAATACAATTTTATAAGAAAAATAATCAAAATAAGATTATTTTACCTAATTAATTTGTTACTTTTATTCAAAAATTGGAATTAATATCTTAGTTTTATAACAAAATATGAATTTGTAATATAGTTTTATAAAAAAATAATCAAAATAAGATCACCTCAACTAATATTAATTGATTTATTTTATTCAAGTATTTATACAATAATATAAATTTAAGTAAAATTATATTACCAACTAAATATAATAGTTAGAGAAGAAGAAAAAATTATCATAAAAATAATCTACCAAACTTAAATTTGTTACTATTATTAAAATATAAATATAATTATAGTTTCGAGTATAAGAAAGATTTAATCGTTGTTTAGATAATATAATTATTATTTTTGTTAAAATATAAATATAATATATCAATACACCATGTGATTAAATTATTAAATAAAAAGTAAAATTAATTACTCTATCTAATAAGAATCTGTAAAAATAAAATTTTAAATGTCAATAATATTATAATTGTACAATAAGACTTATAATTGTACAACAAGACTCTTCATTCAGTTCAAAGTCAAAAATAAAAATTAGTAATAAAGTTTACAAGAAAACAATGATAAAATCATCTTATCTAATATTAATTTGTTCCTATTATTAAATAAGATTTTATTACAACTTAGATAATATGGTTTGAGAAGGAAAAAAAAAGTCAAATAAATCGTCTTACTTAACTTGAATTTGTTACTCTTGATTAAATATGAGTATAATTATATTAAAGTATAAATAAAATCTTATTATAAGTTAAATAATATAATTTTAGAAGAAAAACATTTTCTAATTAGAATCATTTACCTAATAAAATCTAATAATATTTGTTATAAAAAAGTTTGATAAAATATTTATAGTATCATAAATCTTGTGCTTTGCACAGGGAGTAGATGTTAAAAGTATTATATATCTATATACTTTAACTAAATAGATAGACAATTTATTTTAATTTGTCCTCTTCTTTTTTTGTCCTCCTTTTTTTTTTTTGTTCGCAAAAATTACTTTTTTGATAGTATTACTTCTCTTACTTTAAGTCAAAAATTACATTTAGGTCAAAAATTAACCTATCTACATATACATATATATTATCGTGGAATTAAGTTTATCAATGATAAAATACCACGATAATCATCAATCTCTCTGTCAACTTGGTATCTTATATACTTATATGTCTTAATATATTGGACCACCTTTATAATAACTTGGTATATTATAGTATTTATTGGATTCATTATCACCGTTACTCAAATTATTGTAAAAAACGAAATATGTTATTTATATAATATATAATTGAGTTTTATTGTTAAATAAAATATTTTATTATACTGTATTGCATTGTTTATAGGCTACTGGAAAGAGATCTTAAAATATTTTGAATTGAAGGTAATTTTTTTTTTTTTATGTTTAATACATAATTATTAATACAAAATTTTCTTTCTTATAAAATAAGAAATCTGAACATAGATAGCTCAAAAAACATTTAAAAATTTAAATCATAACAAATATGTACAAAAAATTAACTTAAAGAATATATTTTTTTTAAAATGAAAAATTTATCATTAAAAACAAATAATTAATAAATATAATTTGCAAAAAGTTCAAAATATTAACATTTAAAAAAAATAGCCTATTAAGTCAAAAATAATATTACTTATACTATTTAAAATATTATATAAAAAATATTAATCAAAAAAATATATAAAATTTTAGAAACAAGAATAAAACTCTGTGCTTTGCAACGGGTATACTGCTAGTAAAATTAAAAAATAATTTGGGAAAAGTCCTCCCAAATTCTATTAGTTCCTTGTCCTTGCCTACGGGGCTTTCCGAGAGTTTCATAGTACATCGTTATAGGAAAATAGACTGATTTTTTTTAATTTTATTTTGCATTATTTACTTAGCATACCGGAAGAGGTTATGAGTAAGTGGTTTAAGAGATAGTTAATCTCGTGTTTAAGTAGTGTTTAAGTTTACATGCATTTCTCCCAATATAATGAAAATGAAAATAAATGGGTTTTCAATATACAACTTGGCAAGGTTTCCCCATCAACTTTTAAGAACATATGTAAACAGAAAAAAATATGACTAATAAGAAATAATCTAGTAAACATTTGTTGATAGTAGCACACTAAGCATCTAGAATACTGGACCCATTTGAATCGACATAACAAGCTGTTAAGTTCCTTATTCAAATTATTTCTTCCTGGACTGCTGTATATTGTAGAGAATGAAGCAGAAGACGATAAAAAATAGTGATGCCACGTTTGGTGAGGCCTGTTGACGCTATAGGTTTGAAGAACTGAAGATCTCGCATCTTTGATTAACCTCTGATTAGTTGGATACAGCATCAGTACGCACTTTATCATACAAGCGATGTATTAATGTAGACTTCGACGTCTGAGTCTCCCTTTCTAGGACAGCAATGACATCCTTGATGGAGATACTGCGTGGCACCCCTGATTGAGACATGGTAACTTGAGTCCTCCCAAATTTTCTTATTGCTCCTACAGGCAGAAGTTGGGTTAAGAGTGTTCATGCAACAAAAGCACAAATTAAGAAGTTTACAACAAGAAGGCTTCCAATTGACCCATCAACATAATATCAACCAAGACATCAATAGCGTCCAATGAGGCAAGAACATTGGAAGTGATTCATACCTCATACAATTACTCAAACTGCGACATGTTCATTGATATATGCTATATGAAATGTAATTTTTTATTTGAAAATTTTAAAATATTGCAATTGTCTTGTAAACATAGCAAAGAACGAGTCCAGAAATCTTCAAACTGAACAAAAAGCTCTAATATGGTGTTTTAACTCTTATTAGGTCAGTCTCTAACTTACAAACGTATCATCATAGTATCGTATTGTAAGATTGGTACGTATAGTAAAATATGACTCAATTTAAGATATGCAAACGATATATTATCGAACTATTCATGTATCGTAAAATATGTATCATCATAAGATATTGACAATTATGTCCTTAACATTTAAACTATCAGTAAGTGGTAGAGATATACCTGTTATTTTATTTTAAAATAATAATAATAAAAAGGGATACCGATCAATATGTTTATATTTTTGCATATTGTGGGTTATAGTAAGCACAATAATATTTGTCCGCATATGCCCAACATACATTTTGCAGCATAAAGTAAAGAAGCCACATAACTAAATTTAGATTACTTCGTTAATCTTCTGAATATGGAATGTAGAATTCATAATTGTAGTTTGGAGTATCTTCTAGAGTAGGGTTCTTTTAGCCGTCTTTAAGACATGTTTACCCAAAAACATTAACATAAATTGCGTTTTGGACCTTTTGGTACGAACATTCCAAAACTTTTTCACCTTATTTACTCAACCTTCTATTGCATCAGCATTATTACAACTTTGTTTTATGAGCAACATCCTCTTATATAACCCTTGGGCCATACAAATAAAGGCTAAGATCAAATTTAATGGAAGGCAAAGAATGACTATCTAGAATTATTCTCTTAGATATAAAGGATATTTATAAAGTATAATAATCACATGAGTAAATCTAGAACACTATATTGAAAACCTTAACATGTAAAATAAGCTTCTAGGGAATGCAAACTAATGTAGCCAAATAAGCACCCAATACTTGTGAAGTACGCGATGATATGGCGTACTCTCGTTGACAATGTGTTTGTTATGAGACCATGCTTAGAAACAACTCAACCAATGCTAGTTATATTTCAATTATTTTTTACAATATCTTTTTAAAAAATTATTCCCAACGTATCATCTTCCCACATAAACGTAATTTGTACTAATAAAGTGATTTGAGAAAACCTATCCCTATTGTACTCGGTACCATGAAAAGTGATGTCTTCCATTCTTGATTTTGTTCCATATACCGCATCGAATCACAATCTAGGTAACACAGCTCAAAGATTCTCAAATGGAGTATAAGGGGGAGGCCTACTAGAGTTATGTATACTCAGATGTAGGCATTACAAAATTGAAAACCGACCCACCAATCCGTCTAACTCATAATTAATTTAATGGGCCAGCAGGATATAATTGGAATTGGTTAAATGGATAAAATAAAACTAAAAGTTAGATTAATAAACTCGCAGGTTGCAATTAAGTCGTGTTGTTTATCTGAACAAAGGGCGTTGTTGTGTTCAAGATACATCACTCAAGAGCTTGACTATTTGCTTCAAGAAGTCAAAGTCAGCTGGAGCAGTAACCAAATTTGAAGAAGAAACCCAGTTCCAGTAATGTAATTCACAATATCAGTGCCTCTAAATCCAAATCTTCTTTTTGTACAGGCATCTATGCATCTTCATATACACTCTCTTTATATATTTGTTCTTCCTTACCTCTGTGGAAAAAGAACCAGGGAAAACTAGTTGGCCTGATCTAACCCAATTGCCCTAGCCGGACTTGTATTGACCTGACCCGAAACCAATGTAAGCTTTGTTGTTTTGTGATTTGTCTTATAAAAAAAAATCAAAAAATGAGTTGTGGATTATATATGGGTTGATGGGTGATGTAGGACAAGGATGGAGGAAAGAATAAAGGAAATCAAAAGAAGATAAAAGAGGGTAAAAGCCATAAACACAAAGCTCAAAATTCAATAATATCAATCATTCAATAATTACTAATAAAATATTAAGAAACCTAATTAAATAAGGAAATAAAATCCTAATAATTATCTACTACTTTAAATAATTAATATTCTAGAGTATTCTACTAATATAATTAAATATATATATCCCAATCTTATCTAGTAAATAAACTAATTATATTGAAATCATTCATAAATAACAATATATAATAATAACCCAATAATATTAAATTTCTTTTGCTTTCATCCTCATTAATGGTCTGACCCATATCTACTTAAAACTATTCATACCCAACCCATCGAAAATCAACCATTTATGACCCACCCCATCCCTCAACCCACTAAATTTTATCCATTACCAATTAAATTAACTCATTTGCCACCTTTACTTAAATGTCAACGAAATAGTTTATAGATCTCTGTGTTTTTTGTCTATATATGTATAAGTTTGTTCTCTCCATTCAATTTAAAACAAATCCGTAGCATAATCACTAATCACATGATTCTTGGGCCTGTGAGATGGCTTGTGAGATGATACAAATGTAAACCTATGATCAGTGGCTGTCTTCTTCTTCGGAATCTTGATTAAAACTGATACTTCAAACCAAGCTCCACTTAGATATGATTCGATGCTAGTTCTCGGAAATATCCCGTAAAATGTAGTATAGCCTTAATGGTACCCATGGTAGTGGCACATGATGCTGACTTTGAAATTAGAATCATGATTTAATATCGTACTTACCAGATGTAGGAACAGCAGCTGATTGGCTCCTTTTCTCAGTTTCTTGATTGTCCCTGGCATTTCTTACAGAGGTTGATAGAAGCTTGCGGCTCACATCTTTACCTGGCTGAGAAGAAGCGGCATCAACCCCTCCTTCACGTTTTTGCCGGGCCTGCTCAGCCATTAATTGCCACTTTGACAGCATGTCATCTCCTCCTACAGCAGCTCGTGCAGCCACATTTGCAGCTGTTGTTCGCATCTTGTCATCGTCCTCTTTGTTTGCCTTAATATAAAAAGGAAATATCAAAAGAATAATGATTTTGTCCTCTTAACAAGTGATGAATATATTGTTGCTCAATCAATCATAATGATACCTTAACTGATCTTGCACGATTGTCATCCTTCTCCTTATCTCCCTCAAGTCCAGTATTACCTTCTGGCTGCAGTTACCAATGTCAAACATATAGATCTCCACAGCATACATCTCAACTAAGACACATTAGACAATTTAAGTGAATGAAATATAAACTCACTTCATTTACACTTTGGTTTTTTTCTGAGTCACCCTGTTTCTTATCCCATTCTTCCCTGGCTTTCCGGTTCATTGTTATGATTTGTTGCCGAACATCTGAGGTGATAATAGTTCGGTGTCTTGGCTTTTCAATATCAACCCGCTACAAATTCATTTGTTAGATGAGCCACTGTAATTGATTTTTTATTTTTCAATTCTAGTTATTTAAAGAAAAATGAATGAGAGAGACAATAATTACCTGTTTTGACAGTCGGACCAAATTACGTATCAGTGCACGCAATCGTTCCTCCACACTCTGAAAATCAGTAGCATAAGGAAAGTGTAAACATATTAAATTGAAACTAAAGGAACAAAAATCTCACCAGTGACAAGCATCGTTCCACGTCATTGCTGATACTCTTCAGCCCGCATTTTGTCACTGCAACACATAGCAATACAAACCCCAAAATGTCAAGTTATAAGCCTCCAAGAGCTCTTGCAAAAACCAAAATACAAACGCATCCAGGATTCAAGATCCATATCTCAAAATAAGTCTTAACTGATTTCTGTCAATTTTTTCTGCAGTGGAACTTTCTGCAAAATCAACCTTTCTTCTTCTTCTTGCACAACCCTACGGGATGCTTCTGAAACTCGGCTGTCTTCCTTAGGCCCAGAAAATAGTTGTTCTTCCTCTTCCTATTTAAAAATTAGTCCATACATTGCTTACGTAAAAAATCTTGTAAGTCGGTAAAACTGAAATTTTGTGAAACTATATACCCTGAGATTAACTCCACTGACAGCGGTGACATCATTGAGTTGTTCAATGCTTTGATCCGAAATAGAGAGTTTTTGCTTCTTACTGTTAGATATCAAAATTTAATTAAAAATAAGTATATATTAAGGTGGAAGAAAATGAAAGTCCTGAATATAAGTTTATCTTCAAGCTGTGTAGAGCATAATAAAGTCTTTTACCTTGGTGGTGAAGAGCCAAGTGACTCCAGTGGTTTTTTCTGGCCAATAGTAGGCTTTTTCAGGGGTGTTTTTGCATTACTTCCAGGTACCATTGAAGACGTTGCAGAAGCTAACCGGGAACTTAACTATTAAGATAGAAATAGTGTATAATGATTACTTACAAATAAAATGTCCTTAACAAAGTAGGATTGTAATCGCAAGGCAAAAAGTAGATAGCATGAATAAACCACATTTATGTCAATTTTCTGATAAAAACAGCCTTTTACTTGAGGAAACATCAAAGTGTCCTTCATCCAAGATTGCTGAAGGTTGAATGATACAAGGAGATCATAATTCCTCTAGACCTACCTAGCTTATATGAGATTACACCAGCTCCAGAACAATGTTACATATCATGGTTCGATACGGTACATGATACGAAAAACATCACTTTGCGCGGTAAATAAGTATGATAGCCGGTAGGAGTAGGTTTTCTCAATTTGTTAGTTGGTATGAAATACATTTTTGGAACTAGGTATGTTGGAAATAGTTTCTTAAAAGTTATAGTTAAAACTAGTTGAGATATAGTTAAAAGAAGTTGAGTTGTTTCTAAGCGTAATGTTACAAACAGTGCATTTTAAGGAGGAAACGCCATGTTATTGCTTACTAAACGCACATAAGGCACGTTTTGCTACATTAATTGGTATTTCCCAAAATTTTCTTGTATGTTTCTAATAGTGTTCTAAATTTACCTATGTGACAACTATGCTTGTTAATATTCTACATATTTTATAGGATTATTATAGGTTGTCAATTAGCCCTCCAGTCGATTGATTCTAGCCACTGGTTGTATGGCTCAATGGCTATACAAGAGGATGCCCATTGCAGATATAGATTAAGTCTACATACAATCTATTGAACTACTTAAAAGTTAGCACTTTCATTATCACATCACATATTCCAGAGACATTTGCCCCCCTCCCCCAAAACCAAAAACAGTATCCAAAAAGTTCTATCTAGACAAAGTCATTGAATAATCTACTCATTTCTCTCCATTTTATCGAAGAAGAAATAATAACAATTCCTTTCAACCAAAGTTATCTTCGATTGATCAAGTAAACAATAAAGGACATTAAATAAGAATTATGATTTTAGAATAGCCCATTCCCAAAAGCTACCAAGGACAGAGAGCCTGAGACCATATCAATCCACACCAAGATACCAAATAACCAAAGTGAAACTAGCCCCCACAAGCTAATAATGGGATCATAACCCGCCACCAAGCTTCCATACCAACAATCACAGTGGCTCCACTCTATTGACACTGGAACCAACCTCAAGTAGCCTTTTCCTTTATGACAACTCTATTTTAGCGACACTGGCTCGCCATACACCAACCAATATTTCCAAGGTCTAGGTAGCCTTTATTGTTTAGAAGGAAGTATAAGGATCACACTGCTCTGATACCACTTGTTATAATTTTAAAAGAGCCCATCCCTTGTTAGGAAAAAAGGAGAGCCCAATACCATATTAACCCCCACCAAGTTGCCCATACAACTGATGTGGTACTAGCCCCCATAAGCTAGTAGGGATTATTACTGTTTCTCCTTTATTTGCTCACTTCCTCAAATTTTTTCCACGTCTAATATGTTCCTCAAATGCAACACCCCTTAACGCTTTTGGAACAAGGGTGCTGCTCGAAGTATGCTCTTTCCTTCCCAGCTAGAAGAGGCCTACCTATTATCACTGATGTAAGAAAAAGGGAGTGGCTTACTCTCTTAAAAAGAGTCGAATGGAGTTAGAAATGAAGATTGAAAGAGAGTCAAGTCGTGTACAACTAAGAAGTAGAGATGCAACTGAACAACAACGAACTGCGCACCCTGTGCCCCGAGTGCAGGTGCGTTGGGATACACATGTGGTGCGGTGGTTGTCATATCTCCTTTTTGTTAGGTTTTCTTTTGATTATCCGTCTGAGTAAAATTAGGAGGCAAGATCAGAAAAGAAGTCTCATCATTTTCCAATCATCATCAGTCTTCGTCATCTATCTTCATCGTCACCCTATCTGCTCTTTTCATTTTCTCTATTCTCTCTACCTTCTATTATGGGTTTGAGCTTCTGTAAAAACTATATATGTGCAAGTACAAAAAAGATTTGTGCCTTTTTCTTTCATTTATTGTACAAAAGTACATTCAAACCCTTTATAGTTTAAAAAATTGCAGTTCGTAGTCCCCTATTTCTATAATTTTACACATCAATCCCCGTACTTTAGTTAAATACAAATACAACTAGCATAATAATAATGAAATATTATATATATTATATTATAAATTCTATTTAATAATTAAATGTGTCCCGTCCCACTACTCCCGAATTCCAATTGTTAAAAATTCGAAGAACTCGCGTATCCCTGCGCTGCGCATCCGTATCTTTAAAAGATGAAGAATTGAAACTTTTGGCAAATAATATGAAGAATTGAAACCCTAAAAATCAGGTTAGCTCTTCAAACTCTGTTGTAAAATCTAATCTCACCTAAAAATCCAAATATTTCTACAACTTCTTTTTCGTCTGCTAATTGCTATATATTCTTGATATTGGGTGACTCTTAAATCATACGTTTATTGGTTTAATTTGAAGAAATTCTTAAGTGATATCATTAATTTGTGCCCAGTAGGCCAACATGCTGTAAATCGCAAGAGATGATTATATGTTTATTCGTAATAAACCCAACGTAAACTGGCTGAAACCGGCCGAATCACAGTTTAACTGAGCACTATATAGCCGACTGATTTGGTTGGCTTCAGTGCAGAACTTTAGAAAACCGACATTCTCGGTTTCGGTTATTTTCCCCTCAAAGACCGGCCAAAACCGGCCGTCTACAGCCCTAAAGCCGAGTTCCAGATGTTACGCCATCAAGTTCAAGAAAGATACGCTCAAGAATAACAAAGGTTCCAAGATCACTTCCGATGGATAAAAAGTTAATTTTTCTTAGAATTTACAGTGTTCTCTTTAGCAGCCAAGTCAGCATAAATCAAAGACCACATGCACCAGATCGCACAATAGATTAATCAAAGAAAGGAAATCAAAGAACAGTACCGAGGTACTAGTGTCCATATGGGTCGTCATAGATGATAGAACTGAGCTTGGCGGCACTATACTTGTAGATGCTGAGAACCCCATCCTAGATGACTGTGTCTCGAAAGAATCATCACTTAAACTCCCAGAAACAGCATTTCCTTGCTCCACCTGTACTGAAGAGAAAGAAGATACTCCCTGTGAAGAAAACTGTGATTTCTGTTGCTCATTTGCCTGATCAATTGGTTCTTGTTTCACATAATGTACTGATGATAGAGCACCGTTATTCTGCTCTTTATTGGTTGATGATTGCCAGTGAACTGAATTCTGTTGCAATGTTAAATGATTTGTCGAGTGAGAAAAAGTTCCACTCTGCACTCTCTTTGGCTCACTAAAAGTGTTCTGCTTCTCAAACTTGGGTACAGTCATGGCCTGAGTTGCGCCAACAGTTGGATGAACCGAAACTTGCCTCATTTGTGAATCATTCGGTTGTTTGAGAGATTGTGCCGAGCTACTAATATTTGCTCCAGCATATGGGTTATAATTACTGCCAGTACTTCCATAAGTAGGAAAAGATGCTGGGGGGAAGTGCAAATGTTGTTGCTGCTGCTTGTTAAGTCCCTGTATTGGAAAGGGACGCTCCCTTTCTTGCTTTATGTCTCGCAATACAAGGGCATTATTATCCATTGTTGTATTATTTGAATCAGTCAACACTTGTGCTGCTGAAGAGGGAATGCGAGATGGGTCGACAGGAGAGTTGAGACCCTTCTGATGAAGTTGTGCGAATGACTGAGAATCAGCGAACTGTTTGGCACTAACAGCTGGCATTTTCATATGTTGTTGTTGAGCTGAAACCTGAGAGTGTGATGCAACTTGGTTGGATCCAACTTGTGAGCTACGAGGAGCCTGCAATTCAGTTTGTCATTAACACATAATAACATTACAGTAATCTAAGTTTTACTACTCCCTCCATCCCAATATAGATGTCCTCAATGGGATTCACAAACTTGAAGAAAATAATAAGAAAGGTGTATAAATTTTTTTTATAGGTAGCTAATTTACTAAAAGCGCAAAGGGGCGAACCCGGGAAAGGTGGAGAAGTTATCTAGGGTTCCAAAATTACCCCCTACTAACATCTCTCCAAATTTCTTTGTTTTTCAAAACAAGGGTAGAATGGTAAGCACTAAAAACTAAGTTGACATGTGACAAGGTTTTGGGAGAGTAAAAAAAAGGAAACTGGGACGTCGAAGTTGGGAAGAACGGGGTATATTTTGTGGAGTGTTTTTCTCCTTACCTTTTCCTGCAACCTTACAACCGCCACCTTAAGCATGTGGTCCCCCACAAGAACTCTCATGTGCTTTACAAATCCATCTTTCGAGATTTCATTTTTCTGAAATAGCAAAGTTTTTAGATTGTCAGTACGTATAACAACAGAGTTGCACAGTGACTGTAAAGAGATTGGTACCCTGGATTTACTTTTAATCTATTATAGAGATTCCTGAGTTGCATGGCTCTGTCTTTATCAAGTAGAGGTTCTATGACCGGGAGCAACATTGCAAATGGAACTTGTTTGCTATTTTTCAATGCATTATTTGCCTGACCTGTTGCCCCCGCTTGTTGATTATTCATCTTCTGTGACCTAAGGTACTGAGATAAGCTGTTTGGATCTTGAGTTCTATCTGGTTCTTGACCAATGGCAGGGCCCTTTTCAGAATTCTGTATACTCATAGTTTGGGATATATGAGGAGTGTTCTGTTCGGTCTGCTGTTGTGGAAAATTATCTTGAGACTGTTCCTGTTGCAAAGGAAGGCAATTCAGTTCCCGCGAGGTATCAATCTGCTGTAGCTGATTCTCAGAACCAGATCCATGTTGCTTTAGGTCCGTTAGAGATGAATGTTGCTCTTGCGAGACCTTCACATCGTGTTGAATTTGGCTACTAGCATTTTCATCATGGCTGGCCGTCTGCCACTGTTGATACAACTGGCTTGAAGGATGATTGCTTCCTTGAGATAAAACTGCTGTACAATAAGTTGAGTGTTCTAAGCGGTACATATCAAAATAAGAAGATACAGCATATGAAGGCAAGAATTACACGTTTCCAGCTTTTAATTGATGCCAACAACTCAAGCCCTTGTGACTTGTGTCAAGGGTTTATCCTTTTTTTTGTCTGTGTTAAAGAGTGGTCAGGGTATGACCACAAGGGTTATGATTGGGGCTCTTTGGTGGTGTTGCCAACAAAAAAACCTTGATGATGTCATCAACTATTGACGGAGTATTGACACTTGACAGAGTAATTTGAAAACTCAAGCAAGTTCGTAACCATAGTCAATGGAACTCAAATGAGGTTACTTAGCTCTCTTTCTAGACATCATATATTTCAACCTTCATACGCCCTTGGGAATAAACCTTCAATCCCATGAGACTTCTTTTGTTTTGGAATGTTAATTTCTCAATTTTTTGGTACTAAATATTTAAATTCATTCATAAAAAACCAAAAACTTCTCGCCTTTCAGGATTAAAGAACTCAATCAGGCAATCCTCTGAGAAAAATGGAATAACAATAACAAAAAGTAAGCCAGCATGTTTCACGGCACTATAAGACAGCTTAATATCAAGTTTCATGGTAACATAAATTATAAATACGCATTACCTTCATATAAGTACTCTTTGATACAATTCTCTTTTCCCAATAGATAAATTTCATTTAGAATAGCATGTTAAAATCAATTAATTCATCCATAACTGCCCTTTCTAACAACTAATTTCTTCTTTTAAAAATAAAAAAAATTGACCCCCTACTTTAAGCCACTTAACCCAAATACTCATAAATTGCTAAAAGGGCATAATTCTCCATTAAAAGAAAAAGGGTATTACTTCCAGCATGAACTGGAACAACCTACATAACCAATTTAATGTAATCCTTGAAAGAATTTTAAATAAATAAGCAAAAAGAAGCTCCGAAAGATGGATATACCACTATCTGAATCAGAAGGCTGAGATGCAGAAGTATCGCCTTCAATATCCCGATTCAGGGCAGCTGTGAATGCCTCCACATCCGCTCCAGAATGCATAGTTTCGTCCTGTAAATTCATCAAATGGTTAGAAATTCAATCTTTACTACCCAAAAAATTCTCCATTTCAGATACAGAAACAAACAAATATGTATACATCGCTCGTATATAATTTGTGGAGAAAATGACCTCATCTTCTTCTAGGAGCTTCATTATAGAAGGGTCCATTGCAATTGCAGAAAAATCTTAACAGATTCCTACGAGGCGCGATGTTCTATTTTTCCCCTGTAAGAAGATTTCTCATGAACGGAACTGTGAACTTTTTCGGGTTCATTATAGGAGAGGAGGGTCATTCTGCTTTTCCTTTCTCTGGTTTGTTTTAATTGACCCCGTAAATATTATATTAAAAATAAAAAGGGAAATCAATGCTCGGGGCACTTGACTACTTAACCTTCAGCCTGGATTTAGCCACACAAAAAAACAAAACTAAAAAGGTTTATATTTTTTAATTTAAGATTTCAATTAATTACCGTTAAAAAATTACATATCTGGATTTAGTCTATTTTATTTCAATCAATTTCAAACCACTAATAATATAAGGGATAAATTAACTTTTAATACATGTACTTAGACTCAACTTACAAGTTAATATTCATACTAAAAAAATTAACAAAGTGGTACTTGTACTAGAAAAAGCTAACAATCTGGTGATTGTACTTGAATATTTTATGTAAAATTGTTATAATTGACTAATGGACATGACGAAAAAGTCTAATAAGGCTAACAGATCCTACGTGGATGATATGTAATTTGGCTCTTAAAATTCTGGTGGCATCAAAACCTAGTAGGTTCGTCATATACCCTTTGTCATCCTCACGTTTATGCAAAATTAAGCTGAAGCCAGAGGAAAATTTAAAATACGGGCAGTTGCAGAGCCTAACGACGAGTTTTCACTTGAGCAAACCAATCTTGATAGACTCGTCGGGAAGTTTTTATTTGCTGGGAAAGTATACTTGAAAATATCCATTTACACCGGTTGACAAAGGACAACATGCGGCCTAATCTCTAGCCGGTTGTTGGGGAAAGTATCTGTGCAATTGGATATGTCGGGAACTGATACTAAGGCTTGTACTTTTCACAATGGCTAAATTAGGGTTGGTAAAGACGTTAAAACCTCGAGTACTCAGTTTCACGTGAATGTGAAAGCTGAACCGAATCCAAGATTCGTAATGTGGAACCATAATGTGATTTTAAGAATAAAAAGAAATAATAATAATAATAATAATAATTATTATTATTATTATTATTATTATTATTATTATTATTATTATTATTATTATTATTATTATTATTATTACTTGGTTCAAGGGCATACCCTCTTAAAGAGCATACTAAGTATATCCCCTTTAGCGACGGATCCGGTGACGGTTTGGTCCGTCGCCATAGGTTCATCAGTCGCTAAAGCTTTTAGCAACGAAGAACATATCGAGACAGATAAACATATGGCGACGAACGAATTTATGGCAATGAACCAAACCGTCGCTGGGTCCGTCATTAAAGGGAGTATTCTAGTTATGTCCTTTAAGGAGGTATGCTCTTGAACTTTACTCTCTCTATATATGGGGACTAATCCATTTACTACATTGTAAATGGGGACTTATCCTTACAACAAATCTCGGTCATCTATGCTGAGATCTATTGGTTGAAAATCCTTCCGTCTACAGTTTAATTACCAGTATGTGCAATTTAATACTACAGATGGGGGAAAATGTCAAAAATATCCCTTCACACCTAAAATATCAATCCACTGTCCACAGTTTAATATTGCGGACGGGTAATATTTATAAGAATGTTATCGGGGTGATTAAACCTGCGAATGACATTTTTGTAAAAACTATCGTCCGACAAAAATGTCATCCCAACAACATCGCTTAAACCCAGACATCGTCTGTAGTTTAATACTGCGGACGATAGGTACACACCAAAATGTATCAGCAGTACAGTGTCTTCCTTAACTGAGATCTAGAACAACCTTAAGCGAATTTGAGAGTAAAGAAAGTAAACATCCTAACTGAAGTGCACATCCTACCTACAATCTACATCTTTGCTAAATCTCCAACTCATGTAAGTTATTAGATCCTTTATTTTAACCGTTGATAATATTTTTTATAATTTTATTTGTTGTATACAAACGACATTATTATTAGATCCATATTTTGTTTTTTTACAAAGGTGTTGTATACAAGTTTTTGTTGTAAACGTTTATATGTATACATGAATGTAACATTATTGTCATCTTGCTGCAAACGCTTGTTGTATACTTGTTGAATTAGGGTTTTTCTTAAATAATTTTTTATTTGTAATTATAATACCATCTTTGTGACATTAATATATGTTTACTTTGGTTGGTTGGTTTAGTTATTAGAATGGAATTCAATGTTGGACTAGTTGACAACTCTCAATTGTGGGATCAGTCTAACCATATCTCTACAGAAGTATGAAACAATTGTCATTAATCACGATCCTTTAGAATTGATGAGAGTGGAAGATCTTTGGATATATGGGAGTTAAAACGATTCACAAAAATATTTATGACAACATTGGGGGTTTGGGGTATTTAGTAATACCAATGTATGTAACCAGTTAGATGTTTCATTGATAGCAATATTGGTTGAGCGTTGACGATAAATACATTTCATTTTTCCATTGGTGAAATGACAATAACCCTAGAGGATGTTTATTTTATTTTAGGTTTACCGGTGATAGGGGAACTCATTAAATGTACATTAATAAAAAATCCCAAACAACTTTTGACGATAGTGAACTTAGTAAATATATAGTGCAGAATGATAAGGTATATAGTCGAGGGGGTCTTATGTTATCATGGTTGAGCACTAGATTTTGCAAATTGCCCCAAGATGTTGACATGGAAACCGACATACATTAAAGCTTATATATTATTTTTACTGGGGAAGATATTATTTGCGTTGGCGAATCGCGATGTGATACATCCTAGATATCTTCTTTTTCTAAAAGATGTTGATAGAGTATGTGAGTATGCATGAGGAGCTGTAGTTTTGGCACATAAAGTTACCCGCATCGAGGCTAAGAGTTACTCTGGTTGTTTGACACTTCTTCAGGTATCTTACTTATTGTAGTTCATATTTATTTACATTGATATTAGACTTTAATTTCTATTTGTAATTTCTAACTTGAACACTTATGCCACATGTCTGGGCTTACGAACGTCTTTCAATCGGCATGCTGAATTACGCATAAGGGGTCGACCATTTGTTGCCCCGTGCAAGAACTTGGTCCTGTAGAAGAAATAAGGACATTATGAAAGAAAGTAGAAGACTATACTCCCACCACAATCAAATCTTTTATAGAGGCGAGTTTGATGGGATGACAACTACTATGGTACGGTGGATGTCATATGCAAAGTTTGATTATTTAGTGGCACACGAATATCAAACAGTTTGGTATAATGGGGGCCTCACGTATTCCCTTCATTTGGCTCGACGTCGTTGAATTCCAAATGTCAGATCGAGTTTTGAGACAATTTGGAGAATTACAAAATATTCCTAAGGCCCCGGTAAATATGACTGAACTCTATCGGGACAAGAAAGAGATTAGTGCAGTAGATTACATCTAGTTGCGGGTAGCCTACATTACCACGTGGCTCCATTGGTAAGATATTGTTCTGGATTTCTCGGTGGCAACTAGACGGGAGGTCAGTTTTGTCAAATGTTTAAGGTGGTATAAGCGAATGACACGGACTAGAATTTTCAGACCACAAATCCAACCAGACGAGACATATACTCCACATGGCATATGTCAGCAGTACGAGGATGGAAATCTTGTAAGTTTAATATTCAGTTTTTATGTTTAAAATATTTTAATTAGTTAAGAAATTCTTTGCTAATCATATATATACTTTTTTTTTGTACAGATTAATGCAGCTCGGGAGTTTGCACGAAACATTATGAGCGTACTAAAAGTGCACGACGATACGAGGATTAGTATACAAAGTCCGTACTATTTAAGGAAAAAACCTAGGGCATATTTGACGATCCCCAGGACACTATCCCCAACGTTCTTCCATACCAATACACACAAGAAATACCATACACCGATTCTGATTCATTAAGCCAAGGATCCCTTTATCGGCCTGACATCCCATTTGAGACTGAGATGGAACCTAAGATAAAGTTAACACCTCATCCCCCTTATATGTATTACTTGAGTCCATCGGGTAATGGTGAGACTATGGGTCAATTGCAGTCGATGCAGTTGACTCTAATATGGGAAGAAACGCTAGTCTCTGCTTCATATTCTGAGGGTGTGTCTCATAATCTTTCTTCTTCGATATGGATGGAACGGATATCCATGATTAAGAAGGATCCTCTTAAATTATTAAAGGTAGATAAGGTGGAATGACTCAATCGGCATTGGTTTTCGGAGGTGGTGAATGAAGCACGATTCCCTCATATCGGTCCAAACATTTGAACTATTTAAAAGATGAGATTAAATATAAAAGGGTTGAAGATTAATTAAAAGATTCTAAGCTTCAGGGTAAGATAAAAGATTTTCAAGATCTTTTGAGTAAAAATGTTTGTTCTGATTTGCCTCATGCTTTTTGGCATAGGAAGAAACATATTGTTAAACTACCTTATACTAAGGAATTTAAAGAACATTTAATTCTTACTATGGCTAGACCTATACAAATGAATCAAGAACAGTTAGAGTATTGTAAAAAAGAAATCGATGATTTGCTTAGTAAAAGTTTAATTAGAAAGAGTAAATCCCCTTGGTCTTGTCCAGCTTTCTATGTGAATAAGAATTCTGAAATAGAAAGAGGAACACCTAGGTTGGTTATTAATTATAAACCCTTAAACAAGGTTTTAGAATGGATTAGGTATCCGTTACCCAATAAAAAAGATTTAATTGGTAGATTAAGTCAAGCAGTTGTCTTTAGTAAATTCGACCTTAAGAGTGAATTTTGGCAGATCCAAATTCATGAGGAAGATAGATATAAGACAAATTTCACTACACCTTTTGGCCATTACGAATGGAACGTAATGCCATTTGGCCTTAAGAATGCCCCTAGTGAATTCCAGAATATCATGAATGATATTTTGAACCCATTCAGTCATTTTGTCATTGTCTATATTGATGATGTTCTTATTTTTTCCAATTCTATTGAAGAACATTGGAAACATTTAAACTCATTCTTTAGAACTATTCAATCTAATGGATTAGTTCTATCACAGTCGAAATGCAATCTATTCCAAACTAAAGTCAAATTCCTTGGTCATAATATCAAGTATGGCCAAATACACCCAGTTGATAGAGCTATACAGTTCGCCAGTAAATTCCCAGATATCATTATAGATAAAACCCAACTTCAAAGATTTTTAGGTTCTCTAAATTATATTGGTGAATTCTATAAAAATCTGTGAATTGTCTGCAAACCGTTATTTGATCGACTTCAAAGTAATCCTCCCCCTTGGACGGATGTTCATACTTCAGTTGTCTAAGAATTAAAGAAGCATGTTAGGATTCTTCCTTGCCTCGGCATAGTAGCTTTCAAAATAGTTGAAACTGATGCCTCTGATATTGGTTTTGGAGGTATTCTTAAACAAAAGTTAACTCCTACTTCTCCCGAGCAGCTTGTTTGTTTTCATTCACATGCTTGGAATCCAACCCAGATCAATTATTCCACTATTAAAAGAGAGATTTTATCTCTAGTTTTATGCATTAATAAATTTCAAAGTGATTTATTAAATCAAAAGTTTTTGGTAAGAATTGATTGTAAATCTGCAAAGTATGTTTTAGAAAAAGATGTTGAAAATATTGCTTTTAAACAGATTTTTGCTAGATGGCAAGCTATTTTATCTATTTTTGATTTTGATATCGAATATATTAAAGGTAGTCAAAACTCTATTCCAGATTTTCTGACTAGAGAATTCATTTAAACAGGTACCAAAAATGAGTGAAAGAGAAAAGGATAAGCGTGATCGTGGTAAGTTCCCCGTCTCTGGATAGCCCAGTAAAACTTCTGTTTCAGGACAATATAGTAAAATCAGAGGAGCAATCGTTCCTGTTCCTCACCCCAGTTACCCAGTTCATCCTCCCTCTACTCAATTCCAGGTTTTAGGCCAAATCCCTAAACCCTATAGTTCAGCCCTTGCTAGTCAACCTAAGCCTTTTGATCCCTTTGAGTCTAATGCCCAAAGCCAGATCCAAAAGTCTAGTCCTCCCCAGCCCAGAGTTGACTATATTCCAAACTATGAAGTTAACCTATTTTACATTGAACCCTCAATGAACCCTAAGAATGACCTAGTAATTCTTGCCTCCCAGTTCTTCCCAAATGGTTGACATTTCATTCCCAGTGCACCTTATAAATCCTTAACATATTATAAAGATATTCTTATCAATACAGAATCAATCCATATTAAGCCTATATATGATAAAAATGATAATTCAAAAATTATTTTTCATTCTCTTTATATTAAGAAAATCATCTCTATTTCTGATTGGAGAAATCACCCTTCTGATCTTCAGGTTGTAGTAAAAGGACAAGAATCTTCTATCTGTAATTTTTTTTTTAATATGATTACGTTGAAGCCTGAAACAAGGTTTTCCTATACCAAAACCAGTCAATGAGCCATTCTTGATTCCTTCAATTTGATCATAAATTCAAAAGTCAAATTCCCTTCTGGTTCATCCTTTGGTGGACTAGATACGACCCAATTTCAGACATTTTCCCAGATCTTTTAATGACCCAAGTAAACCATTATAGCAATAACTCTCCATTTAACCCAAAATACGAAGGTATCCCAATACTGCTTAGATTTGTTAGTAAATATAAAATTCCTTGGATCTTAAAATGGCAGTATAACCTTCCTTCTGGTCAACCCCCAGTAGTCACTCGAATTTTTTTTATTAAATGGTGGGATAAATTTGATGTTAACAGAATTGTTCATCAAGTTCAAACTGAATTTCCTACTACTCCAGTTACCCCAGTTCTTTTCATTAAGAAAGAAAAAGATATTGGCTCCTCTAGTAAATCTAAAGTCAAAGGTTCTAGCTCCAGTTCTTCTATTACTGGTACTATTGCTAATGTTAAAGAATATTCTACTGTTGAGTTAAATATATATATATATATATATATATATATATATATATATATATATATATACGCATATGTACAAATTGAATAAAGACATGTAAGAATTGAGGGAGTAACATAAAAAATAAAGGTTGAAGTTGAAAAAAATTATATTTGGAGGATAATGTTTTCATAATCGGTTCGGAACCGCTAGTTCAACCGGTTAAGCTGGGAACCGGTCGGCTTAACGAACCGGGTTGAACCTTTAAACCAGATTTAGACAAAAATCGTTCAAAACCGGTGACCCAGCGGTTGAATCATACGGGTCATAGAATCGGTGACTGGGTCACGGTTTTGACCGGTTCAACTCCTTATAATAAAGCTAAAAAAAAAATTGGGTTTTTTATTCCATCCTTCACTTCTTTCGCCACACACTTCTTCTGTTCTTCTCTCCTCTACCTTTGTCGCTCGACTTGGCCTCATTTGCACACATCTCCGTCTCTGATTTGCTCTTGCCAGTGACCGCAACTTCTCATTCTCTATCTCCGGTGAGCGCACGATCATCTTTTTGCTTTGATTGCTATGTAATTGTTGTGATTCACTGATTTGGGTAAAATCATCTCCTTCTAATTTCTGTGATTTATGGGTTTAATTCCAATTTACGATATACATAAATTTTAATTTTGATTTTGATTTTGATTTTGATTTTGGTCATTTGTTGTATTACTTCCAATTGATGCTGTGAACATTTCTTGAGATAACATTAAACATTATCATCTCATGTTTATTTATGGTTATCAAACTATCAAAGTACAATTAACAAGATGGCCTAGATGAATATGTATTTTTTTTTCATTTATACTCATTTTTTGGCTTTACAGTTTACATTAGAGTTTATTTATTTATTTTTATGGTGACTGCCTTGTGATATCTTTTCTAGTCAGTGGTGGGATGGTTGTAGATGTTCAACACAATTGATTTTTGATAGAGTTTAATGGAGCTCTTATTAGCTATTTCCTCTGTTAATGGTATTTGAGGTTTTGTTTGCTTGCACGATAGCTCCACTGATTATGCTATTTTTTTGGTGCATTCTTTCATTGGGTCATGTAAACTGTAAAGGATGATGTCAATCCATTCTAAAATCCATTTTATTTATTTTATTTTTTTGGTATTTGCTATTGCCATCTTCTGCTTCTGTGCTTCATGATTTTTGCTACTGCTCCCTTAGTTTCAGATGAATGGGAAGACAAATAGCTTATATACATATATACTCAACTGTTGTTGTAACATTAATCTTGTTGTTGTAACTTTTTTGTAGATTTAAGCAGTTAACATGTCATCGGGCCATGATTCAACCCCGCAATTAGAAGCGTCTACAAATACAAAGGGAAAGACGAATTTTGCACGAAATCATTGTAGTGACGGGCGAGCCGAAGATGGTAAAAAAATTCTTAATTGTTTATATTGTCAAAAAATAGTTAGGGGGTGGTGGAATTAATAGAATGAAACAACATCTTGTCGGGAAAAAGGGTGAGGTTGGCCCTTTTAGGAGGTTTCCTGCAGATGTAAAACATGATATGAAACAAAAACTAAATCAAATTGAACAAGAAAAAAAAAACTTGACATGCATTCATTTGATGATCCATATGAAAAACACGAGGGGGATGATGTAGATGTTGAAGAGATTATTTGTTAATCTTCATTTGATAATGTAGTGAGTGGTAGTTGTGCACCAACGAAGGGGAAAGAAATTAAGTAACTTCTTTACTTCAAAGCCCCAACCTGATAAACAACCCTACTATAAAAAGTGCTATGGCTAGTAAAGAAGCTATGTGGAGGGTAAGCATGGCTGTAGGTAGATGGTTTTATGATTATTGTATTCCTTTTAATGCCGTGAATTCAATATATTTTCATCCTATGTCTAATGCTGCAATTAGAGTTGATTTGGGTTATAGGGTCCCTTTTTATCATGATGTTCGAGTTAATTTGATTAGAGATTTGAAAAAAGAAGTGCAACTCTTTGTTGAAACCATGAGGTATTTTTTGGGTGATTGTGGGTATACCATTATGGGGGATGGTTGGACAGATGTTAAGCATAGATCTTTAATTAATTTTCTTTTCTATTGTCCACGTGGAATTACTTTTGTTAAATCTGTTGATGCTTCTTATGTAGTGAAGAATGACAAATTTTTGGCTAAGTTATTCCTAGAAGTAATTGAATGCGTTGGACTAACTAATGTATTTCACATGGTAACAAATAATGGGGTTAATTATGTGCTTGCAAGGAAATTACTTTCACAACAATTCAAAAACATTAGTTGGTCTCCTTGTGCTGCACATTGTTTAAACTTGATTTTAGGGGACATAACTTAGATGAATCATATTGTTGAATTAGCTAAGAAGGCATCAAATATAACCAGGTACATTTATAATCATGGTTGGTTATTGGCTTGGTTGAGGAAGAGAAAGGATTGCATAGAAATCATTCGTCTGGGGCCTACTCGTTTTGCCACGATTTTCATTGCATTGCATAATATTTATGATCATATGCATGATTTTCAGGCTTTGGTGACTAGTAAGGATTTTAAGGAGTCTAGATATGCAAAGGATGCACAAGGTAAGGTTATGGTTTCTTACATATTAGAAAAAAGATTTTGGACTAATTGTTTGATTGTAACCAAAATTGTAGAGCCTTTGATGCGTGTTTTGAGAATTGTTGAGATGGATGAGAAACCCTCCATTGCATATTTGTATGATGGTATGTTTAGAGCTAGAAAAGCTATAAAGAAAGTTTTTAGGCAAAAGAAAAGCTTGTACAAGCATTATATAAGAATTATCAATGAGCGTTGGGATAAACAATTGCGCAAAAGTGTTTATGCGGCCGCGTATTGGTTGAATCCTTGTTTTCAATATAATCAAGAATCATTTTGTGGGAAGCCGAAAGTTATGACGGGTCTTCTTGATGTCATTGAAGCAAAAGCCACCACTAGCAAGGTTAAGTTGTTGGATGAAACTAGAATTTATCGAGAGCGGATGATGAGTTTTAGTAGGGAGCTTGCACTTGCTACTTCAAAGACTACTCAACCAGGTAAGATTTATTTATTAATTTTTGTTTAACTTTGTTCCATTTTAGTAACTTTTGTTCAACTTTGTGTGACGCCCCCAAATCTGGGCCCACACAGCCCAAACTTGAGTCGTCAAAATACTACAACAAAATTATTACAACAAAGCACAACGTACAACAATACAGTGTATAATAATACACAACTAAGTCTTCACTATTATTGTCACACTATTTTACAAAACGTGAAGACTATGATAACTATTCCTCGGACCCTCACTCCATTCCCCGGCTAGACCCTGTTATGTTTTCATCTCCTGTTGAAAAACAATGGAACAAAAGAAAGGGTGAGCTCAAATAGCCCAGTAAAGAATATCATGACTAAGATAATGACGAATAAATTATCATTAGTCTTCAACAGTTGAGTTCTTGATAGAATACAATAGACTACAAGATTTATATCAAAAACTGCAGTTAAATTCTTAAACAACGTTCAGATCAATAATAGCAGCGGAATGAGTAATCTATTAGAAGAATAATGCAGACTATAATGTCCACTCGGTTCTCTTTTTAGGAAAAACATCATCAACTTTTATCATCTGAAATATCATTAGTCAAGATAATACAAATTCACAGTTCCTGATCATAATCATGCAGATCAACAGTTCATCTTTGTACTACGGGCCAAAGATATTCAATATAGCACCAACGGTCATGATTATACCAGATTCAGCCTTTGGTCATAATCATACCAAACAACAGTTCATCTTTGCACTACGGGCCAAAGAGAACATTCACCACGTGCCATAAAAGACACCGAACAGAAGTATCGCCTTTAACCTATTATATCGCCTTTAACCTATCATCTGTTCAACAAATATATCACATCTGTGCCCCCGGCCACAGATATTCACAACAGCTTGATTTTTGGATGATTAGAATGATATAAATGATGAACAGAAGAAATAGGATAACAATAAGTATCGGAAGTTTACTTTGTACAGATTCAAATAATGTCCAAATTGTCAACATGATGTGGAGTGAAATTTAAAAATGATATTCAAGATCCACAGTTCAGAATAACGGTTACAATTCAATAGAAAGGTTCACGTAAATAGGAAGGTTCAGTTGAAATAATGAAGTTCAACTATTATGGAACATATAATATTTTCAGGAATTATAGAAGCAATAGTTCCATAATAAATTTCGATTTAGGAGTATGAAAGAAAATAATATCCCTTACCGTAGCAGGTTTGATTAACAAAAGGTGAAGGAAATTAATACAAAGGGTTATTCACCAACAGGCGGCAATCCGCTCCGTAAGGTTATTCCCACAATTTAATAGAATTTGAGTACAAAGAGTTATTCACCAAACAGGCGGCAATCCGCTCCGTAAGGTTATTCCCACAATTTAATAGAATTTGAGTACAAAGAGTTATTCACCAAACAGGCGGCAATCCGCTCCGTAAGGTTATTCTCAGAGATTAATAATGAATGAATACGAAAGGTTATTCACCAACAGGCGGCAATCCGCTCCGTAAGGTTATTCCCACAATTTAATACATGGAAATAAAAGGCACGTCTTATGAGTAAGGAAGAAACAATATTATTATCGAGAATCAAATAATGATAATCCCTTACCATAGTACGTTTGAATAATGGAAGATGAAAAAGATGGTATCCCTTACCGTAACACGTGACTGGATATTGATTTAAATGAGGTTGATTAACTTGAACAGTACACGTATACTTATAGATCTTCACAAATACTCAAGATGACTTAAGCACACTTAGAGAGAACTTTCACAAGAAGTATTTAGAGAGAGAAAGAAAGAACAAGTAAGGAAGTTTATGAAAAATCCTTAAGTTAAGGCTTCTATTTATAGCCAAAAATCTTATCATTCATTTAATCTAAACCATTCATTTAAAGATCATCTTTTAATCTACACCATCCATTTCAAATATTATATTATCTTTAATCTACACCATTCATTTCATATCACCTAATAATCACCTAACTTTATATTATAAACAAATCAATTTAATTATTCAACAATAATTTACACTTTAATCTACACCATTCATTTCATATCACCTAATAATCACCTAACTTTATATTATAAACAAATCAATTCAATTATTCAACAATAATTCACACTTTAATCTACACCATTCATTTCATATCACCTAATAATCACCTAACTTTATATTATAAACAAATAACTTTATCAATTCAATTATTATGACTAATTGTTATAAATACAGTATAGTTAGCTCTTAGATATCAAGTCAATAAATTAATGAAATACAACTGTTTAAATAACATCATAATAGAGATAACAATAATGTAAAATAAAGCATACGTTACTGTGTAATGACAATTATTGAATTGATAATATAAAATATTATGCAGTGACAATTATCGATGAAATGATGCGTAACAGTTACGGTGTCAATTATCAGACCAATAATATGAGACACTATGCAATACCGTGTGTTACTGTAGAGTACCGTGTGCTACAGAAAATACCATAAACTACCGTATGCTACTATTCTTTTATCACCGGTATTTTAACAGTTCCGTTGACTATTTTTATTTAAAAAGGTTACTTCTGTCGTTTTCTATATCCGACAAATATTCCGTTATGGGGTCCACCAATAATTTATTATTTCGGCGCCGTCGTACGGCACGAATATTCCCCGACCAAACGAATATTCCCGACAAAATAAAGTTTGCACATAACATCCTTAACTTTCAATTTTGTTAATTTAACCACTTACTGTTTCAAAAAAAATATATATGAAGAAAAATTAAATTTTGTATTTCATAAAATTCGGGGTCTTACAACCTCCCCTCCTTATGAAATTTCGTCCCCGAAATTGACGTACCTGACATATCGAAGAGGTAAGGATACTTAGATTTCATCTCAGATTCTAGCTCCCAGGTCATTTCCTCAGTATCTTGGTTCCTCCATAAAACCTTAACTTGAGGTATAACCTTTGAGCGTAGGATCTGCTCCTTCTTATCCAGGATCTTAACAGGTACTTCCTCGTATGTTAAATCCTCTGCTATAACGTCTGGTTCTAACTCAATGACGTGGTTTGGGTCCTTCACATATTTACGTAACATAGATATGTGAAAAACGTTATGGATGCGAGACATACTTGGTGGTAGGGCTAGTCTGTAGGCTACGGTTCCTATTCGATCGAGGATTTCAAATGGGCCAATAAATCGAGGGTTGAGCTTTCCTCTCTTTCCGAATCTCGTAACCCCTTTCCATGGAGAAACACGTAAGAATACATGATCTCCGACGTTGAAACTTTCGTCTCTCCGATGAAGATCAGCATAACTCTTTTGTCGTTCTTGTGCGGTCTGTATTCGTTGTCGGATCATTTGGATCCTTTCGGTCGTCAAGCGTACCAACTCGGGTCCCAACAATTTTGCTTCTCCTACCTCATTCCAACATATTGGAGAGCGACACTTCCTTCCATACAATGCCTCGAATGGAGCCATGCCTATGCTTGCTTGGTAACTGTTGTTGTAAGAAAATTCCACCAACGGCAAGTACTTATCCCAACTTCCTTTGAAGTCTAATACACAAAGTCTCAAAAGATCTTCGAGGGTCTGGATCGTCCTTTCCGATTGTCCGTCCGTTTGAGGATGGTATACAGAACTAAAACGTAGTTCAGTGCCCATAGCTTTTTGTAAACTGATCCAAAAGCGTGAAGTGAATCTAGGATCTCGATCAGAAACTATGGAAACTGGCATGCCATGCAATCTCACGATCTCATTTATGTACATACCGGCAAGACGTTCAAGTAAAAAGTTTTCTCGTATAAGCAAGAAATGAGCAGATTTGGTCAATCTATCTACGATCACCCAAATTGCATCTAAGCCTTGAGAAACTTTTGGAAGACCCGTCACGAAGTCCATATTGATGTGTTCCCACTTCCATTCGGGAACTTCAAGTGATTGTAATGGACCTTTAGGAACTTGATGTTCTGCCTTGACACGTTGACAAGTTAGGCACCTTGAGATAAACTCCGCAATCTCTCTTTTCATATTGTTCCACCAAAATGTATGTCGAAGATCTCGATACATCTTGGTACCTCCTGGGTGGATTGCAAACGGCGTGTTGTGTGCCTCCATCATGATTTTATGCTTTAATTCAGGATCGTTAGGAACACAGAGTCGAGAGTTGACTCGAAGTATTCCTTTCTCGTCGATTCTTGCTTCGGGAATGGCACCTTCTTGTACTTTCTTTATCATGTTTATCAGTTCCGGATCGGTAGCTTGAGCAACTTTAATTTTATCGATTAAAGTTGGTTCTACTCGTACGTGAGCAATCTTCGAGCGGGTCCCTGGTGTCTTTAGCTCTATCTCCATCTTTTGCAAGTCGTACAAAATACACTTTTGTGTTGTCAGCAGTGCACTTGTACTTGCATAAGATTTTCTGCTCAAAGCGTCAGCTACAACGTTCGCCTTTCCCGGGTGATACTGGATTGTGTGGTCATAATCCTTTAACAGCTCAAGCCAACGTCGTTGTCGCATGTTGAGTTCCTTCTGGGTGAAGAAATACTTGAGACTTTTATGATCCGTATAGATATCCACTTTTTCTCCGTACAAGTAGTATCTCCAGATCTTCAACGCGAAAACGACTGCTGCTAACTCTAGATCATGAGTAGGATAATTTTTCTCATAATCTTTGAGTTGTCGAGAGGCGTAGGCTATAACCTTTCCATGTTGCATAAGGACACAGCCTAGACCTTTGCCAGAAGCATCGCTGTAGATAACAAATTCTCCTGATCCTGATGGTATGGTCAGAACAGGAGCTGAAACAAGTCTCCTCTTGAGTTTTTGGAAACTCTTCTTGCATTCCTCGCTCGATATAAGTTTTGTACTAGAACGAATGATACCGATATCTAATAATTAAACTTTTAACTCTTGGCGTTCTATGAGAGCCATTCGGTATGGGGCTTTGGAAATGGGCTTGGTACCGAGTTCAAGATCAATACAAAATTCATTTTCACGGTTTGGGGTAAGCTAGGAAGTTCTTCAGGAAAAAACGTCAGGAAACTCATTAACAATGGGAATATCATTCAAGTTTGACGTATTTTTGTTCAAATCAGTGACATGAGCTAAAAAGGCTTGACATCCGTTTTTCAATAAACGAATGACTTTATGGCTAGAAATAACAGTTATAGATTTCAATGGTTTAGTTGCTTGAACTTGCATGACAGGTTGATTAGGAATATGAAAACTAATAATCTTATGAAAACAATCAATTTTTTTGCATGATGGGTAGTCAACCAATCAATTCCTAAAATCACATCAAATTCATGCATCTCCAAAGAAATAAGGTCAACAAGTAATGTAAGGTTGTTGATTTGAACTAGGCAAGATTTATAGATAGTAAATGTAATAGGTATTTCTCCCAATGAGGTTTCAACTGATAAGACAAGATTTAAGTTTTCAATAGTCAAATTTAAACGTTGAGTACATATAGGTGAGATAAAAGAGTGGGTAGAGTCAGTATCTAACATGGCATAGACTTCACGAGAATTTATGAATAGCTTACCGGTTATCACCTCATTCGGTTTCTTGACTGTTATCGTCAAATCGAATCCCGAATACTTCATTCGGATCTTCACGTATTTCAACCATGGGAATACCACTGAATAATTTTCTAGCAAACTGTTTCTCGGGTTCATCAACTTCATCAGTAGTAAGGTACCAATGATTTCCATTAAAATAGTATTTTCGATAGACTGCAGTTTCCACGATAGTGACTAACTTAACCTGAATTCCTCTAAATTGTAACGCCCAAAAGTATATAAACATCATTTTTAAATAATCTTGAAAATCATAGCTGGAACACCATAAATCCCAAAGACTAATATGAAAAGTCCATATATTCTGATCCTTTGTTATAGAGCATAACCAGGTGATATCACTCTCCCAATTAGTGAGTAAATTAAAGGCAATAATTTCCGCAAGTTCGTTACTTCCTTTAATTGCTTCTAAGAATGGATCTGGAACGACTGTAGCAGAGCTTTCACCTTCATCCTTACTGGATAGAACACGCATAATTTTTGCCTTAGGCAAATGATTCAACTCTGAGTTTGTAAGAAGATTATTCGTCGCCTCTTGTTTTGCAGCTACATTTGTTTCAGTAATTTCATAGTTAACCTCCTGATTTCCAGATGCCATAATTAACTGTGGTCACAAATGTGACGCCCCCAAATCTAGGCCCACACAGCCCAAACTTGAGTCGTCAAAAGACTACAACAAAATTATTACAACAAAGCACAACGTACAACAATACCGTGTATAATAATACACAACTAAGTCTTCACTATTATTGCCACACTATTTTACAACACGTGAAGACTATAATAGATATCCCTCGGACTCTCACTCCATTCCCCGGCTAGACCCAGCTACGTTCTCATATCCTGTTGAAAAATAATGGAACAAAAGGGTGAGCTCAAATAGCCCAGTAAGAAATATCATGACTAAGATAATGACGAATAAATTATCATTAGCCTTCAACAGGTGAGTTCTTGATAGAATACAACAGAATACAAGGTGTATATCAAAAACTGCAGTTAAATTCTTGAACAATGTTCAAATCAATAATAGCGGCGGAATGAGCAATCTATTAGAAGAATAATGTAGACTATAATGTCCACGCGCTTCTCTTTTTCGTAAAAACATCATCAACTTTTATCATCTGAAATACCATTAGTCAAGATAATACAAATTCACAGTTCTTGGTCATAATCACGCAAATCAACAGTTCATCTATGCACTACGGGCCAAAGAGAATATTCAATATAGCACCAGCGGTCATGATTATACCAGATTCAGCCTTTGGTCATAATCATACCAAACAACAGTTCATCTATGCACTACGGGCCAAAGAGAACTTTCAATATAACACCAACGATCATGATTATACCAGATTCAGCCTTTGGTCATAATCATACCAAACAACAGTTCATCTATGCACTACGGGCCAAAGAGAACTTTCACCACGTGTCATAAAAGACACCGAACAGATGTATTGCCTTTAACCTATTATATTGCCTTTAACCTATCATCTGTTCAACAAATATATCACATCTGTGCCCCCGGCCACAGATATTCACAACAGCTTGATTCTTGATGATTAGTACAAATAATAGTGATACAATTGATGAACAGAAGAAACAGGATAAACAATAAGTATCAGAAGTTTACTTTGTGCAGATTCAAATAATGTCCAAATTGTCAACATGATGTGGAGTGAAATTTAAAAATGTTATTCAAGATTCTCAGTTCAGAATAACGGTTACAGTTCAATAGAAAGATTCAGAAAATAGGAAGGTTCAGTTGAAATAATGAAGTTCAACTATTATGGAACATATAATATTTTCAGGAATTATAGAAGCAATAGTTCCATAATAAGTTTCGATTCAGGAGTATGAAAGAAAATAATATCCCTTACCGTAGCAAGTTCAAGAGTGTAAAAAAATGACATTTCTTACCGTAGTAAGTTTAAGAGTGAAAAAAAAAATGACATTTCTTACCATAGTAAGTTTAAGAATATGAAGGAAAATGACATCCCTTACCGTAGTAAGTTCAAGAGTGTAAAAAAATGACATTTCTTACCATAGTAAGTTTAAGAATATGAAGGAAAATGACATCCCTTACCGTAGTAAGTTCAAGAGTGTAAAAAAATGACATTTCTTACCTTAACACGTGACTGGATATTGATTTAAATGAGATTGATCAACCTATATATTTATAATAAAATTAGTAATTATAACATGTAAACTTCAAAGTGTATGATAACTCATATATTATGAACTATCAAAATTATATATATTTAACATAATTTTTGTAGTATAAAATACCAACTTTAAAATAGTTTTAAAAATAATATTCCAAAATAAATCTTCCAAAGAAAGCTTTTAAAAATGAATCTTCTCAAAGAAAAGTCTTCTAAAGGAAGATATGTGAATACCGTGAAAAATAGGAATTTATAAAATTACTACTCTTTAATAAAAGACTTACTTGAAAAATTCTTGCACTCCTTTTGGCTTTCAAACTCTCAAAATAACCTTACTATTCTCAGAGAAAACTCATAAAATTCTTATAGAAAAATTTTATGTTTTAGGTGTGATTTTTCTATTCAGCTGAACAAGCTATTTATAGGAGAAAATAAGGCACTATGCGTGGTAGGTGAACAGAAAAAAAATTTCTTCAGCAAAGGCTGCGTAGCAGCCTTCACCAACCATTTCCCAAAACACATTTCTCACATTTCATGTGGGCCCCACAGTGGGTCCCACATGTTTCTTACTATTCACTTACTATTCACGTTACTATTCACGTCACTATTCACGTTACTATTCACGTCACTATTCACGTTACTATTTCAAATAGTAAAATTAATTATTTTATTTTTTTATTTATTTATTTATTCTTCCTGTGAGTCCAACATATAAAATAATGTTACCATAATAATGTAAGAAACACGTTACATATTTTTATTAATTTAATAATATAAATTACAGTATATTTGCTACTGTGACAATTATTAGATTCAATAATTTTAAACTACAGTGCACCAACAATTATTGACTCAATGATATAAAATACAGTGTAATGACAATTATTAATCAATAATGCAAAATACTGTGTAACAACAATTATTGAATTGATAACATAAAATATTATGCAGTGACAATTATTGATGAAATGATGCGTAACAGTTACGGTGTCAATAATATGAGACACTGTGCAATACCGTGTACTACTGTAGAATACCGTGTGCCACAATAAAATACCATAAATTACCGTATGCTACTATTCTTTTATCACCGGTATTTTAACAGTTAACACCGTTGACTATTTTTATTTAAAAAGGTTACTTCTGTCGTTTTCTATATCCGACAATTATTCCGTTATGGGCTCCACCAATAATTAGTTATTTCGGCGCCGTCGTACGGCCCGAATATTCCCCGACAAAACGAATATTGTCCGACAAAATAAAATTTACACATAACATCATAAAATTCGGGGTCTTACAACAAAATAAATGTTAGTTCAAATAAACTGACTCATCACTTCATGTTCCTACATTCAAATCGACTCATTAGATAATAAAATCTATTTTAGGTAGGACACACTAGTGACTGATTCTATTCGTCTCTCCCCTCCTAGTTCTACCCCAGATCTCCATTAAAGACCATATCCCTAAGCTCTGATGCCAACTGTGACTCTCATCCCACCATAGGGACATCACCTCACAATGGTACCTATCAGTTTGCCACCTGTACTATAGGCGTCCCCTACGGAGAGTCTGGCTTCGGTGCATCCCCTTTCCCTAGGAAGTCACCAGCAAGAGGCTCGGGGCTCTTCGTTATATGGCTCTGATACCAACTGTGACGCCCCCAAATCTGGGCCCACACAGCCCAAACTTGAGTCATCAAAATACTACAACAAAATTATTATAACAAAGCACAACGTACAACAATACAGTGTATAATAATACACAACTAAGTCTTCACTATTATTGCCACACTATTTTACAAAACGTGAAGACTATGATAACTATTCCTCGGACCCTCACTCCATTCCCCGGCTAGACCCTGTTATGTTTTCATCTCCTGTTGAAAAACAATGGAACAAAAGAAAGGGTGAGCTCAAATAGCCCAGTAAAGAATATCATGACTAAGATAATGACGAATAAATTATCATTAGTCTTCAACAGTTGAGTTCTTGATAGAATACAATAGACTACAAGATTTATATCAAAAACTGCAGTTAAATTCTTAAACAACGTTCAGATCAATAATAGCAGCGGAATGAGTAATCTATTAGAAGAATAATGCAGACTATAATGTCCACTCGGTTCTCTTTTTAGGAAAAACATCATCAACTTTTATCATCTGAAATATCATTAGTCAAGATAATATAAATTCACAGTTCCTGATCATAATCATGCAGATCAACAGTTCATCTTTGTACTACGGGCCAAAGATATTCAATATAGCACCAACGGTCATGATTATACCAGATTCAGCCTTTGGTCATAATCATACCAAACAACAGTTCATCTTTGCACTACGGGCCAAAGAGAACATTCACCACGTGCCATAAAAGACACCGAACAGATGTATCGCCTTTAACCTATTATATCGCCTTTAACCTATCATCTGTTCAACAAATATATCACATATGTGCCCCCGGCCACAGATATTCACAACAGCTTGATTTTTGGATGATTAGAATGATATAAATGATGAACAGAAGAAATAGGATAACAATAAGTATCGGAAGTTTACTTTGTACAGATTCAAATAATGTCCAAATTGTCAACATGATGTGGAGTGAAATTTAAAAATGATATTCAAGATCCACAGTTCAGAATAACGGTTACAATTCAATAGAAAGGTTCACGTAAATAGGAAGGTTCAGTTGAAATAATGAAGTTCAACTATTATGGAACATATAATATTTTCAGGAATTATAGAAGCAATAGTTCCATAATAAATTTCGATTTAGGAGTATGAAAGAAAATAATATCCCTTACCGTAGCAGGTTTGATTAACAAAAGGTGAAGGAAATTAATACAAAGGGTTATTCACCAACAGGCGGCAATCCGCTCCGTAAGGTTATTCCCACAATTTAATAGAATTTGAGTACAAAGAGTTATTCACCAAACAGGCGGCAATCCGCTCCGTAAGGTTATTCCCACAATTTAATAGAATTTGAGTACAAAGAGTTATTCACCAAACAGGCGGCAATCCGCTCCGTAAGGTTATTCTCAGAGATTAATAATGAATGAATACGAAAGGTTATTCACCAACAGGCGGCAATCCGCTCCGTAAGGTTATTCCCACAATTTAATACATGGAAATAAAAGGCACGTCTTATGAGTAAGGAAGAAACAATATTATTATCGAGAATCAAATAATGATAATCCCTTACCATAGTACGTTTGAATAATGGAAGATGAAAAAGATGGTATCCCTTACCGTAACACGTGACTGGATATTGATTTAAATGAGGTTGATTAACTTGAACAGTACACGTATACTTATAGATCTTCACAAATACTCAAGATGACTTAAGCACACTTAGAGAGAACTTTCACAAGAAGTATTTAGAGAGAGAAAGAAAGAACAAGTAAGGAAGTTTATGAAAAATCCTTAAGTTAAGGCTTCTATTTATAGCCAAAAATCTTATCATTCATTTAATCTAAACCATTCATTTAAAGATCATCTTTTAATCTACACCATCCATTTCAAATATTATATTATCTTTAATCTACACCATTCATTTCATATCACCTAATAATCACCTAACTTTATATTATAAACAAATCAATTTAATTATTCAACAATAATTCACACTTTAATCTACACAATTCATTTCATATCACCTAATAATCACCTAACTTTATATTATAAACAAATCAATTCAATTATTCAACAATAATTCACACTTTAATCTACACCATTCATTTCATATCACCTAATAATCACCTAACTTTATATTATAAACAAATAACTTTATCAATTCAATTATTATGACTAATTGTTATAAATACAGTATAGTTAGCTCTTAGATATCAAGTCAATAAATTAATGAAATACAACTGTTTAAATAACATCATAATAGAGATAACAATAATGTAAAATAAAGCATACGTTACTGTGTAATGACAATTATTGAATTGATAATATAAAATATTATGCAGTGACAATTATCGATGAAATGATGCGTAACAGTTACGGTGTCAATTATCAGACCAATAATATGAGACACTATGCAATACCGTGTGTTACTGTAGAGTACCGTGTGCTACAGAAAATACCATAAACTACCGTATGCTACTATTCTTTTATCACCGGTATTTTAACAGTTCCGTTGACTATTTTTATTTAAAAAGGTTACTTCTGTCGTTTTCTATATCCGACAAATATTCCGCTGTGGGGTCCACCAATAATTTATTATTTCGGCGTCGTCGTACGGCACGAATATTCCCCGACCAAACGAATATTCCCGACAAAATAAAGTTTGCACATAACATCCTTAACTTTCAATTTTGTTAATTTAACCACTTACTGTTTCAAAAAAAATATATATGAAGAAAAATTAAATTTTGTATTTCATAAAATTCGGGGTCTTACACTTTGTTCCTTGGTAACTTATTCCATTGATTTCTAATGTTATTGTTATTTACTTATTTATTTGTATTTAGATGAGTTGGTGGAGGTTGTTTGGAAGTAGTGCTCCAAATTTACAAAAGTTGGCAATCAAAGTCCTTAGCCAAACTAGTAGTTCATCGGGGTGCGAAAGGAATTGGAATGTTTTTGATTGCATACACATCAAGAAAAGAAATTGGTTGGAGCATCAAAGACTTAATGATCTCGTGTTTGTTCACTATAACTTGAGGTTGAAGAATAGGTATTTTCATTAATTCAATTAATTTTTATATTATTTTTATTAATTAATATTATATAACGTTTATTTTATAGGAAAAAATCATGAAACATTATATGAAATCTTAATTTTAGGCATTGCTATAAGAGATGGAATTATGATCAAATTGATTATGAGTCAATTGACAAAACATACTTTTGGATTGTTGAAGAGGAGGAAGAATCATTTCTTGATTATGATGAACTAGAGAAAATGGTTTATGATGAAGGAGCGATGCCTCATTTTGAAAGGCAACGATGTCGTCCTTGTGAAGGTGAGAAATATTTACATTATCAATATTAGATTAATATTTGTACAAATATTTAAATTTTTGTAACTTGTTTAATTTTATTTTATGTAGAAATGAATGAGGAAGAAGACATTGTGAATTTAGATGTTAATGATGATGTAGACTTTACATTATTCACAAATTTGTCGTTGAATTATATGCTTGGAGAATCTAACCCGTTTAGAGTTGAAGAACTTAGAGGACATGGAAGAGTTGAAGAACTTGGAGGAGTTGGGGGAAGAAGTGGAAATGGTACTCGTGGATTAATAGATGAAGATGATGATAAGAATTGGCAAGAGGCATCACCTTCTCGACCTTAGAATGATTTATGCTTTTTGTGAATGAAGTGTCATGGATTTTATTTTAGTAATTTAGTTAAATCTTTGTTTGGTATTCTAGATATGTTTGCATTCATATTTAATCAGACACTTGAACTTGTAGTTGAATTTACGAATTTGAATGTATCATATAGATGTTTATGTTCATTTGTGTTTGATTTTATCACTTTTGAGTTGAGTTGTGACTTGTGAGCATGATTTAATATCTTTTTTATCATATAAATTTAGTATTTATTTGAATTGTATAAAGTAAACATGGTATAAATAGGTTTAGTTTTTCTTTTTTGTAGAAAAGTTGATTAATTTTACATATTTGATAAATATTATATATAATATATAACAATAATTAATATATTTATTATTTATTACTTATTAATGACGTTACTGGTTCAATAATGGTTCAACCACTGGTTGAATCAGTGACCTATCCACCCGATAACTTTTTCGGTTCGATGACCGGTCCGAGTTTGAGAACATTGATGGAGCATAGAGTATGATTTTTTATGCGCTATCTCAAGATTTTGCAGTTCTCTCACCTTCCTCACTCCCTCTCTCTGTCCTTTTATATAGGTTATGTGACACATATTATGTGTGTGTAATTAAAAAAAATTGAATAAAACTTGAAAAAAATGAATGAAAAAACGTAGGATAAAAAATGAGAGTGAGAAAATAAGAAAACAATTTTTTATTTTATTTTAATATATGACACGGCTTCACCAAAAAATTGTTACTTTTTTTCCCTCCCCCATTTATATATATATATATATATAAACCGAGTATTAGGTTTAAATTTAGATTCTTATCAAAACAAGAAAAATATAATCAAGCAAGTGAATTTAAACAGTTTCTAGTTTGTTTACCTTCTTTTAGTAATCAAACTCAATTAATTTTTCAAAATTTTCAACAATCAAAATTAACAAATTTATTTTAATAATAAAAACAATCTAAATAAATAAAAATTAGAAGCATATGCAAGTAGGGCAATTCACCACTTAGAGTTGGCTTGACCGGACAAAATTTATAAGAAAAGATCGACTCGAATATATAATTCAATAGTAAATGTATTTTACTAAAAATAACTTGGACCATGCTTTTTATCTTAATAGCTCATAGCCATATAGCCTCAGAAGAAAAAAGTTACATTCTTAAGTTAGAGGGGATAAAGCAAGTTAAATGTGAAAATTTGAAAATTATAAATTATTATTATAATTTTAAACCAGGGATTGTTTGTTGCAATTTCCCCTCCTCTCTACTTAACCCCAATTTTTCTCACATTCAAACAAATCTTTCTCCATACCAAAACCCAAACCACTACAATCCCGGAAGAAGTCGCAGGAAATGGGAATTGATTTCTTAACAAACTTTGCCAAACGCGGCATTCTTCAACTCTCCCGCCACCACCAGCGCCGTGTCCCTTCTTCTTATTCTTCTTCAAATTCCGGTGTTTGGTCCAAATCCCTTCCCACAATTTCTCAGCATTCTTCATTTTCAACTTCTTCCACTCCCGATCGGAAAATGGCTTTGCTTTCGTGGTATCTGAGAATGCTGGATATTCGTCCTGTTATTACCAAAAGCATCTCATCAGCTGTAATATATGCAGCTGCCGATTTGACATCCCAGGTGAAATCCTTTATATATATATATATATATATATATATATATATATATATATATATATATATATATATATATATATATTTTTATAGATTTTCTCTCACACTCATTATCGTTTAGTGTGTAGAGATCCCCTGATTTCAGATTGTTAATTTTTCTGGGTTTGTTGTAAACAGCTTTGATGATTAATTAGGATTGAGGAATAGTCATAAATATTATTCTATAGATGGCAACTTTAAGAATAAAGACTGGGCTGCAGCGTAATGTATGAATATTCCCGTTTGAAAGTTAATACTTTTTTATTTTATAATAAAATACTCCCTACGTTACAAAATATGAAGTGAGCTTATATTTTTGAAACGGGGTGATATTGGTTTCCAAATTTAATTTATAATGTTTTAAACCATACATGTACATGTTTGGTAATGATGTTTAATTTAGCTTTACATTATTTAGTACCCCACTGACATTTTAAAAGTGGCTATTACTTTGGAATATCTTGAAAAGCAGAGGACTTTCAATTGGGAATGAAGTATTTATCAAGTGTCCGATAGCCCATTTATCATCGTGCTTTGATCAATCTAAATAAGTTTTTAATACTTTGTAAAAGTATTATTTTGCTAGTTCTCTTTTAGTTAATGGTGCTGCAAGCCTGGAAGTATTCTGTGTTAGTTTGTTGGGTATCAATATATTGGTAACAGATGAGCTGGGTTAATCAATGTATTTCTCCTCTCCACTTATATTTTTAATGTTTTTATTCGCCAAATAAATATAATCCATTATAGTTGTATTGTAATGGTTCACATTGTGTTTTCTCTGCACAAAATGGCAAACATTAATCTGTCTGTTAGTATCTGTTGAGCCTTGTCTTGATTAAGCTTAACTCTGTCAGCTGATTATAGTGCAACTATCTAACAGACAATTACAATGCCTCTCGGTTCTTTTGACTTGATAAGGACATTGCGAATGGCTGGGTTCGGGCTGCTAATTTTAGGGCCAGCGCAACATATGTGGTTTAATTTTGCAGGAAGGATTTTACCAAAGCGAGACACAGTCACCACCTTAAAGAAGCTTATGATGGGGCAGCTTTCTTATGGTCCTCTTATGACTGCTATTTTCTTCATATATAATGCTGCTCTCCAAGGTACAACAAACTCTTGTTTTAATTTTTCTCTTAAAATAACAAGAGTTAAACTAAAAAGATGTATTATTTTATCACTGTTATTATTACTTTATAAATATTAAGTGGATAATTTTTGTCAATGCTGGTATGCAATTTATTCAGGGTTTCTATATCATTTGTAGGAGAAAAAAAGGAAAAGAAAGAAACTGTAATGATTATATTTATAAAGGAGCTTCATCTCCACATATGGTGGTCATAATCAAGACTATGTAGCAGTGTGACATAACTCGGCTTTGCAGTGTGTTGAACTTGCATCTCATTATCAGGGGGCTTTTATTATTCGCATGCTCTATGTCTCGTTATTTATGCTGTAAAGTACTCTACAATGCTGAAATAATCTTGCCGTGAGTGCTGACAAGAGATGCTTTAAAAAGTAGAACTAACAGAGAGATGCATCCACTTATACCCATTTCTTAAAGTATATATTTTGATCATAACTAGCTTTTCATGAATATAAACTTGTCTGCAATGGCTGTTTGAAAAGCTAAATCAAATATATTTTCATTTTCCTAAGTTATTGTGAACATGCACATTTATTTTCATTTAACTAACAGAGTGATCATTTGGTGCCAAAATCAGGTGAAAGTACTAGCGGGATTACTGCCAGATTGGAGCGGGATCTTCTTCCAACAATCATAACTGGTCTTATGTACTGGCCCATGTGTGATTTTTTCACCTTTAAAATTATCCCTGTCCATTTACAGGTAAAATTTAGGTCACTTGAGAAATATTTTACAAATCTTGTCTTTTAATGTATATCCAATGTTCATTAAAATCCATTGTGTTGAGCAAACAACTGAAGCATCTAGGAGCCTAACATTTGCTAGAGATTAATGTTTCAAATCGCTTACTTTTGGTATGTTTGTCTGCAGCCGCTGGTTAACAGTTCATTCTCATACTTGTGGACCATATATTTGACATACATGGGGAACTTGAAGAAAGTAAATGATGATTAGTTTCAGATATTTTGACTTCTTCATGTAAGCATATGAACCACTTCAAGCCTTTGCGAGTTCAGTTCTTCATGAATTATATAAACCAACAACGTCAGACCTCCAGTAGTTGATGGCATATTTTGTTTTTATAAATCAAACTCTAGTAGTTGCTGACTTACTGGTAGGTAGACTTAGCGACATGATTTTATCATCACACATAGTTTTCTATTTGATTTGTATATTAATCATTTAACCTTTTTGATTCTGTGATCTGGTTTTTATGACCAGATTTTTATTTCCTAATGGTCCTATATGGCTATATATTGTTCTTTTAAGTCTTTGGTTTAAGTAAATCATATTGATCAATGTTTGTGCCCTTACGTAAATTTGAATGAGCTCTTGTTGTGTAGCTAAGGAGCTTTATCATTACATTTTTGTGAAGAACTGGCTGAAAGTAATGACAGCTGAGATAAGCTGAATGCTTGACAATGGATTTGGAAAATGTGTTACCATCCCTAATAAAAAGAAAAGAAACAAAGAATATTAACCAGCGTCGTTGGCAATTAGAAACATGTTTTTTGTTGTTTATATTATATTTTTAAGGAATTACTTACTGCAATATGGTTTATGCCATGTTTGGAACTTGGAAAATTCATGTAAAGGGAAAGTAAAATATGAAGGAAATGATTTGTGTTCAGTATATTTATACATGGTTGATCAATGACGAAAGCAGCCTGCATATTTCAGGCTTATTGCAAGTAGTTGGAGCATCAGAATGAGCTCTCTAAACGATTTTTGTGTGGACAGTTGCCCTGTATTAACAAGCACTTAATCTGTTCTCTCTTGTGGAGTAGGTAATCCAAGACTTCCAGCATGATCCGTCTTTCAGTTTTTCAAAACTAAGAGTAAGGCACTATCAACATGAGCTGTTGTATACTAGTTTCTTTAACTATTTTGGATATAATTCTCACTTTATGTTCTAATTGAATCTTTACCCATACCAACTGAAAAAGGGTTATGTTTTAATTGTTGGTAATTTTGATTAATGGTAGGTTCAGTTTGGTGAAAAAATGGAGGAACACAGAATTTCTTGTGTTTCATAGAAGAAGGAAGGATAAGCTTTGCATCCTTGCCAACTCCTTTACTTGCACATATTGTTGCCAGATTATTTTTACACATCTACAAAATTTACTGTAAGTAGGAGAATAAATAACACTTTGATAAAAATACATGGATTTGTTTTTTTCATAAGTAATATTTGATATTTCTATATAATTTTACTCACATAAATGTCGGTCTTGTTTACTATCCGTGTGAGTAAAATCTTATAGAACTAGCAAACTCTAATGTGAAAATATCAATTCTCAAAATATATCTATTCTATATTTATATTAGTAAGAGAAATCTATATTACTAAGGAAGAGGGGAAAAAATTACTGTTTTTTGTGAAGTTGTGCAAAATCTAAAAAATAAAAATATATTAACTTACTTTCTTTCTTACTCCCACTCTTTGTTGTTTATTCTTCTACATTTTCTCACTCATGTTTTTCAACTCTTATTTAAATTTAATTTTTTTTTAATTGCATAGACATAGTGTGCACCACAAAAACTAATAATATATAAAGTGACTCATTAGACAAATATAAAGTGACTCATCAGACAAAGCGATGTCGATGAGATTTTAAATTAGTGGTTAAGTTTAGGTTAGTGGTTAAGATTGAGGTCTTAGGTTAGTAATTAAGATTGAGGTGCTATGATATTTAGATTTTAAGTTCGATTATCAAATTATTCTTCCTTTATATAAATTACGATTCCCTCCTTTATGTGAGGTTTATTTATTTATTTATTTATAAATTTAAATTCTACTTAATTTCGCATAAATGAAAAGAATATAGAGTATCGTCTCCATGAGACTAGCAAATAACTCAAACTCATGATGATTCTCTTACTAGTATTCAATCAATTGCTCCCACTTTATATAATTGATATATAAGAGAAGGTATTTTATGCTAGTGGTTATATTAGAGTTAGTTTGTGAATAGTCAATTGAAAAATTAGAATCAGAAAAATTGAAACTTGGGAGGATCCTGATGACCTTGTGGGTACTCTTTTTCATGGTTGTTACTGGGAGCCCATGCCACTGGACTCTTACAAGGCCAATTGTTGGAATAAACAATGAAACAAGATACGGGCAGGTGGTTAGAGTTAAATTTAATATTCTTAAAGTCCAAAAAGAAAAATATAAAACATAAATAATCGAAAGGTTTGTGTATCTTGGCCTGTATCACCTGTGCACACTTACGAAGTTTGTCTGATCTTCATATATATTAGTAATTACTAGTATTAAAGTATTCATGCATATAACTGCTTATGTATTGGTTTGGTATTACTATATTATCAATGTTTAGACAGTCCCATGTTTCCTTGCCTCCATCTTTCATTGAAATATTTTATTGTTCAATAAAATATTTCATACAATGATTGCCAGTGTTTGTTGTTACTATCATCATCACACGTTTTGAGTTTTTCCTTCCATTTGTAACAAAAATAGACATGGGATGATAATAAAAATGTTACATATGTTATAACAAACATTTGTTCAAGTTAAAATAATTAAAAAAAAAAGTAAACTTCATTGATGTTAATGCTCGTTTTCGTGCTCACGTTTAATTACTAGTTTGAATGCGAATTTGCATAAAGAAAATCACCAAAAGATTTTGATAGTTTGGACCGCCTAGATACCTCTGATATATCGGAGAGTAAGAACAAATTTTAGGTTAACAATGAAAGTAAAAAATATTTAGTAGGTTACAAATCGAAAAATGAGATGAATGTATATATATTTTTCACTTGTATTTATAATTTAGTATCCTCATTTTAATAGGATTGTAATTTTTAATTAGAATTGTATAAAGAGTTCTTATTAGAAAAGATAAGTACCATAAAAAAGTAGTATTGAATATGGTAACATATGATATCTTAGTTGACAATGCGATGACCAAAGCCTATTAAACTTAGAAGTCTATTATAGATTGACCGGGAATAAAGTCCATTAAGACAACCCAAAATACGTGGCCCAACACTTGGAGACTGTGCATGGCTACAACCTATTACCCTTGCTCCTAAACATGTAGAGCATGGTGCAATTACTTGGCTCTAGACTATTCCTCTTACTCCATAGTTCGAACTAAAATTAAGCTGAACTGGATGCTCGAATTCAGTAAAAGGTGTTCATAGCTAAACTCAACTCAACTTATTATTCAAGTGAAGCTCATTTAAACTTTAGTCATAAAGTACACATTTAGTGAAGCTCAACTCAACTTTCTCATTTTTGGAAATAAATATTAGCCACTCACTAATTGTAAATGTTTATGGCTTTAACCGATCATTACCGAATAGAAAATGATCAAGTATGTAACCATGACTCCTGGGGGTTGGTCGGATAGTCAAGAAGGATTGCTGGCTCCCTTAATTTATTGAGTTCAAACATTGAACCAACACTTGAGAAAATTTCTTCCGAATGTACCAGACCGATGTACAGTATTTTAATTAGTTATACTTAGTATGATGCATTAACCGATTATACAATATAGTTTGTCTAGATAACTAGACAACTCACATTTACCTAGCTGCCACTATTTTTCATAAAAATGTTCACATATCAAAGTGACCGATTGATCAATGCACTGTGCAGTCCAGTCACTGGAGAAGTTTTTTTTTAATGGAATTTATTGAGGGGGAAAAAATAAATTTAAATCCATGTTTCACTCCAATCACAAACTATTTAAAAAAGAGTGCCACAAAAGCCAATCTGCTGCACATATTCTGAAGGGCTCTGTTTCCACCACTTTCTCGCAATCAATTCTCTGCATTCCCTACAACCAAACTTCTCTCCTTCCTCTCTGCAAAAAACAGACACCCACTACAAACAAACGAAAGCGCAATAAATCTCTTATTTATTACAGCAATGGAAATCCACATGATCTTCTTTATCACTCTTTTACATATTATTATATACAAATAAATACTTATAGTATATTGGACTTGGTAATATAATAATGTGTATTAATATGAGACATGGGCTCTTTGCCATTCATCCCCTTATCGCCGCTGATTTTCTGGTCGACTTTGTTGGTCTCAATATAAGGAGGGTGACGATTTTGAAGAAATTTTCTTAATGGGTTGAGTTTTATTTATTTTATAAATAGCCCATTTCTGGAGAGTACTTTGAGGGTATCAAGGCACGGACTTTTTGGAATATATTTTGTGGGGTTGTTAGGGTTTGAAGAGAGAGATTAAGCTTGTTTGTTTGTTCTAAAATTGGCATTATGAAGGGTTTTGGGCTCTGGGTTTTGCTGTTTATGCTTGGGACAGCTTTGATGTGCCTCAGTTTTTCCAGCAAAACAATCAGCTCCTCTGTTCCTGGTAAACTCTTTTTCCTCTCTTGTTCATTAATATTAGTATTTAGTACTAGTATTATCTATTTAGTCTGTGATTTTCTTGACATGTTTGTCTTATGATATTGGTAGTTTCTAAATGTCTTTAAGCTAGATATTTGGTGGGTAGTGCCATTTAAATAAGGTTTTGCAGATGTTTAGCTTTTTTGGCATGATAAAGTTGATCAGTAACTTTTTTACTAGTTGGAAATTATAACAGAATTAAGACCCCTTTTAATGATTTTCACAAGTTAGCCATGGTTTTTATTTTAATAGTCATTATTTTTTCTTATGTCCCCCTTAAAATACCAGCACCTGAAATTAGGATTGGATTGTTATTTTTCCGTATGTATGCAACTCTTGTAGGAGGGCTAGATTCCACAAGAATTTTTCAGGAGGTGATAATTCTTTAAAATGATTATGCCAATCAGTTGAAATGATTTAGTTTATGAATAGAATTATTGACTTCCATCACTCCTTTGAGCACGGTTGTATACAGAGTTTATGTGTATACTAGAACATAATCTCTCACCCCATCTGATATATTTACATATGACATTTCATGCAAAGGGTTCAGAGGGAAGTTGTTAATGACCCAACTAATATCTGTAATGTGCTACAACCTATCGGCACGATACTCGTGATTTATAGCTAGATATTCAAGTTTTAGCCTCACAAAAAGCATTTGGGGTTTAAATTTTTTGGGCTTAGGATGAATAAATTGAATGAAAAGAACTCTAGGTAACAAGGAAGATGTATTCTCTTTCATCTTATTCCTTTAGTTTGCAGTAGAACTGTTTGTGAACTGCCGCCAAGTTTTACTTGCGGTTATAAAATTCTCGATTCTTGAATTGATCAAATAGATTATTTAATTAATCACTAATAGTAGATGTCTGAATATTGTTTTAATGATTGAGAGAAAAAAACATTTCTGATTTTATTTTAAGGTCCCGCACTAGGGAAAGAGTCGGCAAACAAAGTCTCACCAACTCTATTGTCTTCAGGAAGACAGGAAGTGAACATAACAAAGTAATTATGATTTCTACAAAACCACAAAACTGTAAGTTAACTCAATAGCCAGTCGCACAATTTTTACCCAGTTTTGGTTTGTTTAATTTCATTTTTGGGTAGCAGGTGTCCGTTGGTTAAGTTATAGAAAGGACTGGCTAGAAGAAAGATTGATTAGATTTCAACAATCATACTTATATCAAAATTCTTGTAAAAAATTTACTAAGGCAAGTGATCTTATTTGGAAGGGAAGTACTATGATCAATGATGTTATTGTATGTATTCACTTCAATAGTTAGGATACTAGGCTTTCTTTATCTTAATAGTTGTCTTGTCTACACATACAAATGTTAGTATACTAGTAACTTGAAGCCAATCAACTTCTGAAATTAAAGTGAAATTCAGAGCAGGCATTGCGAGTCCACTTGTATATGCCTCATTTAATAAGTACCCGGATCTAATAATTTTTCTCTCTTCTTCCCATTACTTCTCAGTCTGGTGATCATTGTCATTGATCTGCTAAGTTTGGTATGTTCTACTACCATGCTTGTCAAGCTGATCCTGTATATAAATAGCTTGAGTGCGAACTAATTTAGCTGGCTAAAACGTGATGTGGCTTGAGATTTCTTCATGTTATTTGTTCAATTGAAATATTAATACAAGTAGTAACTAATGTAATTATTATAAATCAATGACAGAGTTGCTTATGCTGACAAATTTGTAAAATAGGTAGATTAAAGTTCAGAAACATTCTCAAAACTAATGTCATGTAATCATAGATGTTCTACAGAGTTGCTTCTGCTGATAAATTTGTAAAATAGTTAGATTTTAGTTCCGCAACAATATCAAAGTTCGAGAGAAATAAAAATTTTCCTCTTGAATGCTGATGAGTCCTCCTTGCAAAATGATCCCAGATATGGCTTTCACCCAACATGAGAAAGATATGACTGCGACTGCAACAAGCCGAAAGCTGAAGGTATATGCATTTATCTGCAGAGCTTTTTGGTATTTACGAGCCAATTTAATTGCGAAGAAGTACTTGGGGGGGGGGGGGGGGGGGGGGGGAAATAAAACTCTTTTAGTTGGATGATAACCACAATTTTCTGATGTTTGTTTCCCCTTAATAAAAACAAAATCTGGCAAAGTTATAAATATCTTTCTTTCAATTCATTTGCTTATTTATTTGTTCTTTTTTTGCAATCCTATTCAGGAGTATGGATACAGTCAAAGGAGTGAGAATAGTGATGCAGGTAACATCAATCTGGAAGATTACCGCCCTATTGATCCAGTTCCAAGTTCAAAGGCATCCATTCGATCTGGACCTATCCAGCATGGCACTCCCCTTATGCCTTATATCCCAAAGCCTACGCCACCTTCACCAGGTCATCCAAAGTGGGGTGGATTCCCATAATCCACAGTAGAATTATTCCTTGCTGCTATGATACAAACGTGAAGATCATAATAACTCCTTACTTTTCACTTATCTAGCAATGTTTGGAAAGTAATTAGCTTCATGTTTATACTGTTAACTTATGTACCTAAGTATGCTGCATACTTTCTATTATTTGCTTTGTCAGTTGTTGCTCTTGTTTTATGAATACTTTTTCTTATGACGACGCATAAGGCTCGCTATATCTATTAAATATTAGATTTTCCAGTTGCTTTGATATGAGCTGTTAGTTGTTTTGTTGTGCCGTCATAGTTATCGTCTTGAATCTTCTATGCTAAACCATGTTTAAATTGTTTGCAATTTCATTATTCTTTTTTTTATCTTTGATAACTTAGTGCAGTCAGCTGGAGCAGAAATAGAGGGAATTTGGCAGTGTTTTAAAAATCCCTAGGTGGAACCGGAGGCGGAGGGGGCGCCTAGTGCCTAGGCATTTTCCTTAGCGGACTAAACATTTTCGTAGGCGATCTTATTTATTTATTATACATAATTGTTACTACTATACAAAACATATAGTAAATGTAGTTTTCACAATTTACATAAAAAATTACCCAAAAAAATAATCTTTTATATCTTAAAAAATTTATTTATAAGTATCGTAGAGTTTCAAAGTAGAAGTATCGTTCTGCCTAGGTGGGAGCTTAGGTGCCTAATCAAATTGAGGCGGTAAATGGTTGCCTAGCGCATAGGCAGAGATTAATTAGACCTAGACGGAATTTTTAGGACACTTCAATTTGGCAAGCGGTTCATTCTCATTAACTTTAAAGTTATGTAATCTAGCTTTCAACTCTAAATATAACACAGTATATTTCTTCCCTCTTCTTATTTCCATAGGGTAAGGATTTCAATATTTGTCGTAAGTGATCTTTATTGTTAACTTAGAATGTTTTTGAATAGGCATCAAGCATTAGACCTTAGATGTTAGGGAGTTAGATGGAAAACAAGCAAGTATTTTGTAAGCAGGGCACCATTAGGTGGATTATAAGTTCAGCATTTTCTTATTAAGTGAGACGGAAGGAAAGTACAGAGTTAAACACCCTATTGTATGGAGTCCTTTAAGGCTATGGATTGAATTTTAAAAAAAAATGCATGGGGAAAGAAAGGAAAATCGAAAGGAAAAAAAGCTAAAGAACTATATGAAAATCTGTCAAGAGTCTATTGTATTACGCTTTAAAATCATACTCGATATCTAAAAATTTCAAATATATATAATATATTAAAATTAATTTTCACTAACGGGGGTTCTTATTATACCTTTTATTTCTTAGACTTTCCTTACCTTTCCCTTGGGTTATTCGACTTTTAAAGATAGCCTAATGTCTTGCATTGGATGAATTAAGTTCTTAAAATGTAAGACCCAAAAAAAGAAAAGAAGAAAAAAAGGGTATGTTCCCTGTTTAATTAAAAGTCTCTAATGGTGGTGACCATGAGGAAGCTAAAGTAGGTGTGCAACAATCAATTGCACCAACCCCATTGTCTTGAATTAAAACATGAAAATTGAAAAGGTTCCTTCTTCATCAAGTAATTTCATTGCCATCTTACTTTGTTCTCAACTAACTACTACTCTATCCTTTCATAGGTCACCTTTGGTAGCCTAGCCACCAAGCCTATGGCCCTATGGCAGATGCATGCATGCCTGTTTTGACCCAATTTTATACGAACATGCTAAATATTGTAGAAAAAAACCCATATCTTTTTCAGGGACTGGAAGTGGAAAGGGGAATCATACTGATTAAAAAACAAGGGACCATGCAAAAGCTAAAAACTTTTTAAGCTTAAAATCACTTTCTCAGTGGGGCAGAATAATCGATTATCCGGACATCATCTACTGCAAGTTTTTGTTACTTCAATATCCAATATAAGATTGAGTAATCCTCAAGTCATTGTGCTTTCCCACTCCTATTTGTCATCATTTGTTAATAATCTATGTTTTAACGCTTTGTACCCTAATTAAGCTAATAACACATTGACCCATTGATTGATAGCAAATGTCAGCTTCGACCCCAGATGGTGCTGTACTTAGTTTTAGTATTTGTTAATTTATCTGCTTTGCTAGAGTTCCCTTGAATTTAGAACCCTTTATCACATATAGATACTTTAAATACGAATTTGTTACCCTTTGTACGATGATCTAGAATCATTTGAGAAACTAAAAGAATTCTGCATCTGGAATGAATAGGATTTGTTAAGTGTGTGCCACTTATACTCTTATTGCCTGTTATAACTGCTGAATGCTCTTATTTTGCTACATGAATGATACATTGTGTATTCTTAGATCATTGAATCTTGTTAAAGAAAATCACCGTCCAAACAGTGCCTTACTGGCAACCTTTCGGATAGTGCAACATAAAGTTACATACAATACAGTGAATGGATCTATGAATGTGGAATAGCTGTGAATTAGCGAAAAGTGGGACCCTTACGAGGAAGGCTCCTTAAAAAGAGAGCGAGAAAGATCAAAGCAGGGGTAGTGATAGTCTGATAGAGAAAGACAATGGGGGACTAGGAACCTAAGGCTACGTTTTTTTTTGTTGTAAAAATGATGAATGTGATAAAAATTTTTGTATTAATTTAATATTATTAAAAATTATTTTATTCAATAATTAGTTTTTTATTTGATCTTATGAATTATTTGTAATATTTCAAAGACAAGGGTATTCGATTCTCGTGAGGGATAAGTATTCATTTCCGATGGAAAGGGTGATCTTTTCACTTGGGATCATATTCCATCACCAAATTGTCTTAAAAATAATAAAATATAATTCATAAGATTAAATAAAGTACTAACTATAGAATAAAATAATAATCCTTAGTGTTATTAAACACACTTTCTTCTTTATGTTGGAAAGTGATGGAGTGTGTGTTTATATATATAAGTATATATATGCATACTTGGCAATAAAACAGCGGTTTGTTCAGCTAATTGAGAATTTGTGAAAGTAGATTTGATTGAGCTTGAATGATTCATTAATTTAGACAGGTACTTATGCATGCCTATTTGTACTTGTAGCTTTTACTTTGAATTTTTCTAAAAGGGAAGCACTATTTTCACATGTGTTTTTGATATTTTTACATGCTCGTGTGAGAAAGCACTATTAAAAATATCAAAAACACATGTAAAAATATAAATTCCCTCCCCCAAAAACCAATTATATGAAATTTATCGTCTTCCACATCTTTTCTTATAAGCTAGAAATGCAAACTAAACTGAGTTTTATCGTCAAGAATGCTAATATTAATGAATCACGATAAGGACAAGTCTACATACACAATATTCAAACACTACATATATATTAACTTTTAAAAAATGAGGTATGACACGGATTTCAATGTCATATCCCACTTTTTAATAATTAAGATGGATGTAGTGTTTAGTATTGTGTTTTAATGTTGTGCACTTATATTTATTCTCACGATAATAGAGGTGTATGCACTATTGAACGATAAATGAAGAGCTCATAACCAATTTTTTTAATTTATTTTTTCTATTAAAAATATCAAGTTGATGAAGTGGGCTGAATTGCATGAATGATTGCAAGGAAAAGAGAGAAGCAGCTTTTCGAAGTATTACTTGCTGGAGAGGGAATGGAGCCTTTGAAGTGGTCCTCCAATATGCATGTGTTTATGTAGAGGATTTGCTTTTATCATCAATGGAATGTACCTGTGCTCAATTATTCAGTCAATTCTACCTTGTTCTCACTATTTGTAGCAAGTATCCTTTTGCTTTTCTATTAGTGAATTATGTTCATTTGCTCTGCTCCATATCAAATTCTAATAATACTTTCAATTACTGAATTAATCTCCTTTTTGCCTGTGAGTGGTGAAGTAATCAAAAGCCAAATCATGCAATTCTTATATTTTCCCTCTTTTTCTTTTTCTTTTTTAATTTTTTCACATTTCATTGTTTTTTTTTTTTGAGAACCACATTTCATTGTTTAAAATTGATGTTCTTGGTTATAACAACATCTTAGTGGATGTTTTTTTTTTAGAGAATTGATATTTTCACAAGAAAAATTGATATTTTCACAAGATTCTACTCACATGAAGGTGAATTCTACTTACTATTCATGCGAGTCTTTTGGAAATATCAATTTTCCTTGTAAAAATATCAATTCTATTTTTTTATTTTATTTTCTGGCATTGAATAATAAGCTGCTAGTTAAAGAATAATAAATAGAACCAACTCAGTCCAGAAAAAAAATCATTATTGCATTTTATTTCAAAATAATTACAAAAGTGACGATCATTATAGGGGAGGGGAGTTGAAAAGATTATGCTCATCAACTTCGAATATGCAGTGTTGGATGGTTGCTTTTCTACAGAGGAAGAGTTGAAAAGATTTTGTTTCATGTAAAGCAATCCAACATAGTGATCTACAAATAAATTTTAGTACCTTGCAATTAACCGATTCTCCAAATCTTTTCGGTTGTGCTTTTTTCAGTTTATAATATACTCTCACTATTTCAAATTATACGATTAATATTGACTTTCTAAAAATTAATTTTAAATATTTTTAAATTTAAATTCGACATGATTTATTTTAATTTTAAAATAATATATATTATAACTAATATTACTTTTTAGGTAGTCTGTGATATTCATAATTGTACATAAATTAATTGAATTTATATCAATTTTAAGTTTTAAAATATTTAAAATTAACTTTTAAAAAGTCGATATTAATCTTATAATTTGAAACTAATGTATTATTTAACTGCCTTTACCAGAAAAAGAAGGAATTTTTTTATAGGGGTGAGAGTAAGGATACTGGGCTCCCATTTAATCAATAACTAAAATACGAATTGTACCCCAAATTTTATGTGTCAGGTGATATTTGCACACTAACATTTAAAACTTGTCTCCTTGCATTCCATGCTTAAGTTTGAAATTCTAGTTGCATCATCCGAGAAATCATCATACACATGTAAGGTTGTAAATCGAACTAAACGGTTCGAGCTTAATTCGAGCTCGACTAGAAAAATGTGAGCAAGACTTGGATTCGTTAATAATATGATCCAAATTTGAGCACAAAAAATAGTTCAAATAAAAATGTGAGTAAATTATAAATAAAGTTATATTTGACCCGATTATGATTCAAACTACTCGAATTCTTAATCATGATTCGATATATATTCGATTGATGCATAATTGAATAGATACTTGATAAATTCTCTTATAATATATACACACTTAAAAAAATTAAAATAATCAGTTATTATTTTTTAAGATTATTTTAATTTTTTTTTGTAATTTTAATTATATATTTGTAAAGTGTAATTACAATTATATTTTCTCATTTATAAGTAAAATAATATATTCACTTAGTAATTATATGTATTATAAAAATAGTTACTATGTGGAGATTTGAATTCATGCTTTAATTTAAAACTCGCGAGTAGTTTGAATATAATTCGATCCCGTGTCGGATTGAATTAAAGTAATGAAAATTTATAATCGAGTCGAATCTGAATAATATTTTTTAAATATAATTCGAATCCGAGTCGTATTCGAGTAAAAAATTAATCTTAAGAGTCGAATTAGAGTAGTTCAGACCTGTTCAGAGAAGTCCAACTTGTTTGCACCCTTATACACAAGTATTTTAAAATGGCTATTTTACTACTATACCCTTCTTCATCATCTTCAAACCACGACTTTGCACCTGTGTTAAGCCTTAATATTTTGTTTTTAAGTTTTAAAATGGACAAAAAAAAAAATCAACGAAAAATTTATTTTTTTTGTCCAATTTTTGTATTTTTGAATTTTTAAATAAATGAAAAAAAAATGGATAAAAAACTTTGTCACTTTTCTTTCTAAAGTTTTTCATCCAAAATTAACATGATTTAGTCAGAAAAAAATTTGGTATAAATAATTTTTTTATAATTCTTATATTATTTTTAACTTGCAGTATAATAAATTTTAAATTATAACTTATGTTTCTAATTTTTTTATTACGTATCTATTAAATTTGGGTTTTTTTTTTTTTTTTTTGGTCAAACTGCTGTGAAAGAGAGACTTTTTCTTTGTCAAAGAAAACTTGATGGAAATGCCAAGGAACCAAATTTTGGGGATCACGGCTGGGGAATTTCAGGCCTCAAAGATGTATGGGTGTGGAGATATCAAATTATCCATGATGACTACTGATCCCGCGTGGAAACATGGTCTAGTCGCCATTGGTGTCCACATTGTGCCCAAATTTAGCTAGTTGCAAAAAGAATATATAGGTTATGTTTGTTTATAAAAAATATATTTAAAATATATTTATTTATTTTAATTTAATATTATTTTAAATCATGACAGGAGATTAAATATTCCTTAATGTTAGACTATTAGTTTCATAAAATTATTTAATAGTTTAAAATGAAAGAAATTATTATTTCCATATTTTTTATGAAATTATATATTTTCACATAAACAGCTTTAGGAATAATAAAAAAATAGTCCATAACATTATTTAAAAAACTATTAATTCCTTATCATATGATAAAATTATTCAAAATAATGTTAAATTAATATAAATAATTTAATCTTAAGTATACTTTTTATAAACAAACGAAACCCTAATGATAAATAAATTAACAAGCAACTAATGGTTGTTATTAGCATGTAATAAATAAATCAACAACCATGTGGTGGTTAATCATATTATGCAATAAATAGAACAAATAAATTACAAGATGATGGTTTATTATGTTATATTTACTATGTGGTTTAGAAAAACAAATGCGTAACTAATTACTTTTATTTCAACTTTCATAGATAATCTTTTTATTATTTGTTTTAAATATTTTAAGTAAATATGTTTAAATTTAGCGACATAAATATTATTTTCACCAATGACAATAGTGACACAATTGTTACAACGAATATTATTGTGTCACCATATATGATATTTTTGTTACTAAATGCGTATTAAGAGGAATATTTAGGTGAAAGATGGAATAGAAGGGAGCATGGTCTAATCCTTTGATTATTTGTATTTGATTATGTAATTTTTCGTTTGATTAAAAATTTATTTTATATTTTTTTGATTCATAATTCAATAATTATAACTATAATTATTATATCACATGTAATAAAAGACTAAATTTATAAAAGTAATATTTTTTTTTCTTTTCATTAAAATTCAGAAATGCAAAAAAAAAAAAAATATATTTTTTTAATTTTTTCTATTAAAAATTCATAAACAACACGATCAGAAATAATATAAACGAAAATTTTAATTTTCTATTTTTTTTTATTTTTGTTATAATTTAAATTTTATATTCTTTTCTTTTTCGTCAAAACTCAGCAACAGAGTGTAACTGCAATCCAAATCAAATTGAGATAGAGAGAAGCAGATTGAGAGAAGATGGAACGCAACTGCTACTGAGCGCTGTGACAAAGACGGCGTGGAGAAGCACGCCGGCCTTCACCATCTTTACACAGCTCAAAACCTTCTGTTTCTCTCTCTCTCTCTCTCTCTCTCTCTCTCTCTCTCTCTCTCTCATTGGAGATGGTATTTTCGTGTTGATGGTTAGGATTGATCAAGGTGTGAAAGGCAGCGGCTAATTGAGGTGTGATGATGACGTTGTAGTTGAGGACGCTTATTTCTACCCCTAGTAATTTTCGACTGAACAACACATCACATTCAAAACGAAATGAAAAGAAGAGAGAAAATTACACCCAGTTCACCAAATCTTCTTTATATGCAGAGTTTTCGATCTTTGACAACCCATCCGAGTCCCAATCGCACAACTGAATCCAAGAGTAAATCGAAATAGCTCATATGCCTCTGTTTTGATTTTTAAATTGAACTTGTTAAAAGAATCTCCAACTTAATCGTACGTACACAGGCTTTCATCTCTCAACGACTCAAAAAATAATAATAAAAAAAATCCCACCTAATTAATTTTCTGTTCATGAATTGCTGGGGTTATACTTTTGTAATTGTTTTTTTTGTTTGATGGAGTTTCTGAAATTTCTTGATTTAATTGAAAATTTCTTGAGAGTGAAGAAAGTGTTGTTTAATATTGATGGGTTTTCGTTAGTTTTGTATTGGGATGATAGAGGGCAGTGGTTTTCAGGGTGGTTTCAATGGAGGAAAAAAGTGAGAAAAGCTTGGGGGACGGAGAAAGTGAAAAATCATTATTAACCTTATTAATATGAGTATATATTTAGACTTTTTAGTCAATTGTAAAATATTGATTATTATAATATTTATTTCCTATTTTATCCTTTGGAAAGATGGATGAATAGTTCTCTCGGTTACTTTTGATCTATAAAATGTTTCGAGAATGTAACTAGAATTTTAAACTTAAATTTAAAATATAAGAAGATATATTTTAAATATTAAAGTACAAATCTCACTTGACACATAAAATTGGAGGTACAATCTATATTTCAGTCTTTAATCAACTCATGTATGTATATATATATATATATATATATATATATATATATATATATATATATGTTGCCGAGGGTGAATTCATGTTAGGCAAGAGTGCCCCCACTTGATTTATGTAATTCTTTGTTAATATAGGGGTGTTAAAGTAAAGGGACCCTCATAAATAAAACAGATTTCGTGATTTAAAAAAATAATATTTATGTATTTTTTAAAATTTATATTTGATGAATTTTATTAATATCCTCTATTTCACAATAAAAAAAATCTCATTTATCATTGTTTTTTGTTCAGCAAAAAGGCTCATCTCTTTATTAATAGTATTATAAAATAATGCAATATTTCTCAACTTTATCATCAAAATTTTGTTACGTATCACAACTATTAAACTAACAACTTATTATATTTAATTGTAATTATGAAATAAAAATACATCACTAATATTTATACATTATAAACATTATAAATGAGACTAATAATATTATTTTTTACTATTTTTATTTAATTATAAAAGTGCCCCGTGAAAAAGTCTGCATTGTGAATCCATGCACTAGTGGGTAGTTAATATCAAAGATCATTTTGATAAAAAATATAAGAACAAGAGAGATTGGGTAAATAATTAGTTAAGAAGAGGTTGGGGTGGGAGGGGTTGTTTGCGGTTAAGGACATTATTATTATTGCGACTTAAGATCAACTTAAAGAAAACACTACTTAAGTTGTTACACGAACTCAAGTGGAGTGATATAGTAATTATTATGAGGCTATTCTTGTCATTTCCACAAGATTTTGCTAGTTTGTTAGCTAATCAAAGTTCCTTTGCCCTTGGGTTGGTTATTGATAGGTGACAGCCAACAATTTAATAACTTGATTATAATTAATTTAGAAGGCAGCTAACACACACACACATATGTATGAGAATATTCGGTTCACCGGGAGCATATTTCTACTCATATAATAGTGAGTGCCACTGTTATATGAGTGGGGGAATATACTGTAGCCATACTCTCGGTGCATGTAATAATTTTCCAATCTATAGACATTTTGGATTTTGTTAGAAGATAAAATATGTTTTTGATATTTTATTTGAATAACTTATTCTCGAGGGGGGAGGAGGGGGAAAATCTTACTCTAATACTCAATTGTTTGAAAAATAGTTTTATTTGTTAGTTTTGTAAAATAATCTAATTTTCTTTTTAAATATGTTAGTATAATGTCATTTTCTTTAAAAGAAAAACCTACTAACTTATTTGTTAAACAATACTAGCATTGTAATTTTATACAATAAAGAGAGATTTTTACCATTATGTTATATCAGCTTTGATATGCATTAGCAACTATTCAGATATTAATTATTTTTAAAAAATATTACGACAAACAAGATACTTTAACTTATAAATAGGCTCTACATTTCCCGAAATCACTTTTAAATGAGAAAGAAAATATTGTCTTAAATAAAGAAAAGATTCTCATGTGTTAATTTTTTTATTCAAATATTTGTAACGCTTTAAAAAATATTAATTTATTTCAAACGCAATATATTAGGTCCAAATGCATAGAATATTTTTAGTTTGAAAGTGCAATTAGAAAGTGAAATAGCAACAATAATAAAAAACATTTATCTTGATATTATGAGAAAAAACACTTTCTAATCCAATGTTTATAAATATATGTATTCTTTCATACTTTTATGAGAATATACTTTTTTAATAATTTTACAAAAATAAAAAATAATATATATATCGGTAAATTTTATAACTAAATTATAAATAAATTAATAATGTACAATTTTTTTAATGTTATTTAGATGTTTAATATTAATATAAATTTATTATTATTAATCAGTATTATAAATAAAGAATAATTATCATCAACGTAACGTCACTCCGAAGATTCACAAAATTCGAACATCCCCTTCACTTGTCTTGAGGCTCTTTAACCACCATCTTTCACACTAGCTCTCACGCGTCTACTCCCAAATCTACTCCTCCACCCCACCCAAACTTTTCTCTTCCCAAAATACCCTCGCACTGCACACGTCACCATCACTAGAAAGCGAGTCCCTTCCTATTCCTTAAACGCGAGTTCAAAATATAATAATTATCCCATATAAATATACTCCACTTAAAAAAAGTACAAGTAATACATAGCTTAAAAAACTCTCAGTACCACGACAGTTGTGCTCCCAAATCTTGCCTAAAACCACTTTCTCTCCTCCGCGTTTTTTCTCGCCGGAATTTCGTAACGGTCATATTTCCGGCGAGTGTCTCTCTCTACATTCATATTTATACTGTAATCTTCTGCAAACTGCTGATTCTCCCTCTATATGTATCAATTTTGTTCTTTCTAAAGTTTAATTTGGCTTGCAATTTTTTTTAGTGTTTTGGATTTGGGAGAAGTTAGGGTTTCAGGAGTGAAAAAATGAGAATGAGATGTGAAAATTGTGAACTATGATGGTTGCTGCGGTGAATACAACTACACCGAACCATAAGGTCCCGTCACGAATTGCGAGTCTTGAGAACCCTAAGAGACCGCCATTGTTACCTTCCGAGGCCGATAATAATGGACCTCCAAGACCTAAATCACGAGAGGTTGCTTCTCGTTACTTATCCTCTACCGCTTCTTCTACCTCGACAACGTCGTCTTCAGGTACCAATTCTTCGGGTTCTTCTTCTTTCAATTCTACACCTTCTGCTTCCAGGCGTTTTCCGTCGCCGCTTGTGCAACGGACGGTTGCGTCGACGACGGCTCCGGCGGTGATTAAGAGGTCTCAATCGGTGGAGAGGCGGAGGCAGGCAACTCCGCGACCGAGTACTCCTGGTAATGCCGGAGAGATTTCAGTGGCGGCGAAGCTATTGGTGAATTCTAAGCGGAGCTTGTCGGTTTCGTTTCAAGGTGAGTCGTTTTCGCTTCCGATTAGTAAGGCAAAGCCAGCGCCGGTGGCGAATTTGAGTAATGCGAGGAAATGTACTCCTGAGAGGAAGGCGGTGACCCCGGTGAGGGATCAGAGAGAGAATTCGAAGCCTATTGATAAGCAGAGGTGGCCAGCGAGGTCACTGCAAGGAAATTCATTAACTAGGAGTGTGGATTTTACTAGTGACAGGGCTAAATTTAGTGGATCTGGGAGTGTTGCTAGGGCTTTGCAAAATTTGATGATTGTTGAGAGAAATAGAGCTACTGTTGAAGCTAAACTGGAACCTGTAAGATTCAATGATGGCGCTAATTTAGTTGCTACTACTAGATCAGAGGAAGAAAGTTCTGATCCTGTTCCGTCAGATACTGACAGTGTTTCCTCGGGAAGCAATTCAGGTGTACAAGAATGTGTGAGAGGAGGGCCACGTGGCATAGTGGTGCCAGCAAGGTTTTGGCAAGAGACTAATAACCGCCTTAGGCGATTGCCAGAGCAGCCAGGTTCCCCAGTGTCAAAGAATAACGGATTAAAAACTACTAGCATGGTACCTCCAAAGTTAATTGGAACAAAGAAACTGCTAAGTGATAGCCCAACATCATCACCCCGAGGAGTCTCTGCTAGCAGGGGACAATCATCTCCTCTTCGAGGTGCTGTTAGGCGTGCTTCCCCAAGTAAGAATGTGGTGTCTTCTACCTCATTTTCACCAAGGGGAATGAGTCCGTCTCGAGTGAGGAATGGGGTGGGAAGCACAATGACTAGTAGTTTGAACAACACATCTTCAATTCTCAGCTTTGCTGCTGATGCACGAAGAGGGAAGGTGGGGGAAAATCGAATTGTTGACGCACACCAGTTGAGGCTTCTTTATAACCAGTACTTGCAATGGAGGTTTGCAAATGCAAGAGCAGATGATGTCATGCTGGTCCAGAAGGGCATAGCTGAGGTATAGTGTATATTCTTATCTTTTTAGTATAGTCAAGTGTAACTTGATGCTTTGAACATATATATTCTCGTTTAAAAAATCTGTTAGATACATTGCTTGCTTTATTTCATTCACTTAAAATTTTATTATCATATTATGCTTAATATGCTTTGGTATGCATTCTGTTATATATTTACCTTTTTCTTATGAATTTTGATTCTTATTACTTAGAAGATGTATAATCTCAATTTGTATTATGAGAATATCAGTTGTCTCTTTTAAGAAGCTGGTAATTGTATTCACTTATCCAGAAAAAGAAAGAGTTTGTAGTTCTAACCTATTGATTGAATGATTTGTGGAATGTGGACATTAAGATGTGAGAATATTAGGTTGCTTTTGATCTCTCCAGACTCCAGTAATGGTAGACAGCAGAATTTCCCCTCTCCAAACATTCTCTCTCTCACCCCACCATTCGAAATAACTTACGGTGGTAGGATTTATAGAAAAGAATGCAAGATAACTGAGAGGAACTAGAGTTCAGGGGTGAGGGAAAGAACCATGATCAAATAAGTGTGTGTTACTTTTAGGAAACATGATCAAATTCAAATTGTGTTTTTTTCTCTACGCCAACCGTATTCTGTTATGCACCAGTCAGGAAATCCAACTTTACATTTCAATCCATATCCAAAGTTCCAAACTCTAGAATGACATGGCTTGACTTTCTTTTCAATTAAGCTTTGTTAATATATACGGAAAATTATGGTCTATATGGATCTTAAAATTGTGCTCTTATTTACAGATGCATAAGTAACTTAGATAGCGTGGATGATATACTGCTGGAGTTGCTATAATTAGATATTTACATTACATAATATTTGCGTAAACTGTTTGATACATAGTTACACTGGGATTCCTAAACAGAGATCTTGTATTCAGAAATATTTGCTTAAAATTATGTTCATATTTTCATTTGAGAAATTAGCGGCGACATGAACAAATAGGATTCCTATTTTGTCTTGTCAACCTAGATGAATGGGCTTGGGACCTTCTTCATCTAAATGTTCCTTCATTGTATCAGAAAAGCCTGTATAATGCATGGTTGACTACAGCTAGGCTGCGGCATTCTGTCAAATCCAAAAGAATTGAGTTACAACTGCTAAGGCAAAATTTAAAGACGTACTCTATCCTCAAGGAACAAGTAAGATTCTAAAATCATTGTAATTATGTTTCTCTTGCTCTATTTCCCCTTGATTTTTTTTTTCTTCATAATTTTAGTTGTGGTCAAATATCCAATTTTGTTTATGATACCTTCGAGTCTATATTTTATTCTTGGATACTTATTTTTTTTTTTCTCGGAATGGTTTCTGTTTTTTTTCCTTCCCCCCCCCCCCCCCCCCCCTCCCCCTCCTCTTCAGTTAGTAAATTCAGTTGGCCCAGAAGTTTCATTTGATTTAATTTTGCATTTAGTTTGACTTTAGCTTTTATATCGTGTATTCAGGTGTGTAACTATTTGAGTCTCTCTCTGAGATATTTCTACAAACTCACACACAATGATAGTGCCATACGATTTTGTACAGCATTACCATGCTCACAATCCTTGCAATTGAGCCTTCGTTCTGAAGTAGCTCAAGTGTGTTTCTGAAGTATATATAATATGGAATTAATATTTTCACAAGCAGAGTTCCACAAGGCCCTTCTCACGTAATAGTAAATGGGTACCACACTCATGTGAGAGATATTTTGGAAATTTCAAATTTTACTTGTGGTAATATCTTCCCTATATAATAATACTATTATATTTGAGACTGTCTTAGACAAGGAGGTCTGTGATCAAAATGTGTATTATAATACTCTCTACATGTTTTTAGTTGGCAGCTTGAGTGGGGTTCAGGTGACTAGAAGTTGTCACCATCCTCAAAGCTGTTGGATTCAGTTCTTCCTTCTTAATCTTAACGAGTCATTGAGATGCATGCTTGTTCTGATGTTCAGTAGGTTTTATTTTAATTGTCAGTCGAACCATTGTTTTTTTTATCTGACTACATTATCAAACGAATGTAGATGCTTTATTTGGAGACTTGGGATCTTACTGATACTGATCACTCCGGTTCCCTTTGTGGGGCTAATGAAGCTTTGGAGGCCAGCACTCTCCGTCTTCCTGTTGTTAGCGGTGCAAGGGTATGTACTAAGTAAATGTAATGATAACATGCCCAATGCTTTTAATCTCCATAGGTAGATTCAAACTCGATGCTTCTTATCCACAGGCTGATATTCAAAATTTGAAAGCTGCTATCAAATCAGCAGATGATGTAATGCAAACAATGGCATCTTCGATTTTCACTTCACTGATAAAGGTTAATTTCATAATTTTTTTAATTCTCTTTTTTGTTTGTTATGGTTATTGGAAAATTTGGTTTAGGTTTATTACTACTTTTAAGATTGAATGATCAAATATGGTGGATAAGGAATAAAGTTTGTTAGGACATGAAAACTAGCTTTTGTTTATGCATTTGCTTTCATTTCTTTCACTTTACATGTTTAGCAATGTAAACTGATAGCTTTTGCTAGAATATCTTGTATTGTTAATTTGCATGGTTCAATATCGCGATAGGGAACTAGGTTTCAGATTTTTTTTTTGACTCAGTATCGGTTTTGGTATCAAGCGATACACACCCATTATGCTAGTTAGGAGCTTCAAAATTTTTAAATAAATTCTGATTTTTTAAAAAAATAAAAAGACAAACAAGAATTAGATAAACACTAAAACACCACCCTCTATTATACAATAGCATTTTCCAAATGATGATGCAGACAAACTTGTTTAATGCTATATTGCATAATAACTAAACAATGTTTTTTTAAGACACTCTAAAAGGTACATAAAAACACAAAAGAAGCTAAATAGGTATAAACCAATCCTCATCCTGCTCCTCTACATAATAATATTCTTCTTGTTCCTCAGTAAATTATTATGTTTTGATAAGTTAGTATGTACGTATATGTATTTATTTATTAATATTATTATTTGATAATTTAATATGAAGTATACATATTTCATTTATTATTATTACTCTCTTTGTCCTAGAAAAAGATTCCCATTTTTTGATATTATTATTATTATTATTATTCTCTCTGTTACATTGTTATTTCACCTTTATTTCTGTGTTATTTCTTCCTGTTACGGCGAAATTTTGCCTTTGCACAACCTTTACATTGATTATGATTGAGATTACGTTTTGTGTCTTGTTATCGGAGCGGTGACTAAAGAAACCAAATTGTCACCGAAATTTTGGTAACCCTCTTCTTTGAACCATGTTTGTTTTGACTTGCAAACGTGCGGAATGCATAGCTAAAGTATTGTTATTATAAATAAGTATTGTCATTTAAAGAATATCTTTAGACTCCTAATGATTATATAGGGACAGATATCTGAAGTAGTGAGCATCAGATGATAGATTAGTGAGCATTAGTTGCTTAGGAAGTTGGATTATCTTGAATAGTGAATATTAGTTGCGTAGGTTTTCAGCTGATAACAGTGACATTATCATCCTCATAACAGGAATATGAGATTACAATGGAGATTGTTTTACTGATGTTTCAGGTCCCTTGTTTCCTTTACTGCCATTTCTAAAATTACTAACAATCTAGACCAAATACTAGAAAACTTGAAGTTTCCTTTTCATCAGTGTCCTCATTTAATATTTCAGTTGCCGTAGATAATGGAATGGAGCTATTCCATTTTAAAAGGATTTCAAATGAATCTTTATCGTGTGGTTGTTAATCTGCGTGTCTTTTTCTCCTCCCTAGTTTCCACTTTGTGGTCATGTAGCCTGACTATATCCTTAACCTTTTACCCCTTTCTGATGTTTAAAATCATGCCTGCTTGCTTAACTGATAACGGTTGTTTGGTAATTTTAACAGTTTGATCAATTTATTGCTATATTGACTGAATTTGCTGTATTGACTGGATTTGTTTCCGCAAGACAAATGCATAAGTTTTTTTTTTTTCCTTGTTTTGATCAAGTGTCGATACACATTGTCATGTGTTAAGTTTCTATCCGATAAACTGTATTAGTTTACTCTATTTACAAGGTGTTGTCCTCTCTAATTTCCATTCTTCACGGTCAAAGGTATTCCTTCTCATCATGGTAGTGATGGTGAGAATCATGACACTTGTAGTCTCAAGAGTTATATTTTAGCTGAATCAATTATATAATTTGCGGGAGGTGATGTTGCCCAAACTGGGTGTTTTTCCCTAGTAGTGAAGCTCATGTAACAGAGTACTTATGTCATTGAAAGCTTGGATCAAAAGATTTGGTATCCCAGTTTTATTGTCCAAGGAATAAGCAGTATCCATAAACTACAGATTTTCCCTATTCAGCTAAGAAACACAATTTTTTTTTTGTGTATCGTGGACAAGTCGAGGGACATCTAGAACACCAACCCCAGCTTGAGCTACCAATTGAATATCTTTTGAGTATCCAAAAGCTATTACTACATTATGGAGCTCTAATTCTAAATTGTATTGGATTCTCAGTCTTCCATGTCTTTCTTCTTGTGTAGTCTGTCCCAAGTGCTAAGGAAAATTGATGCATCTCCAGGGCTGTTTTCTTTGATAAGCGGATGCACTCCTGGACTGTTATTTGGTCTGGAATGGAGTAGTAGTACAAGTGTTGCATCTATATTCTCCTCCTTGCATTTTATTTAGTTAACTGTATGCACTCCAGAGAAAGGCATGGTTCTAGCTCAGGTTGGCCACCCCCAGGGTCCACCTTTCAACACAGATTAGGATTTTCCACGTCTAGTAGTATTTATGGTTTTAATCATCTATATGTTTTAGATTAAACTCACATGGTCATTTACTATGAAGGATGGAAATTTTTAGAAGGTCGACGTATCCGGTACCGATACACAGATACTTTTGGAGGCTTCAATTTTATTATTTTTAATCTTTTTAATTTTGGATACTTCTGGATACGCAAGGGGAGACTCATATTCTATGCTATGGCTTGTCTAGTGATAGGTGTTTCTCTCTTCAACTTGTTTTTAGTTTATAGGCTTCTTTTTGTGACTTGGAGATGACTACGGTCTTTTTGATGTAATAATGTTTGACTCCTACTTCTTAGCTATGTACTGATAAGTTGCTAATAAATAAGTCTTAATAGTAGGATAAAATGATGATATTTGATGCAGATGTTTTTTTTTAGCTTCCTATTTTATTACAAGCCTAGGGGGATCCAGGGGGGGGGGGGGGGGGGGGGGGGGTGTGAAAGCCATGAGGGGAACCAGGGGAAGAGTACCTTTGCTATGTTGCTTGTGTTGAAATTTCTGCTGGATTGACTTGAACCTAGAGGCCTTATCACTAAGCTATCACTTTTAGTCTATATTTGATGCAAATGTTGTGTTTCTACATTTTGGTATTGTTATAATACCACACTAGTATTTTAAATGAACTTACGTTTTGAACTTATGGTTATATAACAGTTTCACAAAAAGAATTGTATCCTACTTTTTTTGAAAATACTGAATATCACATGTCATATCTATATGTAACTGAAACTGTATTCTTCATAGGTGATTTATAAACTTTGGTTTTGTGCTTATCCCCACTATTGATGACTGTTGTATCTTATCTAAGATTGTGAAGTTATTTATTAGGTAAACGTAACAAGGGGAATTATGGTGTTTGCATATCTATAATGCTTTAATCTATGTATATGTCTTTTCTTTTTGCACCCTGTAAATTCTTTTCTGTCTTTATGTTTATTTCGATATGTTCCTTAATCTTATAGACTACTAGATAAATTATTAAGCCATATTCATAAATGAAAGTTAGTTAAGCCATGTTTGACATCATAAGGTTCTCCTTTTAGTAGTGGCATTTGTTCTATTATTTGATTGTTTCCATTGCTTATCACCATTAACAGGTTGAGCATGTGAACTCGTTGGCGTCAGAACTTGCAAGCGTAACCAAAAAAGAGCGTGCTTCGCTTGATCAGTGCAGAGATTTGTTGTCGACATTGACAGCCATGCAGGTAACAATTCAGTTTCAGTTTTCCCTAATGCTTCCTTTGAAACTTGGGAAAGTAAATATAAAGGAAAGTGAAAGTAAGAAAAACCTTTTATATGCTTTTAAGAAATTCCATATAAAGTATAATGCAAATAGCTCAAGTGCATTGGCGGTTGATAAAATTTCTTATTTGTTTACCTTTCATTTCCTTTCCTCTTCCTTTCTTATTAGGTTTTGTTTTCATTTACTTTATGAACTTGAAACATATCCTCTGCACGTTTTCAGGGAAACAGGAAGCTTTAAGTTGAAAAGTGCATTAGCTTCCTTTTTTCCCCCTTGTGAAATTCTTAAAATTTTCGTACAAACTTCTGTTCTAACTGGTAACACGTTTGCCTTTTGGACTTGCTTTAATTTTTTCTTATTTGTTATTAGATTTTTGTTTGCCGGAGACCTGTTTGGATTTGCATATTTTAAATTGCTTAAGGAAGACAAATAAAGCAGAAAAGCAGTTTGGATTCTGAAGTGCTGAATAATGATCTGGATTTCCCCCCTCTCTGAGTTACTTAGAATCTAATTATTTTCACTTTAGACCATATAAGGCGACCCAACATATGAAGTTTGCGATTCGATTCTATTAAACAATAACCAGATTTGAAAAAGCTAATACAAATAGGTTCATTATTATGACATTTTATATACACGGCCACTTGTGTGAAGAACTGACATGAGTTGTGGAACAGGTGAAGCATTGCAGCCTTAGAACACATCTACTACAACTAAGAGGAGTACCCTCAAGCCTGACAACAGAAGTGTAAAGCAGATCCCGTTTGACTACTTACTTCAAATTCTAACATTACGTCAAATTCCTTCATTACCTGCACCATAGAACCTACTTCAACTAAAATCTACTCTATCAGATAGTTGTTTGTGGCTTTCAGCAGAGCTGCTTACTGCTTGCTTCAGGATCCAGGGAGTGCAGCTATATACGTTACTTTGTATTCATAGGTGGTAGCAAATCTGCCCATTTCCTTCCTGTATCAGATTGTATACAAATATATGCTCTATAGGTTCCAAAAAGTGTATATATATCTGTAATGATGTTCCCAATTTTCCCTCGTTTAATGGTGTTCTTTTATAAGGTCTATATATATTGGTGCTGTTGCTGCTTTTTGGAGGTCATTTTACATGAATAGAGGTTAAAAACTTAAAAATTACTTTGCAACCAACTCATTGTAGCGGAAAAATGGTAAGGGGAATGAGTAAGGTAGTTTACATCCTCTTAGGGACTTCCGAAACACTACCGAGGGCTGCTGCAGCCTCACTTTCCGCACTTCTCTGTTCGGCGAGTGATGTAGATTTGAAGCAAAATAAATTTAACCATCAGTGTGGGAGTTGGTCTTAAAAGGGCATTGTTTGGGATATGGAAATTTTATTTGAACAAGTCTGCCCTTGGTAACTATTTTGTGATGGTCCATACTAATTTAATAACAATGGCTTTATCTATAAGTATATAGTTGCCCATATTCTAACATTTTTGCCACGTTAATATCAACTATTTATTCATGAGGATCAAAATCAACTCTTGTAGTATGCCTTGCAGGTATGAACTCTGTCATCTTAAATGATTTGAACAGCACCTTGTCAGACAAGTCGCAATATATTATCAAGACCCTTTTGATATAGGTTGAAATGCAAAAATTTTCCCTGAATTTATCTCTTTGTAGGGAGAGTATTTGACTTTGTAATATTTAGAGAACTGCTATTTTGTGGTATAATTAGTATTACAAAATTATATCTTTTGTGTCGACTTTTCATTGCTAATTATACTTTTAAAATATACGATTGATGGTGCACTAATAGTTGTGATTTGAGGAAGGATTTTGCTAATTAGTCAAATTCCCAGTCGAAAACATCACAAGTACACAAACATAAGGGAGAGTTTTGCGTTTTAGTCTTGATATATGTTCATACTTCGTAGGTTAAAATCTAGGGCATGAATTCACTTCGGAGCTAAGCAGCTTAGCCATATACAATGCGTGACCGCGCTCTATCAACGTGCATGCCTAAAAGGTTACTCATGCAGTTTTTCCATGAATTCATGAATAAAAGACCTTATCACAGTTAACAATTTCCCTGGATCCATTGCCATCTGAAATGGAGAGACTTTATTTGGATATTTTAATGGGAAAATTAGTGATTTATTTTGGAAAGAAGTGAAATATTTTGTGATGGCGTTGTTTGTTATTATAGAATCAACATATTTGCTTAGTCCTATAAATCTAGTCATTTTTATGGTCTATATATAATTGCTTCACAATTATACAAAAATACAGTCAAATAGTTTCTATAAATGAATAACATATTTCTCATTAAAAATCTAACATATTGAATAAGTGAGGTCCCTTAACCCGTTTGTCATAAGGTCACAGATTATTTTTAGGACTGAAAATAAATCCGAGTGATTTGAAATTCGATTCGATATCGATTCGAAAAATCGAATCGATTCGAAAAATTTAAGTGAGATTCAGATTCGATAGTTAAACGAGTTGAACTCAAATCTATTTTGATACTGAGACACTTATTCAAGTCGAATATGTGTTCCTTATTCGATACAAGTTCGGTGATACTTACTAGTATACAGTATCGAGTATATTAGATTTATTTATTATATAATATTCAGTAATTAAATTCTCCACATACTTGGAGAAGTGGAATGTATTTTTATATTTTTCGCACATATCCATCAATTGATTCATTAGTGTGATAATATAATCTCATTAATTTTCTTACAAGGTTTGAAAAGTTCAAATTTAAATCATTCCAAATAATTGATTAAATTATTTTTATTTACATTATCATAATATAAATGATCTTGTTCTAATTTGTGTATGTCTCAAATAGTCGCGAATAGTTCGACTAAAAATGAGTCGAGTCGAACTTGAGTACAATAAAACTAGTCGAATTCAAATTTGAGCAAAGATTGCAAAATTATATTCAAATTTGAGTATTTTTAAAAGATTTCAAGTAGAATCTGAGTAAAATACTGTTCAACTCAACTCGGGATCATTCACCCCTAATTACTATCGCAATAAGAATGAATTTCATAACTGAAAATTGTATGTAACATTTTTAATATAGCATAATTAAAATTCTCTTATTCTTGAAAATGGGATGTTAGGGGTCTCACATTTTTTTATCTCAAAAAGTATCTCAAATGACGTGTCATCATAATATTGATTGGGTAGATCTCATGTGATTGGTTATATAATAAATTATCATTAAAATATTTAATATCATGTCATTTGAGACTCCTAGTATTATACTCTTATTTATACGTAAAACATAGTAGTTAAGATAATTTCATTAGTTGTAATGCTATCAAGAGTAATGTTAACGCCAAACTTGGCAATATTGTCAAAAATCACAAAAAACACGAACATCTGTACTTAGGAAGAACCGTTAGACACCCCAAAACTAGTGACGACTAGGGGCTGTTCGGAGATACTTTAGTGTGAGAGTAAATACAAGCCAAAAATGTTATCAATGGAGAACCAAGTTATGATAGAATAACAAGATTATGTAAATAACAAATTGTGTACCGTGATTGTGAGCTAATTGATTGCTTATATAGATGTTTGGATCTCAAGCGTCCAATTAAAAATAGGATGTCCACTTCCAAATCAATTTATGACCCCCTTTAATGCAAGATTGAATCTTTTCCCTAATAAACCAACCCGCTTCAGTTAAATAAGGAAATAGAATTCAAGAAGGATATGGATATCAACTATCCCAAGTTGCCTTCAATGTGGGTGATAATGGCTGACCAGTGACCACACCATGACCCAATCTAAATAATCAACAAGTCTAATAAAAAAATAAGATGAATTGACCTAGGTCCAAACTCAAACAATCATATCCCAACAAGTAATTTTATGTGCATAAACCGAGTACGAATAATTGTTCACAAGCACTATTATTTATACATTGAATAGTAAAAAAATAATACAAAAACTTAATAAATTTTATTAATGTTTTAAATGTTAGAATTCACATACTATTTTTTTCTATCTGCTTGTGCATAATTATTTACGTATAATGTGTATATAATAAAACTACTATTAAATTCCTTATACAATGTCATCGTCATTATGAACGCCTCTTCACCCATGTGGCAAGAAGATATCTCAAGTGAATAGAACTAAATATACTAATTTTTCTTATTAATATTTCAAATGGTAGGATTTATATACTATTTTCTGTCTGATTTGTTCAAAATTATTTGTGCATAATTTGCGAACATAAAATTACTCATTATTTATTTACGGCTATTTCCCCCAAATTTTTAACTCTCAACTAAGTGCTACTCCTCCGTCTTTAAAGGAAATGGTTCAGGTATTTTCTGTTTTAATAAATTGGTCGATTTTCTTGTATAACTATGTATCCAATATGTACAACAATTAAAAATTTAAACATTAAACACAAATAATAATAAATAAAAACAAATAGACCAAAAAAATAAAAAAGAAAAGAAAAGAAAAAACAAAATAAAGAAAAACTAATTTTTTAACATGATGTTCATAATTTTAATATTTGTTAATCTTTCATTTAAACTATTTTCGTAAGGGCAAATTAAACGGAGCTAATTAAAGAGAATTTTAACCAACAGCAAGTTCACCTAGAATTTCAACCATAAGTCTAGTCTAGCCCATCAAATCTTTTGACGAGTCTATTGTCAATCTCTCTTTTCAAGAGCAACAAAAGCCCTTTGCGAGTCACGACTTGCTCAAAAGATAAGTACTTTATCAAACATCCATACACATGACCCAATAGAATAAACGGAAAAAGATATGAGTAATGATATTTTATAATAATTCATATAATGACCTTTATAAAAAATAGTGAAATTCATCATTTTTTACAAAGATAAGTATATGAATTATTGACAAAATTATTGTACATAAACCATCACTTTGACAAGTTATGAGAATATTACGAAAATGTATGCATTTATCTTTGATGATCGATGTTGATTTTCACTTGACTTCACCACCATGTGTTCGAGCTCCGAAAGATTTCCAACAAATTGATGAATAAAGAAGTTGTCTCTAAATTTGTCTCCGATGGTAAAGGCGGTGATATGTCAATGAAGAGTTTTTATTATTTAAAAATGCGTGTAAACTATGTACAAGAGTTTTTTCATAATTATAGTTGAATATTTAGGTCACACCTAGAATTACCTAGAAACATGGGTGGAGTCCATCAAAGAAAAGCCCAAATATCACTAAATAGATTTGGATAGAAGTTCAAAATGTGATGCGATAAAAGAGTCCAATTCAAAATTGGACTATATTTTTTGGTCGGTACATTTTTAAATTAACATAACTTTTGATTTAAGAAGAGTTACATGACCCATAATAATCAAATCAAAGTTAGCGACGAGCCCTACATGACTTATGTATATTACATTGATTGAGTAAATATATTGTGATTGACTAAGTTATAAAATATCTTTTATCTTATTTATTGCCACATCATTTGAGATACCTAACATTACCCTATTATTTGTGCTAAGTAACCAACTAATCTAAAACGTTAAGCTATTAGAAGAGACATAATGTACATCATATCTAATACTCTCCCTCGAATGCAATTTTATAAAAAAGGGACAAACCAAAGTGCATTCACACTATTAAATTAATTATAGTGGCAATGTGCAATCGGGAAGATTTGAACCCAAGTCTTTTCACATTCAGAACTCTAATGCCATGTTAAGTAATTAACTCTTTAGAATTTTGATACCATATTAAGTAATCAACTCATCAAAAAGTTTAAACTTATAGAAAGAACCAACAATAATGTATATCATATCCAATAAGATGAATGATTCTGAGAACATTAGATCTAATTTTTTTTCTAGCTTCTCAAACGAAGAAGCATGATTTCAAGAACCATCGACCTAAAATTTTCTTTTAAGTTCTAGCCAGGGAGGCACCATTTTATTTTCTCAGGTAAATAACAAAGTGTTTACATTGCGAAAACGTCCTACTGTATTAATTAATTAGAGTTGCAACAAAAGTAAACGGACTTTGCGTTATCATCAAATCAAACAATTTAACACAGCTAGCAAATACTACGTATGACAACTAAGTTATAAAAGAAGAAGTTGTCAGACACTCTTAATCTTTAGACACTTTATTAATATTTGCATTGAATTTTTGGTCATCTCTATCTTAATGATGGAGAATTTTTGTAATAATTTTTTTATTAATAAAATAATATTAATTTTTGTGCAATGATGTGAATATATGGGACATATGTCCAATATATATTTTTATTTTTATGAGTCGAGCTACATATGTGTGAATAATATGAAGTGGGTTAGCTAATGGATTAAAATTAGTTAATTAAATTGATTATGGGACAAGGAGAAAAGTCATGTGACTTAATTTAATTACCTGAGATATGAGTGAGGATTGAAATTATATTATTTAATTAACTAATGTAAAGGATGACCTTGATTGGCTGTGTAAATAATTAGAATTAATTAAGTAATTAACTTAATTAATTATATGACAAAATGAAGGATTTAATATGTAATTTAATTGAAGACCCAAGTTAATTATTTTAAAAAAGAATGTGTAGGATGTGTGGGGCAATTTATGTAATGCCCAAGTGATTTTTATGCACCCAGTACAAACCTAATACTAATTTAATTACAAGCCCAACCTTAAGATGCATGAAGGCCCAAGGGAATTAAAATTTAACCCAAAGAAAATTAATGGAAAGCCCAATGAGATGTTTTGTTAAGCCAATGTTGTATTTAAAGAAGCCCAAAGCTCACTAGAGGAATGGTCCAGCTTGATTGCTTCTTTTCCAGCCCCATTTTCGACAGTCCATGTGGTAACATGACAATTATTTTAGCCCAACTTTATGCTGGAAATTCAGCCCATACACTTGAATTGCAAAGGAGAGTTAAAGTCAGCTTTATTACTTCCATTTTAGACCCAACTTTCAGCAGCCCAAACTTTGTGTATGATATACAAATTGTCAAATTGAATCAAATATGACTACCAATTTGGGACAAAGGTTAGGGGACAGGGAGCATGTTTTGACAGTGAGAAGTGATGGGGGAGAATCAACTCAGTAGCTGTCAATGGCTTCTCCTGCTCCATTTTCGGCAGACTCATTAGGGGTCAAGAGTAGGAGCTCTGGTAGGGGTTGTATAGGAGTCAAGTAGAGGCCAAGCTAGTGGTAAATAGCTGATGGATACACATGCATACATGGCTGGTAATGAAGCATAGCACCCCTATTTATACCCACCCCATTCATGTTATCCAACCTTTGCATCCTTTTTTGTGCTATGTAAAAGTTAGAGGGCCAAAGATAGTTGTTTAATAGAGAGAAATGAGGCTTGGCAGGTAGGGATAAGAGAGAGAGAGGAGCACTAACAAGAGCCAAGCAATTGAAAGGTTTAAAAGTGATCATACTTAAACTCTTAGTGTAACTTAAATTATATAATGTTCATGTATTATGTTCATTGTGTAAATTTCATGATTTGTATTGCTGTAGGAGGTTGTTGTGTTGTGATTTGGGATCATGAAGGATTCATAGAAAATATAAGATAGGGAATGAAGGAGTTATGTGCTTAAATGTGTTTATGTATGAACAAATACTAAGCTAGTTAGTGAATGCCCACCAAGAGTTTGATATAAGTCCCGAATGAACTAAAGTATTAAATTTTGTGGTTTTCAGTTTCTAAACTAATGAAAAAGGATTCCTGAGTTAGGCGTATTTGAAGTTCCCATAACTCGAAACTTGTGTGGTATCTCATAATCCAAGAGGATTGTGTGTAGTGATTGCCAAAGAATATAAATTATGAAACTTAAAAGAATTATTTTGTTCTAGACTATGATGTTCATAGTGTTTCAAATTAGTTGAAGGAATGCATGTGTAACAAGTGTTATATGTTGTCTATGGAACCTAAAGACTTATCGGTATGAACATGGTTAGTAAAGGATTTCAAATGAATCATAGTTTTGAGTTAATCATGTTAAATAAATTATATCAAAGTTGATTTTTATAAGGAATGAAATTATTTGGGTGATATGTTTTTAAATTCATAAGTTATTTGCATATAGGTGTTATATGAATTTAACCTATGAAAGATCAAAACTAAATTGACAATCTAGTTTTCGTAGTGTTGATTTTCAAAACCAAAAGATATTTCTGTGTTAAATGTTGTGAATCCCAGATTGTATATGTATAGGATCATATGATGAGTTAATTCTTGAATAAAAAATTATGAAAAGAATAAAACTAGTAGACGTAAGATATGTTTCAAAAGACTATGAAACAAAGAAAGGGTCTTGGTGTGTTCTAACAACAAACTTAATAGGAATAAGCATAAAAGTGGATTTAAACCTTATGAGAACTATGTTGAATAGTGTTAAGCCAATATGTATGCAATGCTTTCAAAACTCTAAAAGAATTGTATGCTTATGTATAATTATGACGTTCCTAAATTCAGATTTCATAATTTCGTGTTTAGCGCTCACAATCCAATACATAACAACAATTAAATACATAATTTTCATTAATCTTAGCGAAAAAATACATAATTATTCATTACAAAATATAATACAAACCCAAAGTCTTCTAACCTTAACATAACAATACATATCTTAAGGGTTTTCAAAAGATTTACAACATTCAATTACATATTAAATAAATAAGTTATTAAACATGCATATTTTAAATTTTGATTTTTTTCTTGTCCTTGTCTTTGTTCTTCTTGGAGCATTCAGGCTTAGCTGAAGAAATGTTCATGATATAGTAAAGGTGATCAACTAGTTTGCTCAGCAATTTTAAGAACAATTAATAAAAGATATATCATGATTGAGTGAGAAATAATTTTAGAGATTTCAACAATATGTATAATAATTGTGAAATAACAAGAATCAAATTTTAATTAAAAGAAATGATTGAGTCTTTACTGCTGAGTGGCCTCAAAAGACCATGAACTAATACTTAAGGTAAATCAGATATGTTCGGACCCTTTTAGTGTTTTAGTATTCAAGGGGATTAGTCTCTCGTACCCTATGTATATGCATAACATTCAAACATTTTGCGCAAAGGTTGGGTTTTCGAATATAATCCCCTTATTTAAGATTGTTCGTTCTCAGTCTTACTATAAGAATTCGCACCAACCACTAGTTTGGATAAAATTTTAAAAGTATTCAAGTTAATGAATTTATACATGTAGTGTCTAACCGAAACAATTAGCTTAGATATTCTTAAACAATTCATGAATCAAAGAATTATAAAGTTTCAAATGCACTAAGTGCGAATACATAAATAATATGAATGTGAATCATTTTCAATAATTAAACTACTTAAAACTCTTGCAAAATAAATATAAGTTTAGGTATAAGAAACTTGGCTCGATTATTGATTACAGCTAACCAATACAATTTAATATCATTTGAACAAACTTAATAATTAATTAAGTTGATCTTTCAATTAGTATCATATTTAGGTTTATATAATAACATTTATATATATTAATTTACTAACACTTAATCACATATTAAATAATTAAAGTATATTAAACACTTTAGAAATATTATCATAATTTGATAATATTTTAATCACATAAAAACTATATTAATCATTTAATATAGTTTAAACTTCTATATAATATTATTAACCATTTAATAATATTTTATTAACTTTAAATATTATTAATCATTTAATAATATTTTATTTATGTTTTAATATTATTATTCATTTAATAATATTTTATTAATTTCTTAATATTATTAATCATTTAATAATATTTTATTCATTTTTTAATATTATTATTTATTTAATATTTTTTTTATTGTTTTCTTAATATTATTAATCATTTGATAATATTACAATTATTTAAAACTTGTCAAATATTAATATTACATAAAATTATATTTTCTTACCCATTTTATTCTCAAAAGATCCGACTCGACCCGGTTAATAAAAATTAATTTTTAAACATTATAGATCACTGCTGCGGCGGTGAGGACCACCACTGCAGCGGTGAGGACCACCACTGCAACAGTGACTCGCATAGTGGTTTACCGCTATGGCAGTGAGACTTACCACTGCGATGGTAGTTCTGTTTTTCAAACCTTAATTTTTTCAACTTTGATTTTTTTGGTTCAATCTTTTATAAAATGAAACATACAAGTCTAAAATACACCAAATTAGGTTTGTTATTTTTCTAACTTTTTGTTTTTCAATATTTCATGGTTGGATCTCATTTTCAAAAATAGTTTTGACATATTATTTAAGATCGATCGACTAGGGTTTCAAAAACAACATAGTTTGCGATAAAAATCATAACTTACTCATTTTCTCATATTTTTTAAAGATTCAAGTTGAATTATCTTTATAACTCATATATATAACTTTCTAATCATCAAAGTCAAATAATTAACTTTTATATTTTAAATTACCACAATATATAAAACATAACTAGTTAGTTTATCGGTAATGCTCTATATGTACTTATATTTTCTCTATTTACATACTAAGCATATTAACACACATGTTAAACATATTAAACTATGAATCTTCATATATATTCAAGATCTAGTATTATAGAGCATAAAAATGGGTTTTGAACTGTTAAAAATATATTTTGACTATATAAACTACATTAAGCATACATGGACACCTCCATATACATTTTCACCAATAAATCTCTATTCTTATATCTTCAAGCTCACTATAGCTCCATCAAACACAAATTTCTCCCACAACCAATTATGACAAACATTCATATAACAAATATTAACCATATAAATGAAAGGGTTAGGGTAAAAGAAACTTTTAAACCTCTTAAGCTTGGATGCTCTTCTCCTTCTTCTTCTAATGTACACCACAAAGCTTGAATGCTCCACCTTGGCTATTAGACACACACTTTTGATGATTTAGCTCATTATTCACAAAACTCTCTAGCTTTTCTTTTAAAGCTCTAGAGCTTCTTTCTTTTTTTCTCTCTAGAAAAATCTAGCAAATGACTAACCAGCCTAGCAAAGCTTGGTGAAGTACTTATTTATAGTCCAAGGCTATCATCCAAAATGTATACTTATATAATATATAAGTCTACAAATTTACTAGTTCATCTTATATTTTAAGCTTGAATTTGCTAAATTTTTGGGATTTCTCTTATATGAAATGACTAGGGTTGTTGGAGGGTTTACCAACTATGTCCTTCAACATGATAAATCAAGCAATCTAGCTTCACAAGGCACCTCATTGGGGCCCCACAAGGTTGCTAGCCAAATGGCCTAAAAATGCTACATTTTTTATTTAATTTTTATTCCAACAATGCTTATATATATATTGACTAACTTTTGATTTAGTTTGGGCTCCACTTTGGATTTAGTAATTAATTCTATTGGGCTCATTAATTTAATTTATTTGGGCTCAATTTATTCATTCCATTGGGCTAATATTAACTAACACATGCTACTTGAAATTAAAATAAGCATTGGACTAGTTCAATTATAACACGGACCAATAAATTAACTATGTTCATGGACTACTAGGTTAATTTAATTGGACCTAGTTTAATAATTCATTTGGACTTAAAATATAATCCAATTAGACTTGCTTTAATTAATTCTACCACCTTGCTGCATTATTAGATTAATTAATGTACACATACATACGTATATTCATTCAATTATGTAAATGCACAATTAATTCATACAATTTTTTTTATTCATTGATAATTATTTAATAATCATCATTACAATGAACTTTAAATTCAATGTTATTACAATAACCATTAAAAAGGGATATAATCAAATAAAAGTTGAATATTTTTATTGCATGTGATACTTCATGATGCAAGAAAATGGATAAATATGGATGTGGTAATGGATTTAAAACTTCTTATGAAAGGTGTTGTTAGTTTGAGAAGCTCAACGGGTTAAATAACTTTTTCATTATTATTCTCGACCCCAATTTACAAATGCATCATTGAACTATTTTTTCTTACAATCGTATCACTGAACTGTAATGTTTTTACAAAACGTTACAAATTCTGTCTAACTCATTTGACTTTTGACAGAAAGTTGCATGTGTATGCCACGTGAGAAAGAAAAAGTTAACATATCACTTCTTTGTTTATGTGGCTTGGCAACATGGAAAACTTGTAATTTTTTTAATATACAAATTGATTAAAAATAACATATTGATAAAAAATTAAATTTATTAAAACATGTTTCTTAACTTTAACTATACTTACTTAGACCTTCTTTGATTTTATTTATAATTCAATTTGTTGGATATATATTTGGTAAAAATGAAAAGAGGCAATATTGGAATAATATTTTGCTATATTAAAATCTGTTAATTTTTTTTTTTAATTTTTGAGTACACTTAAAAAATAAATATGCAAGTTAAATAAATTACTTAAATTTTTTTTTTATACAAAAAATAAAAAATAAAATTGCATTTAAGTAGTTAAAAAACAAAAGCGTTAATGTTATTCCCCAAAATAAATGGCTAGTTTTCATCTTCTTCATGTTTATGTTTATGTTCTTCAATATTGTTCTTTGTTCATCCTCAATAACTTAATAACAAAGAATCTCAATAGCTCCAATTTGCACAAATTTCTCTCTTTCAATAACTAATTAGTAAAATTGAATATAAAAAATATATATTCTCAACCTAATCCCCTCAAATTAGTATTTCAAATTCACATATATCTACCACCTCTCTTTCAACTCCAATTGTCGTGCATGGTCTCCCAAGACTCTCTAAGCCCTCAAACTCCTTAAACCTTTCAATCATCTCGTTGTCACAAGTCAATGACCCACAAAAGTTTCATAATCCAATTTCTCATACGGTGTCGTCGCTCGTCGATGGGAGTTGGTTGGTTCATTACCTCCATGGTTGGTTCATCGAGAAAGTTGGAGATGATGGAGCAGTGTCATGAGCTTTTACGATCAAGTTCATCGCAGCAGCAAGGATTAGTCGCAACTTCTCAGCTCATGGGTGCCTCCACTTTTCCTTATTCCCCCAACAAATGCATGAATTTTTTCCTACAACAGCAAAATGATAGCCCAAGGTTGAATCTTTTTGGGTTTTTCTTGTAGTCGTTATCGATTATATGTGTTTCTTGTTTTCTTAATCTTCTTGTTTCTCTTCAATTTCTCAAACCTACCATTAGTTTTATACCCAGGGTTTCAAATTGGGGAAAATGAAGGATTTTTTATTTATTTATAAAATGAAGGTGATTTTTTATTTTTTATTCTGCCAATTCAATACTCCGCCTTTAACATATTCCATTATGAAGAATGTATTCGATTTGGCAGCTATTGACATGAATTTTGGAAAATTTGAAGTTTAGGGCAAATTGTTTATTGCCATTAAAGGGTTTGGTTTGATTTTTTTTCCAATGTGGTTTGTGTTTAATCTTTTCAGATCTACGGATTTGGGGGCTATGAACTAGGTTTATTCTTAGTTTTAGATCACTACATTAAACCCGTTTCTTCTGCTAAATTGGATGAAGAAGATGATGAATAGAGATGGTGTTGCTAGGTTGGAGAGAGAAATAAATTAATAAAAAAACTTTTTTGTTTAAGTATAATATATTAATAGATTGTATTTGTTATAATTACATAAAAATTCATTTGTTATTAAATGCAAAAATGATCAATCACGTCATATTTCTTTTGTTAATGGTCCATGTAAGCAAGTCACGTCAATAATCCGTTAAAATCTAACGCTCTTAGACGAAAAATTCAAAAATTATAAAAAATATTGAGTTCAGTGACTCGATTGTAAAAAAAAAATCAGTTCAATGATGCATTTGTAAATTGGGGTCAAATACAGTGATGAAAAAGTTATTTAACCCAAAGCTCAACTTGTAAAAAAAATTTGGTTTTTCAAGAGACTAAAAGCTAGAACTATAAATTAGTATCATGATTTGGGGAATATGGGGCTTAATATGTAAGTTATGTGTTATTGAGTCTTGAAACTAACTTAAGCTAAAGGATATGATAAATTACTATAAATCTTATTAGGAATGGTTTAGGGAATGAAAATAAGTTACTTTGAAAACTTAGAATGTTGAACCAATGTGGGATAAATGATGTTTTGTAAAAATTAAAGCTTTAATATGAATTTAATAAGTTAGGAGTGTAATCAAACTCTTCTTGAGTATTAATCAATGACCCAAAATGAATTCTAATATCTGGTATGCTTAATGGGGGAAAGGAACTTCAGTTGGAAAAAAATAAATAAAATCTGCAGAACATTTTTTTTTTTTTGGAACTCAGGGTAGCGCCCCGGTGGTGAGCTCTCTAGACTCTTGTGACACCCTCAAATCACTATACTTTCTATAGCTGATTTAGTGCTAATTGTAAATGCTAAATCATTAGGTTTATAGATGATTACCTTTATTCATAAACAAAGTTATCATCTTAATTCTTAAAGATATTTCATTATTTCATACTAAGCCTTTGTAATCGATGCAAGAGACTTAATATTCACTTATACCATTTTAACCTTAATATTTAGATATTCTATAAATTTACATATCCCTGATTCACAGTATTAAATAATTAGGACGATTATTAGGAACAGAGAATCTCGCAATGAATGTTTGTATCTTTATCCGTGATAAATGTTTGCATCTTTATCCGTGACAAATGTTTGTATTTTTGTCTGGTGCAATATTCTCTTTCCGTACAAAACATATCAAACTACTTAAAACCCTCACTTGAAACACATATGGTTATAGTGATATCTCTTCATATTAATAATCTTACTTATCTGACATTCAGAATAGTAATAACAAGTTTGTACTTGGGTTTGAGGAACTTAACGACGAATTTGACCATTTCACATCGATTAATTTTGTCTCGGATGCTTACAATACTCATAAATATTATTTACCATCCTCATTCTGATAAGTAGATCATTATCAATACTAAGTTAATATTTAACAATTTTAAGTTCAATCAAAGTTAAGACATGACAAGAATATGTGATGAAACTTGATATATATTGATATAGATTCGGTTACACGGTTTGCTTATTCATATTACATAAGTCATTAAGACTTTAAAACAAAAAGACAAGCAATTTAATAAAGTATGTAAACTAATCTACGCATTTCTTCTTTCCTTTTTTCTTTTTAGAGTCAGAGTTCTCATGTTTGTATGCAAATAGGTTTTATTCGCAAGGGTGAGCATACAAAAGTTCAACAAGTTTAAACATAAAACATATAAGTGAACTCACACCGATATGTATTTAAAAGGATTCATAGCTCAACAAATGATGTTACAATTATTTTAACATAGCAAAACTGAGTGGTAATTAAACCAATAACTATTTATTCATCTGTCTTTTGACTCCGAAACTATCAAGTGATATCTATAGGGGATCAACCGAACGACATCCTATGTTATGCATAACATATATTACACTGGACTAATCATGAACAGTGGTTATAGTTTTGTTCAACTCAGATTATTTCACATGCAAAGGTCACACCAAGACAACTTGGTTTGACTAAAGAATTATAGTAATTCAATACTTTATGAATAAATGTTCATTTCGCAAGTTATGCTGAAACAAATAGGAATAACTTTCATATCAAAGATTTATAACACGTTGTTGCACAAAGTTTATAAATCAAGTATAAACAAGTAAACATAAGTGGATAACAGAAAACTTGCCTTTAAGCAAAACTAGGATTTCCCGTAAAGTGTTAAAAAGCCTACATAATAGTTTATGCGTACCCGAATGTTAGTTTATCGAATTTTATTTATTAATAAGTGTTTTTTTATAACTTGTTTAGACTATTTTCACAGATGTTTTTTTTTCCAGAAAATCTCCAAGCTTAAAAACTTATTTTTAAGACACTTTTTAAAAAGTGGACAACATGTTCACTGTCAGACCCCGACTCGGTTAAACGACCATAATTTTTTCGTTTTAAAATATTTTTGAGTCATTCAAAATTCCACGCATTTGTAACTTCCGTATCTACAAATCATATTCAGACCAAAGTCCCAAATTCCTTACAGATTTGCACAGAATTCGGTAGAAAGGGGATTGTTGAAAACTGACTTTAACTTTCTTTGACCTAATTGATAAAACATGATACATTAAGCATTAATTTGCTAAGATAATATATTATAACAATCAATAACACTTAATAATATAAAAATAATAAAATCATATACCTTCTTATATAGTGTTTATGACTTTTGCTCAAAAACATATGAAGAACGAAAAATCGTACATGGTAATGACTTATGTTCTTTAGCTTTTGGTTTTCATACTTGAAATAATTTGGCCATTATAACGGTTTACATATGTGGTAACGACTTGTGTTTTGAGCTAATCTATTTATACTAAGAAAGAAAATCGTCTTGCTCAAGACATATGAAGAAACACGGAAAACGAAAAATCGTACATGACAACGACTTATGTTCTTGAGCTTTTCAATTAAAAGATGAAATAATTTGAACATTATAACCGCTATATATTGCGATTTAAAGTACGCTAACTATGAAATAAAAATCGTCATTATAACTACTTATAATTTAACTAAACTATGAATTGAAAGAAACAAAATAATAACTAGAGATGTACTTCTTGAAATGTTAGCTTTTAAATAAAAAGATGCAAGGCTTCCACTTTAATTATAACTCACTAAAACTATCTCTTACGAAACTTTGATTACAATTTTAATGCTTATAAATTAGCTTTGGAAAATGATAGAAATTAATGAAGATTTAGGCTTGTATTTATAGGTATTTCAAACCTAGGGTAGTTTGGTCTTTACACCATTTTCTAGCTTATTGAACAAGCTCTTCCAAGCTTCCTTTGTACACTTCTTTTGAGCTTGCAAAGCAAGCTTGGTGAGCACTAAAGTGGCCAACCAAACAAGGGGCAAAATGGTCTTTTTTACTTTAGTTTCAAAGTTAGTTTAGTCATTACATAAGCTAGCAAGTGATTGGTTGATTAGAGATTAAATTAACTAATCCAGCTTACTTATATTAGCCTCAATATTAACCAAGTATACTAATTTGTATAGTTGACTTTTACTATTTATAGTTGACTTTTTCGTCTTTATACTATATTATTATCATATTATTTTTGTATTCTATTCGTATAATTTTCGTATTTGTACGCGTATTTGTGAATAGTATATTTCTAGGATTTAAGGTTTGAACCTTAGAGTTTCTATATTAGGATTTAGGTTTTAACTTATTTTCCACTTTAGGTTTTAGGGTTAAGGTTTAGGTTTTAACCCTTTTAGGTTTTCTCTAAACCCTAACTTTAGGTTTTCTAAAAGATAACTTTTATTTTTCTAATAATTGGTTAAGTTGGATTCTTGAAATGAAATACAAAAATAAACACATGAAAATTCTGTAACACATTTAAAGTGTAATTCAATTTTTATTTATTCATATAAAGTTAGATTACAATATTCTTCGAAGTTCGGAACATTATAACTCTAGCACCCCGACGTTGAAGCTAGGCCATTTTATAGCACCCCAGCGCTGAGGTCTGAAAAATTGAAAATTTAACTTTTCTGGAATTTAATAAATGGGTTCCAATAATGATTTAATTATGATATAAAATATCTAGAATGTGTATCTATATATAAGTTAAGCTACGATTTTAATAAATTGGTATGTTAAGTGATTAAAAGAAAATGAATAAAGATTACACGTGTAACCAATCAGTGAGATTCATTAAAAAGAGAATTATGGCTACTTTACAAAGTTAATATAATTAGTACGTGTATGGTTAAACAAAGATGATTTAGTGCTATACGCAAATTGCATGAAACGAGTAACGACTCGGATGAAGAAATTGCTATGCTATCCAAAAAACTACAAGGGATGATACAAAGGAAAAACAAAAGGAGAAATTTCACACCATTCAACAAGTCCCAGAGAAAGTCAAATGAAGAAACATGTTTTGAATGTGGTCGTCAAGGTCATTTTAAAAAGGATTGTTTTCAATTGAAGAACAAAGGAAAGACAAATTTCAAAGACAGCAAGAAGAAAGCACTAGTTACTTGGAGTGATGATTCAGACATAGAAGTTGATGCAAATGATGAGATAACTCAAGTTTGCTTCATATAACTTGAAGGAGAAACAAGTGAGGTAACCTCTACTGATTATAATGTGTTGAAACAGGAAAATGTGAAATTAAAAGAAAAGAACATGTATTTAAAAGAATTAATAAACACACTAATGACTAAAGTTCACACTTTAATTGAAGAAAAAGAAAAAATGGAAACACCATAACAAGATGTAAGAATTTTAAATGCTAAAATTAATTATCTAGATAATTATAATAAAATACTCTATAATAAAGTAAATCATGTAAATAGTGAGAATGAGAAATTAAGAAATGAACTAAGAATGAGAGATGTATGCAATGATGCTTTTAATGATAATACATGCATAAAAAGGAATGATGATAAAACTAAAGAATTACAAAAGAAAATTGAATCATTAAAATTATCATTGGCTAGGTTTGTCCAATGAGAAGAAAATTTAACAATCTTGTTAGGAAAACAAAGACCTAGCTATGAAAAACAAGGGATTGATTATCAAGAAGCATCCAAACAGAACAATATATAAATATTAAAATCACAGTTTAAATTAAATTATTGTTCTCCTTTCATTACTTGTAAAAATTATGGAAATAAAGGACATTCTAATTGCAACAAGAAAGTTAAGAAGTTACGGGTAAAGAAAAATGAATCAAATGGTACTAACGCAAATGGACCCAAAAAGAAATGGATACAAATTAAAATAGTAAACTGTATTCTTATTTCAGGTATACTTCAAAGCAAAAGTTTCATCTCAAAAATGGGTTCTAGATAGTGAATGCTCTCGACATATGACGAGTGACAAAAATAAATTCCTGAAACTATCTCTCAAAAGGAGAAATTGAATTGTTACGTTTGGAGATAACAAGACCTGTGAAATAATCAGAAAAGGTAAAATAAAGAATGGTAAGATTAGTATTGATAATGTCCATCATGTTAAAGGTATTGTATTTAATCTTATTAGTATAAGTCAACTAATGGATAGTAGTCATCAAGTTAAATTTGAAAATGATAAATTGTAATGTCCTAGAATTTCTACGTCATTATTAATTTAATTTCCAACGAGTTAGTTTTACGAGATTATTTAAATCTTTTTATGTGATTAATTAATTACGTAATTAAATGATTATGTAATCAATTACTAGAATTAATTAAAGGGGGTCACTAATATGTTATTAAATTAGTGAACAAACCCTAAAGTTTTAATATCAAAATAATTGATAAATTTCCTAATAATTAAATATTCAATTAAATTGAATATAATGAGTTAATTAAATATAATAAATTAATTAATATGATTATTAATTTATGTAAATAATGTGAAATATTAATAATAATATTTATTAGTCCATTTAGTAATTTAATACTAATGGGTTAGAATATTTAATTATTTATTCAATCTAATTATTTATTTAATCATTGATTGAATAATTAATGTGTAAATTATTAAATTAGCCTAACATGGGTCAATTAGTAGCCCAAGTGGAGAATAATAAAATTTGACAAATTAGTAGCCCAAACAATTTAATAGAATCCCAATTGGTATTTTTAAATAAAGCCCAATAATTGGCCCACTTGAAAAATATTATATATAACTTATTAATTAATTAAAAAGTGGAAAGTGAATATGATTTTGGGACAAAACCAATGTCCATCAGCCGACCATGTTGGGAGGAGAGAGAGAAAAAATTGATTTTATTTTTATTTTAGTTTATTTTTCATTTATTTAATTAATAGATTGTTTGTTTGATTTTTCAAGTACTTGGACCATCCATCTTTTCACCTAATGTGTCATTTAGTCATTCCTTGTGTAAGTTGTCATTTAGGGGCATGGTCTAAATTATTAGATATATTATGTGTATCTAATAATTTGCAAGTATACTTGAAATTGGTAGATTACACTTCATTATTTTCTCCAAGTCCAAAAGAGAGAGCTAGAGAGCATTTGAGAGTGTGAGAAAATATTGAGAGCAAAATACTAAGAGAAGAGAATGAGTTCTTGGTTTATGTCTTCAAGATTCACCACCTATTTTGGAAGAAAAAGGAGAATTGTGACGACCCCAAATCCGGGTTCCATAACCTCGAGTTTGGTTCTCACTATTCAACACATTACTAACAATTAAATACATACATTGCATTTAAATATCGCGGAATAATACATATTGGTTCCCTTCAAAAGGTTACAATACCAGGGTCTATCAACCTTAACATAAAAACAGTTCCTATCATAAGGAATTACAAAAGGTTTAACAACCGTAAATACATAAATAAAGATCTAACTAGCATGCATAAGCTACTTAAGCTTTGGCCTTTCCTTTTCCCTTATCCTTCCTGGAGCAATCAGGATTATCTGAAAAATGGTTCATGATATAGCAAGAATGAGCAACTAGTTTGCTCAGCAAGTTTATAACAATCATATAGATTTAATATATCATGAATGAATGGGAAAGATCATCAATGGTTCAACAATAGATATAACAATTGTGAAAGAAACAGGATTCAAATTTTAATAAACAGAATATTTGAATCTTAAAATGCTGAGTGGTCACTAAGGACCCTGAACTAACTAGGGTATAATAGAGTTTCCTCTGACCCTTTGAGTTGTTTGGTTTTCAAGGGGATCAGCCTATTCAACCCGCTGTATATGCATTACATTTAGTCACTGGCGCCCAAAGTCGGTTTCCCGACACAAAATCCCCTAATTTAGGGTTGTTCAATTCTCAGACTTAATATAAGAAATCCGCACCCAACAATGGTTTGGATAAGCTTTTAAAAGTATTCAAGTTATTGAATTTAGAAACGTAATGTCTAGCTGAATTATTAGCTTAAGACATTTTTAATACAGTTCATGAATCAAGAACTAATAAGCTTCAAATGCACTAAGTGCGATTGTATAAACAATATGGATGTGGAATAATTTTAAATAATTAAACCACTGCAAGCTTTAACAATAAATACAAGTATGGAAACTTGTTCAACGATAATAATTGAGTAGGGTTAGAGAACTTGCCTGTCTGCTCAGCTACAATAATTGTCTAGCTTTAACTAACTTGCTTTGAAAGACCTAACATTTAATAAAGTCGGTCTAATAATTAGTACGGCGTATTTGCATAACTATACGCTTAACAATGAACTTATTTACCACATATAAGTACTAACACATAATTTACATTAGTCAAAACAATATTATTAACCTTATAAACCCTTAATCATCTTAGGTTAATAATTTAATAAGTTAGAAAATATTTTTCTTAAGTGTTGGACACTTATTAAACCTTTAAACAACTTATTATAATTGTTTAATTAAATTCAATTTATTTTATTAACTCAATATCTTTTTAATTACTATTTAATCTTGATTAAATAGAAATTAATTAATTAACTCTAGTTATTATTTAAAATAAATAATAACTAATTGTACTTAATTATTATTTAATTATAATTAAATAATAAATAATTATTGACTTAATTTTAACCTTCTTTAATTTAATATTAATCAACCAATAATTAACTAAGTAATTACCCTTACTTATTATTTAATTTAAGGAAATTAAATAATAGTTTACTAATTTTAATCCTCTTTAATTATTATTTAATGTCAATTAAATAATAATTAATTACTTAATTAATTTTAATTATTATTTAAGGTTAAATAATAATCAATTCATTCTTATTTATTATTTAAATTAAATAATAAATTATTAATCTAATAACTTAGTTTCCATTAATCGTTATTTAATACTAAATAAATAATAATTAATTACTTAATTATCCTTATTTATTATTTAATAATATTTAAATAATAAATAATTAATTTATAAATTTTATCTCTCTTTACTTATTATTTAATAGGAATTAAATAATAATTGCTAATTTATTACCTTTATTTATTATTAGTATTTTAAATAATAAATAATAATAATTTATTTAACTTAACCATGGTTTAGCTAACTAGATTAATATTTAAAATATTTAAATATTAAACTTACTGAAAAATAACCTCTCCAATATTATTTTGTATTATTATTATTTTTGTTATAATTTTAAATTAATTTTCAAATATTTAAATTAATTTAAATTTACCCGAATGGCATTTTCGTAAATAAGTTGAAAAACCGGACCGATGGCAATTCTGTAATTAAGTTGAAAACTGATCCGAGGGCAGAAAAGTAATTTCGGCAAGAAAAACACGGAGGGGCATAAGCGTAATTTCGCCAGAAAAATTTCTACCGCGCATGGCGCGTGTGTAAATATTTTCGGACTAAAAACGGCGCCGTTTTGGAAAGGTCGGAAACGGCTTCCGCGCATAACGCGCGGAGTAATATTTCCGCTGTCGCCAAACGACGTCGTTTGGCTCCGCTTCGTCGGTGAACAGTGGCACGCGCGCATTGCGCGGACAATGCTTTTTTTTTTTTATTTCCGGCAGATTGTGAACAGTACATTTTTAACAAAAATTATACCTTCAATAAATCTTTAACTTCACAATAAAAATCCAAAAAAATTGCCAATCACCTTATATTAATTTATAACATGAAAAAATTAATTTTTCATGATTTAATAACATATTTTTTTATAAAATTTTTTACATCACATAAACTACTATAAATCATAACTTTTTGTGTATAACTCCATTTTGAGTGATTCAAACTTTGTTTTTCTCATGATTTAATGTTCTATAATATTAGAACATCAAATCTAAGTTTTACAAAAATATTTTTGGTCATATATTTCAAGACTTGATTATACACTATTAAATACATATTTTAGCATATAAATATACCAAAATACAAATCAAACATATTAAACTCAAGCATGACATAAATATTACCTCTACACATTAATAACTATATTAATATGTTTATACAAGCATGATGATTATTTAATTTAAAAATAAAACTTAGATTTAGAATAACCATTACCTTGATTTAATAGCTATCTTTCTTTTTCTTCCAAAGTAGGTGATGAAAGAAGATGACATGCACTAGCTTAGCACTCCTTCTCCTTCTCTTGCTCTCTCTCAAAATATTTTGCTCTCAAACTCTCTCTAGCTTGGAAAATGGAAGAAGAAGAAATGACTCACTTAAGCTCCAAAATTGTAAGTATACTTACAATTTGGATATATATAAAATATATATCTATCAAAATTACCATCATGAGATAGCAATGAAGCTTACACAAGAAAGCTAGTCCATACTTAGTTGGTGAGGATTTTGTGGGAAAAGACTTTCCCAAAAATCAAAACAAGCAACCTAATATTAATTAAATGAAAAATAAAAGAAAATAAAAAAAAAACTCATTTTCTCTCTCCTCCCAAGCACATGGTCGGCTGATCATCTACTTGTCCCAAATTGAGAGTCACTTTCCACTTTTTTAAATAATTAATAGTTATTTAATTGTTTTTCCAAGTGGGCCAATCATTGGGCTTTAATTTAAAATACCAATTGGGCTTCTATTAAATTGTTTGGGCTACTAAATTGTCAAATTTTATTATTCTCCACTTGGGCTACTAATTGACCCATGTTGGGCTAATTTAATAATTTACACATTAATTATTCAATCCATGATTAAATAAATAATTAGATTGAATAAATAATTAAATATTCTAACCCATAAGTATTAAATTACTAAATGGACTAATAAATATTATTATTAATATTTCACATTATTTGCATTAATTAATAATCATATTAATTAATTTATTATATTTAATTCACTCATTATATTCAATTTAATTGAATATTTAATTAATAGGAAACTTATCAATTATTTTGATATTAAAACTTTAGGGTTTGTTCACTAATTTAATAACATATTAGTGACCTCCTTTAATTAATTTTAGTAATTAATTACATAATTATTTAATCACATAATTAATTAATCACATAAAAAGATTTAAATAATCTCATAAAACTAACTCGTTGGAAATTAAATTAATAATTTAATTAATAAAGATGTGAAAATTCTAGGACATTACATTCTCCCCTCCTTATAAAAATTCCGTCCTCGGAATTGTAAAAATAAGGTTACTCAAATAAAAACGGGTAATTTGCCCTCATTTCCTCCTCTAATTCCCACGTAGATTCTTCAATGGCGTGATTCCTCCAAAGTACTTTGACAGAATGAATTATCTTATTTCTCAGTTTCTGTTCCTTCCTATCGAGTATCTGAACAGGAACTTCTTCATATGATAAGTCCTTCCCGACTTGAATTGGTTCATAGGAGATAACGTGCTTGTAGTCTGGTTTGTATGGCCGCAATACTGACACGTGAAACACATTGTGAATATGTTCCAATTCAGGAGGTAAAGCTACCTCGTATGCTACTTCACCCACTCTTCTCAATATTTCGAACGGTCCTATGAACCTTGGACTCAATTTCCCCTTCTTTCCAAACCTGATCTTCCCTTTCCAGGGAGATACCTTAATGAACACAAAACTCCCCACCTCGAAGTCTCGTTTCTGTCGATGTAAATCGGCGTATTTCTTTTGACGGTCTTGAGCTGCTACTAGCCGAGCTCTTATTACCTTGATAATTTCTACCGTCTGTTGAACCAATTCTGGCCCCAACAGTCGGCGTTCTCCTACCTCATCCCAACATAGAGGTGTTCTGCATTTTCTGCCATATAAAGCTTCGTAAGGCGGCATACCTATGCTCGCATGATAACTGTTGTTGTATGCAAACTCAACTAGTGGTAGATGGATTTCCCAACTGCCCTTGAAATCCATCACGCAGGCCCTGAGCATATCTTCCAATGTTTGAATTGTTCTCTCACTTTGCCCATCGGTCTGCGGATGATACGCTGTACTCATTCTCAACTGTGTCCCCAATCTCTCCTGAAGACTTCTCCAAAATTTTGACGTGAAGCGCGGATCTCTGTCTGACACAATCGATACCGGCACCCCATGTCTTGAAACTATCTCTTTGATGTACAATTTGGCCAACTGATCCAAACTGAACCTAATCTTGATCGGCAAAAAGTGCGCTGACTTTGTTAGCCGATCCACAATCACCCAAATTGCGTCATATCCCTTCTGTGTTGCTGGAAGTCCTACCACAAAATCCATTGTGATATGCTCCCATTTCCACTCAGGAATTTCTAACGGCTGTAACAATCCACTTGGTCTCTGATGTTCGGCCTTTACCCTTTGACAAGTTAGGCATCGGCTGACACATTCTGTAACCTCCCTCTTTAAATTCGGCCACCAAAAATGCTGACGTAGATCTTGATACATCTTCGTACTCCCCGGATGTATCGAGTATCTCGTACTGTGGGCCTCTTGCAAAATCTCTTCTCGTAGTTCAGGCACTAGCGGTACCCAAACACGATTTTCAAATCTCAGCAATCCCATGCTATCAATTTTAAACTTGACCTCTTCTCCATCGGTCATCCTCTCCCGGATTCTGTCACATTCCTCATCTTTGTCTTGAGCCTCTTTCACCCTATCTAACAAGGTGGGGCTCACCTCGACTTCTATTGACTCGTTTGGACTTCTCACTTCCAACTCCATTCGAGCCATCTCTTGAACCAATTGTTCTTGATCTGTCAATATGAACAATTTCTCCCTGCTCTTTCTACTCAGAGCATCCGCTACTACGTTGGCCTTGCCGGGATGATATAGAATTTCACAATCATAATCTTTGATCAATTCCAACCATCTCCGTTGCCTCATATTCAACTCCTTCTGTGTGAAGATATACTTTAGACTCTTATGGTCTGTGAATATCTCACATTTCTCTCCATATAAGTAATGTCTCCAAATTTTAAGGGCAAACACTACCGCTGCCAATTCCAAGTCGTGGGTAGGGTATCCCTTCTCATAATCTTTCAATTGCCTGGATGCATACGCAACGACTTTGCCGTTTTGCATAAGCACACAGCCAAGTCCCTTGTGCGATGCATCACTGTAGACCGTAAAACCTCCTGTATCATCTGGTAAAGTCAATACAGGTGCTTCACTAAGTCTTTTCTTTAACTCCTGAAAACTTTCCTCACACTTCTCCGTCCACACGTATTTTACCGTCTTTCTTGTTAAGTTGGTCAACGGTGTTGCTATCTTTGAGAAGTCTTGAATGAACCTCCGATAGTAACCCGCTAACCCTAAGAAACTTCTTACTTCTGTCGGCGTCCTTGGTTGTTCCCAATTCATTACCGATTCAACCTTCGCTGGATCAACCGAAACTCCATCCTTGTCAATAACATGACCTAAAAATTGAACTCTCTCCAACCAGAATTCACACTTTGAAAACTTAGCGTACAACCGCTCCTTCCGTAAAATCTCCAACACCAATCTTAGGTGTTCAGCATGCTCCTCCTTCGTTTTGGAATACACCAAAATATCGTCAATGAACACGACTACAAATTTATCCAAGTATTGCTTGAATATTCTGTTCATCATGTCCATAAATGCGGCTGGCGCATTTGTTAGTCCAAACGACATCACCAGAAACTCATAATGCCCATATCGAGTTCTGAATGCCGTCTTGGGTACATCCTCCTTCCTGACTTTCAACTGATGATAACCAGTCCTTAAGTCAATCTTTGAAAAGTACTTCGCCCCTTTCAATTGATCGAAAAGATCGTCAATTCGTGGTAACGGGTACTTGTTCTTAATTGTCACCTTATTCAGCTCTCTATAATCCATACACAGTCTCATCGATCCATCCTTCTTCTTTACAAACAGCACCGGTGCTCCCCATGGAGAAACACTTGGTTGAATGTACTTATTATCTAACAACTCCTGCAATTGCACCATCAACTCTTTCAACTCTACCGGAGCCATTCTATATGGTGCCTTTGATATCGGCGCTGTCCCCGGTACTAAATCAATCGTAAATTCTATCTCTCTGTCCGGCGGTAAACCTGACAGTACTTCTGGAAAAACATCCATGAACTCTCTAACTACTGGTATTTGCTCCATCTCGGGACTCACCACTTGTGTATCAACCACATGAGCCAAATACCCTACACAACCTTTCTTCAATAATTTCTTGGCTTGCATCATCGTCAGACAAGAAGACTGTCTTGACGACTTGCTGCCATAAAATACAACCTTAGACTTATTTGGTGTCTTAAGGTGTATGCACTTCTTCTGATAATCAATTATCGCTCCGTGGTTAAACAACCAATCCATCCCAAGTATTACATCAAATTCCCCCAGACGTATTGGAATTAGATTCACATTTAATTTCTGACCCCTGATTTCAGCACAACAATTTCTATGTATGTACTCTACCGGAATCACCTCTTTATTAGCAACTTCTATGTTCATTGAGTTTTCTAGTTTGTCCCTAGGCAACTCTAATCGTCTAGCGAAATCATCAGACACAAATGAACAGGTAGCACCCGAATCAAACAATACATAGGCATTTATATTATTGATCGGAATAATACCTGACACCACGTCTTTTGACCCCACGGCATCCTGTACCGTCATATTGAAAGTCCGGGCTGTCGGCTTGTTCTGTGGTACCGGTCCCCCGATAGCCAATTTGCTGTTATTGCCCCTGTAGCCGCTACCCCCGTCATTCTTCTTCTTAGGGCAATCCTTTATCAGGTGGTCAGATGCTCCGCAAGAAAAGCATCTCACTTTCTTTGGGAGGGGACAATTTGGAGAAATATGTCCCACCTGACCACAATTGTAGCATGTATTCTTCCCTTTCCTGCACTCTCCGAAGTGGTTCTTTCCACATATATTGCATGCTGGCTTTTTCTGAACACTTCCTTGTTGATTCCCCGAGCTCTTGTCGTTGCTGCTGTTGTCCCATTTGCGCTTGTTGTTATTATTGTTGTTATTATTGCCTCCACTGTTGCTGTTCTTGCTTCCCCCTTCATTTTTCTTTTTGTTTCTCTCCTGGTTGTACTTGGTTAATGCGTCGCTTCCTCCTTCAGCAATGATTGACTTCTCCAACAAAGTTGCGAATGAGTCAATCTGCAGTACCGCTACCTTGTTGAATATCCAAGGTCTCAATCCATTTTCGAATCTTCTGGCCTTGCGTTCCTCCGTATCCACTTGATGTGGAGCGAACCTGGCCAGCTCATTAAATCTTGCCGCGTACTCAGGTACCGACATGTTTTCCTGCTTCAGTTCTAGAAATTTCACTTCCATCCTACTTTTCATACTCTTCGGGAAATAATTCTCATCGAATATTTCCTTAAATCTTGTCCATGACACCACCCCCTCGCCAGCCCTATTCTGATTGGCTTCCCACCAGAAATTGGCCTCTCCCTTCATCATATAGGTAGCAAAGATTGTCTTTTGCTCCTCAGCTACCCTCGCGATAACGAACGCTTTCTCTATTTCCTTTATCCATGACTGGGCCTCTATCGGGTCCGACGTTCCCCTAAACTCTGGCGGTCCCACCGCTTTAAAATCTTTAAAATTCGCCAACTGATTTGGTGGTGGTGGCGGATTTGCTACTACAGGGTGGCGGTTTTGCATTGCCTCAGCTAGCATGTCGACAAAGTTTTGCATAGGGTCTACGTTGTGTCCCCCCGCGTCGTTGTTAACTGACTCTTCTACCCCCTGGTTCCTTGGTGGTTGTCTACGTGGCGGCATTTTCTGTTATAAACAAAAATTTACATTATTATACTGGTTTCATCTTTTTCATTTCATTATTTTGTATCTTAGACAATGTTTAGCTAAAATACAAGTAATTATTTCAATACGCATATAAACATAAATTCAACTGCATTTATACTCATATGCTAAAACAGGAGTGCGTAGCACTTTACATCAAAAGCATACTGCTATAAATGCTTCTATCCCAGAGAAGCTACAAAAGATGGGATCTGACATATTCTACAACTTCCTAGAGTTGGGATTTAGTGACATATTAACCCTTTAATAAAACAAAAGTTGGGTTCTACTGCATCTATTTACATACGAAATTAGAAAACAACTACTACTACTACTGACTGCGCATCCCCCTACGGATCGCGTCGTCATACTCCTCATCCCCGATGGCCATCACCACACTCCTGCTGATGGTGTGCATAGACTGGCCCTCCTCAGCTGGGTAGTAGTGCACCCTGCTCTGAAGCCTACCATATGAAGATCGGTAGACGTAGCTAAGTCTATCCGTCCTCACCCGCTTCTCGCGGACCTCCTCCTCTAGCTCAATTATCTGACCATAAGCGGCATCCCGCTGTCTCTCCATCTCTATTCGGTCCTCTACCGCCTCCTGCCAGTGTGCACGGATGGCGGCCTTCTCTGCCTGTACTTGCTGAACCTTCAGCTCAGCCTCAGCCAACCTAGTCTCAACCACTGCCAATTTGGCTTGCAGCTCTACATCCTGCTCTACCAGCTGATGAGTTAGCACCGCAAAGTGCTCTACTGAATCCTCGTACTCCTGTACCTGATCCTCAAGTCCTACAATCCTCTCCTTCAGCTCTGTGTTCTCGCCAGAGAACTGATAAGCCGCATCCCTATACTGATCCTCCATGTGCTGATGGGTCAGATTCTGCTCCTCTAGATGCTGGACCCTTGCCTCCAGCCCCTCGTTCCTATCTGTCAGTCCCTCTATGATGTCAGCGGCAGTAGTGCCCATGCCATCAGCTGACTCCTCCTCCTCAGACTCCTCTGACTCTGCCTCATCCTCACTGTAAGGCCTCATGACTCCGCCCCAGACGGGCTCCACACGATCCCCCTCCTCAGGATCTGACTCTGGCTCCTCTACGGGTGCAGCCACCAGCGGCTGTGCAGTATCCATATGGATATCAATATAGTCCTCCTCAGCAGTGCGACTCGACTGTCCGATCTCTGCCATCCTATATCATAAAACAATAACACACGTTAGTACAGCAATAAAATATATTCATTGATGAAATGAAATGATATTTTATCATGTACATCTCGGCTCGATGGATTTTCTCAATCCATCTCCAAAAATACACAACATGATGAATTTCCCCGATTCATCCCCTAACGCACTCGATATGAGTTTAATACTAAGGTTATAACTTAGGTTTCGCAAATCCTAACGTTTCTAACCTACAGCTTTGATACCAACCTGTGACGACCCCAAATCCGGGTTCCATAACCTCGAGTTTGGTTCTCACTATTTAACACATTACTAACAATTAAATACATACATTGCATTTAAATATCGCGGAATAATACATATTGGTTCCCTTCAAAAGGTTACAATACCAGGGTCTATCAACCTTAACATAAAAACAGTTCCTATCATAAGGAATTACAAAAGGTTTAACAACCGTAAATACATAAATAAAGATCTAACTAGCATGCATAAGCTACTTAAGCTTTGGCCTTTCCTTTTCCCTTATCCTTCCTGGAGCAATCAGGATTATCTGAAAAATGGTTCATGATATAGCAAGAATGAGCAACTAGTTTGCTCAGCAAGTTTATAACAATCATATAGATTTAATATATCATGAATGAATGGGAAAGATCATCAATGGTTCAACAATAGATATAACAATTGTGAAAGAAACAGGATTCAAATTTTAATAAACAGAATATTTGAATCTTAAAATGCTGAGTGGTCACTAAGGACCCTGAACTAACTAGGGTATAATAGAGTTTCCTCTGACCCTTTGAGTTGTTTGGTTTTCAAGGGGATCAGCCTATTCAACCCGCTGTATATGCATTACATTTAGTCACTGGCGCCCAAAGTCGGTTTCCCGACACAAAATCCCCTAATTTAGGGTTGTTCAATTCTCAGACTTAATATAAGAAATCCGCACCCAACAATGGTTTGGATAAGCTTTTAAAAGTATTCAAGTTATTGAATTTAGAAACGTAATGTCTAGCTGAATTATTAGCTTAAGACATTTTTAATACAGTTCATGAATCAAGAACTAATAAGCTTCAAATGCACTAAGTGCGATTGTATAAACAATATGGATGTGGAATAATTTTAAATAATTAAACCACTGCAAGCTTTAACAATAAATACAAGTATGGAAACTTGTTCAACGATAATAATTGAGTAGGGTTAGAGAACTTGCCTGTCTGCTCAGCTACAATAATTGTCTAGCTTTAACTAACTTGCTTTGAAAGACCTAACATTTAATAAAGTCGGTCTAATAATTAGTACGGCGTATTTGCATAACTATACGCTTAACAATGAACTTATTTACCACATATAAGTACTAACACATAATTTACATTAGTCAAAACAATATTATTAACCTTATAAACCCTTAATCATCTTAGGTTAATAATTTAATAAGTTAGAAAATATTTTTCTTAAGTGTTGGACACTTATTAAACCTTTAAACAACTTATTATAATTGTTTAATTAAATTCAATTTATTTTATTAACTCAATATCTTTTTAATTACTATTTAATCTTGATTAAATAGAAATTAATTAATTAACTCTAGTTATTATTTAAAATAAATAATAACTAATTGTACTTAATTATTATTTAATTATAATTAAATAATAAATAATTATTGACTTAATTTTAACCTTCTTTAATTTAATATTAATCAACCAATAATTAACTAAGTAATTACCCTTACTTATTATTTAATTTAAGGAAATTAAATAATAGTTTACTAATTTTAATCCTCTTTAATTATTATTTAATGTCAATTAAATAATAATTAATTACTTAATTAATTTTAATTATTATTTAAGGTTAAATAATAATCAATTCATTCTTATTTATTATTTAAATTAAATAATAAATTATTAATCTAATAACTTAGTTTCCATTAATCGTTATTTAATACTAAATAAATAATAATTAATTACTTAATTATCCTTATTTATTATTTAATAATATTTAAATAATAAATAATTAATTTATAAATTTTATCTCTCTTTACTTATTATTTAATAGGAATTAAATAATAATTGCTAATTTATTACCTTTATTTATTATTAGTATTTTAAATAATAAATAATAATAATTTATTTAACTTAACCATGGTTTAGCTAACTAGATTAATATTTAAAATATTTAAATATTAAACTTACTGAAAAATAACCTCTCCAATATTATTTTGTATTATTATTATTTTTGTTATAATTTTAAATTAATTTTCAAATATTTAAATTAATTTAAATTTACCCGAATGGCATTTTCGTAAATAAGTTGAAAAACCGGACCGATGGCAATTCTGTAATTAAGTTGAAAACTGATCCGAGGGCAGAAAAGTAATTTCGGCAAGAAAAACACGGAGGGGCATAAGCGTAATTTCGCCAGAAAAATTTCTACCGCGCATGGCGCGTGTGTAAATATTTTCGGACTAAAAACGGCGCCGTTTTGGAAAGGTCGGAAACGGCTTCCGCGCATAACGCGCGGAGTAATATTTCCGCTGTCGCCAAACGACGTCGTTTGGCTCCGCTTCGTCGGTGAACAGTGGCACGCGCGCATTGCGCGGACAATGCTTTTTTTTTTTTATTTCCGGCAGATTGTGAACAGTACATTTTTAACAAAAATTATACCTTCAATAAATCTTTAACTTCACAATAAAAATCCAAAAAAATTGCCAATCACCTTATATTAATTTATAACATAAAAAAATTAATTTTTCATGATTTAATAACATATTTTTTTATAAAATTTTTTACATCACATAAACTACTATAAATCATAACTTTTTGTGTATAACTCCATTTTGAGTGATTCAAACTTTGTTTTTCTCATGATTTAATGTTCTATAATATTAGAACATCAAATCTAAGTTTTACAAAAATATTTTTGGTCATATATTTCAAGACTTGATTATACACTATTAAATACATATTTTAGCATATAAATATACCAAAATACAAATCAAACATATTAAACTCAAGCATGGCATAAATATTACCTCTACACATTAATAACTATATTAATATGTTTATACAAGCATGATGATTATTTAATTTAAAAATAAAACTTAGATTTAGAATAACCATTACCTTGATTTAATAGCTATCTTTCTTTTTCTTCCAAAGTAGGTGATGAAAGAAGATGACATGCACTAGCTTAGCACCCCTTCTCCTTCTCTTGCTCTCTCTCAAAATATTTTGCTCTCAAACTCTCTCTAGCTTGGAAAATGGAAGAAGAAGAAATGACTCACTTAAGCTCCAAAATTGTAAGTATACTTACAATTTGGATATATATAAAATATATATCTATCAAAATTACCATCATGAGATAGCAATGAAGCTTACACAAGAAAGCTAGTCCATACTTAGTTGGTGAGGATTTTGTGGGAAAAGACTTTCCCAAAAATCAAAACAAGCAACCTAATATTAATTAAATGAAAAATAAAAGAAAATAAAAAAAAAACTCATTTTCTCTCTCCTCCCAAGCACATGGTCGGCTGATCATCTACTTGTCCCAAATTGAGAGTCACTTTCCACTTTTTTAAATAATTAATAGTTATTTAATTGTTTTTCCAAGTGGGCCAATCATTGGGCTTTAATTTAAAATACCAATTGGGCTTCTATTAAATTGTTTGGGCTACTAAATTGTCAAATTTTATTATTCTCCACTTGGGCTACTAATTGACCCATGTTGGGCTAATTTAATAATTTACACATTAATTATTCAATCCATGATTAAATAAATAATTAGATTGAATAAATAATTAAATATTCTAACCCATAAGTATTAAATTACTAAATGGACTAATAAATATTATTATTAATATTTCACATTATTTGCATTAATTAATAATCATATTAATTAATTTATTATATTTAATTCACTCATTATATTCAATTTAATTGAATATTTAATTAATAGGAAACTTATCAATTATTTTGATATTAAAACTTTAGGGTTTGTTCACTAATTTAATAACATATTAGTGACCTCCTTTAATTAATTTTAGTAATTAATTACATAATTATTTAATCACATAATTAATTAATCACATAAAAAGATTTAAATAATCTCATAAAACTAACTCGTTGGAAATTAAATTAATAATTTAATTAATAAAGATGTGAAAATTCTAGGACATTACAAGAATAACCATTAAATCAAGGTAATGGTTATTCTAAATCTAATTTTTGTTTTTAAATTAAATAAATTATCATGTTGGTATAAATATGTTAATATAGTTAATAATGTGTGGTGGTAATATTTATGCCATGCTTGAGTTTAATATGCTTGGTTTGTATTTTAGTATATTTTGTATGCTAAAATATGTGTTTAGTAGTGTATAATCAAGTCTTAAAATTTATGACAAAAAATATTTCTATAAAACATAGGTTTGATGTTCTAATATTATAAAACATCAAATCATGAGAAAAACAAAGTTTGAATCACTCAAAATGGAGTTATACACAAAAAGTTATGATTTATGGTAGTTTATGTGATGTAAAAAATTTTATAAAAAAAGAATGATATTAAATCATGAAAAATTAAATTTTCATGTTATAAATTGATATTAGGTGTTTGGTAATTTTTTTGGATTTTATTGAGGAGTTAAAGATTACTTGAAGGTATAATTTTAATTAAAGTGGGTACTGTTCACATTCTGCCGGAAGAAAAAAAAAGGGTTTTTCCGCGCAATGCGCGGAAGGTTATTTGGTTAAAGGACGCGGAGCCAAACGACGTCGTTTGGCATCGGTAGAAATTTACTCCGCGCGTACGCGCAGAAGCCGTTTCCGGCTTCTCAAAACGGCACCGTTTTGGGCAGTAAATTCTGTAACGCGCGCAATGCGCGACAGTATATTTCCCGATGAAATTACTAAACAGCCCCTCCGTGTTTTTTTGGCGAAGTTACGATTTTGCCCTCTGTTCAGTTTTCAACTTATTTACAGAAATGCCATCCGGGTTAAATTTAAATAATTTAAATATATAAAAACTAATTTAAAATTTTAACAAAAATAATAATAATACAAAAATGATATTGGGGAGGATATTTTTCATTAAGTTTAATATTTAAATATTTTAAATATTAATTTAATTAGCTAAATCATGGTTAAGTTAAATAAATTTATTAGTTATCTATTATTTAAAATGTTAATGATAAATAAAGGTGATAAATTAACAATTATTATTTAATTCCTATTAAATAATAATTAAAGGGAGATAAAAATTTATAAATTAATTATTTATTATTTAAATATTATTAAATAATAAATAAAGATAATTAAGTAATTAATTATTATTTAATTAGAATTAAATAACGATTAATGGAAATTAAGTTATTAGATTAATAATTTATTATTTAATTTAAATAATAAATAAGGATGAATTGATTATTATTTAACCTTAAATAATAATTAAAATTAATTAAATAATTAATTATTATTTAATCGACATTAAATAATAATTAAAGAGGATTAAAGTTAGTAAACTATTATTTAATTTCCTTAAATTAAATAATAGAAAAGGTTAATTACTTAGTTAATTATTAGTTGATCAATATTAAATTAAAGAAGGCTAAAATTAAGTCAATAATTATTTATTATTTAATTATTATTAAATAATGAGTATGTATAATTAGTTATTATTTATAATAACTAAAGTTAATTAATTAATTTCTATTTAATCAAGATTAAATAGTAATTAATAGAGATTGAGTTAATAAAATAAAATAAATTTTATTTAATTATGATTTAATTAAACAATTGTAATAAGTTGTTTAAGGGTTTAATAAGTATCTAACGCTTAAGAAAAATATTTTTCTAACTTATTATATTATTAACCTAATTTGATTGAGGGTCTATAAGGTTAATAATATTATTTCGACTAATGAAAATTATGTGTTAGTACTTATATGATAAATAAGTACCTTAGTGAGCGTATAGTTGTGCAAATACGCCGTACTAATTATTAGACCAACTTTATTAATGTTAGGTCTTTCAAAGCCAGTTAGTTAAAGCTAGACATTTATTGTAGCTGAGTAGACAGGCAAGTTCCTTATCTCTAAACTCATTTCATTTAGCAAATTATTTATCTAAGCTTGAACTGTTATTTCCAAGTATGCTTTGAGTGGTTTAATTAATTTACAATTATTCCACATCGATATTGTTGCTATTCGCACTTATTGCACTTGATATCGTACAGTCATTGACTTGTACTTAATTATTGTTCTATTGTTTAAAGAACTGTTCAAAGTAGGTCTAAGCCATTGTTCGGCTAGATATTTATGTTAAAGATTTTAAAAGCTATCCAAATCATTGAAGATGCGAATTCTTAGACTATTATGAACATCCCTTTATTATAGAGGAGTACCCTGTATCTAATATCAGGTACAAAAATACAGAAATTAAATGTTATGCATACACATATTGTATTGAGGCTGATCCCCTCAGGTACATATTTCTAGTATAACCATTGGGTCAACCTGCTATTGACTCCAGTGGATATTTATAGTTCATAATCTATTTGACTATCCTAATTTTAAAAGCAAATTATTATTCCTGCTTATTTTATTCACATTATTAAATTGTTCAGCTATTCCCTTTCATTCATGATATATTGTTCCTTGTTGTTATTTAAACTTGTTGAGCAAACTAGTTGACCACTCTTGCTATATCATGAAACCTTATTGCAGTGCAACCCGAGACTTCGGGAAAGAACAAGGGTAAAGGAAATATGAAGTGATAGACTTCGAGATGCAGCCTTGTAGTTAAATAAATTAATTGTTATGTAATATAAACCCTAAGTAATTTATTAAGGGTATTTATGTACTTTTGTGTAAGGTTATCGTATCTTGGGACTAGTAACACCTTTTGAATGAACAACATATGTTTATTATTCCGCATTTAGTTATTGTATGTTGTTTAGAGGTGAATGTTTGTATTGGATTGTGATGGCCGGATCCGGGTATTTGGAACCCGAATTTGGGGGCGTCACATAAATGTTCTATTTTTTATGATACTAACAATGCTATTTTAGTTGCACAAAAAGAAAGAAATATATATACTATTGATTTTGAGCAACAGGAAAAAGAGGTTTGCCTATCAGCTATGGAAGATATATCAAATCTATGGCACAAGAGGTCGGGGCATGTACACATGGATTTAATAAAGAAACTGTCCATAAAAAATCTCGTGAGAGGACTACCCAAAATCAATTATGAAAAGAAAGGAACATGTGCATCGTGTCAACTTAGTAAGCAAATAAAGACATCATTCAAGGTAAAGAATCAAGTATCAACTTCATCACCCTTGCAATTTTTACATATTGACTTATTTGGACCAGAAAGGCATGCTAGCTTAAATGGTAAATTCTATACTTTTGTTATAATTGATGATTATTCTAGATTCACTTGGGTTACTTTTCTCAAAACTAAAAATGAAGCCTTTAGAGACTTTGAGAGACTAACAAAAAATTTGGAAACAAAATACAATCTTAGGTTGATAAGAATAAGAAGTGACCATGGGGTGAATTTCAAGAAAAGTTTATTCCATTATGTGAACAAAAAGGAATTAATCATGATTTCTTCGCACCAAGAACACCACAACAAAATGGAGTGGTTGAAAGGAAGAATAGAACGTTATAAGAAATAGCTCAAACATTGTTACAAGAAAATAAGATTCCATAAAAAATTTGGGCCGAAACGGTAAATACTTCTTGCTACATTTTAAATTAAGTTTTAATTCGTCCTATTCTTCTCAAAACTCCTTATGAATTGCTAAACAGTAAAATTCCTAATATAAGTTACTTCAAGGTTTTTGGATCAAAATGTTTCATATTAAATACAAGTGGTAACTTAGAAAAGTTTGATGTTAAATCATATGCAAGAATTCTTATTGGATATTTTTATCATAACAAAGCATATTATATTTGTAATACTAAAAAATATGTGGTTGAAGAGTCTGTGCATGTGTGTCTTGATGAACCTAACAATGACATGTCTACAGAAAGAGATGAGGATGTAGGAAATATAGAAGTCACAGACAATTCAGCAAAGCAGAAAAATCATAGCAGCCTATCAGATTCAAATTCAACCGCACAGACAGATCAATATAGCTCATTGGATATGTCAAAGCAGCAGAAACAACCATACATAAGAGCAAACTAGGATACTATTTTGGAAATCCAGGAAGCTAAACTCACTAGATCATATGGAGAACATCAAGATCCGAATGTTAATTCATAAGAGGAGCAAATGCACAACATATCAATGACTAAAACAGTAAGGCACGTTAAAAATCATCCTCCTGAAAACATAATTGGAGACATCGATCGAGGAGTTACCACAAGGAGAGGTGTGCTTAATTTATGTGCATTCTCAGCCTTCTTATCACAAATAGAACCGAAAAATGCAAAAGAAGCATTACTTGATGAGAATTGGCTCTTGGCAATGCAAGAAGAGCTTCAACAATTTAAAAGATGTAAAGTATGTGAACTAGTTCCTACATCTAAAGAAACATCAATAATAGAAACCAAATGGATATTCAAAAATAAGCTAGACAAACATGGAACTATCACTCGCAATAAAGCAAGGCTCGTGGCTCAAGAATACAACCAACAAGAGGGGATAACCTATGAAGAAACATTCTCCCCATTTGTAAGATTGGAATCCATTCGAATACTTTTAGCATTTACATGTTACAAACAATTCAAAATAAACTAAATGGACGTAAAAAGTGCATTTCTAAATGGATACATAAATGAGGAAGTATACGTAAAATAGCCTCCCGCATTTGAACATGAAAAGTATCCTAATTATGTGTATAAGCTAAAGAAGGCACTCTATGGACTCAAGGAAGCACCTAGGGCATGGTACGAAAGGCTAAGTAAATTTCTTACTGTAAATGGGTTCACAAGAGGTAAAATTGACTCTACATTATTTATTAAGCATGAAAAGCAAGATATTATTATTGTATAGATATATGTAGACGATATCATTTTTGGAGCTACTAATAACATGCTTTGTGAGTGGTTTTCTAAGTGTATGCACAAGGAATTTGATATGAGCTTAATGTGAGAGCTTAACTATTTTTTGGGACTCCAAATTAAGAAAACTAAAGATGACATCTACATTCATCAAACCAAATACATAAAAGAGTTACTAAAAAGATTTGGATTTGACTAGTTAAATCCAAAAGCAATACCAATGAGCACCACAATCAAACTTACCGTAGATGATAAAGGTATCGATGTAGAAGTAACAAAATATCGAGGTATGATAGAAATTTTATTATATTTAACAATCTCAATACCCGATATAATGTATAGTGTTTGTCTATGTGCTAGATTTCAAGCAAAACCAAAAGAATCGCATTTAAATGCTGTTAAAATAATGTTTAAATACTTGTGTGTCACTATCAACTTTGGTCTATTTTATCCAATATATGAGGATTTTGATCTAATGGGTTACTCAGATGCAGACTATGCAGGATGTCAAATTGATAGAAAAAGCACTAGTGGAGCTTGTACAGTTTTGGGACAAAGTATGGTTTCTTGGCATAGTAAAAAGCAAATATATGTTGATTTGTCAACAACCGAGGGAGAATATCTAGCTGCAGGAAGTTGTTGTTCTCAAATACTTTGGATGCGTCAAACCTTAATAGATTTTGATGTGTTATGCAATACTGTGCTCATTTACTGTGATAACACGAGCACAATAGACATATCTATAAATCTAATTTTGCATTTATGTACTGGTGTGATGTCGCAAGCACCCAAAAATAAAATCTTACTTTGGAAAAATAAATATGTAGTAGTGCAAGTAAGAGTCGATCCCACAGAGAATGATTATTTAATTTTATGTTTTTGCAAATAAAAAAACTGGGGGGATTTTTGAATCAAAGAAATAATTTAAATCAAATTAACTAAAATAATTATGCAAGTAATTTAATGAAATAAATGATGAGAAAAAGCCTTGGTTTAAGTTAATATCCACCATCAAGAATTTACAACTGATCACTGATGCAAAAATAAATCAATTAATATTTTAAAGATTCACCGTAGAAAGAACTACTCGCAGGTGGAATAATTTTTCTCCTCTCTCCTTAATTTTAGATAAGTAGAGCCACTTGGTCTAAATATCCTTACTAATAAACAACCTCCGGCACTTGCTAAAGATTTAATTTAATAGCAGCATAAAGAATTAGAGAGATCGTTGAACTAAACAACACAAGCCACTTGTTTGCATTTAATTTAGATGAATATTATTCCTAAGATAAAATAATCTTTTGATCTGCAAAATAATTATTAAACTTAGTTGCTTCACAAATAGCAGTAGATTAATATGGATAATAAACTAGTAGTACTCCTAGCAATTAAACAAATTAATCATAAAATTAAGCATAGAAGAATATTCAATAATCAAAATATAAATTGAACAATTAAAATAAATTAGATCTCACAGTGTATAAATCTTGATGGCTTCAATCACTTAAACCAAGAAAAATAAATTAACTACTCATAAATATAGAGAACACTAAAGAATGGAAGAGAGAATTTTATTCTAAGAAAAAGTTGTGTCTTACAATGTGTATCAAGCCCTCTATTTATAGGCTCCAAAATCCTCCTAAACCTAGTTGGAATTAATCTTTCCAAACCCTAATAGGATTTAAAATACAAATAAAAATAAAAGAAAAAGAAAAATAATTATTATTCTAACCCTAGTTGGAATTAAAATCCAATTTGGAATCAAAAAAATAGCAAAATCCCGAAATAATCTGTTTTGTAGCAATTTCCGCGCAAACAAACAAGACTTAACCTCAGCCTTGACCGGGTCAACGCGGTAACCGCGTCAGGTGACGTCAGCGACACGTCCGCGCATTGCGCGGGCGTTATTTTTTTTCTTCAACTGCATTTCCAAACGACGTCGTTCCATACGCGGTATAATTTACTCGCGCGCAATGCGCGCAGCCAAGTTTCCGGAATTTACGATTCTGCCACCGGTCTTTTGCTGAAATTACACCCATGTCCCTCCGCGACTTTTCTTCCTTAATTACGACTTTGCCATCAGCGTGGTTATTTACCGAAAATGCTATCAGAGTTTTGTGAATTTTTCAGATTTGCCCCCAAGCTTTATTTTTCCTACAAAATAAAATATAAAAATAAATAAAAATAATATAAAAATACTAAAAATCCTAAAAACACATAATAATAAATAAAACACCTAAAACACTAAAAATACTTAAAAACTCACAAATAATTAAGTATAAAAAATACCTAATAAATTGATATAAAATCGACTTATCAAATACCCCCACACTTAACTCTTTGCTTGTCCCCAAGCAAAACAAGAATAAAAACTATAAAATTAAAACAAATATCCAAACAACTTACTTGAGCAATAGATCAATATAAACTTCAACATTAGCCTCAAAGATTTTTTTAAATGATAACTCAAAGAAAATTTCAAAAATATGCAAAGATCAAAAATTTCAACATATTTATTAATCTTACTCTAGTCAAGACCTTTTGTGTGTGTGAATCCAAATGTATCAAACTAATTAAAACTCAGATAAGTCTAGGTTATTAATTACTTTATAAAAGATATATAATAAAACTCAAAATACTTATTTATCACATCACTTTTAGCTAATACAGACAAATATAAAGCAGAAGATCAAAAGGTTTTAATCAATTATATACACTAGGATTATTAATATCATTTTTTTTTTTTTCAAAAATTTTTTTTTTCAATTTTTCTCTTTTAATGGGTGCATTTTATGCTCCATCCCATTTTCTTTCTTTCTTCATTTTTTTTTTCACGGTGAGTGCATTTTATGCTCCATCTCACCAACGAGTGCGTTTTACGCTCCATCTCGCTTTTTCATGTGTTTATGAGTGAGTGCGTTTTACGCTCCATCTCAACCCACCACAAGATTTTTCTTTTTCCTTCTTCAATAATAATCCTAGAAAAATTACCTAAATCATCTCCTCCAAATTATATTTTGTCTTATATTTCACTTTAAATAATGATCAAATAAGATATAGAGTTCAAAAATATCTTTCATAAGCATTTAACCATATAAACTTTCTCTTAATTAAAACTAGCTCAAACAAATGGATGTAAGTGCATAAAAAGTTAAAAAAAATCTCAAACAAAGTAATTATCAATAAAAAGTCAAAAATTCAAACTAAGCAAAAATTTATCATTTTTCTAAGAGTTATTAAATAAAAATCAAAATTTTTATCATTGGCTAAAAATTAAAATTTAATTTACTCATTGCTCAAGCGACACATCCTAAAAAAAATAAAAAACTACCCCATTTTCGTAGGAAACACGGTTACACTTAGCATGTGCAACAAGCCTTTAAACCCCAAGGTTACCCCAAGTGGACGAGTTTTGTCTCGTGAGGGTTTGCAGTGAATTTACCCACAAAATTCAAATTTTCAAATTTTTTAAAATTTCCTAAAATAAAATTATTTTTTTTTTTTTTAAAAACAAAATTTAAAAATTTTAATTCCCTAAAATTTTCAAAATATGACCTAAAAATAACAAAAATCCTAAATCCCTTCCCCCACACTTAAAATTTACATTGTCCCCAATGTAAAATAAAATGCAAAGAAATAGGCATAAATAATTATAAAAAGAAAAAGGAAAAGAAATGCAAATCTGTTTTCTTGGGTTGCCTCCCAAGCAGCGCCTTTATTTATCGTCATTGGCTTGACAGCAGGCCAAAGTACTACGTTACTCCTTCCTCTTGAATTTTGACTATTCCATCCATCTTTACTCCATTTATCATAGTCTTGTTAAAACTCCCTTGCAGTGGATATGAAGGTTCTACTCCCTCTTCAATGAACATATATTCGAGATGATTAGGGAGAGGCTTCAAATCTGGAATGTAATCCTGCAAAACAAAAGGTAAAGATTTCTTGTTAGAAACGGGTAAGTCAAAATATGGATCATTACCTGTGTTCGAAGAGTCATTCACAGCCGCAACAGTTTTCTTTAAATCAGCAGTCAAGACTAACTCCTCTTTCTTTTTCCCCATATTCGGACTAAATGTCATTTTCAATTCATCATTTTCATCAGTTTTAGAAACTTTTGCTGCTAAAGAATTAATCACATCAACAGAGTAAACAGGATTATGACATTTCATGGCATCAAAAATATTAAATTTAACAATTTCGCCATCAAACTCCATTGTCAGTGTACCACTATGAACATCGATCTTAGTTTTGGAAGTCTTTAAGAAAGGTCTTCCTAACAAAATAGGAGCATTTTGATCACCGTTTTCCATATCAAGCACATAAAAATCAGCAGGAAAAATCAAATTATCTACTTGCACAAGAACATCCTCTACTATACCCTTAGGCTGAGTGCTAGACCCATCAGCCAACTGAATCACAGTACCAGTTCTATTTAAAGGTTCAAGTTGCAAAGAAGCATATATAGAATATGGCATGACATTAATAGATGCTCCTAGATCTAACATAGCCTTTTCAAATCTCGTGTTTCCTATCTTACAAGGGATAGTAAACATTCCTGGATCTTGACACTTTGTAGGGAGTTTTCTTTGAATTATGGCAGAAACATTTTTTCCTACTTGTACCTTTTCATATTTTTTAAGTGCTTGCTTTCTCTTGTGTGTACACAATTCTTTCAAAAATCTGGCAAAGCGAGGTACTTGTTTAATTGCATCTATCAATGGAATTTTTACCTCGCAATTATGAAAAGTTTCAAATAAATCTGAATTTTTCTCGTATGTCCTTTTTTCTGTTAAAGCAAGAGGGAAAGGGGGTACCGGTTTATACTCAGAGAGAGGTGGAAATTTATGCTTAGGAGTACCATTGTTGACTAGAACATTGTTGTCCTCTTGACTGTTGTCTACCTCCTTGTTATCCACTTCAACTTTTCTTTGGTCTTTTGATGCATACTCTGGCTTCGCTGGAGTTTCGATCTCTTTACCGCTTCTCAACGTGATTGCACTAACATTTGCTTTTGGATTCACCACCGTTTGAGAGGGTAATTTTCCAGAACCTTGCGCCTCTAATCGACTAATTGCAGTTGCCATTTGTCCCATTTGTGTTTCCAAATTCTGCATATTCGCCTTCGTTTCATGTCGAAACTGCAAATTTTCCTGTTGAAATTGTACAGTGTTAGTACTAATTTGTTTAACCAAATCCTCTAAAGACAAATTAGAATTAGATGATTGGTCCTGGTGTTTGTTGGGATATGGCTGCTTGTATTGTTGGTAGCTTGCAAAGTGTGAATTTGTGGGCTGATTTCCTTGTGGATGTCCATAGCTGAAATTAGGATGATCTCTCCAACCTGAGTTGTATGTGTTTGAGTAGGGATCATATCTTCTTTGTGGTTGACCAGGAAAACCACCTGCTGCATTTACTTGTTCATAGGACTCCTCTTGAAGAGTGGGGCACATATCTGTTGGATGTCCTACTACCGCACAAATCCCACAAGTTTTTACTTGTTGTGTATTACCTACAGCCATTTGACGAACAACGGAGGTTAGACTATCAATTCGTTGCTCAAGTGAAGAAATATTTACCTCATTAACATTCTTGGATGAAAAATCAAGCCTAGTGCCAAATTGTTGGGAGTTAGCAGCCATGTTTGCAATTAAGTTCCTTGCAGCTTCGGGCGTTTTGTCCACCAAAGCTCCTCCACTGGCAGCATCAATCATGCTCCTATCAGTAGACATGAGTCCTTCATAGAAGTATTGGATGAGGAGCTGCTCGCTGATTTGATGGTGGGGGCAGCTTGCACATAGTTTCTTGAAACGTTCCCAATATTCGTACAGGGATTCTCCATGGTTCTGCCTCACACCACAAATGTCTTTTCTTATATTGGCTGCCCTTGAAGCTGGAAAATATTTCTCCAAGAATAATCTTTTCATCTCTTCCCATGTGGTGATACTTCCGGAGGGTAGGTAGTAGAGCCAATCCTTAGCCAAATCCTTCAAGGAAAATGGAAAAGCTCTTAGATTGATTTGCTCTTCAGTCACTCCAGAAGGTTTCAGACTTGTGCACACCATATGGAACTCCTTTAAATGTTTGTGAGGATCTTCACCTGCAAGGCCATGAAAATTTGGCAATAGATGGATTAAACCAGATTTTAATTCAAAGGAGGTGTTATCATCTAAATTTGGAAAAATTATGCTTAAAGGTTGTTGATTCAAATCAGGGGCCGAAAGCTCTTTCAAAGTTCGATTCCTAGCCATGATTTCCATCGTCAACCTGCACAACTCAAATAAAATATGAAAACTAGAATAATAAAAAAACTAAGAATAATTACTAAATTAAATTAATATTTACAAAAGCACAAAATTAAATTAAAATCAATCCCCGGCAACGGCGCCAAAATTTGGTGTGATGTCGCAAGCACCCAAAAATAAAATCTTACTTTGGAAAAATAAATATGTAGTAGTGCAAGTAAGAGTCGATCCCACAGAGAATGATTATTTAATTTTATGTTTTTGCAAATAAAAAAACTGGGGGGATTTTTGAATCAAAGAAATAATTTAAATCAAATTAACTAAAATAATTATGCAAGTAATTTAATGAAATAAATGATGAGAAAAAGCCTTGGTTTAAGTTAATATCCACCATCAAGAATTTACAACTGATCACTGATGCAAAAATAAATCAATTAATATTTTAAAGATTCACCGTAGAAAGAACTACTCGCAGGTGGAATAATTTTTCTCCTCTCTCCTTAATTTTAGATAAGTAGAGCCACTTGGTCTAAATATCCTTACTAATAAACAACCTCCGGCACTTGCTAAAGATTTAATTTAATAGCAGCATAAAGAATTAGAGAGATCGTTGAACTAAACAACACAAGCCACTTGTTTGCATTTAATTTAGATGAATATTATTCCTAAGATAAAATAATCTTTTGATCTGCAAAATAATTATTAAACTTAGTTGCTTCACAAATAGCAGTAGATTAATATGGATAATAAACTAGTAGTACTCCTAGCAATTAAACAAATTAATCATAAAATTAAGCATAGAAGAATATTCAATAATCAAAATATAAATTGAACAATTAAAATAAATTAGATCTCACAGTGTATAAATCTTGATGGCTTCAATCACTTAAACCAAGAAAAATAAATTAACTACTCATAAATATAGAGAACACTAAAGAATGGAAGAGAGAATTTTATTCTAAGAAAAAGTTGTGTCTTACAATGTGTATCAAGCCCTCTATTTATAGGCTCCAAAATCCTCCTAAACCTAGTTGGAATTAATCTTTCCAAACCCTAATAGGATTTAAAATACAAATAAAAATAAAAGAAAAAGAAAAATAATTATTATTCTAACCCTAGTTGGAATTAAAATCCAATTTGGAATCAAAAAAATAGCAAAATCCCGAAATAATCTGTTTTGTAGCAATTTCCGCGCAAACAAACAAGACTTAACCTCAGCCTTGACCGGGTCAACGCGGTAACCGCGTCAGGTGACGTCAGCGACACGTCCGCGCATTGCGCGGGCGTTATTTTTTTTCTTCAACTGCATTTCCAAACGACGTCGTTCCATACGCGGTATAATTTACTCGCGCGCAATGCGCGCAGCCAAGTTTCCGGAATTTACGATTCTGCCACCGGTCTTTTGCTGAAATTACACCCATGTCCCTCCGCGACTTTTCTTCCTTAATTACGACTTTGCCATCAGCGTGGTTATTTACCGAAAATGCTATCAGAGTTTTGTGAATTTTTCAGATTTGCCCCCAAGCTTTATTTTTCCTACAAAATAAAATATAAAAATAAATAAAAATAATATAAAAATACTAAAAATCCTAAAAACACATAATAATAAATAAAACACCTAAAACACTAAAAATACTTAAAAACTCACAAATAATTAAGTATAAAAAATACCTAATAAATTGATATAAAATCGACTTATCATGTACAAAACATATTGAAGTTAGGCATCATTTTCTTAGGGATAATGTGTCTAAAGGATTAATTAAATTAGTTTTTATCCCCACTAAGCATCAACTAGTTGACATTTTCACTAAACCACTCAGTGAAGAAAGGTTCTGCACTCTAAGAAGAGAATTTGACATGTGCATAATTTCTTAAAAGCATACAGATCTATATGATATTATATGGCATGCTGAATTACATCATGCTTACTGGTAAATTATTCTTTGTGCTAAATTATCAAAATTTATCTGTATAATAAATGAAATTTTTTGGTGATATAATTTGATAAGGTAATTTTAACTTAATCTATGGAAACCAGAATTTCAAATAATCAATAAAGTGCCTGATTTATAGCAATCAAAACTTAAGGAAACTAAATTTTGAATACATTGTGAAATTTTTGGAAACAGTGTCTATCTATCTCAGTAGCTTCTCTCTCATACTTTACGAAATACTGATAGTCTTCTACTTTCTCCAACAAACCCTACTGTAAAATCCGATATTCTTCAATTCTTCGATTCCTTAAAGAAGAAGACCAGGAACTCAAAACAACCATTAGTTGTGTCTGATTCTGACGAGGACTCACCGATCACATCCATGCAGTCCAAACCAAATCCCATTCAAGCTCCTAAATCCAAAAAGCAGGCCCCGTCTGTCATAAAGAGTTCTGAACCAGTTATGACGTCTGGGTCTTCTTCTAAGTCAAAAAGAGCCAAAAGAAAGGGTAAGATGAACCAATAATATATGGAGATCTTTCCTGAAGAGGACCCCATGCCAGTAACAATTTCTTCATCATCTTTTCAAAATTCTGCAACCATTTTTAGGGGAAACAACTTTAAAGCTTGTTTTAAAAGCTCCATCATTTCAAAGTCGTTTGTTTATGAAAAATCCATGGATTTATTTCTCTATCAAAATTCTGTGTTGCAAAATCTGTTTGAATCATGTGGAATTGCTTCTATGATTTTCCCCTTCCATTGCCTATCCTCAGTTAGTCCAACAATTTTATGCAAATTTTAAGCTCAAACAACACTCTTGCACTTCTCTAGTAAGGGGTACACTTTTTGAACTAACTGACAAAATATTGTGTGATATTTTGTTAATCTCATGTGTGGGTCCCTGCCACTTAACCCTAAAGGGTGCTATTTATGACCCTTTTTCTGCTTTGACCCAATTACAAATTGTCAAAGATGACAACACGTTGACTGAACTTGTGTTGCCCACTACTGTGGAAGTCTCCTCACTTGCCTTAGTCATTCATAAGCTTCTTAAGTTCAATTTGTTGCCCCGAATTGGAGGTGGAACAAATTCACTTATCAAGACCTAGTCTTAACTGCAATAATCCTTGAGGGAGAATCCTTTAATTTTGCCCTAATGATGTTAATGCACATGGATAGTTGTGTAAAAGTTATTTTGAAAAGTTGAAAATGAGTTCATCAATTTGCAAGCTGGTTTTTTCTTTCAAACAAACGTTATGGTAGAAGCTATGCAAAGAAAGATGAATCAAAATGCTTGTCAACTTAGCCAAGAGCTGCAGTTCGTGAGCTATCAGATAGGTGAACTAAGTGAATTTGTGGCTGTGTAGACCAACGATATCCGGGATGAGTTTGGTCGTCGACAGAGAGGATCTACTGTCCCAGAATGGGTTTGAGCTAACTGACTTACTGAATATAGAGATGATTTCCTGGATTTGCCATTTTCTCCCTCCACTCATATTCCTCGCCCCCCTCTGTTTACCAATATGTTATATGAAGAAGAATGTGCACATCTTCGACATCATCGTCCGTACTTTACTTAACGTAACCAGCCTGAGGTTAACATTGAGGAACTTCCCTAAAATTTCACCCCTGTCTTAAAGTACTTTTTGTTGATTACTTAAAACTGTTTCTCTGATGTCATTGGGTGTTTTGAATCCTTGATTCAGTGGTTGGCATGTAATTTAAATTGCTACTAGTTTTTTTTATATATCTAGCTGTGATGTATTTCTTTTTATAGTTATTTTCATCTTTTTGCATGATGACAAAAATGGGGAGAAAAGCTTAGCTTATGCAGGGTTTGAGGGGGAGCTACATTAATCTCTGTTGATCTATCTATCTATTTAAGATTATGTTGATATGCATGAATTTAAGGGGAAGATTCGGTATAGTGTTGTCATCATAAAAAAGAGGGAGATTGTTGACTTGGTCACACTCCATCCTTATATTTTGATGATGACGTTATATAATACTATGTATTGCTTTAAATATTAACCGTGCAGCAAGCTACTTTGCATCATGAATGTGAAAACAAATTTATGCATCAATACAGCAAGTTGAGTACTAAATTAGATCAATGTGTCAAACTGCAAACTGGTTAAGGGAATGATTAAACAGAATCTATCATTCAGTACGCTACATACCAAAGCTGGATCAGATCTGTAGAATTAATGAAGCTGAACAGAATTCAAGCAAATTCCTAGTAATCAATGTAAGATCTCAGCTTCAGTATTTAATTCAATCAAAACCTTTTTAGATTGCAATGCATACATGAAAACATAAATTAAGGCTAAAATAATTCTCTTCCAAACCTTTCTACTATAATTAAGGGCTTATAGAACTAATTAATCATTACCTTATATATATATATATATATATATATATATATATATATATATATATATATATATATTCCGTGATTACCATAATTTCACAGGATCAGATATGGGATTAAAACATTTCCTTGTATGGGTAAATGAATAATCAGTGGATCAAATTTAGTAGATGGCAAATCTGGTAAAAAAAATAAACTTTCCATGATTGATTAAAATTAAAGGTTAGATTGACTTATGGGTATTATATCTTTGACCACGTATCAATTAAAGGTTTAAATTTGTGTTTATCCTCATGAGCAAATCTGTATATCAGAAATCCATTTTTTGAATCGGTAATACATGATTCTCTCAAATGATTGTCCTGTTTGATGCAATTAATCATATTAAATTATACTACGTCAATCATTTTTTAATGGTAATATAATGATCCGGTAAATCATCTAGACAAGTCTTGGGTATATATATATGATCCCTCTCTCAGCATAAAGATACAGAATAACGATATACTGAATCATATTTTAAGAAGCTATTGATATTTTCTTCATCATTTCATAGCAAGTGATAATCAGTTTAAGTGAAGACATCAAAACTGCTTACCGAATTAATTAGACTGATAATCCATAAATAGGTAATACCTTTTCATTATTGATCATTACATATAATGGGTCTTGCATTGTTTTATTACTCTTGTTTTGATCGTAGGACTGTTTGTGTTTTCTATCTATCTTGTTCTATCTAAATCAGTGGGTTTACAATTAGTTCACAGGGAGCTTAGGAGCTCAGTGAGTCAAATGACTCAAAGAGTACACAAGAGTGCAAAAGGAAGCATAAAGTGCCGGGGAGGAGTAGTCCTCATAACGTCAGTGAACTTGAATTGTAATAGTGTAAATCGTGAAGTGAATTTATCAATAGAAGAAGTCTCCAATACCAAATGGTATTGGACGTGGATTAGGCCACTAGACTAGTGGGTAGGGGCCGAACCACGTAAAAATCTTAGTGTTTGTGTGATTGATTATCTTATTGCTTTGATAAACTTATCTCATTGCAAACATATATAATCTGGGCTTAAAACATATTACAATATTTATTTAGTTTCAAAAACAGTAACCTATATTAACTATTAAACCATCTATTTTCAAAACTCAGCAAACCACATTATCATTCAGCCTACTGTTTCATATATTTAGCATACTGTTTCTCCAAACTGTTTTCTTAAAAATCAAAATTGGACATAGTTTCTTCCACACTTATTCAACCCCTCCTTCTAAGTGTGCCTATCTTATATTTCAATTACTAGTCAAATCCAGGTTTAGATCATTGGAAAGCAGCCAAAAAGGGTTTACACTACTTACAGGGTACTAAGGATTTTATGCTTACATTCAAGGAAATAGATAACCTTAAAGTTGTTGGTTATTGTGATTCTGATTTTGCTAAGTGTAAAGTCGAAAAGAAATCTACATCAGGGTACATCTTTATGTTTTCAAGAGGTCCTATTTCGTAGATAAGTCATAAGCTGGAGTTAACTACCACTTCCACGATGATGACATAATATGTGGTTTGTTATCATGCTACTTGTTACGTCGTAATATTGAGGAATATTGACTTAAGGTTGTAGATTCCATTTCAAGGCCATCAAAAATATTTTGTGATAATCATTCTACTGTTAGTTTTTACAGCACTAGTTCGAGTGGTGCTGGACTTTACCTTGACACTAAGTACTTATTTGTCAAGGAAAGAGTTGAAGATCAAAACATTGTTATTAAGTATATTAGTACGCATGATGTGTTAACGAATCCATTTATGAAAGGCTTATCATCCAAGCTCTTTTTAGAGCATGTTGTCGGCATGGGTTTAACTTGTTGTCTTAATTAGTGAATTACTTTGATGTTAAACAACATTTTGAGCTCGTTGTTTTGACTTCACATTACGTTTATGATTTGCTATTCTTTTTATTGTGCACACTTGAGAACTTATTAGCAAACAGTTATATTTGGACCATATGAATGAGTTTAAATTATTACTACTTATGTAAACTCTATTCATACGTGTTATGCTTAATGTTAATCCTTGTTTTAATAAAAGTATTAATTATGTAACTAATGGAGATTTTGTGTTAATAGTGACACAAAGATTACATTAATTCATATTGGTGCTTCTATTTGAATGGGATGTAGATATTAAATTAATGGTTGGCCAAATTAATAATTGTAAGTATTATATTTTGTATATAAATATTATTTCGGCCAAGTCGGAGAATGTTAGAATATTTTATTTCATTATATGGCCTCTACTATTTATGAAATTATTAGGCTTACATATTGCATTAATTTAATCACTTTATTTATGGACTTAGTAATTATGTGACCCATAAATAATATTAATAAAAATATTTGGCATAATGGGCCCTAGGATTTTATAATCTTGATAGACAATTTTTACCCTTAGCTACTCTATTAATAAAACAGTTAGGGTTTGGTCCAAATTATTGTCTCAATAATTTTATATACACTCATACATCCATCTAAAGATTGAAAAAGACAATTGAAGACTTTTACCCTTAAGCGCAGTAAAAACGTGATATATACAAAATGTCTTTTTTTAATTTATATAAATACTTATTATTATGATTAATTTAATTTATATTTATTCTATAAAATTGCACAACCCCAGCAATAATTATTTAACAGTGTTTCTCTCTCTAGAGTGTGATGAAGAAGGGGAAAGGAGTAGGACTATAAATGGTAACCGGGAAATTCGTATTCGTTCGTATCCGTATTTGGAAAAAAATGGATATTATTCGCATTCGAAAAAAAACGGATATATCCGTATTCGGTTTAAAGGTGTCTGCAAGTAAACGTATACGAATAAGGTTATAGGCGTATTTGTATTCGTTTAACATCCGTCCGTAAATATATCCATCAGATATCCGGAATTCGATATCCGAATTCAGACCCGTATCCGGAATTCGTATCCGAATAACTTATATATATATATATATATATATATATAAAATAAGCAAAATAATTTTTTTTAAATGGTCTTCCTTATATAATAATTAGTGTTCACTATCATATGAAAATTATTTTTAAAATATGTCATTTCACTTCTAAAAAGTAAGAAATAATGTAAGACCCCGAATTTTATGAAATACAAAATTTAATTTTTCTTCATGTATATATTTTTTGAAACAGTAAGTGGTTAAATTAACAAAATTGAAAGTTAAGGATGTTATGTGCAAATTTTATTTTGTCGGACAATATTCGCTTTGTCGGGGAATATTCGTTTGGTCGGGGAATATTCGTGCCGTACGACGGCGCCGAAATAATAAATTATTGGTGGACCCCACAACGGAATATTTGTCGGATATAGAAAACGACAGAAGTAACCTTTTTAAATAAAAATAGTCAACGGAACTGTTAAAATACCGGTGATAAAAGAATAGTAGCATACGGTAGTTTATGGTATTTTCTGTAGCACACGGTACTCTACAGTAACACACGGTATTGCATAGTGTCTCATATTATTGGTCTGATAATTGACACCGTAACTGTTACGCATCATTTCATCGATAATTGTCACTGCATAATATTTTATATTATCAATTCAATAATTGTTGTTACACAGTATTTTGCATTATTGATTTAATAATTGTCATTACACTGTATTTTATATCATTGAGTCAATAATTGTTGTTGCACTGTTTTTAAAATTATTGAACCTAATAATTGTCACAGTAACATATGCACAGTAATTCACATTATTGAATCAATAATTGTCATTACACAGTAACGTATGCTTTATTTCTCTATTATGATGTTATTTAAACAGTTGTATTTCATTAATTTATTGACTTGATATCTAAGAGCTAACTATACTGTATTTATAACAATTAGTCATAATAATTGAATTGATAAAGTTATTTGTTTATAATATAAAGTTAGGTGATTATTAGGTGATATGAAATGAATGGTGTAGATTAAAGTGTGAATTATTGTTGAATAATTGAATTGATTTGTTTATAATATAAAGTTAGGTGATTATTAGGTGATATGAAATGAATGGTGTAGATTAAAGTGTGAATTATTGTTGAATAATTAAATTGATTTATTTATAATATAAAGTTAGGTGATTATTAGGTGATATGAAATGAATGGTGTAGATTAAAGATAATATAATATTTGAAATGGATGGTGTAGATTAAAAGGTGATCTTTAAATGAATGGTTTAGATTAAATGAATGATAAGATTTTTGGCTATAAATAGAAGCCTTAACTTAAGGATTTTTCATAAACTTCCTTACTTGTTCTTTCTTTCTCTCTCTAAATACTTCTTGTGAAAGTTCTCTCTAAGTGTGCTTAAGTCATCTTGAGTATTTGTGAAGATCTATAAGTATACGTGTACTGTTCAAGTTAATCAACCTCATTTAAATCAATATCCAGTCACGTGTTACGGTAAGGGATACCATCTTTTTCATCTTCCATTATTCAAACATACTATGGTAAGGGATTATCATTATTTGATTCTCGATAATAATATTGTTTCTTCCTTACTCATAAGACGTGCCTTTTATTTCCATGTATTAAATTGTGGGAATAACCTTACGGAGCGGATTGCCGCCTGTTGGTGAATAACCTTTCGTATTCATTCATTATTAATCTCTGAGAATAACCTTACGGAGCGGATTGCCGCCTGTTTGGTGAATAACTCTTTGTACTCAAATTCTATTAAATTGTGGGAATAACCTTACGGAGCGGATTGCCGCCTGTTGGTGAATAACCTTTCGTATTCATTCATTATTAATCTCTGAGAATAACCTTACGGAGCGGATTGCCGCCTGTTTGGTGAATAACTCTTTGTACTCAAATTCTATTAAATTGTGGGAATAACCTTACGGAGCGGATTGCCGCCTGTTGGTGAATAACCCTTGTATTAATTTCCTTCACCTTTTGTTAATCAAACCTGCTACGGTAAGGGATATTATTTTCTTTCATACTCCTAAATCGAAATTTATTATGGAACTATTGCTTCTATAATTCCTGAAAATATTATATGTTCCATAATAGTTGAACTTCATTATTTCAACTGAACCTTCCTATTTACGTGAACCTTTCTATTGAATTGTAACCGTTATTCTGAACTGTGGATCTTGAATTTCACTCCACATCATGTTGACAATTTGGACATTATTTGAATCTGTACAAAGTAAACTTCCGATACTTATTGTTATCCTATTTATTCTGTTCATCATTTATATCATTCTAATCATCCAAAAATCAAGCTGTTGTGAATATCTGTGGCCGGGGGCACAGATGTGATATATTTGTTGAACAGATGATAGGTTAAAGGCGATATAATAGGTTAAAGGCGATACATCTGTTCGGTGTCTTTTATGGCACGTGGTGAATGTTCTCTTTGGCCCGTAGTGCAAAGATTAACTGTTGTTTGGTATGATTATGACCAAAGGCTGAATCTGGTATAATCATGACCGTTTGTGTTATATTGAATGTCTTTGGCCCGTAGTGCAAAGATGAACTGTTGATCTGCATGATTATGATCAGGAACTGTGAATTTGTATTATCTTGACTAATGATATTTCAGATGATAAAAGTTGATGATGTTTTTCCTAAAAAGAGAACCGAGTGGACATTATAGTCTGCATTATTCTTCTAATAGATTACTCATTCCGCTGCTATTATTGATCTGAACGTTGTTTAAGAATTTAACTGCAGTTTTTGATATAAACCTTGTAGTCTATTGTATTCTATCAAGAACTCAACTGTTGAAGACTAATGATAATTTATTCGTCATTATCTTAGTCATGATATTCTTTACTGGGCTATTTGAGCTCACCCTTTCTTTTGTTCCATTGTTTTTCAACAGGAGATGAAAACATAACAGGGTCTAGCCGGGGAATGGAGTGAGGGTCCGAGGAGTAGTTATCATAGTCTTCACGTTTTGTAAAATAGTGTGGCAATAATAGTGAAGACTTAGTTGTGTATTATTATACACTGTATTGTTGTACGTTGTGCTTTGTTGTAATAATTTTGTTGTAGTCTTTTGACGACTCAAGTTTGGGCTGTGTGGGCCCAGATTTGGGGGCGTCACAGTTGGCATCAGAGCTTAGGGATATGATCTTTAATGGAGATCTGGGGTTAGAACTAGGAGGGGAGAGACGAATAGAATCAGTCACTAGTGTGTCCTACCTAAAATAGATTTTATTATCTAATGAGTCGATTTGAATGTAGGAACATGAAGTGATGAGTCAGTTTATTTGAACTAACATTTATTTTGTGACCACAGTTTAGTATGGCATCTGGAAATCAAGAGGTTAACTATGGAATGCCTGAAGCAAATGTAGCCGAGAATCAAGAGGCCCCAAACAATCCTCCTGCCAACTCAGGAAATAATGTTCCTGATAACATGATGAACGATGGATTCTTTAGGAATTTCATGCAGTTCATACAGAATCAAGGAAGAGGAAATCCAGTCAATAATAACGGTAGAAACGCTGGCAATTTGAGGATGGTCACTGTTAAGCAATTTAAAGAATTAGGACCACCTGAATTCCACGGGAAGCCTGACCCACTCAAAGCGGAGGCATGGCTAAAGCAGACGACAAAAATACTTGATGTCTTACAATGCGCTGATGATCAGAAGGTGCCATTTGCCACTTTTATGTTACGAGGTGAGGCGGACCATTGGTGGGAAGCGGTAAAACGTATCCAACCTTCAGCACTCGAAATGTCTTGGACAGAATTCGAAGAACTGTTTAACGAGAAGTATTTCCCAGAAAGCATCCGCCATATGAAAGAGGTGGAATTCATTAAGCTGGAGCAGGGAAACATGACAGTCTCCCAATATGAAGCTAAGTTCGCCGAGTTATCTCGTTTTGCCACCCATCTAGTGGATGACGAAGCACGAATGAGTCGGATGTTCCTAAGAGGTTTGAGACTCAAAATTCGTCAACAACTTAGCTCTCATAAATTCAGTTTGTATTCAGATGTTGTGGATAGGGCTCAAAGGGTGGAGCAAACAGATGAAACATTGCAGCCAAGAGTTAATGATCAGCATAGAGAAAGGAATGACAACAACCACAGGAACGAGAACCATCGAGGAGGTAACCAACACTTCGGTGGTAATTCCATACCAAATAACAGAAGAGGAGAATCTAGTGGGAACAATTTCAAAAGAAAGAGATTCCATAATAATTATGGAAGGGCACCAGCACCAGTACCAACACCAGCACCGACCCCAGTTTCAAGGGGAGAAGATCGACCACCAGTGAGATGCTATAGGTGTGGTCAGGAAGGTCACATCAGCCCAAACTGTACACTGCAGTCCAAAAAGTGCTACAGTTGTGGGAAAGAGGGTCATCTTGCGCGGTTTTGTCCTGCCACAAAATCAAGTCCAGCTGCAATGATGATACCAAAAGCTAGCGCGGATAAAAGAAAATCTGTAGTTCAAGGGAGAGCTTTTGTTGTGACATCCCAAATGGCGCGAAACTCGAACGAGGTGATAACCGGTAAGCTATTCATAAATTCTCGTGAAGTCTACGCTTTGTTAGATACTGGCTCTACCCATTCTTTTATCTCACCTGCATGTGCTCAGCGTTTAAACTTAACTCCTGAAAACTTGGACTTTGACTTATCAGTTGAAACCCCATTAGGAGAAATGACCATTACATCTACTGTCTATAAATCTTGCCTAGTTCAAATCAACAACCTCACATTATCTGTTGACCTTATTTCTTTGGAGATGCGTGAATTTGATGTGATTTTAGGAATTGATTGGTTGACTACCCATCATGCTAAAATTGATTGTTTTCATAAGATTATTAGTTTTCATATTCCTAATCAACCTGTCATGCAAATTCAAGCAACTAAACCATTGAAATCTATAACTGTTATTTCTAGCCATAAAGCCATTCGTTTATTGAAAAACGGATGTCAAGCCTTTTTAGCTCATGTCACTGATTTGAACAAAAATACGTCAAACTTGAATGATATTCCCATTGTTAATGAGTTTCCTGACGTTTTTCCTGAAGAACTTCCTGGCTTACCCCCAAACCGTGAAATTGATTTTTATATTGATCTTGAACCCGGTACCAAGCCCATTTCCAAAGCTCCCTACCGAATGGCTCCCATTGAACTTCAAGAGTTAAAAGTCCAACTACAGGAATTGTTGGATACCGGTTTCATTCGTCCGAGTGCATCACCTTGGGGTGCTCCTGTTCTATTTGTGAAGAAGAAAGACGGGAGTATGAGATTGTGCATTGACTACCGAGAATTGAACCATGTCACCATCAAGAACAGGTACCCGTTACCTCGGATTGATGACATGTTTGATCAATTGCAAGGCGCTCAACATTTCTCAAAGATTGATCTCCGTTCTGGATATCATCAGTTAAAGGTTAAAGCTGAGGACATTCCAAAGACTGCTTTCAGAACTCGTTATGGGCATTATGAGTTCTTAGTCATGCCTTTTGGACTAACTAATGCTCCTGCAGCTTTCATGGACATGATGAACCGGATATTCAAGGAACATTTGGATCATTTTGTGGTTGTCTTTATTGATGACATCCTCATATACTCCAAGAGTCGCGAGGATCATGAACAACACCTGAGATTGATACTACAAAAGCTCCGTGAAAACAAATTATATGCCAAGTTGAAGAAATGTGAGTTCTGGCTTGAGGAGGTCGCGTTTCTTGGGCATGTGATTTCTAGTCAAGGAATATCAGTCGATCCTGCGAAGATTGAAACGGTACTAAATTGGGAGCAACCCAAAACAGTAACCGAAGTCCGAAGTTTTCTGGGTCTAGCTGGTTATTATCGGAGATTCGTAGAAGGATTTTCTCGAATCGCCACTCCATTAACGCAGCTTACTCGGAAAAGCACAAAATTCATATGGAGCGAGGAATGCGAGAAAAGTTTCCAAGAACTCAAGAAGAGACTGGTTTCAGCTCCTGTTCTGACCATACCATCAGGATCAGGAGAATTTGTTATCTACAGCGATGCTTCTGGCAAAGGTCTAGGCTGTGTCCTTATGCAACATGGAAAGGTTATAGCCTACGCCTCTCGACAACTCAAAGATTATGAGAAAAATTATCCTACTCATGATCTAGAGTTGGCAGCAGTCGTTTTCGCGTTGAAGATCTGGAGACACTACTTGTACGGAGAAAAAGTGAATATCTATACGGATCATAAAAGTCTCAAGTATTTCTTCACCCAGAAGGAACTCAACATGCGACAACGACGTTGGCTTGAGCTGTTAAAGGATTATGACCACACAATCCAGTATCACCCGGGAAAGGCGAACGTTGTAGCTGACGCTTTGAGCAGAAAATCTTATGCAAGTACAAGTGCACTGCTGACAACACAAAAGTGTATTTTGTACGACTTGCAAAAGATGGAGATAGAGCTAAAGACACCAGGGACCCGCTCGAAGATTGCTCACGTGCGAGTAGAACCAACTTTAATCGATAAAATTAAAGCTGCTCAAGCTACCGATCCGGAACTGATAAACATGATAAAGAAAGTACAAGAAGGTGCCATTCCCGAAGCAAGAATCGACGAGAAAGGAATACTTCGAGTCAACTCTCGACTCTGTGTTCCTAACGATCCTGAATTAAAGCATAAAATCATGATGGAGGCACACAACACGCCGTTTGCAATCCACCCAGGAGGTACCAAGATGTATCGAGATCTTCGACATACATTTTGGTGGAACAATATGAAAAGAGAGATTGCAGAGTTTATCTCAAGGTGCCTAACTTGTCAACGTGTCAAGGCAGAGCATCAAGTTCCTAAAGGTCCATTACAATCACTTGAAGTTCCCGAATGGAAGTGGGAACACATCAATATGGACTTCGTGACGGGTCTTCCAAAAGTTTCTCAAGGCTTAGATGCAATTTGGGTGATCGTAGATAGATTGACCAAATCTGCTCATTTCTTGCCTATACGAGAAAACTTTTCACTTGAACGTCTTGCCGGTATGTACATAAATGAGATCGTGAGATTGCATGGCATGCCAGTTTCCATAGTTTCTGATCGAGATCCTAGATTCACTTCACGCTTTTGGATCAGTCTACAAAAAGCTATGGGCACTGAACTACGTTTTAGTTCTGCATACCATCCTCAAACGGACGGACAATCGGAAAGGACGATCCAGACCCTCGAAGATCTTTTGAGACTTTGTGTATTAGACTTCAAAGGAAGTTGGGATAAGTACTTGCCATTGGTGGAATTTTCTTACAACAACAGTTACCAAGCAAGCATAGGCATGGCTCCATTCGAGGCTTTGTATGGAAGGAAGTGTCGCTCTCCAATATGTTGGAATGAGGTAGGAGAAGCAAAATTGTTGGGACCCGAGTTGGTACGCTTGACGACCGAAAAGATCCAAATGATCCGACAACGAATACAGACCGCACAAGAACGACAAAAGAGTTATGCTGATCTTCATCGGAGAGACGAAAGTTTCAACGTCGGAGATCATGTATTCTTACGTGTTTCTCCATGGAAAGGGGTTACGAGATTCGGAAAAAGAGGAAAGCTCAACCCTCGATTTATTGGCCCATTTGAAATCCTCGATCGAATAGGAACCGTAGCCTACAGACTAGCCCTACCACCAAGTATGTCTCGCATCCATAACGTTTTTCACATATCTATGTTACGTAAATATGTGAAGGACCCAAACCACGTCATTGAGTTAGAACCAGACGTTATAGCAGAAGATTTAACATACGAGGAGGTACCTGTTAAGATCCTGGATAAGAAGGAGCAGATCTTACGCTCAAAGTTTATACCTCAAGTTAAGGTTTTATGGAGGAACCAAGATACTGAGGAAATGACCTGGGAGCTAGAATCTGAGATGAAATCTAAGTATCCTTACCTCTTCGATATGTCAGGTACGTCAATTTCGGGGACGAAATTTCATAAGGAGGGGAGGTTGTAAGACCCCGAATTTTATGAAATACAAAATTTAATTTTTCTTCATGTATATATTTTTTGAAACAGTAAGTGGTTAAATTAACAAAATTGAAAGTTAAGGATGTTATGTGCAAATTTTATTTTGTCGGACAATATTCGCTTTGTCGGGGAATATTCGTTTGGTCGGGGAATATTCGTGCCGTACGACGGCGCCGAAATAATAAATTATTGGTGGACCCCACAACGGAATATTTGTCGGATATAGAAAACGACAGAAGTAACCTTTTTAAATAAAAATAGTCAACGGAACTGTTAAAATACCGGTGATAAAAGAATAGTAGCATACGGTAGTTTATGGTATTTTCTGTAGCACACGGTACTCTACAGTAACACACGGTATTGCATAGTGTCTCATATTATTGGTCTGATAATTGACACCGTAACTGTTACGCATCATTTCATCGATAATTGTCACTGCATAATATTTTATATTATCAATTCAATAATTGTTGTTACACAGTATTTTGCATTATTGATTTAATAATTGTCATTACACTGTATTTTATATCATTGAGTCAATAATTGTTGTTGCACTGTTTTTAAAATTATTGAACCTAATAATTGTCACAGTAACATATGCACAGTAATTCACATTATTGAATCAATAATTGTCATTACACAGTAACGTATGCTTTATTTCTCTATTATGATGTTATTTAAACAGTTGTATTTCATTAATTTATTGACTTGATATCTAAGAGCTAACTATACTGTATTTATAACAATTAGTCATAATAATTGAATTGATAAAGTTATTTGTTTATAATATAAAGTTAGGTGATTATTAGGTGATATGAAATGAATGGTGTAGATTAAAGTGTGAATTATTGTTGAATAATTGAATTGATTTGTTTATAATATAAAGTTAGGTGATTATTAGGTGATATGAAATGAATGGTGTAGATTAAAGTGTGAATTATTGTTGAATAATTAAATTGATTTATTTATAATATAAAGTTAGGTGATTATTAGGTGATATGAAATGAATGGTGTAGATTAAAGATAATATAATATTTGAAATGGATGGTGTAGATTAAAAGGTGATCTTTAAATGAATGGTTTAGATTAAATGAATGATAAGATTTTTGGCTATAAATAGAAGCCTTAACTTAAGGATTTTTCATAAACTTCCTTACTTGTTCTTTCTTTCTCTCTCTAAATACTTCTTGTGAAAGTTCTCTCTAAGTGTGCTTAAGTCATCTTGAGTATTTGTGAAGATCTATAAGTATACGTGTACTGTTCAAGTTAATCAACCTCATTTAAATCAATAGGCACGTGTTACGGTAAGGGATACCATCTTTTTCATCTTCCATTATTCAAACATACTATGGTAAGGGATTATCATTATTTGATTCTCGATAATAATATTGTTTCTTCCTTACTCATAAGACGTGCCTTTTATTTCCATGTATTAAATTGTGGGAATAACCTTACGGAGCGGATTGCCGCCTGTTGGTGAATAACCTTTCGTATTCATTCATTATTAATCTCTGAGAATAACCTTACGGAGCGGATTGCCGCCTGTTTGGTGAATAACTCTTTGTACTCAAATTCTATTAAATTGTGGGAATAACCTTACGGAGCGGATTGCCGCCTGTTGGTGAATAACCTTTCGTATTCATTCATTATTAATCTCTGAGAATAACCTTACGGAGCGGATTGCCGCCTGTTTGGTGAATAACTCTTTGTACTCAAATTCTATTAAATTGTGGGAATAACCTTACGGAGCGGATTGCCGCCTGTTGGTGAATAACCCTTGTATTAATTTCCTTCACCTTTTGTTAATCAAACCTGCTACGGTAAGGGATATTATTTTCTTTCATACTCCTAAATCGAAATTTATTATAGAACTATTGCTTCTATAATTCCTGAAAATATTATATGTTCCATAATAGTTGAACTTCATTATTTCAACTGAACCTTCCTATTTACGTGAACCTTTCTATTGAATTGTAACCGTTATTCTGAACTGTGGATCTTGAATTTCACTCCACATCATGTTGACAATTTGGACATTATTTGAATCTGTACAAAGTAAACTTCCGATACTTATTGTTATCCTATTTATTCTGTTCATCATTTATATCATTCTAATCATCCAAAAATCAAGCTGTTGTGAATATCTGTGGCCGGGGGCACAGATGTGATATATTTGTTGAACAGATGATAGGTTAAAGGCGATATAATAGGTTAAAGGCGATACATCTGTTCGGTGTCTTTTATGGCACGTGGTGAATGTTCTCTTTGGCCCGTAGTGCAAAGATTAACTGTTGTTTGGTATGATTATGACCAAAGGCTGAATCTGGTATAATCATGACCGTTTGTGTTATATTGAATGTCTTTGGCCCGTAGTGCAAAGATGAACTGTTGATCTGCATGATTATGATCAGGAACTGTGAATTTGTATTATCTTGACTAATGATATTTCAGATGATAAAAGTTGATGATGTTTTTCCTAAAAAGAGAACCGAGTGGACATTATAGTCTGCATTATTCTTCTAATAGATTACTCATTCCGCTGCTATTATTGATCTGAACGTTGTTTAAGAATTTAACTGCAGTTTTTGATATAAACCTTGTAGTCTATTGTATTCTATCAAGAACTCAACTGTTGAAGACTAATGATAATTTATTCGTCATTATCTTAGTCATGATATTCTTTACTGGGCTATTTGAGCTCACCCTTTCTTTTGTTCCATTGTTTTTCAACAGGAGATGAAAACATAACAGGGTCTAGCCGGGGAATGGAGTGAGGGTCCGAGGAGTAGTTATCATAGTCTTCACGTTTTGTAAAATAGTGTGGCAATAATAGTGAAGACTTAGTTGTGTATTATTATACACTGTATTGTTGTACGTTGTGCTTTGTTGTAATAATTTTGTTGTAGTCTTTTGACGACTCAAGTTTGGGCTGTGTGGGCCCAGATTTGGGGGCGTCACAAAGAACACTTTTATTATAATATTAATATAGATTTAAGTATATTTAATGAATTTTTACTATTATAAAGTTAAAATATCTAAAATGTATCATTTAACAAGTGTTATAAATATCATTTAACAAGTATTATAATATAACTTTTGGATCATTTAACAAGTGTTATAAATGTTATAAATATAATTTAAATATTATAATTATATATTATAAATATTCATACACATTATAATATTACTTCAAACATAAAAAATGGACATCAACTTATTAATGGATATCAAACTTTAAAAAGTAGAGCATTCATTTTAAAATTTAGGATTTCAAAAATAATAAAATTTTATTTGAATTGTAATTTAGAGTATTGATTATTGTATTTATTAAAAATAAATAAATTAACATTCATTCATTAATGAGCTATACTTTAAAACTTATTACTTTTTTTCTTTATCATAGTTATATATAGTGTTACAATATATCTAAAATGCATCATTTAACAAGTGTTATAAATATCATTTAAATGTTATAATAGAGCATTGATTATTATATTTCTTAAAAATAAATAAATTACCATTCATTCATTAATGAACTATACTTTAAAACTCATTATTTTTTCCTCTTATTTCTAGTTATATATAACGTTACAATATATCTAAAATGTATCATTTAACAAGTGTTATAAATATCATTTAAATATTATAATTCTAGATTATAAATATTCATATATACTATAGTATTACTCCAAATTAACACATAAAATGGACATCTACTTATTAATGGGCATCTAAACATTAATAAGTAGAGCATTCATTTTGAATTTAGGATTTCAAAAATAATGAAAACTTATTTAAATTGTAATTTAGAGCATTGATTATTGTATTTATTAAAAATAAATAAATTAACATTTATTCATTACGGAACTATACTTTAAAACTTATTACATTTTCTCTTTATCCTAATTATATATAGTGTTACAATATATCTAAAATGCATCATTTAACAAGTGTTATAAATATTATTTAAATATTATAATTATAGATTATAAACATTCATACACACTACAGTATTACTAAATATTAACACATAAAATAGACATCTACTTATTAATAGATATCTAAACATTAATAAGTAGAACATTTATTTTTGAATTTAGGATTTAAAAAATAATGAAAACTTATTTGAACTATAATTTAGAACATTGATTATTGTATTTATTAAAAATAAATAAATTAACATTCATTTATTAATGAACTATACTTTAAAACTCATTATTTTTTCCCCTTATTCTAGTTATATATAGCGTTACAATATATCTAAAATGTATTATTTAACAAGTGTTATAAATATCATTTAAATATTATAATTATAGATTATAAATATTCATACACACTATAGTATTATTCCAAATTAACACATAAAATGGACATCTACTTATTAATGGGCATCTAAACATTAATAAGTAGAGCATTCATTTTGAATTTAGGATTTCAAAGATAATGAAAACTTATTTAAATTAAAATTTAGAGCATTGATTATTGTATTTATTAAAAATAAATGAATTAACATTCATTCATTAATGAACTATATTTTAACATTTATTACTTTTTCCCGTTATCCTAGTTATATATAGTGTTACAATATATTTAAAATGTACCATTTAACAAGTATTATAAATATCATTTAAATGTTATAATTATAGATTATAAATATTCATACATGCTACAGTATTACTCTAAATTATCACATAAAATGGATATCTATTTATTAATGGACATCTAAACATTAATAAGTAGAACATTCATTTTTGAATTTATGATTTTAAAAATAATGAAAACTTATTTGAATTGTAATTTAGAGTATTGATTATTGTATTTATTAAAAACAAATAAATTAACATTCATTCATTAATATGTATGGTTTAAATTTTAAATTGTGATTGGTTATGAGTAATTATTCAAAAAAATTTCTTTATTTTTTGTAAATAATTTGAATGAATTTTATATTAAGTGATTGACAAACGAATTCGGATATTCTATTTATTTGAATAAAATAAGCGAAAACGGATATTATCCGTATTCGGATATTATTTCGAATATCGAATTACGGATATAATTTTTAAAATCTGCCGAATACGAATATGGATAACGAATTAATTTTTTCGATACGAATTCTATTATATTCGTATTTGTTTATATCCGTTTATACCCCTAGAAGAGGAGAGAGAGAGAGAGAGGGAGTTGTTTGGGAATAAATGGAGTTCCCAGGCTGAGCCAGAGAGGAGAGAGAAAATTGAAATGCCAACTCAGTGCTTCATATTTTTCAACTTCAATTCTCTGCTATTGATCTGTTTATGTATATATCGATTGTGACATTTGTACTCTCAGTTGTACTTCTGATCTGTCGCGCGCAGAGGTGCTTATGACGATAGACTTCAAGCTCCTACATTAACTATTTGTCTATATCAGTATAAGACCATAAGTATACTATTTCCCCCCTTGTTTGTCATATGTTCGAACCCCATAATGTTGATTTTTGTCAATCAATATTTGGGGAAGTAAGTTCTTACCTTCATTATTAAAAGATTTTTTCAAAATAATTCTCATAGCTAGGTTTCATTAGAAATTATCCACGTGGTATAGATATACCTGGTTTGATACTTTCTCGCTCGGCCCAACTTTAATTAGCGCAAATTTTCTTGTATGCATATAATAGAAAATTGTGAGTTTTTAAAATTATAGGACATCTTTTATCCAAAATATGATAAATAAATTATAGGATGATGTTGTTTTTAGAATAAAAAGATGTCAAATTTACAAGGTACTCCTTACACGAATGTGGATGAGGTTAGAACTCTGTAAGTCACATAATCTTTTAAAATTAGCATTATTTATTTGTGTAAATAGTAATTCTCAAATTAAATGAGAAAAAATATTCATTTCACCAAATTGTCTTACTTAGTAATTAAAATGAAATTATATAGAAGCACAATTAGGAGTATTATATTTATTATTAAATTTTGGGCATATTTGACAATTATTTGAAAGTTTAATAGTTTTGGTGAATTTTTATTTATTTATATGTTTTCTTAAGTTGCTTGTCAAGTGTTCAAGGTTTTTTTCAGGCATTAAGTTGGATTAGAACAATCATTGTTAATGTTAATTGAAGAATTTGTATATTCATTGGCACCACCTAGTTACCGTTTTTAATTATGATACATTTCAGCCATATCTGTCCTAATACTCTTCATTTCTAAAAAATTATTGGTTCAAGAATGCAAAAGTTGTAGTATGAGTTCTTATATAATTGTAAATTGAAGAAATTTCTTAATTTTTATAATATAAATTTAGCGACTTAGAGTGTGGCTGACTGAAAATTAAGTGCTCAGCTATATTGCGTATGAGATATATCCACTTCTTAAATAGTTGAATCAAATGAGAATTTATAGACAAATGGTGAATCTCAGCCAAACACTAAAGGCAAAAGGCGAATCTAACTAAATTAACTATAGAGGAGGGATCAGAAAGATTTTAGAAAGATTCTAGATGATGGGAAACCCTGATTTAGGTTGGAAGACATACGTGTCACTACAAGATTTTGGATTATAGACGACGAAAATGTCGCCGACATATGTATTAATGTATCAGTAATAACGTCCGTTGTTCATGTGTCATCTAGGTCATAAAGGCTAACGGGATGGGCTTCTTCCGGTTCCAGTTTCTCTTACAAAGTACTACGGATATCAAATAGTTTAAGTGATTCAAATCAGTGAACTGTACTCGTCCAAGCCAGCTCGAGTAAGGTGAACCAGACCGGGCAGGTGAACGAACAAGGAAAGTACAGGATTAGGATTCAGATAGGCGAGTCAAGGCGTTTGTAATAACGTCCGTTGTTCATGTGTCATCTAGGTCATAAAGGCTAACGGGATCGATGTCTAATTTGTCTCCTCAGGATTAGATTGTAACGCATTTAACATTTTTTATTTTGAAGTTCTTTTTTTATTTATACGGTTTTTTTCTTGAGGACGAAGGGGATTAAGAGATAAATCGGAAATGGCTGCACAAAGGAAAACTTACTTGCACATTCAAGAGGTCCATGGATTTGATGACTTCATGGGCGAGATGTACAACTATATAAATTTAGAGAATTGATATTTTCATAAGAAAAATTGATATTTCCACAAGGCTTTCCTCACATGAATAGTAAAATTATAGGATGACTTTTGTCCGAAATATGATAAATGAGTTATAGGATTGCTTTTGTCTAAAATATGATAAATAAATTATATATAGGATGGTGTTATTTTTACGTAAACATATATCAAATTTACAAGGTACTCTTCACATGAATGATTTTGAGCTTAGATCTCATGTCAAAAACCTTTTTAAATTAGCATTATTTATTTTTTCAAGTTATTTGAACATGCGAGAGAATCACAATAAAGCATTCCTAGATCATGCTTCTATATACAGATAAAAGAAAATATATTTTGATCGTGTAATCTCTTGATTTTTGGTTGTACTTAAATTTTAAGTGAACTTGTTACTTGACTGATTGAATGCTTTTGGATATTTGGGTTTTAATTTTGACGGAGTTTCATTTGGAATGTAATTTGTTCTACATGAAAAATACTAGCCCTGTACTTATAAAGTAAACTCTAAGGTTCTAGAATTAACTCTGGTGGTGGTTTTTTGTGCAATTATCATCGTCATGGATAAATAGGTGAAATGAAATATGGGAAGACACAAAATCTCGAATGAGCATGTGAGATAGAATATGAGAAGAGATTAAATATCAGCAAAACATGTACTATAGGGAAATAGTGAATCTAACTCAATTAACTACGGAGTAGGGATCAGAAAGATTTTAGAAAGATTCTAGGTGATGGAAAACCGTGGTTACAACCCTAATTTAGGCTAGAAGACTTATACATTATAAGAAGTTGGATAGTAGGCAACGAACGTGTTGAACTCAATTATGCCTCTCTCAACTTTTTAGGATATTATTATCTTTTGATTGTGCTATATTTATCTAAACACGAGACTCTATTTATAAAGTACCAATAACTCTTATTTTTTTTAATTTAATTAGAACACTCTTATATAATAAATATAGGTACTACAAATAAGACTACTTTCAAAGTAAATTTGTACCACAAAAAAATTTATTTTTATAACAGAATTCGAGAATTACATAACAAGTCCGTCACCAATATGTGTCGCGGTCTGTCGAAAATTACGTTTTGATTTAGGGCCAACCCTTCACAATTGTGAGAAAATTAAATGAGACCAACGAAATTTTACTATAGACAACGGTGCTTTCTGTCGTGAATAACGTCATAAATCGGTGGACTCATAAATGACAACATATCCATCAAGAATGGGTCAAAATATATCTCACCATTCGACTTTAAAAAATTAATATTAATTCTATATTTTGAAATTGAGGTAATTTTTAATTATTATAAAAATGAGATAATATTATATGAGTTTTGTTATACGTAATGTACAATGATTCTTTATAAAATAGTGGGTCCTATAAGACAATTAAAATAATGGACCCACTATTTTAAAAAGAATCATTACATAAGTCATTACGTAATAGTAAAATTGATATTATATGGTCCATTATAATTTTTATAACTTTAACATTTTTTTTAAAGTTGCTATTTTATTTCAACCATTTTTCTTGAGGACGAAGGGGATTAAGAGGTAAGTCGGAAATGGATGCATAAGGGAAAACTGCTTACGCATTCACTGGCCAATGGATTTACTAAGCTTACTCTAATTGTATTTGATGATTTACAGCAATAAAATTCTCAACCTTTTTACTATTTATCAAACGAAAAATGACAAAATGTTTTTGTTAAATCAGTGAAAACCGTTTGATCTTAAATAGGGACAGAAGAATTAAGTACGCCATTATTATAACAAGAGCAGGATCAATTTGAAGCCCTTCATTAATTCCCTTCGCTTTAGTCATCAAAATCTGTTCTTATATGAGAAAGATGCTTAGAGGGTAAAAGCGAAATTTGAAAGGAAATTACTTTCATTGAAATAAATTTTCCTTTTCTTTTCTTGTGGGATAAATATAATTTTTGGCAACAAAAATTAAAGTAATATATAAAAAGAAATAGAATTTTCGATCATTCCTGTGAGCCGAGAGTTCCAATTTCTGATTAAAGACAAACAGAAGTTGAACCAGATGAATTCGTGATTTAATAAATTTAATTCACTTTTAATATAAAAATAGAGGAAGTTCTTTTCATAAATTTTTAGATCTCTCCTACATAAATATGTGACCCATTTATTACTGATCCAAGCTTGACACAATTGTGAATTAAATAACAATTTTACTAGCCGAAAATAACAACCCATAAAATATATCATTGCTTTCTTCAAGTACAGAGAAAATACTCATTTGGTCCTCAATCAGATGAGCAAAATACATTTTTTTACAGGTATTAAGAAAAATAAAATAGAGAAAAAAGAGTAAAAAAAAATTTCAAATTTATCTTTAGTAGCTCCACGAGATTTCATAAAGCGGTGAATATTTTTATTTTTTTTTATACAAATAGACCTTACTAAATAACATACTTGCTCTTCATTTTATGTATACCTTAGCTCATCATTTAAAAGACAATTTTTTTTTTGTATCTTTAGTCATCTCTTGAGGACAGAGGGAATAAGATTTTTGGGGGAATTGCTATTTGCATAAGTAAATATTAATATTTTTACAAGATCTTTTATATTAGTATAAGACTAACTTACTATTTACGTGAGAAAGATGATATTAAAATACCAAATTTATTTGCATATTAAATTGCATAAAAGTATGCATTTCATATTTTTCACTCATTTTGGTGACAGTGTCTACCTCCGACAATTAATTTGGTATTTCCGGTAAAAAGGAAAACAATTGTTGTTTTAATAAAGTTAGGGGTATTGATTAACGATTCCCAAACTTTGAAAAGCAAATTGAAAAAAAAATCATACTTAAGGGGACAAATTTGTCATTAACCCAATATATTATTAAGCGGATTCGGCGACAATATATCACACATCTAATTAATTAACCCTATCTAGTGAAAAAGATCCAAAGTCTTGGGCTGTCGCTTGTTCTCCTCATCACCGTCACCGGTAGGAACCATGTTGTTTCCCGTTGGATCTAGGGGGTCTATCATAATCGGAGCATCTTGATTGTTAGCAATTGGCCGAAGGACGAGTTGGGGTTGCGGTTCATGAACAATATGGAGAGGAAGTACCTTTCCACCATTGAGAATCGCGTCCACCGCTGATAGACACACCGACCATTTTCCGGTGAAAAACAGTCCGATCACACCGGTGACGGGGTTTACAGTTCGACCGGCCGCTTCAAAAAGGAATGACCGGAACACATCTAAAAAAAGATCAGATCATGAATATCAACTGTGTGAATTAATTAGGAGTAATTAATAAAGCAGATTATAGTAATTGTGTTACCGGATCGTTCGGTGGAGGGAATCGAGGCCAGGAAGGTGAGGACGAAGGTAATCCCGAAGAAATTCGAGACAAAGAGAAGAGCATTTGCTTGTGCATGTGGATTATCGATCCAACTGACGGAATCGCTAATTATGCAGCTGGATGAGTCACTGCATTCTCTCTTCAGGACTCGGCACCCGTTGCAGCTGCTCATTTTCTCTTTCTAAAACTATATTATTTTCTATCTATATATATATGTGTGTGTGTATGAAGTGTTTCTCTCTCTAGAGTGTGATGAAGAAGAGATGGGGAGTGAAGAAGGGGGAAGAGGGGGTTATAAGGGCGGAGTGGGAGGAGAGAGAGAATTGTTTGTGAATAGATGGAGCACCCAGGGTGAGCCAGAGAGGAGAGAGAAAATTGAAATGGCAACGCAATGCTTCATAAATTTCAACAACAATTCTCTGCCATTGATCTGTTTCGCTACCGTTGATCTGTTTATATATATATATCGATTGTGACATTTGTACTCTACTACTCTCAATTGTACTTCTGATCTGTCGCGCGCACAGGTGCTTATGATGATAGACTTTATGATCCTACATTAACTATTTGTCTATATCAGTATAAGTATAGTATTTCCCACCCTTATTTATCATATGTTCGAACCCCATAATGTTGATCTTTGTCAATCGCTATTTGGGGAACTAGGTTCTTACCTTCATTATTAAAAGAATTTTTCCAAATAATTTTTCTGGCTAGGTTTCACTAGAAATTATCCATTTTTTTAGAATAAAAAGAGGTCAAATTTACAAGGTACTCCTTACACGAATGTGGATGAGGTTAGAACTATGTCTCTCTCACATAACCTTTTAAAATTAGCATTATTTATTTGTGAAAAAAATAATTCTCAAATTAAATGAAAAAAAATATTCTCCATAAATTTCACCAAATCGTCTTACTTAGTAATTAAAATGAAATTCAATAGTAGTACAATTAGGAGTATTATATTTATTATTAAATTTTGGGCATATTTAACGATTATTTGAAAGTATAATAGTTTTGGTGATTTATTTATTTATTTATATGTTTTTTTAAGTTGTTTATTTATTTATTTATTTATTTATATAATTGTAAATTGAAGGAATTTCTTAATTTTTATAATATAAATTTAGCGACCTAGAGTGTGGTGGACTGTGAATAATTAAGTGCTCGACTATATTGTGTCTGAGATATATCCACTTCTTATAATAGTTGAATCAAATGAGAATTTATAGACAAATGGTGAATCTCAGCCAAACACTAAAGGCAAAAGGCGAATCTAACTAAATTAACTATGGAGCAGGGATCAGAAAGATTTTAGAAAGATTCTAGGTGATGGGAAACCCTGATTACAACCCTAATTTAGGTTGGAAGACATACACGTCACTACAAGATTTTGGATTATAGACGACGAAAATGTCGCCGACATATGTATTAATGTATCAGTAATAACGTCCGTCGTTCATGTGTCATTTAGGTCATAAAGGCTAACGATGTCTAATTCGTCTCCTTAGGGTTAGATTGTAACGCATTTAATATATATATATTTTTTTTTTGAAGCTCATGTTTTATTTATACGATTTTTTTCTCGAGGATGAAGGGGATTAAGAGGTAACTCGAAAATGGATGCACAAAGGAAAACTGCTTGCACATTCAAGCGGTCAATGGATTTGATGACTTCGTGTGTGAGATCTACAGCTATATAAATTTAGAGAATTGATATTTTCACAAGAAAAATTGATATTTTCACAAGGCTCTCCTCACATGAATAGTAAGTGGAGCTCACCTCATGTGAGTGAGATCTTGTGAAAATATCAATTTTCTTTGTAAAAATATCAATTCCTTAAATTTATTCAATTTGAGCTAAGCAAGCTAGAGTTTCAATCAATGCATGTTATTAGTTGGCTCTTGACAATATATATTGAAGAGTGTGTGTTCGTAAGTTAAAAGAGACTTAATGAACTATTCTCAGAAAGACTCTTGGTGGATCAAATAAGATATATTGAGAGATAAACTCGTCAGATAGAGGAGACTTGATGGTCTTGACAAAGGCACTTGATGGATCAAATAATAGATATTGAAGAGGGTGACTCATCAACTAGAATGAATGATAGACTATGCTCAAAAGAGTATATGGTTAAAAAGTTTAAAATGATGGACTATGCTCAAAATAGTATATGGGTAAAAAGTTTAAGAGGTAGTTTGATGTCGATGTGGATAGAGAGATCACTTGTAAATTAAGGGAGAAATAGTTAAGGTATCGCATGATAGTAAAGTCTTATATCGAAACAAAAAGAGAAATATTGAGAACATATAAGTTCTAATGAACCATAGATCTAATATGTTTGTCTTTTGAGTCACGATGTGATTTCAAATGAGTATATATTAGCCGAATATTCTCAACAAAATAAATATAAATTTACCACTAGTTTGATAAATTTTACTACCTTGCAACATATGAGTCTTGCTATATATTGCGATAAATTTATACCGAATTACAATTACAAAACTTATCAATACATACCAAATATAAACATTTACATATATATCATTCTTTCAAACATATTAAATACCTAGTATCATTTCTTTTAGTTACCTACAAAGTAAGCCGAATTCTCTCAATATGCCAAACTACCATTAAAGAGTCTTAATGCTTAAACATTAAATATCATTCTTACCAGAAAAGTATTACATATGGATGATACCAATGCCATGCATATTTAAGTTCATAGTTATTTTATGTGGACACTGTGATATCTCAAATATCAGCAATATTTTTTTAAAGGGAAATATTAAATAATTAAATAAGGTTGGAGATCTAGAACTTAAATTGGAGAAAAGAAATGTGTAAAAGTGGATTAAATTATTATTTTTAATTAAGTGAGTGAGTAACTTAATGTATTAAGAAATGATATTAATTTATTATTTCATATATGACCCCATTTATTAATTAACAAGGGTGTATTTGATTTTGAGGGGAATATTAAATCATGTCAAGGATATGGGAGAGTATGAGAGACTGCGATCCGGTAGCCCTATATGAGTCCAAGAGGGGGAAATTAAGTTGCTATTTTGGTTACTTGAGTTTCCCAACTTTGTTAGTTAAAAGTGTAGTTTATATGTAACTACTTCATTGCTGCTAAGTTACATTTTTAAACCAAAGCAAGTGGGCAAGCAAATCTAACAAGTCATCAGCTGGGGTGTGATCAGTTGGGACTGTTTTAAAGGCCTTTTTCTAGCAAGTGGTGGTGTACTACTCGTGACTAAAATATGTAAACAGGGATATTTACATTTCCTAGTACATTTTAAAAAAAAATTATAATAAAAGTGCATCTAGAAAATATTTACAGAATTAATACATTTTTAATATTTTATTTACAACAAAAGTGCATCTAAATTATTTCATATAAATGTTTCTCTTTCTTCATTGGTCTTTGAATCGCCACGTGGCACCGTGTCCCACTTTTGACTGCTACCAAGTTTCAGTTTTTTCTTTTCAACTCACCTTACACTTCATACACCAGAGTTTGTATTTTTAGAGAGAGAAACATCTAGAGAGAGAAAGTGACAAGAAGACTTTTTAAACAAACCTATCCTCTTCAAAATTCAACCATCAAATCCCTCTATTTTTATACATTTCTCCTATTTTTCTGTTCTTTTTTGTGTATGTAAAGGGATGGGATGAACACGAAGCAGAAGCGATTGCAAAGGCCAAGGATGGAACGAAAATGCTGCACTGCAACTCATCAGGGCTCTATTTCTAAGTTTTCAGACGACGCTGCTTCGTTTGGTTACTGTTATATTTTGATTTTGTTACTGTTATATTCTGATTTGGTTACTAAGTACTGTTATATTCTGATTTGATTACTAGGGCTCTGTTTCTAAGTTTCCAGATGTCGCTGCTTCGTTTGGTTCGTTGTGGTCGTCGTCGCTGTTTCGTTTGGTTATTGTTATATTATGATTTGGTTACTAGGAACTTTTTGACAATATGGAGGCTGACTAAATTGGTTTTGGAAGCCTGCTGATTGTGTTTTGGTTACTATTATATAGTTGGATACTGTTGATTGGTCTTTGATTTTATTACCTGTAGTTTGACATTGTTTGTTTGTTCATATTAGGTTTTTTGGATTTTTTTCCTTTAGAGGTAACCAAATGCGTATTAGTGAGTAACATAACTTCATCATTTTGGTTACTTATAAATAATTTTTTAAAAATAAAATAATTTTAATATGGTGCAGTTGGTAGCCAAACCTTCATATACAAGTAACCATTTTAATTTTTATGAGTAACCAAATAGTCATAAAAAGATTTCAGAACAGTTACCAAGTGTTTCATTTGGACTCAATTTTCTCTCTCTTATTTTGTCCGTTCGAAAGCTTGTAGGCTTTTCGTTGTAATGTAATGACAGCAAATACTGCCTTTAACTATTCCCTTTTACTTCCATGTTTGGCAATAGTCATCCTCGAAACCTTCTACCAATCTTCATCATACAGTGTCGTCGCCCACAATATCGGAACGATCTCCTCAGGTGGTGAAATTGAGAGTAATAAATTAATTATTTACCTAATTTGATTTAGGTAAAAATAAACATTAATCGTCGTTGTTCTTTGTCGGAATAATTTATCTCCTTCCAATTGATCTCTACAAGGTCTGTTCACTTTCTCTCTCCTCTCTTTTTTTAAATTAAGCTTTGGATCTGATTTGTCCGTTACCTTTTGGTCAAACCTTCTATTTTTTAGCTTCCCAATCAACATTTCAATAGACGGTGAAAGCAGAGAGGAACTGAGAGGGGGAGGAGAGAAAAACAGAGAGAGAAAAGTAGAGTTTATTGATTTTAAAGTTTCCTTATTTATTTGAAACTTAATGATCTGATATATTTATTGTGTTGTACTCTTTTTAAAATTATTTTATGAATGTACTAATTTTGTAATTAATTTTTAAATGTTGTATAGTTATGTAAAGACCCCTATATGTTATGTGTCAAACCCCAAGTTTAGTGAACCAAGTTAAATTTTAATTCAGTGTTTATTGAGAGCCCAATCATTTCGGGTGAGAGGTGTCATGGGGGCCATCTTGTCTGCCTCATAACCAAGCCAAGGTTGTGTGAAAGTGGAGCCCAAATGGCTTGAATGAACCAACCTACTTGGCAGCTCCATGGTGCTAAACCAGGGGTGGTTAATATTGGTTATGGGGGTTAGTGTGGGTGATAATTTAATTAAAGCCCAAAGGTTATTTCCTAAGCCAAACTTAATTTCATTTTTATTTGTGAAGGCCAACTTGATATTGAATGAAGCCCAACTAAAAACATTTGGTATGTAAAGAAGGAGCCCAGAGTTAATACGTTTGTTATGTAAAGAAACCCAAGTGAAATAATATGAACTTAAGCCCAAATTTTCTTTTACGGGAAATTTGTTGGATGTTAATAACAAGCCCCATTTAATTATTGGACTAAGCCTTGTTATATTTGTGTGTAATTTTTCACCAGCCAACAGGATTAACACGTTGGGGGCCACAGTTATGAATTACTTGTGTTGATTAGGTAAGTAACTATGTAGTTATATATGCATATATTGGAATACTTACTTAGGTGATTGTGTACTAACAATAGAAGGAGGGAATTTAGAATTTGGAAGAGAGTGGTGTTGGGTATTTTTTATATGAATATATGTGTGTAAGTATACACGGACAATAAGTAATATACTAATAAGTAGAGTGTCGAACTCACAGATAATTAAATAACAATAATTACCAAACACTAATTTTATATTAACTTAATTTTATTTAAACAATTGTAATTTAATTAATAAAATAAAACTAATTAAAATTACTAACTAAATTAAACTAATGAAAATAATTAAAATAAATTAAAATTAGTTAAGATCACAATTTTTTCCAATACTTCATTTAAATCTCTTCACTCTCTTTTTAATTAATTAATTATATTAAATTGTTAACCGATAATTCTTTATAGTATTTATACGCATCTTCCAATGACATATAAACAAATCTTTCTAAATCTGACCCTAAGGCAACAAAACTAGAGATGAACACTCTAATTAATTAAATCACTATATTTCTATGTGAAATATGTTAATTAGAATATTAAGCTCATATTCTTTTTATGACTACAAAAGATACATAGGTATATTTCTATCCTATATACTAATCATATAAACCCTATCAGGTTTTATGAACAAATGCTATCATATTCAAATCTAAATCTATACTCCATCTTCCAATTTTTTATATACTAATCCCAATTAATTATTGCAGTTAATTAATTACATGAATGTTCAAAATATGATAAACAATTCGTATATAATCATCACTAATCAAAAATAAATTAAATTAAACTACACATGGGGTTCAATTGTAATCTCAATATAAAATTAGTTCATAACTAAATAATAAATTATCCACAAATAATTCAATATCTCAAAATTACAAAAATAAAAGTAAAAGAAAAGAATCAAATCTGTGTTTTGATATCCGTCTGTCACTCGGATCACAGTCTTTAATCCTCAAGCCATGCCTTCAATTATCGAATTCTTCGCGTTGAATATTTGCTCTTAACTATGTGAATACTATTCTAATATATCATAATCTGCTGAAAATAAATCCCTCATAGTATATTTATATAAGTACAATAATAATTCTAAACTAATGTGAAAAAGAAATCCAATTTGGAATCAAATTAAAGCAATAAATTGTGAATAATCCGTTATGGCTAATTAACGCACTTGCCAAATAAGGCCCTGTCGCCTTTGACCGAGTCAATTTGGCCGTTCCGCGCATTGCACGCCTGCGGTTCCTTCAATCCTCCATAAAACGGCGTCGCTGTGCTCATGAATTAATATTCCTTTTGCGCATTCTGCGTCTGTTGTCATGCCTAAACATGCCAAACGGTGTCGTAACGCCCAGCTGCTGATCATCCAATGCATTAGCGGGCAATGCACGCGTCCAGCTACTTGTTGACCAAATCACAAAAATGCCACTAGATTTGCTGCAATTACCACCATGTCATGAGACTTTTATTTTTCTACTAAACAAAATATAACATGATTAAAAATAAATAAAAATACTATAAAATTACTAAAAATAATAATAATGCATAATAATAAATAAAACACTTAAATTCTTAAAAATATTTAAAAATTCACAAATAATTAAGCCTTAAAATATTAAATAAACATACATAAAATCTAATTATCAAGTAGTTGAAAATTTCAGTAGGCCATTTTCAAGTTAATAGAATAGTTCCAAGCCCAATGGAGGAATGAGAATAGCTCAATTTTTTATTTGAATCAACCCAAGATTCACCAAATTGCTAGTAAAACTTGTGGGACCACGAGTGTATCACACACACACACACACACACACACACACACACACACACACACACACACACATATATATATATATATATATATATATATTATATTTAAAAAATTGATATTTTTACAGGATTTTTTGATATTTTCATATAAAAATTATTGTTCTAAGTCTATAACGACAATTTTGACCGTCATTATAAGTTTATAACAATAGTTTATATGTGAAAATATTAAAAACGCTAGTGAAAATATCAATTCCCTATGTTAATTGTCAAACCAAGTGGGCAAGTGGGAGGCACTGTGATTGTTGACAGGAATCAAGGAGCAGCTGAGAGTGATGGCCTAGAATGGTGTAGCTCGACAAGTTTAAGAGCATCTCCAGCAATGGTTTAGTCTAGGATTTATTTTTTCGCTCCAGCAGATGGACTAAATATAGTCCATGACTATATTTGATATCCTCAAAAGACTATATCTATGAATGAGATAGTCCATGGACTATAAATTTACTAATATTTAAAGAGAAAAGTAGAAAGATGATAAGAGTTTTGTTGAATTTATTAATTATTTTAATCTTTTTATATTATAGTCCATGGGATAGTCCATCTGCTGGAATGATGGAAGACTAAAGGACATTTATTGGTGTCATATGGACTAAATATAGTCCATATGATAGTCCATCTATTGGAGATGGACTAAGAGACGGATTGTGAGGTGACCTTTTAGGTCTAGCTAGAGCTTAGGTTAGAATCTAGGGGCTATGTAGAGGTCAAGCTATAATAGCTTAGGCTATATATATGTGCAAAATTGAAAACCAAGTAAGTTTAACAAACAAAAGCTTAGAGAGAGAGAGAGAGAGAGAGAGAGAGAGAGAGAGAGAGTTTCGGCCGGTAAGGAAGAAAAGAGAAAGAAGCAGTAGCAACCTAGAACAAGTTAGTATAAATTACTTCTGCACTTGAGTTCTTAATTAACTTACATTTATATTAATGTATGTTATTATTAGATTGTAATATTGGTTGTGGGAGTTATTGCTGTGATTTGAGGATTATGAAGGATCCGGTGAGATGAGGATGATGTCTAGACTGGAGAATATGTGGGTTATGTGTTTATATGAATTAATAACATGTAAGTTGTTAAGTATTTAGCGTATGCATATGGGTGTTTGACAAAATGTCTAAAGGAGCAGATTTTCACTAAATCTTATTTTCAAATGTGGGTTGTGTGAACTAAGCTCATGAATCTATGTATATGGATAGGAAATAGCACAAGAGGTTGATAAATGTCAAACTAACATGTGTTACAAAATATCTATAGTTTAGAAAAGATTAATGTGCTCTATTATGTTTTAGAGACATTCCCTTTTTGGATGGACTGTTTGGAAGCTATAATGAAAACATTTTTGATATTGCTTTAGTGATATAGGTCTAAACAAGCATGAGATTTGATGTAAAACCTGAAATGAAACGTCTTGCCATGTTGCTCATTTCAAGTAAAATGTTTTGCTTGAAAAACTTAAAATGTGAAGTTATTGTTGATTTGTGTATGTTTTGAAAAGAAATTGAAATCATAAATTTTGAAAGGATTTAAAAAGCAAACGGATAAGGGCTATATTAATAATTAATTTATGTTATGTTATGTATTATTATTTCAATGTTTTTTGTGGGAGGCTTTTCATGTTAGGGGTCATGGTGGATCCGTTGATATAAGGATGGGAAATGGGGGGTGTTTGTGTGTTATTAACATGAACAATTTTAATGAGTGCATACTAGGTGTTTGATAAAATTCCTAAGAGAAATGCTTTTCTAGATCACTTTGATTTCCAAAGTGTCTTAACTAATGGTGAATCCATGAGTTATAGGTAAATGAAGCTATACGAGTTTTACATCATGAAAAGCTTAAGTAAAATGCATTTGGAGGTTTGGTGTTTTTAAAAACCCTTAAGGAAAAATATTTTCTCAAACTCATAACCCAATCATATATAGCAAAGCTTTAGGATCCATGAGTTGTAAGGCATAAACTTGAATGTGGTATAAGACCTAGTGTTTGATGTGTTGTTAAGTATAAGGCTTAACTTGTATGATATGTTTTCTAAAAGTCTAAAGATGTGCGGTGTTGGTGAGTTATAGAACTAACCAAAGGAAGTAACATGAATCATAGTTATGATGATTGTTACAAGAAAGATAAGTTATTTAGAAAGCTAAAAATGGTAAACCATGATTTTGGTTGTTAATATTGAAATAAGATATTAGAGCTTTTAGTTGGTAAAATATGAAAACCTAACAAGCTAAGAATGGTATTCAAACTCAATCTGAGTGTGAATGGATAAGTTCACAAGTCTAATAACCTATATGGGTGAGTTAAAGAGGATGGGAGTTGGAAAATTTTGAAGGCTTGATTTTCTAGTAAGATGGTGCGGGGCGCTGAGTTCGTTTTTGGATTCTGCAGAACTGGCGCGGGGCACGCCAGTTCCTTGGCATAGGGCGAGCCACATGATAAGTGGGTTTTATATCTATATATTGATTATCTTTTAGCTTAATATTTTGTGAGTTCTTAAGTAGTTTATATTAGGTTTAAGGGTTTTATGTTAGTTTAATGTGTGTTTGACTTTGTTTTGTAGGAATTGAAATAAATGTTTTGTTTTGTTCACAACCAATATTACTATTCTGTCATCAGATTATTTTTCCTACAAAATAAGAATATAAATTAATTAAAAATAAATAAAAATAATAAAAACACATAAAATTAAATAAATTATCTAAAACACTAAAAATACTTAAAAACTCACAATTAATTAAGTCTAAAAATACCTAATAAATAGAAATAAAATCTACTTATCAGGTACGATAGTTTGACCCCCTAAAGTACACATCTTAGAGCAATGTGGTCTTATGACATATCGAGCATTATCAGTCTTTGTGATTAGTAATGTTCTTAACAAGTCATTGGTCTTGTGACTATTCAACATGTAATATAATGATTTTAAATAAAAGAAAATGTTGTTTATATTATTCAAACTTCTTCACAATTATTATACAATTGTTGAAGGCCATTCGAAAATGAGTATGTTATTCATGAGATATTATGTTCTTAAACTGTATTATGCTTGCGGACTTAGTCTCGTTACAAGTTCATGTAGTGTTTTATATATCCCTGTGATGATACTCTTGTTGGAAGAACAAGATTTAAGATAAGTTATAAGCTGGTTTAATAAGACTGGAAAAATTTAAGGTTGAATTAGCCGTTATTACCTTATTTCATCAATGAACTAAGTATATTGTTTTCTGCTTTGAACCTGTTTAATATTAATACATTTGAATTTGAAGCTGATCACCTTGAGCTGCATGAACTGACCGGAAGCCTATGGAATCAGTGATCCAATATTGAGAACAAAAGGAATTTCAATGGCCTTATGTGCTTGTGGTGTTGCACATTCATATCAATTGCATGCACTTTATTTCTTTTTTCCTTAAAATCCATTTTAGAGACATCTTATCTCAGTTTGATACATTACTTGGATCAAGTGGAAATAAGGGAATTCTTATTCAATTAATAAATGTTTGAAACTTGATGATTTTTACCAACTTATTTAATTATATATCTGACTAGGACAAAAATACTTGAAAATCAGTAGTTAAGGAGTTACCTTCCCGGATACCACTTTGATATATTTGATGCATGACTTAACATGATTCACTGCTAAAATTGTGTGTGGATGGTGTAGGTGATGGTTGTGACAACTCATGAAGGAGTTCTGCAGGAATTTCATGGAGCGAAATTGATTGGATCACACGGGTAGTAATCAATTTGTGAGAGTTTTTTGTTTTTATGAACTTTTGATTTGAACTCCATATTGCTTCAGATTATTAAAGATAAACTTGCATAAGGTCTTTGAGACTCAACTCTTTACAATTCCTGTATGTTAATCTAACTGCCCTGCATCAACTTTATTGATTGGAGTGTATCACTAATAAACTGTGGTAGCTGCAAAGTGATTAACTCTTCAGTAGAAATCTTAATCTTACTTACCTTTAGAATTTACTAATTTTCCTATAAACCTTTTAAGGTGTAAGGCTTGTTCATGCTCCATCCAAAGAGTGGGATTATTAAAGCTTATTGATTATGGAGCCTTGTAGCGGTCAATATCCAGATATTACTCGCTAATGGTTCTTAATTATGTTTTGCAGCTTCCCCTTTCCATGGTACCAAAAGGTGCCACTTTCCCTAGCGCTCAGCCCTAGGATAATATCCAATGTTTCCCAATTTAAGCCTGATATAATACACGCATCATCCCCTGGTATTATGGTAAATTTCTATCACACTCTGTTTTTTGCTTGATTGAGCAATGCAAGTGTTTTTTTGTTTTGTCGCATCATTGAGAGTTTCTGGCTTTATTGTACATATTCGGTGCTCTCATTATTGCAAAACTATTGCGTGTTCCTATAGTAATGTCCTATCATACACATGTCCCAGTATAAGTATAGCTGTATCTTGATTGCAGACCATTTACTAGCTTCTCAAACTTAGCATGATTAAAAATCAACACATTTGTATAAATCACATGTTCCATAAGACTGGCATTGCAATATATGTTACTATGCTGTCATCGGGATGTCATACCTAAGATATGTAGAAGTAGTATTTTGAGCTGAGCCTAATTCCTGTTTTCATCTTCAGCTACATACTTGGATACACCTTCAGTTGGCAAACCAATGTGGTGTGCATAAATATGTGAGCTTTCCTTTCTTGTTCAAATCCAACATGGCTCGAAATGTGTATCCCATGCTCTAACACATAAGGGTTATTCTTATTTCATCAGAGTTTCTACACAGCAACTGATCTTACATTGGTGCCATCAGCTGTCATTGCAAAGGATCTTCAGGCAGCTAGGGTGACAGCAGGTGAAATATCTTGTTCCTTTTTTTATGAGCTAGTTACTCTAGACAACTGACAATTGACTAGATACCAACATTCAACTTTCATACTTCTGCCTAATATTCATTTTTCTTCATGTTACAATTCTCACAGACATTAAGCTTATTCAACACTGTACTTCCACCAATCCTGTCATGAAAATGTTGTTTAAAGACCTCACGTCCGTGCTATACAGCAACATCACAAATGAATTGCTATTATTCCTTTGCTTATTTTCAGCTAACAAAATACAACTCTGGAATAAGGGTGTTGATTCTGAAAGCTTCAATCCCTGGTATCGTTCTCATGAAATGCAACTAAGATTAAGGTAAGATCTCCTGCTGCTTCAGTTTCATCACCATATTTTTTACTCTTCTTTAAATTTTTAAGTCTTTCTTCCCAAATCAGCAATGGTGAATCTGAGAGACCGCTGATTGTTCATGTTGGGCAGCTAGGAGTTGAGAAGAGTTTGGATTTTCTCACAAGGTATTACTCTTATAATGGAGAAGTTACCTGTGTGCATATCTTGGAAAATATTGCTACTATTCCTTGTGTTGGTTTTCTCTCTTCATGTGATAACTTTTGTTTAAAAGTCCACTTCTTTCTTTTCTGGCTGGTAGAAAAAATTGTCTTGGAGTGAACGAGGGGATGATTTGAATAATCTCCTTGTTACTAGAGTCGTCTTATAGCTATCTTATCAAATCTATTATTATTAATATTACAATTATCTTTTAATCTACCGTTGGGGAAATGTGTTAGTATACTAAATGTTCTATTTGTTGAGCATATGATTTATTTATTGAGTAATCTAAACAATTAGGCTAGTGGTGCTTGAGTAGTTTCATGTTCTAATGTTCAAATTTGAGGTTTTGAGTTCAATTCATGGGAGAAATCCAAAAATCTTAGAGTTCAGGGGCCTCCTATGTATTTAACCCTTCAGAAAATCCTTCAGAAAATTAAAGTTAAATGTGATTTTTATGCATGTCTACATATACAACAGTAGAAACAATGTCTGTGAAATTGAAAACTTCAGTGAGCCCATGTTCTAACTTTTAATCATTCATTTTTAGCACAATGCAAGGGATATGTGCTAATGCTAATTGTGATATCAATACTTTTCAGTCTCCTTGATATGGGCGATAATCAATATAGCTGTGAATCACTTGGGATTTGCTTTGAATTGCAACCTTTGACATTTAAAATGTATGAACTACAGGATCATGGACAGACTTCCAGAAGCCTGAATTGCTTTTATTGGAGACGGCCCATACAGGTATGATGCATTTGATGCTTATTAGATTAATTTCTAAAATCATTTTCAGTTACATATTTCTAACTCTTTGAGAATAAAAATCAAGAAGGAAAAAAAATGCAACAAAAATGATTGTACCAAAATCCATCTCCCAGCATGTTGTGGAGATTTAGTGGGAAAATTTTGTGTAGACAAAGTAATAACTAGATTGCTGATGGTGGTAGATGATTGAGCGGTAAAAAAACCCGAAATTATGATCTACTGAGATAGTGGATAGTGAAAGACAGCGGTAGATCAATCTTTACGAAAGAGAACTATCATCTCTATATCCAGATCTACTTTAGTTTCGTGCCTTTTGGCTGATCTTCGTCAATGCATTAAGTTTTAAACTTCCAATAAGACATTGGATAACTAAATTACTTCCATTTATATCTAGTAAATGTTATAATGGATCAGGCATAGGGTGAGTTATCTATAGTTCAATCGGTCATAGTCTTTCTTTCTAATTTAAGTGGGTTAAGGGCCTGCTCTTTCATTTATAGGTGCCGATATTACATGTCATGATTTTCGAGTAAAAGAATGTGATTTCTTGGAGGAGATGAGGGGGGAAAGAAAAAAAAAAGGGATATATGATTATATGTACTAGATCGTATATACAGACACGAGGAACACCATATTTTAGCTCTTTGTGCTTTAACATAGTACTGTTACAGTGACCACCAAACTAGAAATCTTGAACACCATATATGTTGAGAAACACGTCTATGGAATCATGAACACCTGACTTTATCAGATAATAGTTGTCTGCAAATCTATTCATCAAGCGTGGTTTCTGTTTCTGTCAGGGGCAAGCTGGAAGAAATGTTCTCTGGCATGCCTGCTGTATTCACAGGGATGCTACAAGGAGAGGAGCTCTCTCAGGCATATGCTAGCGGAGACGTCTTCATAATGCCTTCAGAGTCCGAGACACTTGAGCTTGTCATTTTGGAAGCAATGTCATCTGGCCTCCCTGTTGTGGCTGCTGCTCATGCTGGAGGAATCCCAGATATCATTCCTGATGATCAGCAGGGAAAGACCGGCTATCTCTTCAATCCTGGAGATATTGACGGAAGTCAAGTACGGGTGATGTGCCTGTGTATATATATATCTTCAGGTCTCAATATTTAGTACATTTAAGCATATTATGGGATTCGCAGCTAGAAGGATGCCTGTCTGACTGTGTGTGTAATTGATTGCTTGAATTGATTTGTGGATTGTATGATATGGGCCACAAAATTTGGTCTATTATTAGTGTACTCTATGTTGATTGGTTTAGGCGTTTGGCTGTATTTATGCGTAATAAACATGTGAGTACTTCTACACTAACACTCAAAATGTACTCATAAGCTTTACCCTTATAAAAGACAAAAAAGTATGGTCTCATCTCATTTGTAAAATACAAATAAAATGAGATCATACTCTTTCGTATTTTTTACGGGTAAAACTAGCGGGTATTTTTTTTTAAGTAAGTTTAGAATTTTCCATATAACATTGATTTCAATATGACACATCCCCATGTCCAATCTTCAATAGCCAGGTCATTTCTCAAAGTTGCATGTCCTTGGAATCTATATATCAACTATAAATATAATTAAAAGTACAAATTTTATTTAGTTTTATAAATTTTTAGTTTAATTTTCCTATTTTCATAAGTACTATTCAAATTTAATTTCTATCAATTAAATATTATTCAATTTTAAAAATATTCCCATCTCTAATAGGAATAGAATAGAGGAAGATTTTATTTTTCTTTCTTATTCAAATTAGTATAAGCGCTACGGAAATTTTTACCAATTAAATTTTAAAATAATTTTTTTTATCACAATTTTATGTAAAATAATATATCTTAACAAATTTTATATAAGATAACTATATTATTATAATTTTATTAAGATATTAAAATATCAAAAAAAAATCTCTTAATATATCATGTAATTTAATTTATTAAAACTTGAAATTTTGTTAAATCACACAATAATTATATTAATAATATATGTGAATTTTTTTTAAATATAATAACTGTAAAATTGGTTGAGAAATTATTGTGGTTTCGTTACTAATTAACTATTACAACTAAATTAAAACTTATTAAAGTTTGAATTTCATAGTTATATTCAGATTAGAATTTTAAGTAATTTTATTAATATAAAAGCTAATGTAGAATTCCATTAGAAATTTCAATAAAATTAAAATAATTATTTATTCATAATTATAACTAAATAAATCTATAATGCATTCAAATGTTTAACTTAATAATTGATCAAAGAAACCATTAATATAAAATTCAATAATTTATTGTTTAAAATAAATATTTGATAATTTAATATCTATAACTATATTATCAAAATAATAATCAAATATTTATCTTACGTTTAATTGATTATGTTAATAGTTAATATAATAAATTATTATTCATAACGCGCTTGGTAAGGGGTTGATATCCTTGTATAAATAAATAAGACAAAATCGTCGTTCAATGTTAAATTTTAGGAGCAACTCTTCAATCATAATATCTATATATCTATAATAAATAATATAAAATCATTTCTCAACTCTAAAATTTAGGAACGATCTTTCAACTCAAAAAATTTAAAGAATACCCTAAAATCCTTCCTACAAATAAATGATAAAATTCTAAATTCTAAAAAAAAAAGATTACATCAAATTTATTATATATATATATATATATATATATATATATGAATAGATGAATTATTATTATTAAATTTTATTAGTTAAATAATATTTTCTTTATTTTAAATTTAGAGATACAATTTAACTTTTGAGGTTAAATGACAACATATTAAATTTCAAATTAATGTGAATTTATATAATTTTAGTTGATATAATTATTATAAGTGTATAGTATAATTTAATATGCCGTTGTTTAACCTAAAAGGTCAAATTGTATCTCTAATTTTATAAAAAAACGAGTATATTTTAGAAAGAAATATTTTTTTTTTATATAAGAATTATCATGCACAATATTAATCAATTATTACTATAGTTAATATATTAGTATAGTATAATATCAAAAATATTAAAAACACAATAATTTTTAAAAAAAACTCGTGTTTCGCATAGGATGATGAGCTAGTTTAATTTAGTTATTACAAAAGAAAACTTGATAATAACTAACAAATAGGAACAAACACTAAATGGTTTCCATATTACAGTCCAAGAAGCTAATCGAAAAAGAAAATACGGCAATATAATAACCCAACACCAGGAAAAAAGATTAGGATCTTGAAACGAGCATTCAACACAGACGCTCTGCTCCATTGTGTTTGTACATAAATTTTTTAATAAAGGTTAATTTGATTCTCTTTCATTTTTTTAATAAAATTTAGGAGGTTAATATTAAAATTTTATATTCAATTTAGTCAAACAGATAAAATATTAATTGTATTTTTTAATGTATGTGTGTAACCTTAAACGTTAATTAAAAAGAGACAAAGAGAGTATTATATTAGTATTTGGGTAGCACACACTCCAACTTTATGTTTTTTACCATTTTTTATTTCAATCTTAATATCTTGCTCATTTTATATCTAAATGAGTTCAAACCCGGTTCATTGATTAGTAAACTCATATATCTCTCATATTTAAGATCTTTGATCATTTTCAAAAATATTTATTAGCCAAATTATGGTAGGATTTGCATAAAGACATGTTTTACCAAAAATTTCATCATAAATTCATTTTAACTTTATTTTTGTTCATTCCACTTGGATTAGCTTCATAACTTATAGTTCTATCATTTTCAAGTTTTAGATCTCAAGATTTACATACATTACATAGATTGTTTTCTTAAATATCAAGCTCATCACTTAGTGTATAGTTACAAGTTTATCATGTATCCATTTTCTCACTTTAAAGCTTAAATCTAACACACATTTAACATATAACTCCTTCAAGATCCATACTTTTATCGCCGGAATCCACCATGGTTCTCCCACAACACAAAATCTCTCACAACCAAGTATGATCTATACATATATAGCTAGATGTACCATAAAACTTAAAGATTTAGGTTTAAAGAGTTTTATATCTTCTAATAGCCATTTTTTCTCCTTGCTAGAAATTTGTTGAGCTCAATGACTTCTCCTCCTCCTCGGCTTTTTCTAACCACTAAGAGTTTCTCTACACTTAGAGTTTTTCTCCTATTCTTTCCCATTTTCTCTCTTTTTTTTTCTTTCTTTTCTCTAGCGCTCTCAACACTTAGTAAAATAAATGAAGTAACCTTTCTATGCTTTGGTTGAGGGCGGTATTTATAGACAATAGTTAATATTGCTTGTTTACTACTAATTCTCCCAACACTTGGTTAATTAAGCTCAAGTTTAAATAAAGCCTCCATGTTTTAAGGAAAAGTAGGGCATTGGAGAGTAAAATAAGGCGCTTTCTCATTCTTCAAAATTTTACAAAGCTCAAGGAGCTCTTGGCTCCAACTTGGCTGGATTTTTAACCATAATCTTATTTTATTTTAGAGCATTCTAAAAATTGGGCATAAAAATTGGGTCAATTCCTTGGACTTTGATTTAGACTATGTGTTGGACTTCTATTAAACAACTCTGGGCTAATTCTTAAGCCATAGCCAATTCCCTACAAGTCTCATTAAAATAAAAGGTTGGGCCATTTTAAATTCTCACACCATGCACACATGTATTGGGCTAACCAATTTAACTCTTACTAGAATTGTACACATACACTTGGCCTTAACATAAAACAAATTTATAATTTACTCAATTATCATATTGGATTTATATTAATCATCTCCTCAAGAATTAATTCAATACTTGATTAATTCATCATCTTACATATATCTTTATTATTCATCATGTCGCGTAAGGCTTATTCTTCTAAGCTTAGGTAATTCATAACTTAAGCTTGTTACATAATCTCATAATTTTTAAATTCATCTTAGCCTCTTCCTTTAATTCATAATTAATTCATATTTATTGAATTAACTAACTTTATATCATTTCTATCACATAATCACACATACACACATAAGTGCATATAATAAAGTTTCAAATAATTCTTCATTCTTATTAATATAATATTCTTTATTAATTTCTTGGTCATTACAATATTTGTGTCATCTATTTCATACAATAACAAAATATCCTCAAATATATAATATAATTTCATTATCATACCAGCTATCTAAAATATCAATAAATTTAGAAATAAGTACGACACAAACATTAAAAACTTTCTTCAAAATAGAGAGTTGATGATGCTCGTATAATCTTTTAGATTTTCTTTCATTTCCTTGTCTTGCCCATTGCAAAGTCTTTTTTAGTTTGACAAATAGCTTTGGATCTCCCAATAAGATACCCATCACTTGAAGTTATATTGTGACTCTATGATTGTTTATCTGGCCCGTGACAAGGATCGAACAGAAAACCCGGAATGACCTAAGATTGATCACTTGTTAAGGCCCAATCTGGTTTATAGAACCACATGGCTTTAATTTTAGATTCAACGACTTCACTAAGAAGTTGGCTTGGCTCTCGTTGCTTCTTTAATACCAGAAAAGTCTCATTTAAAAATTTGCTACTATTAAGGATTTTTTTCCCGTGTATATCCTCAAAAATAATATATTACTAGTTTAGTAGTATATTAAATGATAGTAAAATTACGATAATGAGGATATATTGCCGTTTTATACTATTATCATAAAAAAGTGGACACTTTTTGTGAGACACAAATAATTTACAAATGATACTCTTTTTGTGGGGCGGAAGAAATAATAGGGATGGTGGCGTTAAATTTAAGGTTCATAAAACCAATCTATTTGAACTTTTGCGTATTCTATTAAAAAAAAAGGATGTACACTTCACACATTAGTTAATAAAAATAAGTGTTAAGAATTAATATACATGAATGAACTAAGTCACAAAACGGATTTTTTTTTGTGAAGATTGGATTGTATATCACTATATTGGGCCTTACATGTTGTAACCTGGATACCAACATCAATTAATCCACTTGGCATCAAAGCATTGTCGATGATATTGCTGAACCTAGCTAGCTCAAAGAATTTTGTACTAACTAGGGGCAGTTATGTGCTAGTGGGAGAATCCACTATGAAATATTGTTGTCGACTTTTTTTCAACTTGGAATCTTTTTCTTTTTTCTTTTCATTTCACATTCAAACACTTGCAATGGAGTTTTGGGTGGATTTATTAGTGTCTGCCGCAATCTCTACAACCCATTCGTGCAATTGGGGGATGAATTCGAAAAAGAGATAAGAAGAAAAATTGTGATTGAGGTTTGACAAGGAAAAAAAATCCTATTAATTTCCAACATCAAGTACTCAAAATGTAAAACATTTAAACATGAAACACGAAAAGTGAATTCCACTATTGACGCATGATTTTGTTTCTCCGATTAAGCCATCAAATAGCAAGCAACTTGTACTAGCAATAACTGTTAGTCACCCCCATATCAGGCGACGATCTGGACCATCCGGAGATACTTCGGTGTGATAATAAGTACAAGTTAAAAACCATAACAATGTGATAGGGTTAAATTATATGCTATTTTTATTCCCTAATACTTAATTTTTATATTTATTGTGTGATTAAATGTTTAATTATTTAACTTATTTTGGTTTTAATAGGTTTTATAGGATTTTAGTTAATTTATGTTAATTTAAGTAATTTTATAGTATATTTATATTTCTTTTTATTTATGTGTTTTTATTTTTAGTATTTTAGGTGTTTTATTAATTATTATGTGTTTTTATTATTTTTAGTATTTTTATATTATTTTTATTTATTTTTAATTAATTTATATTTATTTTTGTAGGAAAAATAAAGCTTTGGGGGTAATTTCGTAAATTCTGAAAAGATCTGATGGCATTTTGGTAATTAAGAAGCTCGATGGCAATTATTTTCGAAAAATTCGGCTCGTGCGCATTGTGCGGGGGAGTCAGCTGCAAGGATCAAAACGACGTCGTTTTGATTAGGGGAAAAGAAAAGTTGACACGCAATGTGCGGCCAAGTAGCAGATTAGCGGAAGCGATGGAACGACGCCGTTTTAACAAAGGATGGCTCCGCGCAATGCGCGGGAGGCTGACGTTGACCGGCATTGTAGCGAGTGGCATGTTTGGCAAACGCGTTAATTTCATAAACGAGATTATTTCGGATTTTTGCTACTTTTTGATTCAAAATTGGATTTTAATTCTAACTAGGGTTAGAATAATAATTATTTTTCTTTTTCTTTTTCTTTTATTTTTATTTGTATTTTAAATCCTATTAGGGTTTGAAAAGTGTACTTCCTATTAGGGTTAGGAGACTTTTGGAACCTATAAATAGAGGGCTTGAGACACAATGTAATAGACAACTCTCATTAGAATAAAAATTCCCTCTTTTATTATTTAGTATTCTTTACAATTATGAGTAGTTAATTTATTTTTCTTGGTTTAAGTGATTGAAGCCATTAAGATTTATACACTGTGAGATCTAATTTATTTTAATTGTTCAATTTATATTTTAATTATTGAATATTCTTCTATGCTTAATTTTATGATTAATTTGTTTAATTGCTAGGAGCGCTACTAGTTTATTATTCATATTAATCTACTACTATTTGCGAAGCAACTAAGTTTAATAATTGTTTTGCAGATCAAAAGATTATTTTATCTTAAGAAGAATATTTATCTAAATTAAATGCAAACACGTGGCTTGTGTTGTTTAGTTCAACGATCTCTCTAATTCTTAAAGCTGCTATTAAATTAAATCTTTAGCACGTGCCGAAGGTTGTTTAGTAGTAAGGGTATTTAGACCACATGGCTCTACTTATCTAAAATTAAGGAGAGAGGAGAAAAATTATTCCACCTGCGAGTAGTTATTTCTACGGTGAATCTTCAAAATATTAATTGATTTATTTTTGCATCAGTGATCAGTTGTAAATTCTTGATGGTGGATATTAACTTAAACCAAAGCTTTTTCTTCTCATTTATTTCATTATATTATTTGCCTAATTATTTTAGTTAATTATAATTTTTTTATTTCTTTAATTAAAAACCCCCCGATTCTGGTTTGCAAAAACATAAAATTAAATAATCATTCTTTGTGGGATCAACTCTTACTTGCACAACTACATTATTATTTTTTCAAAGTAAGATTTTATTTTTGGGTGCTTGCAACATCACACCACAATGGAGAGTTCCTTATTGTTGGAAAATAATAGGGTATTTGAGAAGAAAGAATTGCGTCACCTGGACCTCCACGCGGGTAGTCTTTTTTATATTTTTCATCAACCACCTAAGCCTTCGTAAATGATTAGGGTAGGGAATCCCTTGACATAATCCAATTATGATGTTGACCGGTCAATCTCTTTTTTTTCTCAAGATCCGGGATCATAATATAATTTAGAATCCTAAGTCAATACAGGCCTTGGCCTTCCTAATATATCCAAACCGTCCCAAAAATGGAACACTTGAATGGGCCAATCCCAATCCAGACCCATCATAGGGTGTAGAATATAACCTATCCAATGCTCCAAATAAAGAATAACTTTTAGGCCCAAGTCAACTACTAGGACTGATAAATCATATACCAACATTACCCCCCCCCCCCACACTCCTATTTATAAAAATTTATAATAGGAGAGTAATATTAAAAAGTCAATTAATTTTGACTGAACAAAATAAACTATTTTCTTCCTTATCACCAATTATTTTGGATATCAGGATTATCAAATACACTACACGTCACCCTATGAACTGTCAAACGCATCATTAATTACGTTTTCAAGTTCCACCGTGCCCATCAAATTAGCCATCATTGGCAACCGTGCTCATTATCACTACTCCTAAAATATACCTCTTCCCCTCTAACTTTTATTTTACCCTCTCAAAAAGTTACTCTTTTGCCTTCCTGCCCTACAAAACAACCCTCAGCAGCATCGTACTCTTTTTCAGTGAAATCACATTTTTCTAGCCCATCACCTTCCTCTCTTTGAAGAATTAATAAGCCCCATTAATGAAGACCCAGTAAGCCCTATCCTTATCGAGGCAGAAAAAGTAGAAAACATTGCCCGAAATCTCTATAATACAACCAAAACTTACAACAGTGCCAATACTATCTCCAAAATTACACTAGGACTTCCCGGAATCATAAAGGAATTTCAAATCCCCTACCAATATGGCCTTCAAGCTTCACTCCACACAGACATAATGTACCATAGAGCCTATATGAAATGCGTTGCCATCTACACATAAGCTCTGAAATATGGTCTACATTTTTCCCTTCATGATTTCATTAACACCTTCTTTACCCTTACTGGTGTCGAATTATCTCAACTCCTGTGCAACTCTTTCATCCACCTCATCTGCTTTATCACCTTCTGCCGCAAACTAAAAATGACACCATCCATCGACTTCTTTTTCTCCATTTTTAGCCTTACCAAATCCAAATAACTAGGTTTTTGATGCTTGAGCAAGATCTCCGGACAAAGAGGCTGGATGTAGACCCCAACAACCAACAAAGGATGGCACCGGAACTGATTCTATATCCACAGCACCAACATCAACCAACTGCCCTTATGGGGAGAACCACTGAAGTTAGCCCTCCTTCGGATACGAGTATTTATCTTCTACTCGGGAAAAAAAATTCCATGACTTCTGCAGCAAAATTTTGACTGAACCTTGGAGCCTAGATCTCTTTTCTAGTGAACAATAACTGTTCAACCATGGATGTAAGTCTCCGAACTTGTCTTTCTTTTGTTTAAATACTTCTTCCCTCAACTTCTGACCTCCATCCTCCATTTGTTTTTGGTGTATTGTATAGTAGTGCTGACAAAACCTAATATTGAGGCCCCTCTCCCTCCTCCATCAAGTCCTCCCTCTTCGTCCCATAATACAATATTGAAGAATCCCTCAATCTCAAAATTTTCAAAGCCTAAACCATTACCCCTAATGAACCCATCTTGGTACAACAGTACCCATTTGTTCTCATTTCCACTCCAACATCAACTCCTCATTGAATCTTCAGTCCAACCTTTCAAGAAGAAAAATAAAAAGAAAAGAGCCCAAAAGCATAAGTCGACTGTCCCTGCGACATATTTCTCCTTTCACATCCGACATACTACCTTCCAAAGGCCAAAGGTCCCTACCAACTATAGAAGTTACCTCCACTAGAACCGAACCCATCCAACCAACCACAATAATTTCTTAGCAAACAACTAATGCCTCCCAACCATCCCATAAAAGAGACATCTCCCAATTAACCGAAGCCGATAAACTTGACATCGACAAGAAGAAGCGCCGAAGATTGGTACAAGTCCACCTCAAACCTACATCCTAACCTATGCCAATTCCACCATAACTTATTTTTATAACCCAAATGAGAAGAAAGAATTGTGTCACCTGAACCTCCACTCTTATAGCCTTATTTACACTTGTCATCAACCGCCTTAAGCCCTCGTAACTGATTAGGATAGGGAATCCCTTGACATAATCCAATTATGAAGTTGACCGGTCAATCTTTTGTTTTCCCAAGATCCAGGATCACAATATAATTTAGAATCCTAAGTCAATACAGACCTTGAGCTTCCTAATTTACCCAAATCGTCCCAAAAAAGGAACACTTAAATGGGCCAATCCCGATCCGAGCCCATCATAATGTGTAGAATATAACTCATCCAATGCTCCAAATAAAGAATAACTTTCAAGCCCAAGTTAGCTACTATGACTGATAAATTACATACTAACATTGCCCTCACACTCCTATTTATAAAAATTTATAATATGAGAGTAATATCAAAATATCAATTAATTTTAACTGAACAATATAAACTGCTTTTCTTCCTTATCACTAATCATTTTGGATATCAGGATTACCAAATACACTGCACGTCACCCCCACGAACCGTCAAATTCATCATTAATTACGTTTTCAAGTTTCAGCGTGCCCATCAAATCAGTCGTCATTTTCAACCGTGCTCATTATCACTATTCATAAAATATACTCAAAAAGTTACTCTTTTGCCTTCCCTCCCTACAAAATAACCCTCGGCTGCATCGTACTCTTTTCTAGTGAAATCACATTTTTTCAACCCATTACCTTCATTCTTCAAGCAATGACTGAAAAATCAGCTTTCCCCTCTTTTCGAAGAATTAATAAGCTCAATTAATGAAGACCTAGTAAGCCCTATCCTTACCGAGGCTGAAAAAGTAAAAAATGCTACCCGAAATCTTTATAATACAACTAAAACTTACAACAGCGCAAATACTATCCCCAAAATTACACCGGAATCAGAAGGAATTTCAAATCCCCAACCAGTGCCAGTATGACCGTCAAGCTTCGCTCCATACAGACATAATGTACCATAGAGCCTATGTAACGCCCCCAAATCCGGGTTCCTTAAACCCTAGACTTGGTACGTCACGATACATCATCTTCACACATGTTCTATAACTAATGCGGAATATATAAACATAAATTGTTTATTCTACAACATTTCCCAAGGTTTCTAACCTTAACTTACATATATACCTTTAGATTCATAAAAAGGTTTACAAAATTACTTACATCATATAACAATTTAGTTATAATGAATAACACCATAATCTTGTCTTTTGCGTCTGTCTCCGTCTCTCCTCGGACATTCGTATTATTCTGAAATTTGTTATCATGATATAGCAAGAGTGAGCAACGACTTTGCTCAGCAAGTTTAAATACAATAACGATATATCATGATTGAAAGAAAGAACAAGCTTTCGGATTTTCAACAATATAATAATTGTGAAAGAGTACGAATCATAATTTCAATAATTGAATGGCTGAATCAAGTAATGTTGAGTGTCAATAATGACCATGAACAATTTTAACTGAACCTTATGGTAATGAAGGTGATCAGCCTTTCATACCTGATGAACACATGCAACAAGCACTATGTGCGAATCAACAATTTAAAGATGTGGAATAATTATACAGAATTAAACCATAGCATGCTTGAAACGTAATAACTTGAATTTGAGTTAGGGACTTGAACAATAAAATAATATATCCTGCTCGAATATAAATTGAGTAGGGTTTAGGAAACTTGCCTGTCTGCTCAGCTACAATTAATGTATAGCTTTAACTAACTGGATTTGAAAGACCTAACATTAACAAAGTTGGTCTAATAATTAGTACGGTGTATTTGTACAACTATACGCTCACTAAGAAACTTATCTAGCACACATAAGTACTAACACATAATTTACATCAGTCAAAATAATTTTATTAACCTTATAGACCCTCAATCAATTTAGGTTAATAATTTAATAAGTTAAAAATATTTTTCTTAGGTGTTGGACACTTATTAAACTATTAAACAATTTATTATAATTGTTTAAACAAAAGAGTTAAAAGACATTTTCTTTATTTCATTTAATTACTATTTAATATTAATTAAATAGTAAGTAATCAACTACTTTTAGTTATTATTTAATAGTAAATAATAACTTACTAGATTTATTTATTATTTAAAGTTAATCAAATAATAAATAATTAAATAATCAATCTTAGTTATCTTTAATTATTATTTAATAGTAATTAAATAATAATTAATTAATTTATCATCCTTGTTTATTATTTAATATTAATTAAATAATAATTAATTTAATCATAAATTCAGAAGATATTAAACTAACTAGATTAATATTTAAAACATTTAAATATTAATCCTAAATACTTATTATATTTTAAAAAAAATATAATATTAAACTAACTAGATTAATATTTACAACATTTAAATATTAATCCTAAACACTTATTATATTTTAAAAAATATAATATTAAACTAACTAGATTAATATTTACAACATTTAAATATTAATCCTAAACACTTATTATATTTGAAAAATATAATATTAAACTAACTAGATTAATATTTACAACATTTAAATATTAATCCTAAATACTTATTATATTTGAAAAATATAATATTAAACTAACTAGATTAATATTTACAATATTTAAATATTAATCCTAAATACTTATTATATTTGGAAAATATAATATTCAATACCTAAATATCATTTTTGTATTATTAATATTTTTGTTATAATTTTAAATTAATTTTTAAAAATTTAAATTAATTTAAATTATCCAGAATGGCAAAATCGTAAATAAACTGAAAAACCGGACCGATGGCAGTTTCGTAATTAAACAGAAAATCGAACGGAGGGGCAAAATTGTAATTTCGGCAGAAACTGGTTCCGCGCATTGCGCGCGTTATACTGAATGCAGGACCAAAACGGCGCCGTTTCGAAAACCGGAAAACGATCTCCGCGCATTGCGCGCGGGTTAATTCTTTATGCGCCAAACGGCGTCGTTTTGTACGGCTGTCCGGCAGATTCATTGGCTGGCGCGCATTGCGCGGCCAGTCCTTTTTCTTTTCTCTCTCACAGAACGTGAATAGTGTTTTTTATACACAACTTAATAAAATTTATACCTTCAAGTAAACTCTTAATCTCTCAATAAAAATCCAGAAAAAATACCAATAACTCAACAACAATTTATAACATGAAAATTTAATTTTTCATGATTTAATATTAAAAAAATTTATAAAAATTTTTACATCACATAAACTACCACAAATCATAACTTTTTGTGTATAACTCCATTTTGAGTGATTCAAACTTTGTTTTTCTCATGATTTAATGTTCTATAATATTATAACATTAAATCTAAATATTATAAAATTTATTTTTGGACATTATTTTGATACTTGATTTAACACCACCAAACACATGTTTTTAGCATATAAATTATACCAAAATACAAACCAAGCATATTAAACTCAAGCATGACATAAATATTACTATCACATATTATTAACTACATTAACATGTTTATACTCACATGTTGGTTTATTTAATTTAAAAAAAATAAACTACAATTAAAATAACCATTACCTCATTCTAATGGCTATCTTCATTTTTCTTCCAAAATGGGTTGTGAATGTCATGAACTAACTTATGCTTTCTTCTTCTTCCTTGAAGCTCCACCCAAAATCTCTCTCAAATATTTATCCTCTCAATATTTGAAAAGTGAAAGAAGAAAAATGACTAACAATTCTCTCTCTCTAATGACTTAAGTCTTCCATAATGTATAGATATATATCTTATATCTATGAAATTATACCAACACAAGTTAGCTATTGGATGCTTACACAAGGAAGTTCACCCATGCCTTAGTTGGTGAGGATTTTATGGGAAAAGACTCACCAAAAATTAAAAACAAGCAACCTAATTATAAAATAATAAAATAACAATCACACATTTCACTCTCTTTCTCTCCCACTTGCCGGCAACAAGCATTGTTGGTGTCCCATAATAAATGTCACTTTTCACTTTTTAAGAATTAATAGTTTTATTAAGTATTTTTCAAGTGGGCCAATCATTGGGCTTTAATTTAAAATACCAATTGGGCTCTAATTAACTTGTTTGGGCTACTAAATTGTCAAGTCCATTTAATTTATCATTGGGCTATTTAATTATATCCCAAATGATTAATTATTAATTTTGTTACACATTAATTATCCAATCCATAATTAAATAATAATTGAATTGATTAATTAATTAAATACTCTAACCCATTAATATTAAATTACTAAATGGACTAATAATATTATTAATAATATTTTATATTATTTACATAAATTAATTATCATATTAATTAATTTATAAAAATTTAACTCACTCATTATATTCAATTTAATTGAATATTTAATTAATGACAACTTGTCAATTATTTTGATATTAAAACTTTAGAGTGTGTTTGCTAATAATAATATATATAATCTATATATATTATTTATACACATCACCTTACCTCAAAAACAATTTCACAATAAATTATGAAATTTAAATAAATACAATATATAATTTAATATATATTATTTAGGCCATAAATTAAATTATTTAATATATTTACATTAAATAATTCATTTCTCATCAATTATGGAAATAATTCCATTTACCCGAAAATACATTGAAATAATAATATATTTACTAAATTTCTTATTTAAATAATTTATTTAATTATTTAATTAATATTACACAAATAATTGTATAATTAAATTTCTCACTCTCATAAATCATTTACAATGATTTATTTAATTATAGAATATATTCATTTAATATATTCAATTACAATTTAAAATTTCTCAATTAATTTAAACCATTTATATATATGTACATATATTAAATATTGTACAATATATATAATTACTAATCTCCTTTAATTAATTCAACTACTTTATATAATTATAATTATATAATTTACATAATTATTCCTCACAAATAATTTATCAACAATTTGCATAATTGTTGATTAATGAATAAATTAATTCCACAATAAACCTTTTAATTCAATTCGGATTAATTTAATATTAATCTATCTATTTATCACAATTTAATTAACCATTAAATTATGTTACTAAATGTGCACGCATATATATATTCATATAAATACATATTTAATTTACACGCAACCACGTCGCTTAATTACATAACTCCACTAATTAATTCTCTTAATTTAATTAGACTTGTTGTTAGTCAAGTTTATTGAATTATCACTTTACTTGCTAACTTATCATAAATTTTGATATCACCATATCTAAGTTAGTCCGTTAAATTTAATTTGGACCTCTATTTATCTATCACTACTAGGTTATCAAACTCTAACCTTTATTAAATATTAAATATTTTATTTCTAATTCATCTAAATATCCGGGATATTACATTCACCCCTTCTTCTAAAAATTTCGTCCCCGAAATTATCTCATACACATTTCTACCAATTTTCATCTCCGAGTATCACTCTTTACTCATCAAATTCTATGACCACCCTTTTCTAGGAAGTTCATACTTCTAAACTCATAATTCCAGAACAATGGAATATCTTGCGGAAGAATAAATTGAAAATCAATATCTTACAGAAGAATAAATTGAAAATCAAAATATTCATTTAAACTTTCATAATATGCTGAGGGGTCATCAAGACTGTGAACATGGAATTAACTGAATTCCGAATAAATATTATTTATCCCTGTAAATACTTATAAACAGAGTGTTTGTCAATCACAAAGACTGAAAACATTCCATAGGTGTACGCTAGGTGATCAGCCTATCGTACTTCTGCGTTGTGCACAACGACTTCTCACGGGGTCGAACTCTTTGGATTTACCAACCCATATCAGCATGCCACCACTGTTGGGCGCCCCCTCGCGGGTTCTTTATTCATGGCTCTGACATATCCCCCATTACGGGGTTGTTCACCTCAGACTTACTACAAAATTCCGCTCCAGCATAAGTTGGATTGGAAAATAAAACTTGAGTCATTTCTGACCAAAAGTGTCCAGTCAAAATAAATGACATAGACTCACATCATTGAACTGTTCGTATAATACGATTCAAAAAAAAAAATCATTTCAGATTAGTTAAAGTACTAAAATTCATTTATAGGACTTCATGATACCGCACCGTTGCAACAGTGCGTTGAGGATTCCGTCTTTTTCATCTCTGCACCATGGCTTTAATGGCGTGTGATGATTTTATAAATACATTTTGATATTTTCAAATCAATTTGTCTTGCCGAAACAATTAGCATAGACTCTTCTTTAAACGTTTCAAAATACTAAAAATCATTTTGACTTTGTCATATTACATCATACCATAGTGGGCTTAAAAATACATCCAACACTAGGTTACTCTGCATTGATGACTCCATCGGTTATCATCTCTGCACTAAATGCATTAATGATTTCAAAAATACATTTGTCTTTTCAAAAGCACAAAAGTGCGAATTTGGCACGATTTTTAAGAATTTCAAAGTCTAGCATAGCTAGAAGATTGGGAATATCCTAAAACCTCAAAACACCACAAATTTTTCCTCCACATTCTTTTCCAGCTTAATAACTATATCTATTATAGCCTTAACCTGACTGCTTAACTCTATCCATACTTACTGTTCATCAAACTTACCACGTATTTGGGCTCAGCAACTTACCACAATCATATGGTTTGAGGAACTTGTCCTAGTCAGGCCAAAGTTGCCCATTCGCTGAGGGGCTCCACCACATGACTATGAGTCACGAACTTACTATGCGTGTCAGTTCTCAGAACACGAACTTATCTTAACATCCTCTACCTATCCGTTATACACATGAGAAAAGAATCACCTTCTCAACATACATATAGTGAATAGCGCGACACCAGGTTTCAGTTGATTATCATTATAGGAAGCCAAGTGGTCGTCAAACCAAACACAATCTCCTGCCCATACAAGAAATTGGTCAACTCAGCCACTAATCAATATAGGAAGTTAAGCGGTCGTTAAACCAAGAACAAATCCCCTGCCCATACAAAGGACTGTTCAACTCAACCACTGTATCAATATAGAAAGCTAAGCGGTTCTAAAACCAAGCACTAATTCCCCGCCCATACAAGGAATTGTACAACTCAGCCACTAATATGAGTCCTCAATTAAAAACCTACAAACCTCTAACTTCTCTTAACTTGATATGAATTTTGTCAATTCATACCTTATCACACTCAACACTTCAAGAGTCCACTTGTTACTATTTCAGTATCTTCATTGTTATAGCACCATGCTATCAACACAACCTCTTTAATCATTTAACAGACCATTTGTCATTTCATGATTTTACTATGATCATCGTGATCTTATAACGCAATTGATTTCCCTGTACTATTTCTCCTTTATTCTAGGATCGTTTAATTCTATCACCTTATCATTCATCTCTGATCATTTTACTGTACGATCCTTCTCTTTTTAAATTCTTGAATCAAGTGTTCCCTGATTCTTATTCCATTTATTTGGATTACACTTATTGAAGATCCTTCTTTGAATCTTTTCATATATCTATGTATCTATATAGATTTATTTCCTACTTTATGAACTATATATGTTCATTTCTAAACTCTATCTGAGTTTATCCTTTCACTGTCTTCATTACCTTTCCATGATTATAGCCTAAGGTACTACTACTTAAGAACTATAACCTATCAGCTCTGATACCAACCTGTAACGCCCCCAAATCCGGGTTCCTTAAACCCTAGACTTGGTACGTCACGATACATCATCTTCACACATGTTCTATAACTAATGCGGAATATATAAACATAAATTGTTTATTCTACAACATTTCCCAAGGTTTCTAACCTTAACTTACATATATACCTTTAGATTCATAAAAAGGTTTACAAAATTACTTACATCATATAACAATTTAGTTATAATGAATAACACCATAATCTTGTCTTTTGCGTCTGTCTCCGTCTCTCCTCGGACATTCGTATTATTCTGAAATTTGTTATCATGATATAGCAAGAGTGAGCAACGACTTTGCTCAGCAAGTTTAAATACAATAACGATATATCATGATTGAAAGAAAGAACAAGCTTTCGGATTTTCAACAATATAATAATTGTGAAAGAGAACGAATCATAATTTCAATAATTGAATGGCTGAATCAAGTAATGTTGAGTGTCAATAATGACCATGAACAATTTTAACTGAACCTTATGGTAATGAAGGTGATCAGCCTTTCATACCTGATGAACACATGCAACAAGCACTATGTGCGAATCAACAATTTAAAGATGTGGAATAATTATACAGAATTAAACCATAGCATGCTTGAAACGTAATAACTTGAATTTGAGTTAGGGACTTGAACAATAAAATAATATATCCTGCTCGAATATAAATTGAGTAGGGTTTAGGAAACTTGCCTGTCTGCTCAGCTACAATTAATGTCTAGCTTTAACTAACTGGATTTGAAAGACCTAACATTAACAAAGTTGGTCTAATAATTAGTACGGTGTATTTGTACAACTATACGCTCACTAAGAAACTTATCTAGCACACATAAGTACTAACACATAATTTACATCAGTCAAAATAATTTTATTAACCTTATAGACCCTCAATCAATTTAGGTTAATAATTTAATAAGTTAAAAATATTTTTCTTAGGTGTTGGACACTTATTAAACTATTAAACAATTTATTATAATTGTTTAAACAAAAGAGTTAAAAGACATTTTCTTTATTTCATTTAATTACTATTTAATATTAATTAAATAGTAAGTAATCAACTACTTTTAGTTATTATTTAATAGTAAATAATAACTTACTAGATTTATTTATTATTTAAAGTTAATCAAATAATAAATAATTAAATAATCAATCTTAGTTATCTTTAATTATTATTTAATAGTAATTAAATAATAATTAATTAATTTATCATCCTTGTTTATTATTTAATATTAATTAAATAATAATTAATTTAATCATAAATTCAGAAGATATTAAACTAACTAGATTAATATTTAAAACATTTAAATATTAATCCTAAATACTTATTATATTTTAAAAAAAAATATAATATTAAACTAACTAGATTAATATTTACAACATTTAAATATTAATCCTAAACACTTATTATATTTTAAAAAATATAATATTAAACTAACTAGATTAATATTTACAACATTTAAATATTAATCCTAAACACTTATTATATTTGAAAAATATAATATTAAACTAACTAGATTAATATTTACAACATTTAAATATTAATCCTAAATACTTATTATATTTGAAAAATATAATATTAAACTAACTAGATTAATATTTACAATATTTAAATATTAATCCTAAATACTTATTATATTTGGAAAATATAATATTCAATACCTAAATATCATTTTTGTATTATTAATATTTTTGTTATAATTTTAAATTAATTTTTAAAAATTTAAATTAATTTAAATTATCCAGAATGGCAAAATCGTAAATAAACTGAAAAACCGGACCGATGGCAGTTTCGTAATTAAACAGAAAATCGAACGGAGGGGCAAAATTGTAATTTCGGCAGAAACTGGTTCCGCGCATTGCGCGCGTTATACTGAATGCAGGACCAAAACGGCGCCGTTTCGAAAACCGGAAAACGATCTCCGCGCATTGCGCGCGGGTTAATTCTTTATGCGCCAAACGGCGTCGTTTTGTACGGCTGTCTGGCAGATTCATTGGCTGGCGCGCATTGCGCGGCCAGTCCTTTTTCTTTTCTCTCTCACAGAACGTGAACAGTGCTTTTTATACACAACTTAATAAAATTTATACCTTCAAGTAAACTCTTAATCTCTCAATAAAAATCCAGAAAAAATACCAATAACTCAACAACAATTTATAACATGAAAATTTAATTTTTCATGATTTAATATTAAAAAAATTTATAAAAATTTTTACATCACATAAATTACCACAAATCATAACTTTTTGTGTATAACTCCATTTTGAGTGATTCAAACTTTGTTTTTCTCATGATTTAATGTTCTATAATATTATAACATTAAATCTAAATATTATAAAATTTATTTTTGGACATTATTTTGATACTTGATTTAACACCACCAAACACATGTTTTTAGCATATAAATTATACCAAAATACAAACCAAGCATATTAAACTCAAGCATGACATAAATATTACTATCACATATTATTAACTACATTAACATGTTTATACTCACATGTTGGTTTATTTAATTTAAAAAAAATAAACTACAATTAAAATAACCATTACCTCATTCTAATGGCTATCTTCATTTTTCTTCCAAAATGGGTTGTGAATGTCATGAACTAACTTATGCTTTCTTCTTCTTCCTTGAAGCTCCACCCAAAATCTCTCTCAAATATTTATCCTCTCAATATTTGAAAAGTGAAAGAAGAAAAATGACTAACAATTCTCTCTCTCTAATGACTTAAGTCTTCCATAATGTATAGATATATATCTTATATCTATGAAATTATACCAACACAAGTTAGCTATTGGATGCTTACACAAGGAAGTTCACCCATGCCTTAGTTGGTGAGGATTTTATGGGAAAAGACTCACCAAAAATTAAAAACAAGCAACCTAATTATAAAATAATAAAATAACAATCACACATTTCACTCTCTTTCTCTCCCACTTGCCGGCAACAAGCATTGTTGGTGTCCCATAATAAATGTCACTTTTCACTTTTTAAGAATTAATAGTTTTATTAAGTATTTTTCAAGTGGGCCAATCATTGGGCTTTAATTTAAAATACCAATTGGGCTCTAATTAACTTGTTTGGGCTACTAAATTGTCAAGTCCATTTAATTTATCATTGGGCTATTTAATTATATCCCAAATGATTAATTATTAATTTTGTTACACATTAATTATCCAATCCATAATTAAATAATAATTGAATTGATTAATTAATTAAATACTCTAACCCATTAATATTAAATTACTAAATGGACTAATAATATTATTAATAATATTTTATATTATTTACATAAATTAATTATCATATTAATTAATTTATAAAAATTTAACTCACTCATTATATTCAATTTAATTGAATATTTAATTAATGACAACTTGTCAATTATTTTGATATTAAAACTTTAGAGTGTGTTTGCTAATAATAATATATATAATCTATATATATTATTTATACACATCACCTTACCTCAAAAACAATTTCACAATAAATTATGAAATTTAAATAAATACAATATATAATTTAATATATATTATTTAGGCCATAAATTAAATTATTTAATATATTTACATTAAATAATTCATTTCTCATCAATTATGGAAATAATTCCATTTACCCGAAAATACATTGAAATAATAATATATTTACTAAATTTCTTATTTAAATAATTTATTTAATTATTTAATTAATATTACACAAATAATTGTATAATTAAATTTCTCACTCTCATAAATCATTTACAATGATTTATTTAATTATAGAATATATTCATTTAATATATTCAATTACAATTTAAAATTTCTCAATTAATTTAAACCATTTATATATATGTACATATATTAAATATTGTACAATATATATAATTACTAATCTCCTTTAATTAATTCAACTACTTTATATAATTATAATTATATAATTTACATAATTATTCCTCACAAATAATTTATCAACAATTTGCATAATTGTTGATTAATGAATAAATTAATTCCACAATAAACCTTTTAATTCAATTCGGATTAATTTAATATTAATCTATCTATTTATCACAATTTAATTAACCATTAAATTATGTTACTAAATGTGCACGCATATATATATTCATATAAATACATATTTAATTTACACGCAACCACGTCGCTTAATTACATAACTCCACTAATTAATTCTCTTAATTTAATTAGACTTGTTGTTAGTCAAGTTTATTGAATTATCACTTTACTTGCTAACTTATCATAAATTTTGATATCACCATATCTAAGTTAGTCCGTTAAATTTAATTTGGACCTCTATTTATCTATCACTACTAGGTTATCAAACTCTAACCTTTATTAAATATTAAATATTTTATTTCTAATTCATCTAAATATCCGGGATATTACAGCCTATATGAAAATATGTCACCGTCCACACACAAGCTCTAAAATATGGTCTACATTTTTCCCTTCTTGATTTCATTAACACCTTCTTTACCCTTACTGGTATCGGATTATCTCAACTCCTGTCCAACTCTTTCATCCACCTCGTCTACTTTACCGCCTTCTGCCGCAAACTAAAAATGACACCATCCATCGACTTCTTTTTCTCCATTTTCAACCTTACCAAATCTAGATAACCAGGTTTTCGATGTTTGAGCAAGATCTCCAGAAATAGGTTGGATGCAGACCCCCACAACCAATAAAAGATGTCATCCGAACTAATTATATATCCACAACACCCACATCAACCAATTGCCCTTATGGAAGAACCACTGAAATTAGCCCTCAGATACGAGTATTTATCTTCTACTTGAAAAAAAAAAATCCACGAATTCTGCAGCAAAATTTTGACTGAATCTTAGAGCCTAAATCTCCTTTCTAGTGAACAATAACTATTCGACCATGGATGTAAGTCTCCGAACTTGTCTTTCTTTTGTTTAAATACTTCTTCCCTCAACTTTTGACCTTCATCCTCCTTTTATTTTTCGTGTATTGTATAGTTGTGCTAACTAAACCTAATATTGAAGCCCTTCTCCCTCTACCATCAAGTCCTCCCTCTTCATCCCATAATATAATATTGAAGAATCCCCCAATCGTAACATTTTCAAAGCCGAAACCACTTCCCCTAATGAACCCATCTTGGTACAACAGTACCAACCTGTTCCCATTTTCACTTGAGTATCAACTCCTCGCTGAATCTTTAGTCCAACCACTCAAGAATATTTCTCCTTCCACATCTGACATACTACCCTCTAAAGACCAAAGGTCCCCACCAACTGTAGAAGTTACCTCCACTAGAACCGAACCTATCCAACCAACCATAATAATTTTCTTAACAAATAACTGATACCTCCCAACCATCCCAGAAAAGAGGCATCTCCTAATTAACTGAATTCGTTAAACTTGACATCAATAAGAAGAATCGCCGAAGATTAATAAAAGCCCACCTTAAACCATGCACCACTAAAATTGGCATTAGAAGATCCATCTACGTACAACGTCCAAGAAAAACAGGAACTTGCTTCCGCCAACTATAACCCCAACAACTTCAACCATCTTATCTGCCTTCTCACATTCCGAAAAAGTGCACTTGAGCACAAAGTTCGCCAATGCCTACCCTTTAATAGCAGTCTGAGGACAATAATCTAAAAAATACTGATTTAATTCTACATCCCATGCCACCATCCTTTCAGAAGCATCTGGCTTATGCAACACCTTCTTCATGAGCTATTTTGTGTAAATAACGATAGTCCGACCTTGAAAATAGTGACGAAGTTTTCTACTAGCAATCATTAAGGAATACGCACATTTTTTCATATTAAGATATCGTGTTTCCGCATCCCTCAAAGCACGACTGACATAATAGACGGGTTGACGAACTCCTCTCTCCTACCGAACAAGGACCACTCCCACCTCTAACGAACTGATAGCCAAATACAAGTAAAGGGGTTCCTTAGGTATTGATTTTTGTAGCAACGGAGCCGATGACAAGTACCTCTTTATTCCTTGGAAGGCGTCTTCACATTCCAAAGTTCATTGAAATGTTTTTTCATCCTTTGGCCCTTTCAAGATATCAAAGAAAGGCAAACCACTTTCTGCTGACCAAGACATAAACCTTCTCAAAGCCTGTACATGACCCGTGTGCCTTTGTACATCCTTGAAATTCTGTGAGGGTTTCATATCTAGAATTGCTTTAATTTTCTTTGGATTAGCCTCAATTCCTTTTCGGCTTACTAAGTACCCCAAAAAACTTTCCTAATCCAAGGCCGAATGTACACTTGGTGGGGTTAAGCCGCATATTATAATGTCTAACAGTCTGAAAGCATTCCTCAAGATCCTGCAAATGGTCCGGGACCCTGGCATTCCTGACAATCATATCGTCCACGTATACTTCCATATTTTTCTCAATTTATTTTCGAAAAACCTTGTTCATCATCCTCTGGTAATTGGCTCTGACGTTGATTAAACCGAATGTCATTCGGTTTTATGCATAGATAGTCTAATGGGTGATGAAAGCTATTTTTGGAATATCTTTTTTTGCCATTAAAATTTGATTATACCTCGAGAAATCATCCAAGAAGCTAAAAACTGCATTCCCCGACGTCGCGTTAATAAGTTGATTAATATGAAGGAGTGGATAAAAGTCCTTCAAACATGCCTTATTTAAATCTATGTAATCAATGCAAAGCCTCTACTTTTTAGTCTGCTTCCGTACTATAATCACATTTGTCAGCCACTTCGGGTACTCTATCTCATTTATCACTTCGACATCTAAAAGTTTGGCAACTTCCTCATCTATTATCTTTTGTCGTTCTGGTGTAAAAGTCTGTAGTTTTTGGTGAACTGGTTTTTGTTCGGATCAATTGACAACCTATGAATAGCCACATCTTCTGTAATTTCGGGCATACGCGAGGTGTCCAGGCGAAGATGTTCGAATATGTCTATAGCAACTCCACTAACCCTGCTTTGACTATACTTTACAACCTGACACCTATTTTTACCATCTTGGTTGTGTTGTTCGGTATCAGTTCCACTTTAGTGGTTTCTTTCGCAGGCAATGCCAATGGTTCGATAGCTCCCTCAGTAAAGGGCTCAATGTCTACTGTCATCGTCCGCCTCTGTTTACATGTCCCCACATCTGACGTTATGAGCGTAGTCCGATAATACCTCATCGTTATGTCCAAGTCTCTTTTCACCTCGTCAACTCCATTAGGCATATGGAATTTGATCTTAAAGTAATGGATTGATGTGACGACAAATAATACACAGATAAAGTTGGTCATCCTAATATGACATTGTAGGCCGAGTCAACTTGAACCACGAAGAATTTTACAATGACCTTCATATCTCATGGAGTCATCCTAAAGACCACTGCTAACCACGGGTACAGGCTCATCGCCAAACCCATTCAAAGGTGATTCATGACTAACCTCAAACTTGACCATTAGCAACTCCATCTATTGGTATCCATGACTATATAGCACATCGATCGAGTATCTATTATTGATCATGATACGTTTCATGTCTACAAGATTGACCTACGTTGTAATGACCAATGCCCCCTCACGAGGCTCGACCACTTCAGGTGGGTAATCTTCATCTAAAAACAAGATCACCGTATTCGGGAAAGGCCCCTCTAGTTTAGTTGTCTGCTCAGAAAAGGCCATTACAATGTATAAAATTGACCGTTGTTTCTTTTCAGACTACTTGGGAACTAATTCACTTATAATAACGTCTATCATTCGTCGAGGTTATACCACCTACTCAACGCCCCAAGCCTCCATCTATGCCTGGTTTGGAGCAGTTATTTCCCGTTCTGCTACATACTTGATCAACTCCTCACTTTGAACTCGACTCTTGATCATGTCTTTCAGCCCAGCACATGTCTCCGTTGAGTGTCTAGTATGCCGATGATATTCATAGTATAAGGTTCTCCTAGCTTGTCGAGATCCTATCTACCTCTTATCTGTCATAGCTGAGTCCCTGATAGCGTGCAGAATCTTTACCCGATCAGTGTTCAACGGGGTGTATATTTTACCATCGAGCCGAGGTTAAAATGATGACCTGTTAGCCGTGGGTGGTTGTCCTCTTTTTGATTAGATCCGAACAAATACATTTTCTTAGTTCTCTCCATCCTTATTGTTATTGTTGAATCGATCGTAGGCTAACCGTTGCCTCATCGATCACTATGAATTTTTTAGCTCTTTCATACGCGTTAAACAAATCTTTTGGAGGGTTAAATATAACATCCTTCATGAGCTTCTTGTTATGTCCCATGTCCAATCCCGTTATAAAAAATCCTAACGCTTACGTCATATTTAGATCAACGAAAGTCCCCACCGCATCTCGGGATCTCTGCACATATTGACTTAAAGACTCCTAGATTTTTGCTTGATCTGCATTAATGAAGCAGTCAATTTTCCCTTCTCTTGTTGCTCCCAAATGTTTCATGAAATTGATCGCATAATTTCTTCCATTACTTGACAGAGTTTGGGATCTATTATTCAGCTCATTTTTTTAGTGTCGTCGCGAAGATCTGACACATCCCGACTTCTGAGTGATTGTAGTAATTCATCACCTATTCTTAGGAACTCTTGTGATTATATGGATCGCCCGCACCATCGTACGTCTCCAAAGGTGACAATTTTTTCTTCGAAATAGCCTTTTCTTGATCTATTATCGAAGAGAACGAGGATTTTGGGTCTAACGGTCCTGTCTCCACTATGGGTCATGCCTCTGCCAACACCAATCAACTTTTCAACTCCAAAATCCTCTGTAACTTGAGTTCAGGAATAGGCGCTAGTAAAGTCCCCTACCGCTCTTTCCAAACCAAATTGTCCATTACATCACCCTGATTCCTTTCTTCAATAAGAGATCGCGTCCGTCTCCGGTGATACCGGCTCTGTGAGTCAGGCTGCCTTATATCTTCAGTACGATCTTGGTCAGTTCAGTCAGGTCACCTCATATAACCCTGAGGATGGTCGTGCTCATGAGATTCTGATCGCCCTGTTTTTACTTGTCGTAACCGAAGATAGTTCTATGGTGTCACGTCATGTTCTCCTCTTTTAACCATAGTTAGTAGATCATTTTTTCTCCTTAGTTCTGATAGATGGATGTTTCACTCCTGAAGTCGACACTTTAAAGCCTCCAATTCAGCCTCTACTTCTCTAATTTTTTGTTATTTGATTCTTTATCTTTGATCACGATGCGTGTAACGCTCCCAATTCCCAACATTCCTTTATTCATTTCCAATTGCATCTGGATAACATAATTATTAATCTTAAAGTTATATTATGTAATCATAAAGCACCTTAACGGCAATTTCGTGCATTAAAACATAACATTTAACCTTTAAAAATAATATTTGACCATAATGTGGTCCATAAATCTGTTTATTTATCTTACAATCATAACATGTCTCAGGATCGTAACGTTCACTTACTATTCATTAGAACTTAGTTGAAACATTTATTAATTATGACCTAGTCTATTACAATTATCATAATGATATATATATTTATGATTTACATGATATAACCTGTGGATAAATTTTGTCATTAATTATACATACATGGCCTTGTTTATATCGTACATGTTCTATACCTGATCATGTTCACATATCTCTGTACCATACATAACCCTGTCTGCTTATAACTGATCCATACATATGAGTTTATTACATATACAACTCGATTAACAACAGTATAATAAACTATCTCTTTACATCCTCTCTCTGGATAATACATACATACCATTCAATCTCTACGGATTTACAAAACATTCATTCCTTTGTTAACGACCAAGTTTATAATTAAAACCTAGACGTTATTTACATATACCATTATAGGTTTATATTTATCTGCATTACACGCAAATACATATAATAAATTTCTTCACGCTTATCTAAGCATTCATCATTCTTTACCTTTAACTGCACCGGAACCTCCGACCTTCTTGTACTTTACCTGAAAATGTTAGGTCATAGCAAGAGTGAGCACAAAGGCTCAACAAGTCAATCAGATAACACATTTCATGCTTGCAATTTATATTCATGCGTCATGCATCCTTTACTTTATCATGTTATGCTTAATGCCACATATTTCACTTAACAGTTACACACATAATTGCATGGAGTGCACATTTCAACTATCACATAGTTCACGTAAAACAATTAGTACATTTAAGTCTGAACAACTTACCTGATCTGCATTTATTTACACTTAACATTTACTGCCTCGTTTGGCCTTTCTATCATTTTTTGCCTCAGGTTGTTAGTCTAAATCTTATCTGTCAATATTGTACCTATATATCAGTATAGGGTCATAAAACTTAATATAACTTGTCAAACTTATCTCATAATTACACGACCATTCGTCTCTAATCATTTCACATTTGATATATTATACCTTATGTAGGTTAATAATACATTCTAACTCGTTACCGACATTTTTCATAACTCATATCATGATTTGGCTTAACATTAGGCATGCTATATTATGTCAATCATTACCTCATTATACCTTAACACCCTTTACTTTGGTTATTCTTTAGCTATATAGGGTTTACATACCCCATCTTTATCATCCCATGTCTAAACGTCACATTTCGGACACTATATAAAAATTTCTTTTTCTATGAACAGTATATCTTGCCCCGGCGAGATGTTTAACACACAACATCTTGCTGGCCGCAGCGCCCCCTGAACTCGCCCCGACCAACTTCTTCAACAGCACTGCATCCTGACGCAGTTTCTAGTTCAAATGACTGTGCCCCAACGCAGTCCTGCTGTCTCAGATTCTCTGATTTTTGCTGCTACTTTGGTGATTTTTAACTCCATCACACATCTAGTTAACTCCAAATTTGGAACAAAACTAGCTCTTACTACCTAGTATTTTATAAAAAATTTACTTGCCTCATTTGGCTTCTCAAAATCATAGAAACAATAACCCGTATGAGGGCGTTCAAACTCGTTTTCAACTTAAAACTCAAATTTTATCAACTTTGTGATTTTTGGTCATTTGCTTTAAAACTTCATTCCAACACTTGACATAGTTCATATATATCATATAAGACATGTCTAGGCCTTTAAAATAATAAAACTTCGCACAAGGCGAGTTTTGTCCATTAAAATCCATTTTGAATCAAAACGATCGATTTCGATTACTTGAATCGTCTTTTCATTCAAATTTATATCCGTTGATTTTCAAATTAACCTAAACACGTGTAATAACATAAAACTAGGTCGTTTGACTTCATTTCACTTTTAATTTCTTAAAATTGCTAAAAATCACCTATAAGTTAGATTTTCAATAACTTTGTAAACTTTTCAAATTCCAATACTTAACTCCACTTGACATCTTAAACTTCATGCACCACATAGGCTATCACATACACATTTAATGACTTTGTAAGTCTATGTCACTTCTATATGCACATTCTAATGCACTTTACAAATTATAAATTGGTATATACACAAAATATAGCCTAATATTGTAACTTTTCCTTAACAAATCATACTCTTGGACCTTCAATGCAATTTAACATGAAATTTCATATACTTTAAACATGTTCATCCTCTTCATCTAGGTTTTTATCAAAACCAACAACATTAAACACATAACCTTCCTTAATTCATAATTTCTAGCTTGAATACAAACATAATAGTGCACCACCTTTACAAAATCAAACTTGAGCTTAGGGTTTCATGACTTCTCAACCATTTAGCACAAAAACTTAAACCTTACTACAGCCGTTAGAGATTTCTGAGTGGAAATGGGAGCATATCACAATGGATTTTGTGGTAGGACATCCAGCAACACAGAAGGGATTTGACGCAATATGGGTGATTGTTGTGACGACCCCAAATCCGGGTTCTTTAACCTCGGGTTTGGTTCTCACTGTACAATACTTAACAACAATGAAATACATATATTGTATTCAAACTACGCGGAATAATACAAAATGTTCCTTATATAAAGGCTACACTTCCCAAGGTCTATTAACCTTAAATTGTAACATTACATAAACTACTATAAATCATAAGTTTTTGTATATAACTCCATTTTGAGTGATTCAAACTTTGTTTTTCTCATGATTTAATGTTCTATTATATTAGAACATCAAACCTAAGTTTTATAAAAATATTTTTGGACATAAATTCCAAAACTTGTTTACACACGATTAAATACATATTTTAGCATATAAAATATACCAAAATACAAACCAAACATATTAAACTCAAGCATGGCATAAAGATTACAACTACACATTAATAACTATATTAACATGTTTATACTAACATGATGATTTATTTAATTTAAAAACAAACTACATTTAAAATAATCATTACCTTGTTTTAATGGTTATCTTTCTTTTTCTTCCAAATAGGTGATGAGGTTTGAAGGCATGAACCAAGAACTCCTTCTCCTCTCTTAGTATTTTGCTCTCAATATTTTCTCACACTCTCAAATGCTCACACTTTGCTCTCTAGGAAATTCTCTAGCAATGAACTAACCAACCTAGAACAAGTGTGGGGTGTTTCTTTTATAGCCATCTACTAACACACCATTAACTCACTAATTCATCTATGTTGGTCAAATTAAAGGCTAATCAAGCTTACTATTTGATGGATTGACATGGTGATTGACTAGTTGATTGACTAGAGTTGTTGGCCAACTTTGATCTAGTGTAAAAGAGAAGCAATCTAGCAAATCAAGCAACATCAAGTGGGACAAAAAAAAATCAGCAAAATGGTATTTTCCATGCCATTTTTCCTTTATTTTTCTAGCTTTTAATGTGTATTTATGCATATACAAATATATCTATACATGGGTTCAATTGTTGACCAATTTTGACTTCCTATTGGGCTCCATGTTGGACTTAGGAAATTAATATATTGGGCTCATCCATTGAATTGGTTTGGGCTCAATTTAATTAACACTTTGGGCTAGCATTTAAATAACTATGCTAACTTTAATTAAAATAAGCATTGGGCTTGTTTAATTAATTATATGGGCTAGTAATTAAATTAATTACATGGGCTACTAGGTTAATATCTTGGACCTAGTTTAACAACTCATTTGGATTAAAAATATAATCCAATTAGATTTGCTTTAATTAATTATACCCTTGCTTTAATTCTTTAATTAAATATATGCACGAACAAGTACATCTATTTTATTATCTAATGCACAATTTATTAGTACAAAAATTTTAAATTCATTGCTAATTATATATTAATTATAATTACAATGTATAATGAAATTCGTGGTCATTACATTCTCCCTCCCTTATAAGAATTCCGTCCCCGGAATTACAATTTAAACTACTCAAAAAGATTCGGATAGTTAGCCCTCATCTTTTCTTCAAGCTCCCACGTAGCTTCCTCAGCGTTGTGGTTCCTCCATAGGACTTTGACAGAATGTATAATCTTATTCCGTAATTTCTGCTCTTTCCTATCTAGTATCTGGACAGGAATTTCCTCGTACGATAAGTTTTTCTCGACTTGTATTGGCTCATAGGATATCACATGTTTGTGGTCTGGCTTGTATGGTCGCAACACTGATACGTGAAACACATTGTGAATATGTTACAGTTCAGGAGGTAAATCTACCTCGTACGCCACTTCACCCACTCTCTTTAATATCTCGAACGGTCCTATGAACCTCGGACTCAGCTTTCCCTTCTTTCCAAATCGGATCTTCCCCTTCCAGGGAGATACCTTCATGAACACAAAACTCCCAACTTCGAAGTCTCGCTTTTGTCGATGTAAATCGGCGTATTTCTTCTGACGGTCCTGAGCTGCTACTAGCCGAGCTCTTATTACCTTGATAATCTCTACCGTCTGTTGGACCAATTCCGGTCCCAACAGTCGGCGTTCTCCTACCTCGTCCCAACATAGAGGTGTTCTGCACTTTCTTCCGTACAATGCTTCGTAAGGCGGCATGCTTATGCTTGCATGATAACTGTTGTTGTATGCAAACTCAACTAATGGTAGATGGTTCTCCCAACTGCCCTTGAAATCCATTACACAGGCCCTGAGCATATCTTCCAAAGTCTGTATTGTTCTTTCACTTTGCCCATCGGTCTGCGGATGATATGCTGTACTCATTCTCAACTGTGTCCCCAATCTCTCCTGAAGACTTCTCCAAAATTTTGACGTGAAGCGCGGATCTCTATCTGACACAATCGATACCGGCACCCCATGCCTCGAAACTATCTCCTTGATGTACAGTTTAGCCAACTGGTCCAAACTGAACTTAATCTTGATCGGCAAAAAGTGCGCTGACTTTGTTAGTCGATCCACAATCACCCATATTGCGTCAAATCCCTTCTGTGTTGCTGGAAGTCCTACCACAAAATCCATTGTGATATGCTCCCATTTCCACTCAGGAATCTCTAACGGCTGTAGTAATCCACTTGGTCTCTGATGTTCGGCCTTTACCCTTTGACAAGTTAGGCATCGGCTGACACATTCTGCGACCTCCCTTTTTAAATTCGGCCACCAAAAATGCTGACGCAGATCTTGATACATCTTCGTACTCCCCGGATGTATCGAGTATCTCGTACTGTGGGCCTCTTGCAAAATCTCTTCTCGTAGTTCAGGCACTAGCGGCACCCAAACACGATTTTCAAACCTTAGCAATCCCATGCTATCCTCCTTGAATTTGACCTCTTCCCCTTCGATCATTCTCATCCTGATTCTGACACATTCTTCATCTTTGTCTTGAGCCTCTTTCACCCTATCTAGTAAGGTTGGGCTTGCTTCCACTTCCATTGACTCATTTGGATTTCTTACCTCCAACTCCATTCGAGCCATCTCTTGAACCAATTGTTCCTGATCTGTCAAGATGAACAATTTCTCCCTGCCCTTTCTGCTTAGAGCATCTGCTACTACGTTGGCCTTGCCGGGATGATATAGAATTTCACAATCATAGTCTTTGATCAATTCTAACCATCTCCGTTGCCTCATATTTAACTCCTTCTGTGTGAAGATATACTTCAGACTCTTGTGGTCCGTGAATATCTCACATTTCTCTCCATATAAATAATGTCTCCAGATTTTAAGGGCAAACACTACCGCAGCCAGCTCCAAGTCGTGGGTAGGGTATCCCTTCTCGTAATCCTTCAACTGTCTGGACGCATACGCAACGACCTTGCCGTTTTGCATAAGCACACAGCCAAGTCCCTTGTGCGATGCATCACTGTAGACCGTAAAACCTCCCGTATCGTCCGGTAAAGTCAATACAGGTGCTTCACTAAGTCTCTTCTTTAGCTCCTGAAAACTCTCCTCACACTTCTCCGTCCATACGTATTTCACCGTCTTCCTCGTTAGATTGGTCAGCGGTGTTGCTATCTTTGAAAAATCTTGAATAAATCTCCGATAGTAACCCGCTAACCCCAAGAAACTTCTTACCTCCGTCGGCGTCCTTGGTTGCTCCCAATTCATCACCGCTTCCACCTTTGCTGGATCTACTGAAACTCCCTCCTTGTCAATGACATGACCTAAAAATTGAACTCTCTCCAACCAGAATTCACACTTCGAAAATTTAGCATACAACTGCTCCTTCCGTAAAATCTCCAACACCAATCTTAGGTGTTCAGCATGCTCCTCCTCCGTTTTAGAATACACCATAATATCGTCAATGAACACAACAACAAATTTATCCAAGTACTGCTTGAATATTCTGTTCATCATGTCCATAAATGCGGCTGGCGCATTCGTCAGTCCAAACGACATCACCAGAAACTCATAATGCCCATATCGAGTTCTGAATGCCGTCTTGGGTACATCCTCCTTCCTGACTTTCAACTGATGATAACCAGTCCTCAAGTCAATCTTTGAAAAGTACTTCGCCCCTTTTAATTGATCGAAAAGATCGTCAATTCGTGGCAACGGGTACTTGTTCTTAATTGTCACCTTATTCAGCTCTCTGTAATCCATACATAATCTCATCGATCCATCCTTCTTCTTTACAAACAGCACCGGTGCTCCCCATGGAGAAACACTTGGCTGGATGTACTTATTATCCAACAACTCCTGTAATTGCACCATCAACTCTTTCATTTCTACCGGAGCCATTCTATATGGTGCCTTTGATATCGGCGCTGTCCCCGGTACTAAATCAATCGCAAATTCTATTTCTCTGTCCGGCGGTAAGCCTGGCAATACATCTGGAAAAACATCCATAAACTCCCTAACTACTGGTATTTGCTCCATCTCGGGACTCACCACTTGTGTATCAACCACATGAGCCAAATACCCTACACAACCTTTCTTTAATAATTTCTTGGCTTGCATCATCGTCAGACAAGATGACTGTCTTGACGATTTGCTGCCATAAAATACGACCTTAGACTTATTTGGTGTCTTAAGGTGTATGCACTTCTTCTGACAATCAATTATCGCCCCGTGGTTAAACAACCAATCCATCCCAAGTATTACATCAAATTCCCCCAGACGTATTGGAATTAGATTCACATTAAATTTCTGACCCCTGATTTCAGCACAACAATTTCTATGTACATACTCTACCGGAATCACTTCTTTATTTGTCACTTCTATGTTTATTGGGTTCTCTAGTTTTTCTCTAGGCAATTCTAACCGTCTAGCGAATTCATCAGACACAAATGAACAGGTAGCACCCGAATCAAATAATACATAAGCATTTATATCATTGATCGGAATAATACCTGACACCACGTCTTTTGATTCGACGGCGTCCTGCACCGTCATGTTGAAAGTCCGTGCCGTTGGTTTGTTCTGTGGCACCGGCCCTCCAATGGTCAGTTTGGCGTTGTTGTTGTTGTTGTTGCTTCCCCTAAAGCCCGAACTCCCTCCGGTGTTCTTCTTCTTCGGACAATCTTTAAACTGATGGTCCATGGCCCCGCAGGCGAAACAACCTCCCTTCCTTTTTGGTGTGGGACAATTAGGAGCGATGTGCCCCTTTTGCCCACAGTTGTAACAAACATTCCTTCCCTTCATGCACTCCCCTGAGTGATTCTTCCCGCATTGACTGCATTTGCTTGCTTTCTTTGACTCACTGCCCTGGGGTGTCCCCGAACTGCTGTTGTTATTCCACTTGCGTTTGTTCGAGTTGCTACCCCCGCTGCTACCCTCTCTGTTTCCCCCATCGCTTCTCTTCTTGTTCCGTTCTTGATTGTGCTTATTCAAAGCTTCATTTCCACCCTCAGCTATGATAGCTTTCTCCAGCAGTGTTGCAAAATTTGTGATCTGGAGAACAGCTACCCGACTGTAAACCCATGGTTTCAGCCCCTGTTCGAATCGTCTGGCGCGTCTTGCCTCGGTGTCCACCTGGTGTGAAGCAAATCTTGCCAATTCATTGAACTTGGCGGCGTATTCTGATACGGACAAGTTCCCCTGCTTAAGCTCTAGGAATTTAATTTCCATCCTAGCCTTTGTACTCTCTGGAAAGTAGTTTTCCAAGAATACCTCTTTGAATCGCGCCCACGCGATCGTTCCCTCCCCTGCTCTACTCTTATTGGCCTTCCACCAGTGGCTGGCCTCTCCTTTCATCATGAAGGTAGCAAATGAGGTCATTTGCTCCTCCCTAACTCGTGCAACCTTGAAGACTTTTTCCATCTCCTCTATCCAGGTTTGTGCTTCTATGGGATCCGTGGTCCCTTTGAACTCAGGTGGTCCTATCAATTTGAAATCCTTAAAGGTTGCTAGTGGAGCGGCAGGGTTTGTTGCCCCAGTAGCCTCTGCGTTGCGTCCGCGAAATGCTCACATTAGCATTTCTACGAACTCTTGGACAGGGTTGGGTGGTACCCCTCCAGCGTTAACTGACTCTTCGACTGGTGGTGGGGGTAGTCGTTGATTTCTTCTCTGTGGCGGCATTTTCTGTATAAAGAAAATTTAATTAATTAAAGTTGTTTCAATCTTTTTACTTTCATTTTGTAGCTTAAGTATTTTAAACTAAAGCACAAATAATCATCTCGACACATATAAACATAAACGGAAATGCATTTATATTCATATGCTAAAACACAGTGCGTAGCACTTTTACATCATAAGCATACTGCTATAAACGCTGCTAACCCCGATAGTTAAAATAAAAGACGGGATCTAACATATCCCACAACTTCATAGAGTTGGGATTTACAACATACTAACCCTCTATTAAAACAAAAGTTGGGTTTCTACTGCATCTATGTACATACAACATAAATAAAGGAAATAGTACAACTAACGGCGCATCCCTCGACGAACCGCATCGTCGTACTCCTCATCTCCAATGGCCCTGACCACGCCCCTACTAATGGTGTGCAAGGTCTGGCCCTCCTCAGCAGGGTAATAGTGCACCCTACTCTGGATCCTACCAACTGATGAGCGATAGACGTAACTGAGTCTATCTATCCTCACCTTCTTCTCCCTAACCTCCTCCTCCAGCTCCATCATCTGCCCGTGAGCTGCATCACGCTGAAACTCCATATCTAACATTGCCTCAACGGCCTGCTGCATCTGGCCCCTCATGGCCTCCCTCTCTGCCTGTGTCTGCTGAATCTTCAGCTCAGCGGCTACTAACTTGGCCTCCATCTCGGCCATCCTCGCCTTCAGCTCTATGTTCTCGCCAGAGAACATATAAGCTGTATCTCTATACTGCTGCTCTGTCTGCTGGTGGATCTGGTTCTGCTCCTCCAGGTGCTGAACCCTCTCCTCTAGCTCCTCGTTAGCCGTAGTGAGAGTATCGATGATGTCACTGGCGACAGTGCCCATGCCATCAACATACTCAGCTGGCTCCTCATCCTCATCATCATCAGTATCAGCCTCCTCCTCACTGTACTGCCCCATAACTCCGCCCCAGACAGCGTCCTCTCTATCTCCCTCCTCGGGATCTGACTCTGGCTCCTCGATCGGTGCAGCCACCCGTGGCTGTGCGGTATCCATAGGGATATCCGTATAAATCACCTCCTCTACAGCAGTGCTCGACTGGCCTATCTCCGTCATCCTACAATAACATAAATAACACATGTTAGTACAGCAATAAAATATATTCATTGATGAAATGAAATGATATTTTATCATGTACATCTCGGCTCGATGGATTTTCTCAATCCACCTCCAAAAATACACAACATGATGAATCTCCCCAATTCATCTCCTAACGCACTCGATAAGAGTTTAGTACTAAGGTTATAACCTAGGTTTCGCAATCCTAGCGTTTCTAACCTACAGCTCTGATACCAACCTGTGACGACCCCAAATCCGGGTTCTTTAACCTCGGGTTTGGTTCTCACTGTACAATACTTAACAACAATGAAATACATATATTGTATTCAAACTACGCGGAATAATACAAAAGGTTCCTTATATAAAGGCTACACTTCCCAAGGTCTATTAACCTTAAATTGTAACATTACATAAACTACTATAAATCATAAGTTTTTGTATATAACTCCATTTTGAGTGATTCAAACTTTGTTTTTCTCATGATTTAATGTTCTATTATATTAGAACATCAAACCTAAGTTTTATAAAAATATTTTTGGACATAAATTCCAAAACTTGTTTACACACGATTAAATACATATTTTAGCATATAAAATATATCAAAATACAAACCAAACATATTAAACTCAAGCATGGCATAAAGATTACAACTACACATTAATAACTATATTAACATGTTTATACTAACATGATGATTTATTTAATTTAAAAACAAACTACATTTAAAATAATCATTACCTTGTTTTAATGGCTATCTTTCTTTTTCTTCCAAAATAGGTGATGAGGTTTGAAGGCATGAACCAAGAACTCCTTCTCCTCTCTTAGTATTTTGCTCTCAATATTTTCTCACACTCTCAAATGCTCACACTTTGCTCTCTAGGAAATTCTCTAGCAATGAACTAACCAACCTAGAACAAGTGTGGGGTGTTTCTTTTATAGCCATCTACTAACACACCATTAACTCACTAATTCATCTATGTTGGTCAAATTAAAGGCTAATCAAGCTTACTATTTGATGGATTGACATGGTGATTGACTAGTTGATTGACTAGAGTTGTTGGCCAACTTTGATCTAGTGTAAAAGAGAAGCAATCTAGCAAATCAAGCAACATCAAGTGGGACAAAAAAAAATCAGCAAAATGGTATTTTCCATGCCATTTTTCCTTTATTTTTCTAGCTTTTAATGTGTATTTATGCATATACAAATATATCTATACATGGGTTCAATTGTTGACCAATTTTGACTTCCTATTGGGCTCCATGTTGGACTTAGGAAATTAATATATTGGGCTCATCCATTGAATTGGTTTGGGCTCAATTTAATTAACACTTTGGGCTAGCATTTAAATAACTATGCTAACTTTAATTAAAATAAGCATTGGGCTTGTTTAATTAATTATATGGGCTAGTAATTAAATTAATTACATGGGCTACTAGGTTAATATCTTGGACCTAGTTTAACAACTCATTTGGATTAAAAATATAATCCAATTAGATTTGCTTTAATTAATTATACCCTTGCTTTAATTCTTTAATTAAATATATGCACGAACAAGTACATCTATTTTATTATCTAATGCACAATTTATTAGTACAAAAATTTTAAATTCATTGCTAATTATATATTAATTATAATTACAATGTATAATGAAATTCGTGGTCATTACAATTGTAGATCGACTAACAAAGTCAGCGCACTTTTTGCCGATCAAGATTAAGTTCAGTTTGGATCAGTTGGCTAAACTGTACATCAAGGAGATAGTTTCGAGACATGGGGTGCCGGTATCGATTGTGTCAGACAGAGATCCGCGCTTCACGTCAAAATTTTGGAGAAGTCTTCAGGAGAGATTGGGGACACAGTTGAGAATGAGTACAACATATCATCCACAGACCGATGGGCAAAGTGAAAGAACAATACAGACATTGGAAGATATGCTCAGGGCCTGTGTGATGGATTTCAAGGGCAGTTGGGAAAACCATCTACCATTAGTAGAGTTTGCATACAACAATAGTTATCATGCAAGCATAGGCATGCCGCCTTACGAAGCATTGTACGGAAGGAAGTGCAGAACACCTCTATGTTGGGATGAGGTAGGAGAACGCCGATTGTTGGGGCCGGAATTGGTTCAACAAACGGTAGGGATTATCAAGGTAATAAGAGCTCGGCTAGTAGCAGCTCAGGACCGTCAGAAGAAATACGCCGATTTACATCGACAGAAGCGAGACTTCGAAGTTGGAAGTTTTGTGTTCATGAAGGTATCTCCCTGGAAGGGGAAGATCCGATTTGGAAAGAAAGGGAAGCTGAGTCCGAGGTTCATAGGACCGTTCGAGATATTAAAGAGAGTGGGCGAAGTGGCGTACGAGGTAGCTTTACCTCCTGAACTTGAGCATATTCACAATGTGTTTCATGTGTCAGTGTTGCGACCATACAAGCCAGACCACAAACATGTCATATCCTATGAGCCAATACAAGTCGAGAAAGACTTATCGTACGAGGAAATTCCTGTCCAGATACTAGATAGGAAAGAGCAGAGTTTACGGAATAAGGTTATACATTCTGTCAAAGTCCTTTGGAGGAAGCTACGTGGGAGCTTGAAGAAAAGATGAGGGCTAACTATCCGCATCTGTTTGAGTAGTTTAAATTTGTAATTCCGGGGATGGAATTCTTATAAGGGGGGGGGGGGGGGAGAATGTAATGACCACGAACTTCATTAGTCATTGTAAATATACTTAATAAATATTTAGCAATGAATTTAAATTTTTCTCATTAATTAATTGTGCATTAGATAATTAAATAAATGTACTTATGTGCTTGTATGTTTATTTAAAGGATTAAAGCAAAGTGTATAATTAATTTAACCAAATCTAATTGGATTATATTTTAAATCCAAATAAGTTGATAAACTAGGTTAAAGATATTAACCTAGTAGCCCATGTAATTAATTTAATTACTAGCCCATGTAATTAATTAAACAAGCCCAATGCTTGATTTAATTAAATGTAACCTAGACTATTTAAAATAAGCCCAATGTGTTATTTAAATTGAGCCCAAACAATTTAATTGAATGAGCCCAATAGAAGTTATTCCCAAGCCCAATGTGAAGTCCAATAAGGGTCAAACTTTGGTCAATATATATATATATATATATATGTATATATATATATATATATATATATATAGATGTATATATGCACATTTTTGCATTAAAAATAAAGGAAAAATGGCTTGAAAAAGCCAATTTGCTGAATTTTTGAGGGCCCCACTTGGATAACTTGATTTCCTAGATTGCTTGAAAATCCATCCATGTCATAAGTTGTTCAACCACCCTAGTCATTCCATATGTCTATCACTTGGTCATTCAATGGAATAGTAAGCTTGATTAGGCTTTAATTTCACCAAGATGGGTGAATTAGCAAGTTAATGAAGGGTTAGTTGTTGGCTATAAATAAGATATCCTACAACCTTGGTGATGTTGGTTAGTTCATTTGCAAGAATTCTAGAGAGAAAAATAGAGAGCATTTGGGAGAAAAATAGAAGAAACACTTAAGTGTTGAGTGATATAGCTAGAGGTTGAGCTTGGTGGATGACACAAAGCTTCACCACATACTTTGGTAGGAGAAGAAGAAGAGCCTTTGTAAGACCCCGAATTTATGAAATACAAAATTAAATTTTTCTTCATATATATTTTTTCTGAAACAGTAAATGGTTAAATTGACAAAATTGAAAGTTAAGGATGTTATGTGCAAATTTTATTTTGTCGGACAATATTCTTTTTGTCGGGGAATATTCGTTTTGTCGGGGAATATTCGGGCCGTACGACGGCGCCGAAATAACTAATTATTGGTGGAGCCCACAACGGAATAATTGTCGGATATAGAAAACGACAGAAGTAACCTTTTTAAATAAAAATAGTCAACGGTGTTAACTGTTAAAATACCGGTGATAAAAGAATAGTAGCATACGGTAATTTATGGTATTTTATTGTGGCACACGGTATTCTACAGTAGCACACGGTATTGCACAGTGTCTCGTATTATTGATCTGATAATTGACACCGTAACTGTTGCACACCATTTCATCAATAATTGTCGTTGCATAATATTTTATGTTATCAATTCAATAATTGTTGCTACACAGTATTTTGCATTATTGATTCAATAATTGTCATTACGCGGTATTTTATATCATTGAGTCAATAATTGTTGGTGCACTGTATTTTAAAATTATTGAATCTAATAATTGTCACAGTAGCAAATACACTATAATTTATATTATTAAATTAATAAAAATATGTAACGTGTTTATTACATTATTGTGGTAACATTATTTTATATGTTGGACTCACAGGAAGAATAAATAAATAAATAAATAAATAAAAAATAAAATAATTAATTTTACTATTTGAAATAGTAACGTGAATAGTGACGTGAATAGTAACGTGAATAGTAAGTGAATAGTAAGAAACATGTGGACCCATTGGTGGGGCCCATATGAGTTGGTGAAGTTGAAGAAGTTGGAGAAAAAAATTGCAGCACGAGGCTGCTGCTGCTGGCGAGCAGCAGCCAGCCACCTACCCCCACCTACCTCGCATAGTAACCTCTTTTCTCCTATAAATAGTTTGTTCAGCTGAATAGAAAAATCACACCTAAAACATAAAATTTTTCTATAAGAATTTTATGAGTTTTCTCTGAGAATAGTAAGGTTATTTTGAGAGTTTGAAAGCCAAAAGGAGTGCAGGAATTTTTCAAGTAAGTCTTTTATTAAAGAGTAGTAATTTCATAAATTCCTATATTTCACGGTATTCACAAATCTTCCTTTAGAAGACTCTTCTATTAGAAGATTCATTTTTAAAAGCTTTCTTTGGAAGATTTATTTTGAAATATTATTTTAAAAACTATTCTAAAGTTATTATATTATACTACAAAAATTATGTTAAATATATATAATTTTGATAGTTCATAATATACGAGTTATCATACACTTTGAAATTTATATGTGGTAATTACTAATTTATATTATAAATATATAGGTTGATCAACCTCATTTAAATCAATATCCAGTCACGTATTAAGGTAAGGAATATTATTCTTTTCACACTCTTAAATTTACTGTGGTAAGGAATATCATCTTCTTTCATATTCTAAATTACTACGGTAAGGGGTATCACTCTTTTCATCATCATAAATGGATATTATTTTCTTTCTTACTTGAAGGGATTATCATTCTTTGATTCTCGAAAATAATATCGTTTCTTTCTTGTGCCATTTACTTCCATATATTAAATTGTGGGAATAACCTTACGGCGCGGTTTACCGCCTGTTGGTGAATAACCTTTTGTATTCATTTCTTATTAATCTTTGAGAATAACCTTACGGTGCGGATTAACGCCTGTTTGGTGAATAACTCTTCGTATTCAAATTGATGGGAATAACCTTACGGCGCGGATTATCGCCTGTTTGGTGAATAACTATTCGTATTCAAATTGATGGGAATAACCTTACGGCGCGGATTATCGCCTGTTGGTGAATAACCCTTTTTATTTGTCTCGTGTGGAAATAATTTGTCTACACGAATTATCACATGACACTTTTATTCCATATTCGTAAGTGATATCATTTTCCTTTATACTCATAAGGGATACCATCCTTTTCATCTTCCATTATTCAAACTTACTATGGTAAGGGATATTAATTCCCTTCACCTTTTGTTAATCAAACCTGCTACGGTAAGAGATATTATTTTCTTTCATACACCTAAATCGAAACTTATTATGGAACTATTGCTTCTATAATTCCTGAAAATATTATATGTTCCATAATAGTTGAACTTCATTATTTCAACTGAACCTTCCTATTTTCTGAACATTTCTATTGAACTGTAATCGTTATTCTGAACTGTGGATCTTGAATATCATTTTTAAATTTCACTCCACATCATGTTGGCAATTTGGACATTATTTGAATCTGCACAAAGTAAACTTTCGATACTTATTGTTTATCCTGTTCTTCTGTTCATCATTTGTATCACTGTTATTTGTATTAATCATCAAGAATCAAGCTGTTGTGAATATATGTGGCCGGGGGCACAGATGTGATATAATTGTTGAACAGATGATAGGTTAAAGGCGATATACTAGGTTAAAGGCGATACATCTGTTCGGTGTCTTTTATGGCACGTGGTGAATGTTCTCTTTGGCCCGTAGTGCAAAGATGAACTGTTGGTTGGTATGATTATGACCAAAGGCTGAATCTGGTATAATCATGATGACCGTTGGTGCTTTATTGAATATCTTTGGCCCGTAGTGCAAAGATGAACTGTTGATTTGCATGATTATGACCAGGAACTGTGAATTTTTATTATCATGACTAATGGTATTTCAGATGATAAAAGTTGATGATGTTTTTACTAAAAAGAGAAGCGGGTGGACATTATGGTCTGCATTATTCTTCTAATAGATTGCTCATTCCGCTGCTATTATTGATCTGAACGTTGTTTAAGAATTTAACTACAGTTTTTGATATAAACCTTGTAGTCTATTGTATTCTATCAAGAACTCAACTGTTGAAGGCTAATGATAATTTATTCGTCATTATCTTAGTCATGATATTTCTTACTGGGCTATTTGAGCTCACCCTTTCTTTTGTTCCATTGTTTTCAACAGGAGATGAAAACGTAACGGGGTCTAGCCGGGGGATGGAGTGAGAGTCCGAGGAATAGCTATCCTAGTCTTCATGTGTTGTAAAATAGTGTGGCAATAATAGTGAAGACTTAGTTGTGTATTATTATACACTGTATTGTTGTACGTTGTGCTTTGTTGTAATAATTTTGTTGTAGTCTTTTGACGACTCAAGTTTGGGCTGTGTAGGCCTAGATTTGGGGGCGTCACAGCCTTCAAATCACAAAGGTTTAAAAGTGCTCTCAACTTCATCTTATTTCATTTTTGTAGTCTAGAAAGCTTTTGATCGGTTAAAATCTATTTTTAACCGATCAAAACGCGTTTTGATGATCTAGAAGTATCTAACTATGTAATATATGTATATTCATAGATCTATGTGTTTATAACATGTTTTGGTATGTTAGAAATACATAAAAATGGTAGAAAAGTTCATAACACAATTTTACCGGTAAACCCTAACTATGCATGCTAGCTTTATGGTTGTATTTTGAAATGTACAAATCGGAAATTTGATTTATATGGCTAGAAAGCTATATCTATGAGTTTTAAAGAAAAGACCCTTTTTGAACATTTCACAAATATTGAATAACAAAGAAGTTATAGCTTTAACCACAAAAGATGTCGTTTTTAAACCCTAAGTGGTTCGATCCGTAAATTTCGTGTAAAACGTTTTAAAAATGTGATTGAACCATGGAATATTGTAAAACAAGAAGTTACAAGGTTAACAAAACTGAGTTTGTGTCATTTGGACATATAGATCACATTTTATTCAAGTTTGAACCAATAAAACCAAGGATTTGTGAAGTTAGTTTTCACCTTATCCTTGTGAGCCGTTTTTAGTCCACTTCCGTTTGGAATTTGGATTTGTGATCTAAAGAGAAATTGTAGAGGGGGAAATTCCGATGAGAATGGACTCAAGAATCACCCCAAAATGTTTTAAAATGAAGAAGTTATGGCTGTCGGAGCGTCGGAGGGTCGGGCAGTCCTCAAATTCGGGTTTCAGAAAATTTGTACCACCGCCGCAGCGGTCAAACATTCTGTTAAAAACCAATTTTAGCCGTCCGGGTCGGGTCGGGTCGGTCCGGGTTGAGTTTTTAATGAAAATTTAAGTTGAAATACATGTAAAATGAGTGTATTTCAATACTAAACCATATATGTAAAGTTTATTAGTGACTTAATGGTATCTAAATGTATAAAATAAAGACTTAAGTTAACACAATTAAAAGGTTAACTAGTGGTATTGTTTGAACAATATTAAAATATTATTAAATGATGAATAATATTAAGTATATGATTAAAAAGATATTAAATGATGAATAACATTGTAATTGTGTAAAATATTATCAAATGAGTAATAATATTAGATGATGATTAAAATATTATTAAAATAGTTAATAATATTAATAAGGGAATAAAATATTATTAAATGATTAATAATATTAAATAATGAATAAAATATTATTAAATGATTAATAATATTAGATACTTAATAAAATATTATTAAATGATTAATAATATTAGGTAATGAATAAAATATTATTAAATGATTAATAATATTAGTTACTTAATAAAATATTATTAAATGATTAATAATATTAGATAATTAATAAAATATTATTAAATGATTAATAATATTATATACTTAATAAAATATTATTAAATGATTAATAATATTAGGTAATGAATAAAATATTATTAAATGATTAATAATATTAGTTACTTAATAAAATATTATTAAATGATTGATAATATTAGATACTTAATAAAATATTATTAAATGATTAATAATATTAGCTATTTATTTGAACTATATTAATTCATTAATATAAGTTCCTTGTGTTTGAAATATTATCAAGTAGTGATAATATTTCCTAAGTGTTTAGTTACCCATAATTAATCAATTATGTGGTTCGTAAGGTTTATAAAGGTCATTATACTTACAAGTATATGATACTAATTTAAGATCAAACTGATTTAATTGTTAAGTCCGTTCAAGGATTGTTAAATTAAGTTGGTTAGCAGTAAACGACGCACGAGGCAAGTTTTCTACCCCTTAACTTGTATTTATTGTTGCAATTATTATTCAACCTTAATTACATTGAGCAATTCATTTATTGTTGAGCAAGTATCTACACTCGTAGATATTTGACAGACCCTTGAGTGAATTAATTATCGAAAATTACTTCACATCGTTATTGATTATTGTATTCGCACATAGTGCTTTTGCAACTGTTTAAGATGTCTAAGCTAATTGTTTCGGCTAGACAAATGTATGTTAATTCATTGAATTGAATATTATAAAAGCTTATCCAAACCATTGGCTGGTGCGGATTCTTACAGTAAGACTGAGAAAGAACAACCCTAGTTAAAGGGGATTTTTATTTGTCGGAAAACCGACAGCGCGCAAGAAATCTAAATGTGATGCATATACATAGGACATGAGAGGACTGATCCCCTCAAGTGTCCCGTTATTTTTAATAAGGAGTCAGACATTGTATGTCTGTTCTACCTTAGTAGCAGTTCAGGGTCATTAAAGACCACTCAGCAGTAAAGAGTCAATTCCTTCTTTTATTGAACATTGATTCTTGTTATCTTTCACAATTGCTATTGTTGAAACCTTGAAGTTATTTCCCTTCATCATGATATATCGTATGATTGTTGTTTATAAACTTGCTGAGCCATTTAGTTGCTCATTCTTGCTATATCATGACTATATTTCAGCCATCCCCGAAAGCTCTAAATCGGACAAAGGCAAGGGGAAAACGAATGCTTAGTTTTAGTAATTGCATGCTAGTTTATATTACTGTTATGTAATTACTGTTGTAAATCTTTTGTATTTCCCTTAAGATATGTAATGTTTAAGATTAAGGTAATAGACCTTGGGAAGTGTAGCATTTTGATTAAGGAACCTTTTGTATTATTCCGCGAAGTTTGAATACAATTTATGTATTTCATTATTGTTTAGTATTGTACAGTGAGAACCAAACCCGAGGTTAAAGAACTCGGATTTGGGGTCGTCACAACAACTAACTCAACTTAGTTAACCTAACTCATGCTTGGTTAGGGACATTTATGACATTTCCCTTCAACTAGGAAAGGCATTTTAGTCATTATACCATTCCAAGACACAATTGTCATTTCCTAAATTATCAAGGGCATTTTGGTCTTTTCTCAAGAAACTTAGAGAATTTCAACTCAATTTTGATCCAAACTTGTTTCATTATACTTGAATTTTATTCCCTCATCAAATACCTCATAACTTGCTTGTCCCATAACATTTGTCACACTTTGAAAATTGGATTTCATTACTTAATTATCAATTTACCATTTTACTAAATTGCGCATCATTACCTTCTCAATTTTCTACGAACCTTTTCGGTTCCTCATTTAATCAATTTCACTTTTCGATATCTCATTATAATCGAATTGCTCATTTTTTCATAAACCGCTTCCTTGAGAAGCGAACGTCGACTGAATTATCAAAATTCATTATCATTTAACCTTACTCACTTATAATATCGTAATTACGAATTTAACGTCCATTCACATATTTACTTACACACATAATGCCAATTTGCACCCTACTTGCATATTGCATTCTTAATACTTATTCTTGGGGTATTACATTCTGTATCTACACATCGTATACATGATTATCTTATTTCAATCATTCAAGATCAATTTCTTAATAACTTCAAACGTTCAACGATCAATATCCTTATTATTCCTTTAATCCCAATAAACCGATTAATTTAAACAGTTCTTTCCTTCTGCGCATATTATCTCGCCTCAACTTGTCATTCTCGTACCATCGCCTCTCCAGGCCAATTCATTAAGCTCATTGTTAACATTCATAACTAAAGCATCAATTCACATATACTTTCTTCATTTTCTTTACTCTCTAACTTAACTTTTCTTCTTTCTTTATCTGCTCAAATATACATACACACATATTCAATTTATTACCTGATGACGCAACATAGTTTCCTACAGAATTTATTTTGTCCCTTATCTTTAATTCGTTATATTTCCATTTAATCATCGAAATTCATATTTATAATGATTGCATCATCTGCTACGTTGCTAATACACTCTAAATAGATAATTGATCCCTAAATATTTTATAGACCCTTATTCACACTAAGAGTCATTCTGTACCATTTCAACCACACAGGTCATTTCTAGCACATTGATTAAATAATACATAATTTTAATCATATATTAATACATCATATCCTTCTAAAGCAGGTTTTAATCCTCTAACCTTTACTTAATTAGCCATAATCCTCATTTAGAAATCTTGTAAAAATTCGGGATGTTACAATGCGTAATCCTTTCTTGGGGATTCTCCAATTCTTTTAGCCTCAACCTCCATAAATCTAGATCCACCGCGATTGATGGAGAAAATAATCGCCTCCTAACAGGTGTTGATCGGGTCTAAACCGGTCTGGATCTCGATTGACTTGGCCCAATCTTATCCTTCATTGATCCTGGAACGTGACAAGGGATGGGGTCAATAGAAGACCCTTATTGGTCCTTGCTTGGAATTCTTACTCCCGCCATAGCAACAAGCTTCGACGAAACTGGTGATTTGCAACTCAATAAACCCGCATTCCTTCTAGCGTCAATGTTAACATGTGATTTTGTTCACCCAATGAAACCACCAAACAACGAGCAAACTGCACTAGCAATAACCGTTAGCCACCCCCAGATCAAGCGACAACTTGGACCGTCCGGGAATATTCCGATGTGAAAATAAGTACATGTCAAAAAGCATAACAATGGAGAGTTTGTTATTGCTAAACAATAATAAGTATTTGAGAATAACGAATTGTGTCACCTGGACCTCCACGCTTGTAGCCTTATTTATATTTTTCATCAACCGTCTAAGTGCCCATAATTGATTAGGATAGAAAATCCCTTGACATAATTCAATTATAATGTTGACTAGTCAATCTATTCTTTCCCTAAAATTTGGGATCACAATATAATTTATAATCCTAAATTAATACATTCCTTGATCTTCCTAATTCATCCAAACCGTCCCAAAAGGGAACATTTAAATGTGCCAATCCCAACCCGGCCCATCACAGTGTGCAGAATATAACTCATCCAATACTCCAAATAAAAAATAACTTTCAAGCCCGAGTCAACTACTAGGACTGATAAATTACATCCTGACATCCATTAATCCATTATACAATATAAGCTAGCTAGGTGGTGTACAATTCACGTGTATAACATATTAATACACCATCTTAAGTAATTTAGTGTAGGCAATGATTATATTAAATTAAGTTGGTTCTAAGGAGAAATTAAAGGGAATAATCACAAGTACTTCCATTTTTATTTTTATTTTAATAAGAAATGATATGAGACTCGATTATTTTAGTTAAAAAGATAACGAGGACATAATTTTCCATTAAGATTGGAATCCTAAGCCTTAACCGACCAAAGGGAACCAAATTTGTCCATTCTAGCTTACTACTTTTAAGATTATGTAAACCAAATTGGATTAATTAATTAATTAATAATTCCTTTTCAAGGTTAAATGGCTAAACACATGTGCTTATTATCTCTAAATCTAAGCATTAGTTGTAGAGGTTAATTTATAGGCACTTGTTTTCAGGATATATATATATATATATATATATATAATGTCGATTATGTTTGATCACGGTCAATAAAAGAATGAAAAGTCTCGTGAAAAGAAAGCGAGAAGAAAAACAAATAAAATAAAAATAAAGAAGATTAGTGGTTGCACATTTAAAGGGATCGAAGTGTTTTCTTTTCGTGTTTCTTATCCTTCTTTTGTAATCATCTTGTTATCGAAAGACTGAAATCTACTAGATTCTCACTAGTTTACACGGGCATGTCTATATATGTACCACCACTGTCAAACATTTATATTATATTTAAATTGAAAGAATAAAATAAATAAATAAATAAATAAAATAAAATAAAAATAAAAATAAAAAATAAATAAAAATAGACTGTGAAATGATTTATTTTATTGTAGTTGGAATGAGTTATTCTATTTATGAATAAAATTCATAAATTTGAAAATTATGAAAATAATATATTTTATTTCAATAAAATAACTAAATATAATTTTTTTATCTCATAAAAATGATTCATTCTATTCTCATATTCATTACTTCAATTCAAACATAGCATTTAAGTTTACACTACTTGCTTTTTCTTGTTTCTTTGTCATGCATAAATGCTAATTCAAGCATGAATGGATGGGGTATTACGAATATATTAACTCCTCTCTAATTGCCAACAAGTTAGTGTTTGCATAATCTTTACGTTTAATCTTACAAATTAGTGTTTGCATAATCTTTACATTTAATCTTACAAAGATTGTCACATTTTATAAAAAAATTATTTGTTTGAAAAAATAGAGTAAAAATTCACCAAGTCAAAAGATCCTCGTAATGATAAAAAAAAATAGATGCATTAAGAGATTTTGGTTAAGATTTGAATGTTGTGTTTTATATAAGAAGTTAAGATTTAAATGTTGTGTTTCATGTAATAGTCTCGTTTGTGAAAATAGGCATTCTATAAAATAAAGATAATATTACGTACATATAACATTTCTTAAATCAAAATATTTGTAAGATTTTTGTATATTGAATACAATTTTATCAATTAATAAAAATTAAGCGACTTGGTAAAGTGGATATTAGCACTTATTTTGATTTCTAAGTTTTTAGGATTGAGTTCAAACATTTCAACCTAGCTACCTAGCCAAACTACTCTAGCATTAGCAACAAACAATGAATCGTGTCTCTTTTAAAACCTTTATATCAAACCAAATCAAAGAAAATATTTATCTGTTTTTCTTGGCTCTAATAAACATGTCCCACCCACTATGGGGAAAAAAAAATGTGTAATGGAGTTCGTCCTCGTGAATTTGATTTCAAGTGGTCAAGTAGTCAGTGTGAGAGAGAGAGACGTTGGGAAGTTATCTGTCTTTGATGTTGGTAGGGGAGCACGTGACATGCACAAGGGCGGAGGGGCCCTTTCGAATGTCTGTCTTCGATGCTTCCGATATGTGAAACCAATATTTAAAAAATCGGATCGGTAATCGAATCGAAAAAATTATCGGGTGAATGGGTCACTAGTTCCACCAGTGGTCGAACCGTTATTGAACCAGTAACGTCATAAATACATAAAAAATATATTATTAATAATTAATAAAATTTTAAATTATCTAATTTTTTGTAAGCTTGAAAACTGAGTTAACCGGTTCAACTACCGGTTTTGCCGGTTGAACCGATGGTCAATCGAATTTTTGACCGGGTCGTTGACTTTCGATTTTTTGGCCATACCGGACCAAAAAGTCAACCGATTCCAGTCGAACCGCAGTTGGACTGCCGGTCTAGTCTGATTTTTTAAACATTGTGTGAAAGCTCAAACCCACCACTTGTTTTTCTATTATTTCCTATAATCATCAGAAATCATTGAGTCATCATTAATGCTTTATAATTCATGAAACTCCTAATTCCATATTTACCAGTACAGAATCAATTCTTACCCACTAATTTTGTGTTTGTAACAAGTAGTCCCAAGGTTAATTTTGTAAATTGATTTGACCCATTTTTGGTTTCACCGGGTCCTAATTGTGAGTGTGGGCTAGCCTTCACAGCTTATAACAAACCGCAGGTCACCACACAAATCCAGTACTAAAGTTTGTAGGGTTAAAATTCATTAAATACAAAAATGGCCAATGGTTCCTTATTGTAGGCCCCAATTTCTTATCCTCCACCTAAGGCCCATACTTCAACAAACAGGCCTTTTATTCTCTTTGACAAATAATATCCAAATTGGGCTATGATATAAATATACCCATTCTTCGCTGGGATAATAGACCTTCAAACCCTCTGTCCCAAAATAATAGTCCCATCAAAAGTTTTTTTTTTTTAATTTTTTTTTAAATGATGATAATTTTTTATTATAATAAATAACATAATTTACTGAGATATACATTAACTTTACCGGTCAAAGAAAAAATTATATATAAATTTATTTTCAGTTAATTCAAAATTTCACTTTGACGACATGTAATCTTAAAAATTACAAAAGGTCGTATTGCCTCAACTCTCAAGTACCCGCAACCAATCGATTAATAACAAATGGATAGGAAAACAAACTCAATTTTATATCACTCAACTAAGGACACTGGAGCAGGTACAAACATATCGAAAGATTGACGACAAGTTTAGATAAGTGAATGTATTTTAGCTCTCAAATTGAAACTGCCCTGGCTCCCCTCCCCCACCACTGAATCCCGTCCGAGTCCTATCCCGTAGCTCATTCCTTCTTCCGTACATGGAGAGACGAAATTCCAGTTTCGCCCTTGGATCTCAGACCAATGACCGTATTAAGCTCAACGTCGGCGGCAAACTCTTCGAAACCACCGTCTCCACTCTCCGCTCCGGCGGCCCCGACTCACTTCTCGCTGCCCTCTCGAATCGCCAGATCCACGATTCCAATCCGGTATTCATAGACCGAGACCCGGAGATTTTCTCTGTCCTACTCTCCCTCCTCCGGTCCAACCGTCTCCCCTCCACGTGCCGGCGATTCACCAACCTAGAGCTCTCCGATGAAGCTTCATACTATGGCATCGAGTCGCAGCTGAAGTCAGCGATGTTGCCGAGTCAACTCAGTGGAATTGATGCCTCGATCGTTTCTACTATTAGACCAGCCTCCGACGGCGTGGTTTCGGCCTTCAACGCCACAGCAGACAACGAAGCCGCATCGGTCTGGGTCGCGCATGGTGGTCAGATATCTGTCTATGATTGGAACTTGGCCCATACCGGAACCGTACGGACTCACCTCGATTTCATCACCTCGATCCGCTGTATTTTGCCAGAAATTGCCGCCGTTGGTTCAGACATAGACTCTGGACTCCATTTCTACAACTTCGCAAACGGTCGTCGAGTCGGTTCAACTGAGTGGACGGACCCGTCTGATCCACGAATCTACAAGGCACGAGTCAGCGCCATTGCCGACTCCGTCGACTCAGTATTTGCATCATTCGATTGTCACCATAGGGAGAACTGTGTTCTCTTAATAGATAAATCAACACTCAAAGTTGCGTCGGAAATAGGCCGTCAAAATGGTAATTCATCAAAGACCACGGTCGCCGGAAAATTGACGTATCTGCAGGAGCTCAGCATGCTCGTCGGGAGCTCCATCACGTCCGGTGCGTTCGGATGCTCCGGTTACATCCGGTTATGGGACACTAGGTCAGGGAAAGAAGTTTGGGAGACCAACGAGCCAGGGTCGGGACGAAGCAGCAGGTATGGGGATTGGTTCGCTGATGTGGATGTCGACATAGAAGATTCTATTCTTTTTAAGGTCTGTTCCCAATCTGGAGATTTAGCAATGGCGGATATGCGAAAATTGAGCGATGATCCGTGGCTATATCTGAAAGATAAAAATCCCAGTATGAGGAATATTGGTGGAGGGGGCAGCAGTGTAATAAACTGTTACAGGAAGCAAGTTTTTGTTGGGAGAGAGGGTGAATTGGAGGTGTGGTCTAGGGTGGAGGATGAGAGAGAAAATAAGGTATGCGAAGAAGAGTCATATAGGAGGAATTATGTTGATAAAGTTGAGGATTCAGGGAGAGGAATTATAACAAAAATTGAAGGTGGTGGAAATAGGCTTTTTGTTTGTAGAGAGAATGTCGAGGGCATAGAGGTATGGCAAAGTTCCAATTTTTCAGGTTCAGTTTCAGTTTTGTAACCCGCATAAGAGTTTGTTGTTGTATTATAGTTGATTACTTTTTGATGATTCATGATGTTGTGGAATTTGGGTTTATGAAGAACTCTTCTGCACATATTATACTGATCATGTTGTCTATCATTGCATAGAGCAATACAGTTACTTGGAGGTAAGCCTCTTCTTTCAATGTTGATGTCTTGTTCATTGTTGTACATTTAGGTTCTTTATGCTAGTTGAGTAATCATTTTCTATGTTACTGGTTATTTACTTGACTGATGCCTGAGAAATACTGTGTAAACACTATTCTCGTAAATTTCAACCTGTGAAATTAATCTGGAGATTCATTTGTTGATCATTTTCACTTTTTGTTAATACGGCCTTCTTAATTATACTAATGGGCGAGGTAAAGTTAAAGTGCAATCGAGTAACTTAGTGAATCCATTTCAATTATTGAATACCTTTATGAAGAAATATATATCTGTGATCTAGACTGGAATTGGTGATTGCTGATATAGAATAGAATTTACAAGTATGGTTTACATACCGAACACACATTTGGAAGTTTAATTTTGCCATTGGTGCTTCTCTGTCAACTTTGCTTTGGTGCCACAGTCACAAATGCACATTGCAACAGCCCTCCTTGTCAACGGTTTCATGGGTGACTATTTGATGGTATTGCTCTTTTCATTTTGCCTATATTTTTGTAAGACTCAAAATTCCCTCTTTATCTAACTTGGACAATAGCATTGACTGATTCACCTTGCACGTCTTTCTGCATCTTAGATAGTCCCTTGCAAGTATTCATTTGGTCTGAGATAAATTAAAACTCATATATTCCATCTGAAGTGTCCTTCCCTTCTCGTACTCCCAATATAAAAGTTTATTTTGAAAACTTTAGCTACCAAAATTTTCTACTAGTATAATATAGAAACTTAAGCTTTAGATTAATAGGTTAGAATTTCAAAGGAGGACTATTTTCTTGGTGAAGGAGATTACTTTTTATTGGTGACATCATAGTAATGGGAAACTCATTGCTTAAGTTTTGTCTTTTACCTAGAGTGAAGTTGCACGGTAGACATCAAAGATTATTAGCAGCAAGGTAATTTGGGTGATATAAACTTCTTAATAGAATAGGTTCTCTTTTGCTGCCAAATTTCAAGAAACTGTCCCCCTAGATAATAGATTGACTCACGCTACTTGACTTGGTTAATGCACTGAAGTTTTGGATTGCTTACTAATATTGTTATGCATAGTAGTAATGATTATTCTTTGAGTCTGCAGTAGTGTAGCTTTAACAGATTTTTATTTTCTTTCTCAAGACTACAGTATTAATACTCACCATTTCTTAAGGCTACTATTGTTGAAGGGTTATTAGATCTTCGCTACCGGGAAGGTTTTTATTACTTTATATGGACTGTTGTAGTATTTGTACAAAATTTTCACTTGGACATTTTGGCCATGTCAAAACTACCAGTATCTCTTAAGTTGCAAGTGCCACAAGTGCTGCCTGCTAGATTGGCTTCCAACTTGTCTCATATTCTCTACAGGTTTTGCTTTTATAACTGTTAGTTTTCCTTACCGATTTATCAAATTGATCTGGGAAAGTCTTGGCATATTGTGAGCTCTGTTTCATCCCCCCTCCTTTTTCAAAGAAACTGGATTTCCCTTCAGATTCCTGGCTAATCAGAAAAGAGCATTTGAAACACCAAATGTTCAAATTCATCTAGAGGGACCTCGTCAAATTGTGGCTTTCTTTGCATTTTTCCTTCTTCCAATGACTGGAGATATAACACTTACATATTGAAATCATTTTCGGTTCTGTTTGTTATTTGGCAGTGGCAGTAAAGGTATCTTTGATATAGTTTCTAATTTACAAGTACTAAAGACCTTCATTTGATTTTAGATTGTTCAATTTTTCAAAAATATACAAGTTTAATGCTGTCTTATACATGATACTCTATGTTTGTTTATATATCAACTTGAATGATGATTGATTTGAAGTTGTTTTATTATATTATTACCGCTGAATTTGGTCATGAAAAAAAAAATAAAGAATTTTAGTTGGGTAATAAGAAAATTAGGTTTTATGATGCTGGCATGATGTGAAATGAGCTTAATTTTGAGCCTCAATCGTTTGTACTATTTGACAAGCCTTCGACGCTGTGGTTTCAGCCTTCAACGCCACAGACGACAACGGCATATCGGTGTGGGTCACACATAGTGGTCAGATATCTGTCTATGATTGAAACTTGGGCCATGCCGGAACCGTACGGACTCACCTTGATCCGTTATATTCTACAGGAAATCGCCGCCGTTGACATACACTTCGGGCTACACTTTTACAACTTCATAAACGATTGTCACGTCGGTTCAGCTAAGTGGACAGACCCGTCTGATCCACGAATCTACAAGGCACGAGTTAGTGCCATTGCAAAGTTCGTCGACTCAGTATTTGCATCATTCAATTGTCACCATAGGGAGAACTGTGTTAATAGATAAATAAACACTCAAAGTTACGTCAGAAATAAGTCGTCAAAATGGTAATTCATCAAAGACCACGGCTATCGTTGATGTATCTGCAGGAGCTCAACTTGCTCGTCGGGAGCTCCATCACGTCTAGTGCGTTCAGATGCTCCGGTTTCATCCGGTTATGGGACACTAGGTCAGGGAAAGTTGTTTGGGAGTCCGAGCCAGGGTTGGGACGAAGCAGCAGGTATGGGGGTTGGTTCACTGATGTGGATGGCGACATAGACAACTCTACTCTTTTTAAGGTCTATTTCCAATCTGGAGATTTAGCAATGGCGGATATGTGAAAATTGAGCGACGATTCGTGGCTATATCTAAAAGATAAAAATCCTAGTATGAGGAATATGGGGGGGGGGGGGGGGGGGGGGGGGGGGCAGTGTAATAAATTGTTACAAGCAATTTTTTGTTAGGAGAGAGGGTGAATTGGAGGTGTGTTATAGGGTGGAGGATGAGAGAGAAAATAATGTATGTGAAGAAAAGTCATATAGGAGGAATTATGTTGATAAAGTTGAGGATTCAGTGAGAGGAATTATAACAAAAATTGAACGTGGTGGAAATAGGGTTTTTGTTTATGAGAGAATGTCGAGGGCATAGAGGTATGTAATAAATTGTTACAAGCAATTTTTTGTTAGGAGAGAGGGTGAATTGGAGGTGTGGTATAGGGTGGAGGATGAGAGAGAAAATAATGTATGTGAAGAAGAGTCATATAGGAGGAATTATGTTGATAAAGTTGAGGATTCAGTGAGAGGAATTATAACAAAAATTGAACGTGGTGGAAATAGGCTTTTTGTTTATGAGAGAATGTCGAGGGCATAGAGGTATGTAAGGCTGCAAACGAATCGAATCGATCCGGATTTGTGGCTGTTCGAATTCGATTCGATACAAAAATGTCTTGCTCATATTCGATTCGAATTCAAAATGAAATTTAAACAATGTACTCGTATTTGACTCGATGACATACAATGATACTCGGGGGGGGGGGGGGGGGGGGGGGGCTGCAGTGTAACAAATTGTTATAAGCAAATTTTTGTTAGGAGAGAGGGTGAATTGGAGGTGTGGTATAGTGTGGAGGATGTGAGAGAAAATAATGTATGTGAAGAAGAGTCATATAGGAGGAATTATGTTGATAAAGTTAAGGATCCAGTGAGAGGAATTATAAATAGGCTTTTTGTTTGTTGAGAGAATGTCGAGGGCATAGGGGTATGTAAGGCTGCAAACGAGTCGAATCGATCCGGATTCGTGGCTGTTCGGATTCGATTCGATACAAAAATGTCTTGCTCATATTCGATTCAAATTCAAAATGAAATTTAAACAATGTACTCGTATTGACTCGATGACATACAATGATACTCGAGATCGACTCGATTCAACTCAAAATTATGTTCGAACTACTCATTTTGGTACGAACTCGAGTAAAAATGAACTTGTATCATATTATTGATTCCAAATTTACAGTTTGCAATAGAGAATTTTGAAAAAGTTTAAGGCACATGAATTACAAATACACATCAGCAAGCAAGCTAGCAGCAGAGCATTTCAATTCAAGTTTCCAATAGGCATTCAAGAATCTTGTTTATAGCAGTTCAGCAGCACGCAAGTATCTAAGTCCAACATTCAAGTGTCTAAGTCCAGCAGCACACAAGTTTCTGCAGTTATACTAGCTTCACTATAGAAGTTGCATTTTTCATTCTTTAAGCTTCCAAGTTTCAAATCACAAGTCCTAAGAATAGAACAGTGTGTTTGTATATATATACGGATACACATGTGAGTTTTTAAGTCTTTAAATCTATGCCAAACACCACTCAAAATGAATAAATTAAAATGGATATATATATACACACACACACACGGATACCATTTGTGTCTAATTCAAGTGGTCTTCCAATTTTTTCAACCAGCAAATGAGTTGCATTCTGGATGATTTTTGATAAGGTGATATAGGAGGCCAACATCCCAGTATATAGATGTATTTGAAAAAGTACAAAAATAAGCACGTATTAAAAGCATGTCAGGTAACATGGACAGTACCTCTTCATTGTCATCATTGCTATATATACCATATCGAAAGGTTTGGCTTAGATTGTTTGCTAGAGCTGCAACATCATAATCTGTCTTGGTAATCATCATCGTCACTGTCCCTAGTCAAGGTAGAGGATATCAGCACCCATGCTCTTTTCAGACTCCATCCAGACTAACACCTATGAGCTAAAATGACACATAAATCATAAAAAAATTAAGACAACTGTGATACTAAAGGAAACGAAATAGATACTAAAAATGATAGAGGCATGTGTATTTACAAGCTTTCTCTGCCCCCCAGTGTTTGAATTATAGTATTATACAGTCTGCCCAAAGCCTGTTGCAGAGGTTCCAATCCTTGTGCTTCCTGTAGTCCACCAACAGAAGCAATGCATTCCAGCAGTAGAAGCAGCAATGCATTCCAACAGCAGCAATTTAGCATCAACAGCAGCAGCAATGCATTCCAGTAGCAGCAATGCAACATTCCAGCAGCAACAACAATCACAACTTTTGTCATACTTGTGCTTCATGTGATCACCGACAATTATAGAACTTCTAACTTGTAAATAAAACAAGTAACAAATAGTAATAATTCATAACATCGTTAAGTTGAAAATAATAGCAACAAACCAAGCATATGAAGTTAATACCAGTAGGTAGTTAGTTCCAAGTAGTAATAATTAAGTTTACAACCCAATCGAAATAGTATAAATCCTCATTTTCACTCAACTGAATAAACACAAGAAAAAAAATAGCATCACAATAGCAAACATCAGTCACAGTTTTTCATACAAAATTCATGTCATTGACTCCATCTTCATCAACCTATAAGAAAAATACACACATAAACAGCAACAAAAATAACCCAAAAAAAATGTCTAAACATTAAAGTTCAAAAGAAAATAGAACATACCATAGCAACACTCATTTTAGCAAGTTTATAATCACACCTAAGCCAATCAAAAATACAAATTAGGGCTTGCATAGTCTCAGGCTTCATAGAGCTTCTATATTGATCTAGCACCCTTCCACCCGCACTGAATGTACTCTCAGATGCCACAGTACTCACAGGAATAGATAATATATCCCTTGCCATTTTTGAAAAAATTCTAAATTTTAAAGTGTTTGCTTTCCACCAAATCAAAGCATCAAATGGCTCGTTATTAACACTTATATACCTGCCCTCTTCAAGATATACATCCAAATCAGATTTTATAGGAGTAATAATGTCCATGCCTTGAGCCCAGGAATCAAACTCAGCCCTACTTTTTGTTTTGTTTCTGTCATTACAACCGCCATTAACACTAGTAGAACTCCCTTCCATATTAGGCACACTAGTAGGCAGTGGACAATGAACTGTTGTATAGTATTCATAAAGCTCATAAATTGCTCTTTTCACAACCTCAAGGTTCTTACTAGCTTCATAATCAGATGCATAAAGTTTTGAAAAACAGAAGATGACTAATTGCATCTTATACCTCGGGTCAAGGATAGATGCAATTGCCATCAAAATGTTACACTCTCCCCAATACTTATCAAACTTTTTCTTCATCTAGAAAGTCATGTCTCTCAACAAGTGAAATTCATCATTACAAGTGTTAAGCAACAATTCTTTAATTTTCCAAATTTCAGGAAAAAATAAGTTAGAGGTAGGATACTCACAACCCGAGAAAACATTTGTAGCTTCATTGAACACCTCTAGCAACTCCATTACCTTTACAGCTTTCTCCCAATCCTCATAAGATGGAAAAGATTGATAATATGGATCCCTTTCTTGATACATAGGGAACACTTCTCTAAAGTGCATAACAGACTCAAGCATTGCATATATGGAGTTCCAACGAGTTAACACATCCAAAACTAGTCTTTTAGTTGTGCACAACTGCAACTGCTTAGCAATCTCAGAAAATTTATAAAGCCTGGAAGGGGATCCTTTAAAGTATTTCACACTATCACGAACTTTCACAATAAAATTGTTAATAACACTTAAACCATCTTGTACCATAATATTTTGAATATGAGCACAACATCTCACATGAAATATTTTTCCACCAAAAAATAAGTTGTCTTTCAACATAAAACTATCATTAAGGTTCCTAACTACAGAGTCATTACATGATGCATTGTCTAAAGTAATTGTGGAAACTTTATTTTCAATACTCCATTCAGTAAGACAAGAGAAAATAGCATCACTAATCATGAGACCAGAATGAGGAGGTGGTAAATGAGAGAAATTTAACACTATTTTTTGAAACTTCCAATCTGAGTCTAAGAAATGTGTAGTGAGACACATGTACCCAATTGTTTGATTAGAGGTCCATAAGTCAGAAGTTAAACTCACCCTATCACCGTCAGACAACAAAGTTTTCACCTTTTTCTTTTCTAAAGCATAAATTTTCATACAATCACTTTTCACAGTCATACGAGAAATAGGATCAAACTTTGGGTTTAGAGATTTCAAAAGAAAAATGAAAAATTCATGCTTAACCATCCTAAAGGACTATTCATGTACCATAATCATTTTTGTCATAATATCTCTAATCCTTTCTTTTTCATACTTATAAGCTGCCAAATTACTCATTTTACCTTCAACTTCAATGGTAGGGTAAGCTAATACACTTTGTTTTGGTCCAGAATTTTTTGACAAACGAACTGTGCAAGATAACATATGTCTATTTAAATGAGTAGTTGAACCACTGCTTTGATACGCAAGCTTAGTATAACAGTGATTGCATTGAATTTTTTTTGTGCCATCTTTTAATATTATGATGCTAAATTCGGACCAAACCTTTGATGTTTTCCTCTCTTTTTTTCCTTCTCTATTTTCCTCAGACACGGGTTCAGCCTCAGTACTTTTTTCTCCAACCTCTGGATTGTCAATCACAATCACAGAATCATTGTTGGTAGCAACAACAGTATCAACTACAATCGCCTGACTGGCCAAGACATCAAGAATCAAAAGAAAAAAAACATATGTCAGATAACAATTTCTTAATTTATGAACCCTAAATACAAATAAAAATGAAATTATAAACCTTAATCAAATATTTATCAAATTAGAACCACCATTACCATTATCTTCACCACCAAATTGGGTACCAGACATGTAATTTGACATTTTTAAAAGAACAGAAAATTAAGGTTTCAAATTATTTGGGGAAAATAAATTGGGGATATTGGCTTATATACAAATGATTAAAGTCACTAAATGCCAAATAGCAATTTTGTAGACAAAAATTGAATAAATAGGAGTCTCTTACTCTTCTCAATGGGAGGAACTCTGAATTTGAAGTCCGAAGTGAGAACTAGTAAAGAGATACATATTCAGATTCTGAAAACGCAATAGAACAGAATTGTAAAGACTAAGGGCCTTTGAGTTTCTCCACAAATTAATTATAATCGGGTAAATCAAAGCGGTGTAGCATAGCCGCACAAACTGTCGACATAAATCATAAATTCATAATCCTTCACAAACGCGTTCGATCGAGTTGTTCGACAATAATCGAGCTACTTGGAGAGAAATTTGAGCGAACTTCCAGTTGCTTGCATTCGACTCGTGTATATTGTCGAGCTGATTATGAAGCTCTAATTCGCTCGGTTTGTTGCTCGAATTCGTGTCTGGTTCGTGTTTTACCGAGTCGAATCCAGTTCGATCCCGAACCGTCCGGGCTAGTTTGCAGCCTTAGAGGTATAGCCAAGTTCCAAATTTTCAGGTTCAGTTGTAATTTTGTGACCCGCAAGAGAATATTTAGTAGTATTATATAGTTGATTACTTTTTTATGATTAGTGATGTTGTGGAATTTGTGATGTAAGACAGATTTGAGGCTGTGTAATTGGTAAAAAATAAAAGAAGACAAAATCGAGGATTTAGTTAATCGCGTAAATTTCTTAGGGTTTAGAGTTTGAACTCTATGTCTATTAACCCTAGTAAGATTTCAGCTCCATGTCTATTAATTCTATAAAAAAAATTAACTTTGCGATAATTGTAAACCAAAGCAATTCAATATAAAAAATTTGTAATCTGTATATTCTATAATTTGAAATTACTTCAACTTTTAAATTACACAGAAATTATGATTCAATTAGGACATAAACCTTAATTTTCAAAAATATTAAAAGACAAAAATATTCTAACTAATTAAAATAAAATATCAACTATCTTCTAAAATATTAAAAGACAAAAATACCCTAACTAATAAAATATTATATATCTCCTAAAATTATAAAAAAATTATAAATAAATAAAAACCTTAAATCTATAAATAAATAATTATAAATATGATCCTCATCAATTTGGGTTTATGAAGACCACTTCTGCACATATTTATAATTATTGATAAGTAGATTTTATACCTATTTATTAGGTATTTTATACTTAATTATTTGTGTCTTTTTAAGTATTTTTAGTGTTTTAGGTAATTTAGTTAATTTTATTCATTTTTATTATTTTTAATATTTTTATATTATTTTTAATTAATTTATAGTTTATTTTATAGGAAAATAAAAGTTGATGGCATAATGGTAATTAAGGAGGACTGTATGACAAACTGGTAATTACTGATGCAAGGCTGGCGTAATGCGCGCCTGACGATAAATGAAGCAACAAAGGAACGACGCCGTTTTGGTCTTGGAGATGCAGCAGTAATGCCGCATATGACGCGACTGTGGAAAGGAAAAAGTAGCCTGCATGCAATGCGCGGGCGGTAAATCGTTTGGTTGCATGGCACGGGCGCGTTTGCCAGCAGTTGTGTCCTTCAAGCTTCTTTCTGTAATATCCCAAATATTTTCCAAAGTGATCTAACAAGATCTAAGCAAGGTTGTCAATTCAAAACCTAAGATCGATTGCTCAAGCATACCTTGAGTTATCTTAAAGAATATATACGACTCGAAACTACGATCGTATACAACTAAGGAGTTAAAATCTTTAACCTAAACTATATGTTATGTGATTAGTAAAGCTTGAACTGAGCTTTTAAATGTGTTGTATGAATTATCTATGTGTAGGATTTTGTGTTTTGGTTTCAGTAGTTAACCTTAACACTTATTAAAAATCAGAAGTCAATTTAGGGCAAAAACCTAAATTGAAAAGAGAGTTAAAACCTAAACCCTAACCCTAGGGTCTAAACCCTAGAAAATAACCTAGGCCCTTGAGCAAAATGTACAGGTCAAATTGACATTCTGTTTCAAAATTCAACCTTCTCACGATTTGAAAACACGTAACAGTCAATAAAAGTTTTTCTCGAAAAACGTGTAAAATCACTATTCACGAGGTGACAGTTTTCATTCGTTTGACTATTTCTTTCATCTGTAGGACTTTTTACATTTCACAATATAGTGATAATATGAGGTGTAGATGCCAGAGAACCAATAAAATTTTTTGGAGAAAAAGACACGATTTACGAGAAAACGTTTGTCGCCGTTTTGACTGTTCTTTTCGATATTTTGATATATCGTATTTCACGAAATAGCATTTATACGAAGTATAGATATTATTTAGCCAATAAAAGTTTTACTCGAAAAACGTGTAAAACACTATTCATTTGGAAATTTTTCTTCCGAATTTTGAAAATTCACATTCCTGAATAGCATTTTTATTGACAGTAGATGAATTTTGACCAATAAAATTTTTACCCAAAATAATTTATGGAGATTACTATTCACGTATACGTAGCGAATACAGAAGGAATACGAGAATAATAAAGGTATATTGTAATGTATAATACGAGGATTATACGAAAGATTATACAAGATTAATACGAGAATAATACGAGGTATCATACCAGTAGAATACGAATATTATACGATGTATTATACGGAAGAAATACGTATAAATACTAATGTATTATACTATTTAATTAATTAGTTGAAATCAAACTAGTTTATGTGTAACTAAGTTAGTGTAACTAAACTAGGGAGAACTAACACGATTACACTAACTGAAAAAGAACTAGCACGATTTGTTTGGAACTAAATCCAAGTGAAAATGAATCGACCAATTAGAAGAAGGGTGATGTAAGCGATGATGCAAGCGCTAGGGAGAAAAGACTAAAAGGCCCTTGGTCTTTCAAACTAATGACCAAACTATCCCGACCCTTGGTTTTCCTATAAATAGAGAGCTAACCTCATTCATTTCTTCAATAATTTTCAAAGCAAAATTCCTATAATCAAGAGATTGCAAAGAAATAATTAAAGCTTGCAATAATAAAAGGTACGATTCTTAATCGTTATTATGCTTAAAGTTTTATTTTATCGATGAGGCTCAAGAACATAAGTCGTAGCCATGTACGATTTTTCGTTCTCCGTGTTCCTTATGACTTGAGCAAGTCATTGTTATGTCAAATTTCATTTCATAGTTTAAAGTTCAAGAACATACGTCGTATCCATGTACGGTTTATCCGTTCTCCGTGTTCTTCGTATGTTCTGGAGTATTATTATAAATTGTTATAATTAAGTAAACAAGTCGTTATAATGACCACATTTTGTAAATTATAAAGTGTTATAATCACATATGTAAGCAGTTATAATGCTCAAATTATTTCAAGTATGAAATCCAAAAGCTCAAAAACATAAGTCGTTACCATGTACGATTTTTTGTTTTTCGTGTGTTCTTGAGCAAAAGTCATAATTTCTACATAAGTAGGTTTATGATTTGGTAATTTAGTGTTATGGGATGATGAAACATGATGGCCTTGCTAAATAATGCTTGTGGCATCAAGTTTTAGTAGTCGAAACGAAGAACGATGAAACTTTGTTCTTCGTGTTCTTCGTGTTCTTCGATTCGTTCTTCGTGTTCTTGAGAAAAAGTCATGAAATCTTATATAAGTAGGTTTATGATTTTGTTATTCTTATGTTATGAAGTGATACGAAGTGTTAGAACATGTTATCTTAGCAAATTAATGCTTGAGGTATCATGTTTTACTAATCGGATCAAAGAAAGTTAAGTTTAATATACTAGCAGAATATTTTTGGTAATTTCCGAAACTTTAATCTCTGAATCTGCCTTAGACACCTAAATGAAAGTTGTAGATAGTGAAATTCTAAGCAATTTAGACTCAAGAATCACTCAAAAATATTTTTGTATGACAAAGTTATGGCTGTCACTGTAAAAAAAGGTCAGAAATATGAATCAGTTTTAGATCAGTCCCATTACTGGCGAAATATGTGTAAATCCGTAAGGAATCTCGAACTTTTGTCTGAATGAAAGTTGTAGATACGGAAGTTATGAACGCGTGAAATTTTGAATAACTCAAAAATATTTTAAAACGAAGAAGTTGTGGCCGTTTGATCGAGCCGGGGTCTAGCAGCCATACATGCTGCCTATTTTTTTAAAAGTGACTTAAAAGTGAGTTTTTGAGTTGGACAATTTTCCAATTAATTCCACCAATGAAAATAGTCTAGTTAAGTTATTCTAAGACTTATTCAAAAGGAAAATTTGATAAACTAACATTCGGGGTCACGTAACCCTTTTTGTAGGCGTTTAACGATTTCCCGGGAAAACCCTAACATGGTTTTAAGGCAAGTCTTCTAACTCTTGCTATGTGCTACTTGTTTAGTATTGTTAAAATGATAAATTAGATGTATAATGTCATGTTATTATGCAATAGATGATATGTAAAGTCTTTAATTGATGTTTACAAGCCTTCTAACTGTTATGCGTTATGTTTACGATGTATAAACATGATTTATACACTTTGTGTGTCAATGTGATATAAATTATTGGAACGTGAGTTATATGTGATATTAAATGTAGAATTATGTTCAGTCAATGCATGTTAAAGTTTATATGAAAGCATAAACTGCGTATGTGCTGTATGTTAGACTTGCTGAGCCGTCGTGCTCATTCTTGCGAATAAAACCTTATTTGTAGATTAAAGATGAATGTTAAGAAGATCATGAACGTAAAGATGAAGCGTAGATTAGGTTTTCATGTTTATTGCTTGTATTTGTATAAGTCATAATGACTGTTGTAATACGAACAAACAAACATGTAACCGAATATTGAATGAATAATATAAATTATTATCATCAGAATGTTGTTATGTCTTTATTTTGATATAACCTAGAATTGTTAAGACTTAACATAGTATTGATAATGATCTATTTATCTGGATGAGGATCGGTAAATAACTTGTGAGTGTTGTACATCCGAGACAGGACTAAGCGATGTTGACTGGTCAAATCCATTGTTAAGGTTCCTCGGACCCAGGTATAACTCGTTATTACTATTCTGAATACCATATAAGTAGGATTATTGATATGAAGAGATATCACTATAAACAAATATGTTTCGAATGAGGGTTTTAACTAGTTGGGTAATGTTCTGTACGGAAAGAGAATTTTGCATCGGACAAATATACAACCATTTGTCATGGATAAAGATGCAAACATTTATCACGGGTGAAGATACAAACATTCACCGCGAGATTCTCTGTTCCCAAGAGCCGTCCTAATGATTTAATACCGTGAATGTTGGAACATGTAAAGTTATAGAATATTTAAATCTTAAGGTTAAAATTAGACCGGTATATATGGTTTTATCCATTTATACGGACGAAATACAAGTTGATACTTGTATACTTATGAGACTGAGATCAAGTTAAGATTCAGGGACAAAGTTAAGAGAAAATTTTAATGTATAGTCTAAAATAAGACTAATTCAACCAATATGATTATGGGATCATTGGTTAAGTCGATAAATGTACGAAATTAACGCACAATGTCTGCCGCATCGAAATAGCGCGGGGATTTTGGGGGCGTTACACTTTCTCCTTAATTTTCCAAATTCCGTGGGTCCTAGGCGCATCATTAAATCAGCATCAATAGATTATGTTCGCATGTGGTTTCCGTGATCAAGCAAATAAATTAAAGAAATCCAATTATAATTTGGAATAGGAAAATAAAATAACAATTTATATTTATTTATTTATTTTGTACTTTAAATCTTATTATGGTTTGAAAATAATAAATCTTATTAGGGTTAGGAGGAATATGTAGCCTATAAATATAGGGCTTGAGTTACAATGTAAAATACAACTTTCATTAGGAAAAATTTCTCTTTTATTCTTTGGTGTTCTCTACAATTATGTGTAGCTAAATTATTTTTCTTGGTTTAAGTGATTGAAGCCATCAAGATTTATACAGTGTGAGATCTAATTTATTTTAATTGTTCAATTTATATTTTCAGTATTGAAAATTTTTCTGCGTTTAATTTTATAATTGATTCGTTTGATTGCTAAGGTGCACACTAGTTTATTATTCATTGAAATCTATTGCTAAATTAAATATCAAATCCGTAATTGTTTGGTCACTTTAATTTGCGAAGCAACTAAGATTACTAATTATTTTGTATATCAAAAGATTGTTATATTTTAGGAAAAATATTCATCTAAATTAAATGTAGACGCTTGGATTGTGTTGTTTAGTTCAACGATTTCTCTACTTCTTTATGTTGTTACTAGGTTAAATCTTTAACGCTTGTCTGAGATTATTTAGTAGTAAGAGTTATTTAGATCGCTTGTTTCTACTTAACTAAAATTAAGAAGAGATAGAAAAATTATTCGAATGGGAGTAATTATTTCACGTTGAATATTTAAAATATGAATTGAGTTATTCTTGCGTCAGTGATCAGTTGTAAATTCTTGATGGTGGATGTTGACTTAAACCAAAGCTTTTTCTTCTAATTTATTTCTTGCATATTTATTTTAGTTAATTTTATTTAAATTATTTCTTTGATTAAAACCCCCCAAATTTTGGTTTACAAAACATAAAATTAAATTATCATTCTATGTGGGATCGACTCTTACTTGCACTACTACATTAATATTTTTTCAAAGTAAGATTTTATTTTTGGGTGCATGCGACATCACACCAAATTTTAAATACCCCCACACTTAACTATTTGCTTGTCCTCAAGCAAAACAAGAATAAAAATTAAAAATAATAACCAAACAACCTACTCGAGCAACAAATTAATATAATAACATTAGCCTCAAAGATTTTTTAAATGATAACTCAAAGAAAATTTTAAAATATGCAAAGATCAAAATTTTAACATATTTATTAATCTTACTCTACTCAAGACCTTTTGTGTGTGTGTGAATCCAAATGTATCAAACTAATCAAAACTCAGATAAGTTTCGGTCATTAATTACTTTATAAAAGACATATAACAAAACTCAACATACTTATTTTTCACATTACTCTTTGCTAATATAGACAAATATATACCAAAAGATCAAAAGGTTTCAAATAATTATATACACTAGGATTATTACTATACATTTTTTAAATATTTTCTTATTGTTCTTTCCTTTTAATTGTTGTATTTTATGCTTCATCCTATTTTTTTCTCTTCTTTTTCAGTTAGTGCATTTTATGTTCCTTCTCACTTTTTCATGTGTTTATGAGTTAGTGCGTTTTACACTCCATCTCAACCCACCACATAATTTTTTCTTCAATAATAATCTTAAAAAAATTACCTAAATCATCTCTTCAAAATTATATTTTGTCTTATATTTCACTTCAAATAATGATCAAATAAAATATAGAGCTCAAAATTATTTTCCATAAGCATTTAACCATTTAAACTTTCTCTTTATTAAAACTAGCTCAAACAAATGGACATAAGTGCATAAAAATTTAAAGGATCTCAAACAAAGTAATAATCAATAAAAAATTAAAATTTAGACTAAGCAAAAATTTATTCCTTTTCCAAAAGTTGTAAAACAAAAATCAAGATTTTATCATTGATTAAAAATTTTAAATCCAATTAATTCATTGCTCAAGTGACACATCATAAAAATAAAATAAAAATTACCCCATTTTCGTAGGAAACACGGTTACACTTAGCATGTGCAACAAGCCTTTAAACTCCAGGGTTACCCCAAGTGGACGAGTTTTGTCTCGTAAGGGTTTGCAATGAATTTACCCACAAAATTCAAAATTTTAAATTTTTTTAAAATTTCCTAAAAAATATAACAAAATTCCTAAATCCCTTTCCCCACACTTAAAATTTACATTGTCCCCAATGTAAAGTAAAATGCAAAGAAAAAGACACAAATACTAAAATATAAATACAAAAATAAAAAGAAAGAAAATTATACTTCTCTTGGGTTGTCTCCCAAGCAGCGCCTTTGTTTATAGTCATTGGCTTGACAACATACTTAAACACTACGTCACTCCTACTTTATGAATTTTGAGTACCCCATCCATCACATTATTCTTCATCGGTGGATTCAATCTCATTTGCATTCGACATGAATGTTCAACTCCCTTTTCAAGTAATAAATATTGGAAATGACTATGAAGATTCTTTAAATTTAGAATGAGATCTTGCAAAATAAAAAATAAAAATTTGTTATGAGTAACAAGCAATGGAATGAAAATAATTGTATTATTATCAAAAATTATTGGCAAAGAATTTAATGGAACTTCATCCTTCTTCAAATCTTGTTTCAGCTTAATTGTTTCTTCTTCCTCTAACTCCAAATTGTTGGTAATTGCAATATCTAACTTTTCCTAGTTTATTTCCTCAACAACGTCCACCACCTTAGGCATGTGATCATCAAAAATAACATCATCGTCTACATTAACACTGTCTGCTTCATTGATATTGTTTGCTTTCTCTTGCTTCGGTAGTTGATGGACTGTCTTTTCTGGATCTTCTATATCATTACCACTTTTTAACACTTGTGCATTTGTATTCTCCGTTGGATTATCCACCGTTTGAGAAGGTACTTGCGCATAACTTTGCTCCTCTAATTGATCGATTGCGATTGTAATTTGTCCCATTTGAGTACCCAAACGCTGCATAATTGCATTAGTATCCTGTTGAAATTGCAAATTATTAATTTTAATTAATTTAATCATATCCTCTAAAGACATCAGAATTAAATGATTGGCCCTGTTTTTGTTGGTGATATGTGTGACGACCCCGAATCCGGGTCCCTCGAACCTCGAATCCGGTTCAACACTAGTAATACATTTTTCTTATTGTTCATGAATTACAACAATATTATAATTGATAAATAATCATTTATTTATAATTTTACAACATCTCTTTCTATTCCAGAATCGAAATCTTTATACATTCCTAGTATATCTCAATATCATATATGATACAACATTTTATTACAATCAATTTGAGTATTTAACACTCATATTACATACTAACCAATTCTTATACTACACAATCATTTTACCTGTCCAATTCGGATTGATATCTATAATGGTCGTGCTAGACCTTTAGTGAATGTAATATGCATTCTTGTTTCTTGATCTTTAACAAAAATTCGAATTACTTGCACTATCTAAAAATATTGGTTTTAAGCAAGAGTGAGCACGACGGCTCAGCAAGTTTAACAGCTACACATAACACATTGCATGCTTCACATATTAAACATACTCTACATTTTATACGTATGTCATGCTTTTTATTTTATGAATGCTTCATACTTCTTATACATCGAATATAATACACATCTAGCATATATCAAGTCATGCTTCTTATTCTGTACATACTTCGCATATAATCATATTTCATGCGTTTCACACAACACAAATATCATCAATATATTTTCATATCAATAATTTAATAATTAATTATATTTCATGACTTTCCTTCTTACTTCATATTTTAAACTAATTAAATTATTAGGTTAATTGAGTATTTAATCTACGCATCTTCTTATTGGGTTAACAAGCACACGTTAGGTGTATATATATTAATATAACCACATTCACTTTTCAATTGAATTTATTTCCTTAATAAATTCTCTACATGCATCATTAAAATATTCTCACATTTAATTTCTAACGAATAAATTATGTTAAAAAAATTATTTACCCATTTTCTACACATCTCACTTCTTCAACTCTTGGTTTTAAATCATAACCTTTAATTAATATTTTAAAAATCTTATTTACAATTCTTGTAAATATCTGGGATATTACATTCACCCCTTCTTATAAAAATTTCGTCCCCGAAATTTTATCATACTCATTTCTACCAATTTTTGTCTCTGAGAATATTTCTTTACTCATCAAATTCTATGACCACCCTTTTTTTTTTAAAGTTCATACTTCTAAACTCATAATTCCAGAACAACTGAATATCTTGCAGAAGAATAAATTGAAAATAAATATCTTACAAAAGAATAAATTGAAAATCAAAATATTCATTAAAACTTTCATACTATGTTGAGGGGTCATAAAGACTGTGAACATCTGCGAGAAAGTTTATCAATCACAGAGACTGAAAATATTCCACAACTGTTTTGTACGCTAGGTGATCAGCCTATCGTACTCTAGTGCTGTGCACAATGACTTCACTCAGGGTCGAACTCACTGGATTTACCAACCCATATTTTGTTATATCAGCATGTCACCACTCTTGGGTGCCCCCTCGCGATTTCTTTATTCATGGCTTTGACATATCCCCCATTATAGGGTTGTTCACCTCAGACTTACTACAACGTTCCGCTCCAGCATAAGTTGGATTGGAAATAAAACTTAAGTCATTTCTGACCAAAAGTGTCATGTCAAAATAAATGACATAGACTCACATCATTGAATTGTTCGTATATTACGAACTAAAAATCATTTTAGATTTGTTAACATAACTGAAATTCATTTTTAAGACTTCATGCTACCGCACCGTTACAACAGTGCGTTGAATATTCTGCCTTTTTCATCTCTGCACTATGACTTTAATGGCACGTGATGATTTTATAAATACATTTTGATATTTTGAAATTAATTTGTCTAGTCGAAATAATTAGCATAGACTCTTTTTTTAACGTTTCAAAATACTGAAAATTATTTTATGACTTTATCATATTACATCATACTATAGTGGGCTTAAAAATACATCCAACACTAGGTTACTCTGCATTGATGACTCCATCGTTTATCATTTCTACACTAAATGCATTGATGATTACTAAAACATATTTTGATATTTTCAAAAGCACAAAAGTACGAATTTAGCACGATTTTAAGAATTTCAAAGTCTAGCATAGCTAGAAGATTTGGAATATCCTAAAACCTCAAAACACCTCAAATTTCTCATCCACATTCTTTTTCAGCTTAATAACTATATCTAGTATAGCTTTAATCTTGATACTTAACTCTACCAACACTCACTGTTCATCAAACTTACCACACATTAGGGGTTCAGGAACTTGCCACAATCATATGGGTTGAGGAACTTATCCTAGTCAGACCATAATCTTCCATTCGCTGAGGGTTTCCACCATACGATTATGAGTCATAAACTTACCATAAGTATGAGTTTTAAGAACACACATCTACCTTAACATCCTTTACCTATCCGTTATACACATGAGAAAAGAATCACCTTCTCAACATACATATAACGAATAACGTGACACCAAGTTTAAATCGATTATCACTATAGGAAGCTAAGTGATTGTCAAACCAAACACTATCCCCTGCCCATACAAGAAATTGGTCAACTCAGCCACTAATCAATATAGGAAGTTAAGCAGTCGTTAAACCAAGAATAAATCCCCTGCCCATACAAAGAACTGTTCAACTCAACTACTATATTAATATAGAAAGCTAAGTGGCTCTAAAACCAAGCCTAAATTCTCCGCCCATATAAGGAATCGTACAACTCAACCACTAATATGAGTCCTCAATTAAAAACCCACAAACCTCTAATTTTCTTAACTGAATACGAATTCTTTCAATTCGTATTTTAGCACATCTGACTCATTACGAGTTCATCTCTCTAGATCATTTCATGACCTTGTTAGCATTTTCTTTCTACTTTTCAAAATCTTATTATAAGATATATTCTATCACTTTTTCAAATTAGGTACAACATGGACCTTTTCATTTCTCTTATATCTTCTCAAATTCACCTTTGGATAATCTTCTATTTATGAATTTTCCAAATTCATTTTTATTACTTAAACTCTCCCTGAGTTTATTCCTTTACCATTTTACTTATCTTCTACTACGATTATAGCCTATGGTACTCTTACCTAAGGTTTTTAACCTATCAGCTCTGATACCAACTTGTGACGACCCTGAATCCGGATCCCTCGAACCTCGAATCCGGTTCAACACTAGTACTACCTTTTTCTTATTGTTCATGAATTACAACAATATTATAATTGATAAATAATCATTTATTTATAATTTTACAACATCTCTTTCTATTCCAGAATCGAAATCTTTATACATTCCTAGTATGTCTCAATATCATATATGATACAACATTCTATTATAATCAATTTGAGTATTTAACACTCATATTACATACCAACCAATTCTTATACTACACAATCATTTTACCTGTCCAATTCGGACTGATATCTACAATGGTCGTGCTAGACCTTCAGTGAATGTAATATGCATTCTTGTTTCTTTATCTTTAACAAAACTTTGAATTACTTGCACTATCTGAAAATATTGGTTTTAAGCAAGAATGAGCACGACGACTCAGCAAGTTTAACAACTATACATAACACATTGCATGCTTCACATATTAAACATACTCTGCATTTTATACGTATATCATGCTTTTCATACTTTTCATTTTATGAATGCTTCATACTTCTTATGCATCTCATATAATACACATCTAGCATATATCAAGTCATGCTTCTTATTCTGTACATACTTCGCATATAATCATACTTCACGCGTTTCACATAATTCAAATATCATCAATATATTTTCATATCAATAATTTAATAACATATGGTTGCATAGAAATGCACATAGGAGCAAGTTCTGAAAAAACTTGTCTGGTTCGCTTCTACCATTTACACTTATTTTGTATCTTTCGTTCAACCTACAATTTATATATAAAATCGACATAATCATTAGTTACAATGACTATTAATTGGTCATAACTTAAGACCTTAATTTTAAATTATTAACTCTTAATATGTCCGACACACGAACCTTTAGTTCCGGATAAAAACCCTAGCCCAAACCTAGTTGGACATGTCGGGTACGCTTAACCAACTTACGCATTTACCACACATTCTTCGCACGACCCACTTTTAATAAGTTGTCTAAAATTTAGTCATAATGGACTATCTACATTGGTTTAAATTTTTTTCTTTTACATAACTTAATGATTTGGACATTTAATAATGTACCAAATACCTCAAAATATCATCTACCTTTGATAATATACAAGTATAGAACTAATTCAAATATTATTAACCATTTAATAATAATTTAATCACTTATTAATATTATTATTTATTTAATAATATTTTAATCTATTACTAATATTATTAACCATTTAATAATATTTTAATCTTTTATTAACATTATTAAACATCTAATAATATTTTAATCACTTATTAATATTATTAACCATTTAATAATATTTTAATCATTTACAAATATTATTCACCATTTAATAATATTTTAATCTCTTATTAATATTATTAATCATTTAATAATATTTTAACCACTTCTTAATATTATTAATCATTTAATAATATTTTAATCACTTACTAATATTATTCACCATTTAATAATATTTTATTCACTTCTTAATATTATAAATCATTTAATAATATTTTAATCATTTATTAATATTATTAACCATTTAATAATATTTTAATCACTTAATAATATTATTAATCATTTAATAATATTTTATTCACTTCTTAATATTATTAACTATTTCATAATATTTTAATCATTTATTAATATTATTAACCATTTAACAATATTTTAACCAGTTATTAATATTATTAATCATTTAATAATATTTTAATCTCTTATTAATATTATTAACTATGTAATGATATTTTAATCATTTAAAAATGTTATTCATCATTCAATAACTTTTTAATCATATACTAATATTATTGATCATTTAATAATATTTTAATAATCTTCAAATAATACCAATAGTTAACTTTTTAATTGTGTTAATTTTAGTCTTTATGTTAAATATTTAGCTACCAATTAGTTACTAATAAACTTCATATATTAGTTTAGTATTCAAAATCATTCATTTTACACTTATTTTAACTTAAATTTTCATTAAAAACTCGACTCGGACTGACCCGACTGGACCCGGACCGGACCGAACCGACCCGACCCAGACAACTTGCACATTTTGTTTTAAAAGCCGGGGCGCTCAAAATAGGCTAATTTGGGAGTCGGGGCATTCAAAATAGAAAACAAAACCCTAATTTGAACGGTACGACCTCTAGTCACTCTGACAGTCATAACTTCTTCACTTAAAAATATTTTGGAGTATTTCTTGAGTCCATTCTCATCAGAATTTCTCCCTCTACAACTTCTCTTTAGATCACAAATCCAAATTCCAAACGAAAGTAGACTAAAAATGGCTCACAATGACAGCGTGAAAACTAAAATCACAAATCCTTGGTTTTAATGGTTCAAACATGAATAAAATAAACTTTGCACATCCAAATGACACCAACTTAGTGTTGTAGTCTTTATAACTTCTTGTTTTATAATATTTCATGGTTCAATTACATTTTTGAAAACGTTTGACATGAAATTTAAAGATCGAACCACTTAGGATTTTACTGGTAACACAATATGGAATTTTCTTCTATTTATTTGCATACCACCCAAACAAATTCATGAAATAAATATACCAAATCATGAATATACCTATATATCATAGTTTTAGACTTTTAGAGTATCAAAATAACTTTTGATTGATTAAAAATATATTTCAACCGTTTAAAACTTATATAGACTATAAAAATACACTAAGGAAGGGTTAGAACACTTTTTAACCTCTTGGACATGGATGTTCTTTTTCTCTTGGCCATGAACTTCACTAGGGACTCCACCTTGATTATTCTCTATCAATCTTCCTTGGTGAAATCTCAACTCACAAGAGTTTTCTCTCTTTTCTCTCTTAGGAGCTCTCTCTTATCTCTCTTTATATTTATATACTTAGAAGCTAGCAAATGACCAAAACTCCTACAAAAGAACTAATGAGTTCTATTTATAGACACATTCTATCATCCAAAATTCTATACATATACAATATGTATTTCTAAAATACTTGCAAAAGATCAAATCGAGTTTAATTATTAAATGAATGACCTTTGCTTGGATTGATTTATGGAAGTTGAGTGAAACAACTAGGTGGAGTAAATTTGAAGCAACCATTCTCCAACACTTAACTAATGTATGGTTAAAGCTCTTACTCTTGTAACCTATGTTAACCTAACTATCAATCATGGTCCAAGCTCATCAATTAATCATACATACACATCTTCTAACAATTAATCACAATGTGGTTAACTTACTAACACATCAAGTAACCTAGGGTTGATCTACCAAATCCAACCTTAGTTAAAGCTTCTTATCCTCCACCAATTAATCAATATTTGGTTAATTCTCACCAAATATATATACATATTTTATACGTCTACACATTCTACACTACTTAACTCAAAGAGGGTTAATTCACACATTTAATACCACTTAGGGTTTATTCGCTAACTCCCATGTAGTTAACTCTCTACATATATATTCAATATAATTATATATTTACTAACATTTAACTCTAGCATTGGTTAATATTTTATTTTTTTATTACCACATAGGGTTAACAACTAACCCAACAATTGTTAGTTCTCTACAAATTTAAATTCATAAATTTAAGGAATTGACCATCTTTATTGATTAGGGTTGGTGATAGACAAGCTTTTTTATTACTCATGGTTAATTCATTTAACCAACATTGGTTAACTCTCTACCAATTCATATACTTACAACATATATATCTCTACATATTCACCAATAACCTTTTATTTAAATCACATCATAGCTTGAATTAACCAATTTAAATTGAATACAAGCAACATGCATCTTTACTCAATCTCCAAGTGGGACCCCATATTTGGTCAACACTCCACCATTTTTTTTTTTTTATTTTTTTTTTATTTTATTTTATTATTATTATTATTATTATTATTATTATTATTATTATTATTATTATTATTATTATTATTATTATTATTATTATTATTATTATTATTATATAATACTTACAATTTTAACTAACCATTAACCAAGGTATGGTTAATTCTCTACAACATGCAACCCATGGTTACCTACCAATTCCATCTTGGTAAATTATATACATACATAAATGTATCTATAATATTCTTCCTACAACTAACTCATGCATAGTTAAATCTTTAATTTATTTACTACCTAGGGTTACTCAATTAACTCATTGATAGTTAATTATTATCATCACATTCATTCACCTAGCAATTAACCAATGTTTGGTTAATGCTCTCTTTTATCTACCAACTAGGGTTATTCAATTAACCCTACATTAGTTAATTCTCTACACTCAACCAAATTTTTCAACACTTTGACCATCAATTGACTTTTTAAATGTTTGGGCTCATTACTTTAAATTGTTACATTAACTCCATTAGGCTTCCATATTTAACTACCCACATTCACGCAAGTAATTTTCATATTGGGCTAACATTTATAATCCTTTTGGGCTAGTTTACTAGTAGTAATTAAACTACTTGGACTCTTCATGAGGCTAGATCCTTAAATTTATTTGGACCTCTATATAATTACTAACAAGACTTACATCAATTAAAATATTGGGCTTGTTTCAAATTCATTAATGGACTCTACACAACAACTTAATAATTAAGTTAATTACTTAATTAATTAACTTCATAATATTGTCATTCTAGACAATCATTCTAGTTTTTCTATAACTTTAACTCATAACTAATATAATTAACCTAGTTAATTATATTTCATGACTTCCCTTCTTACTTCATATTTTAAACTAATTAAATTATTAGTTTAATTGAGTATTTAATCTACTCATCTTCTTATTGGGCTAACAAGCACACATTAGGTGTATATATATTAATATAACCACTTTCACTTCTCAATTGAATTTATTTCCTTAATAAATTCTCTATATGCATCATTAAAATATTCCCATATTTAATTTCTAACAAATAAATTATGTTAAAAAATAAAATGTTTACCCATTTTCTACACATCTCACTTCTCTTACTCTAGGTTTTAAACCATAACCTTTAATTAATATTTTAAAAATCTTATCTACAATTCTTGTAAATATCTGAGATATTACAATATGACTGCATGTATTGTTGATAACTTGGAAAATTCTGATTTGTAAACGAATTCATTTGTGGATTCTCATAGCCAAAATTAGGATGATCCCTCCATCCCAAATTATACGCGTTTGAATATGGATCATATTTCCATTAGGGTTGACCAGGGAAACCACTTGCTATATAGACTTGTTCATAGAACTCCTCTCGAAGAATAGGGCACATATTAGTTGGATGCCCTACCACCGCACAAATCCTACAAACTTCTATTTATTGTGCATTACTTGCAACCAATTGATAAACAAGAGAAGTTAGATCATTAATTTGTTGCTCAAGAGAAGAAATAGTTACCTCATTGACATAATCATGCATGACTTCTATCCTGAACCTGCACCACTAAATTAAATAATGAAAAACTAGAAAAATAAAATCTAAGAAAAATTACTAAATTAAATAAATATTTACAAAAGCACAAAATTAAATTAAAATCATTCCCCGATAACGGCGCTAAAATTTGGTTTGATGTTGCAAGCACTCAAAAATAAAATCTTACTTTGAAAAAATATTAATATAGTAGTGCAAGTAAGAGTCGATCCCACAGAGAATAATAATTTAATTTTATGTTTTGTAAACCAAAATTAGGGGTTTTTTAATCAAAAAAATAATTTAAATAAAATTAATTAAAATAAATATGTAAGAAATAAATAAGAAGAAAAGGTTTTGGTTTAAGTTAACATAATTTAATTTTATGTTGTGCAGAATAATAGTTTATACAGTGTAGTAGCATAGTAGTAATGATTACTATTCTTTGAGGCTGTAGTAGTGTAGCTTTAACAGATTTTTATTTACTTTCTCAAGACTAAAATATTAATACTCACCATTTCTTAAGGCTACTATTGTTGAAGGGTTATTAGGTCTTCACTACCGAGAAGGTTTTTATTTTTCCATATGGACTGTTGTAGAATTTGTCCAAAATTTTCACCTGGACATTTTGGCCCTGTCCAAAACTACTAGTATCTCTTAAGCTGCAAATGCCACAAGCCCTGCCTTCTAGATAGGCTTCCAACTTGTCTCATATTCTTTACATATTTTGCTTTTAGAACTGTTCGTTTCCCTTACCAATTTATCAAATTGATATGATGGGGAATTCTTGGCATATTGTGAGCTCTGTTTCATCCCCCCACCTATTTCAAAGAAACTTGATTTCGCTTCATATTCCTGACTAATCAAAGAACATTTGAAACACCAAATGTTCAAATTCATCTAGAATGTCCAGAATTCTAGTTGAAGTTGGCTGGAATGTCGTCCAGAATATCATAAAAGCATTCTTATTTTCTTCTCTGATCAGGGCTTAACCCTCCGTGGAAAACTACCGGTTTATTTTTTTTAACAATGGAGCTTTTGGACTAGAAATCACATGCAGTGTTTTGTCACCTTACGTAGTGGGGAAGGTCAAAGGAATCTGAAGAAAACCAATTTGGTTGCAGTACACCTTAAATAAGAGTCATTTGGATAATTTTGTTATTGGTTATTAGCCGCAATGAGTTATGTGAATCTTGCTTTGTACATTATGTATTCTTTATAGGGATGCACCATGCAGAAGGGGAAGTTAAGGAGAAACAACAGAGAATGGGGAATCATCGTATAAATATCTAGTGCTAGCAAATACTCCTACTTAAAAAGTAAAAATTCTCCTGTCACTAAAAAAGATTGTTGCTTCTTTTGTTAACTTGTATTTTAATTCTTTTGAATATTATTAAGATTTGCATAAAGTACAAATTAGCTAATAAAATAATTATAAAAAAGGTATATCTAAGTGTGTCATAATTTAACAGAAAAAATTAGCAAAAGAAAATTGTAATGCTTTCCTTTTAGGATTGGGAGAGTATTAAACTAATTTTGCTCCAATTACGACTAAACAAGAAATCAAAAATGGTCCTGAAATCAACCCAAAAATTGATCAAACAACACCATTAGAAACGAACCAACGGTTCCACTGTATATAACAATTTTAGTGGAGACGAGAAATCGAAAATGCAATTTGGTTTCGGGTTCTGGACCACATCGCATTGTCAAAACCATATTGCACCAGTAATGACCAAAACGACGTCGTTTTGATTCGTTTATTTTTTATTAAAAAAGTTACATGATCAAAATGATGTGTTTTTTGGCCATAAGCTTGTTTTTCTTGCAAATTTAGGTACAAAAGGGTTGTCTCGTGGTTTTGATTCAATTTAGTTTATTGTGAATTTAGGGTTTTATATGTACTTCACGATATAGTTTATTTTTTGTCGATTAAATCTTGTTCTAGACATAAAACCTTCAAAAACCTAGCATATTTTTTGAAACACTTGAGAAAAATCTGTGCTTGAGTAAGAATTTGAAATTGATGTGTTTTTAAAACAAGATTTGGAACAAACACAGATTAAGCCACGATACAAGTATAGATTTCTTTTAATTTATGTAGATGCAATTAAGATTTTTTGAAAGCATATTGTAAGCTGTAAAAATAGAATTTAGAAAGTCTCTGTTTCAGCTATGTATATAGTTTCTTATAAACAAAAGTCATGATTGATTGATGAAATTGTTCCACCTTAGTTGATTAGGCACTTTAATTAGGTTAGGTTACATAACTACACCAATTGACAGGGGAAAATAACCACTTTTGATTAGATCATAAGACAAAAGAGAAAGAGATAATAAGTTCACTAAATCTCTAAATAAACAAAGAAAATCACCCTGAACACTTATCTTCTCAAATGGTTGATTCATTTATTACATCTTATTATCTTATCATGTTTTAAATTATGATTATTGGAATATGACTATAAGCACTATGATTATGGGTACAACTTTTCCTTGCTTCCCAGTATTACTGCAGTCAATGCATTGATATTTACACTAGCAAATTATTTCTTCAGTAAACTGAAAGTTTAATATTATATACTTATATGTAATATGAAAAAACTATAAAAGAGCCCATCACTCGGACACCTTCTGAAAAATTTTACACACCTCAAGTAATGGATGCAGCAGTACACTCTTTGCATCCACATTACCTCTGATAACTAAGAACAGATAAGCTAAACCTAGGGCTGACCATTTTTTTTGATTTTTTGGTTAACCGAACTGTTCCGAACCGGTCGGTTCGGTATAAATTGGACCGATACCGGTTTGGTACAGGTACCGATTCCGGTTCACCATTTTGCCATTTGGTATTTACCGGTTTTATTATTTTATTATTATTAATAATAATAAATAATTAATAATAATAATAATAATTTTTTGTAAAATCAAAACTGAACTGGTTTACTAGTATGTCGAACCAGTCCAACCGGTTCCCGTATGAGAATTTTGATAGGTTCGGTTCGGTACCAGTCCGGTTCAGACCGAATGAACACCCCTAGCTAAACCTTTAAAACACTCAGCCCTACAGTTGTTGATGTGGGACAGGGAATTAGGGCACACAATAAATCTCACACGGAGAATCTCTTAACACTCAAATAATTTTATAAATTATTGTATATAAAATAATGAGTTTACAGCCCTATTTATAATCTCCTAAATAAGTCTCTTAATCTAATTTGGATTCTAAAAGATAAATACAAACTAAATAAGGTAACTACCAGTTAAAGAATTTAAATAAAATACAACTCGTAATTAAAATACAATTCCTACTATGGCTTCCAAAGCCTAGTATACTGCTCCAACTAAGTTTCATGTCGGGCTTGGTTTCCATTTAGTTTGTGGGCTCGCTGTCCTGCATCAGTTCTCTTTTGCTACGAAATACTCTACTCCATCAAGTTAATAACCAAGAACAACCACGTCGGATTACCAATGAATTCTTTGTAAGCTTTAATTTGGTCATGTCAAGAGCACAAGTAAGAGTAAGCTTAGTATTGAACTTAAGAATTGAATAAGTGTTAGCACATGCATCATGTTATGTGTGACAATCCCATAGCCACGTACACCCCAAAATAATGTGACAAACTTTAAGGGGTAAAATATCACACATAACCGTATCCTTAAGTTTGCCAACTAAAAACGTAACTAAACATCTTTGGGTAACCCGCAATTTAGTATTAGTAACACATGCAACATCATGTGGCTCCAGATGAGGCTCAACTTTTAGCCCAAGTTTCTTAACTGCTTCCTCGACAATGACATCCACACAACTCACAGTATCAATCACAAAGGAGCACACCTATCCTGAACATTTAACCCGCGTTTGAAAATTTTGCCCACGATGGATTTTAGAATCATCCTTTTGCTTTTGAGCAACCAGTAGAGGTTGAAGAACACCTAAACATCATTCCAAATGCGCATCAGCTTCTAGATCTTGTTCATTATGCTCATACTCTTATTCTGATGACGGGCAAACCTCTTCCTTTACATCAGTTTTCTCACAATATTTGTTAACTATAGGGAGTTGCCTAGAAGAAGATGAGGCAACATTCATCTTCGGAGACGAACACTCAAAAGACATGTGACCAACACCGCGATAGTTAAAACGTCGAGATAAAGGGTTATTAATACCACTAGAAGAACATGTGGTACGATTAAGCCTGCTACTAGCTGAATGATTTACATATAGTCTCTCCGTCGGCCTGCCTTTAAGAGGCTCCACCCACTCATTCCGAGTTTGGACTGGTATTGGAAGTCGACCAAAGTTTTTTTTCAGACTATCTTCTACCTGGTTGGCAACCTGAACAGCATCATCCAAGAGCATGAGTTTACTAGAAGCTACCTCACTAGCAATATCTGGATTTAATCCTCAATGGTACATGAAGATTAGAACATCTTCAATCCACAAAAATTTAGAATTTGTAATTATAGAATTTTGATGTATACTCGGCTATAGATCGACTACCTTGCATCAATTATGTTAGTTGCAAATACGCCTTTTGCTTATAATCTAGAGGCACAAATAGTCGCATCAAAGAAGTTTTCATATCCTCTCATCTTCATGCAGTTGTGTATAAATTTTGTTGATGATGATCCCACCAAATACGAGCAATTGCTTTTAACTTTGCATAAGTAAAGAAAAGCTTTTTTTCGTCAATTAATTCATACCAACTAAAAAATGACTCAAACCCTTAATCTCCATTAAAATTCCCAACATCCAATTTTGCTCATCGATCCACTACATTCAATTGGGGGTCCGGCACATGAAAATTAGATATTTGTTGTTGTAGTAGTCGCATCTCATTAGGACCTAGTGGAGAATTTTCAAAATTTTGACGAACATCTTCATGTCCTCTATTTACGTGTTTTGTAAGGACATTAACTTTTATTGTAAGTGCTATAATAGATGCTTGAACGATTGTCGCATTCGCAGTAAGAACTACGAGGAAATCTTCTTTAATTTTTGTAAGAGGCTCATCTTGCTTTGACATATAAAAGTCAAGCCCAGCTTTGACTTCTCTTGCATTCACCATGATTCCTGCAAATAAAAAATATATATATTTCTCTCTCTCTCTTTTTTTGGACAGGGACTAAACTGAAAACTATTAATACTGCAAGGACTGAAATTGAAGAAAACAAAATTACAGAAGCTAATATGAAATTAATAAAATTTCAGGGGTTAAATTGTAAGAAAATAAAAGTATAGGGGCGAATATATAAATATTTCAAAGTTCATGGGGTATTTTAAAAACTTTACAAACTTTAGGGGACTAAAGTTCAATTTTGCAGAGATATTATATCCTTCAGGTGATTAGATCGGGTAGACTACATAATCCTTTTTCTCTTTCCTTTTTCTCTGTTTCTTCTTCCTTCTCTGCTTCTACTTTATTTTTCTTTCTCTTTTGCAATATTAAGAGATGGAGGACGCGTTTGTTTAAGACGATAGAGATGAGGAGGACAGGAAGTGTTAATGGATGCAGTGACAGAGGACAACGTCAGCGACACGGTGATTCCGCAGGTACGTCTATCTCTTTTACTCTTTTTTTTTTTCTTTCAATGGGTTACATGCTAGGCTGTTTTGGATGTATCGGAAGGCAGTAGGCTTTGTTTGGGTGAGTAGTATAACTGGGTATTTTGGATTTTTGGGTTGGTTCAATTTTTTGGATTTTTGGTATTTGGGTTTTTTTGGTTTCTGCAGAAAGATTAGGATTAGGGTTTGGGTGGCAAGAAAAATTAAGGTTAGGGTATGGGTTTGGATGTCTGCAGTAGAAAATTAGTGGCTGCAAAAAAGTATTTAAGTTAGGGTTTAGAACAGTGGTGGCAGAAGGTGGTTAAGGTTAAGATTTCAGGTTTGAGTGGCAGCAGAAGGTGGGCTTAGGGTTAGGCTCTGATACCAAAATGATGGGGGGCAGGGAATTAAGACACACAATAAATCTCACATCGAGAATCTCTCAACACTCAAACAATTTTATAAATCGCTGTATATAAAATAATAAGTTTACAACTAGTCTCCTAAACAAATCTCCTACTCTAATTTGGATTCTAAAAGTTACATACAGACTAAATAAGGTAACTACCAATTAAAGAATTTAAATAAAATACAATTTTTAATTAAAATACAATTCCTACTAATTGGGCTTCTAAAGCCTAGTATATTGCTCCAACCACGTTTCACGTCGGGCTTGAGTGTCATTAAATTTATAGGCTTGTTGTCCTGCATTAGTTTTTAATTGAATCTTTTAGACTATTGCACTCGAATGTCCCACTCCATATATAGGGTGCCCTTATAATTTAAATGTGAAGAATGATTTAGTGGGCACTTATTTTTGTACCTTACAAACTCTTATGAAATATTCTTGGAAAATATAGAGATTTTTATAAGGGACTAGAAAAAGGAGCCCTTGGTTGGTGCCCTTCCCACAACTTTTATCTAAGTTTGTTATTTCATAAACTTTAGCCACTTTTGTTCCTTGACTGGCCTCTGCCGATGCTTTCCTTTCCACTACTTTCCTGTGGGCTTTGGCTATATCATTCTGCATCTTCCTTTTTTTTGTCGCTAATTTAAACTGGAATTTAAACACATTCACATACCCATTACCTTGGCATGCCAAGGTTCAATCCCACTCCATTTTCTTTGAAAAGAGGTGGCACTACCATTCTGTCAATGGCTTCGGTGGTAATTCTGCATCTTTTCCATGGCTCTTGCCCTTTTCTCATCTAGCTTTCTCTACAGGAAAAAAACTGAGGAACTTCTTATTTGAGTATTGTTTGTCAGTGTACTGGTAGTATAATTCTTCACAGTACTACAATTCCTTTTATATATAAACACATATAAGTCAAAATTAGAAATCTTGAATCTTTTCACTTGTGATGATTGAAATTGATATATTAAATGGATCAAAATTGCTCAGTGCAGGACACATGTAGTCATGGATAAGTTGGCTCTACTAAGTCTAGTAAAATACACACAAGTGCCTCAGAACATTAATGCAGGAAAAGAAGAAGATGCTGAAACTGATATAATTCAAATTCTAAAAGATTTTCATTTCATAATACTTACTTTTCCTCTGGATTTCTGTACTGTATAAGAGACAAAGAGGTGGAAAAGAAAGATTCTTTATTTTCAGGATTTGCACACTCATTGAACTTCAAACATGAGCTACAAGTTGTTCAAAAGAAAATTCCCAAATCTTTCACTATTATATATATATATATATATATATATATATATATATATATATATATCCAATATAACAGTACAAAAAAATTCAAACCAAAAACACCAATTACTAAATTTATTCCTTTGATGATTACAGATTAACATTTTAACATTAACTAATAAAATATCCATATCACCACAAAATATAATAAAACAATGTGATTAAATTGCATGGACTGCAAGTTAATATTCATTAGTTGATATAGAAATACACCAAGTTCTCGTTTAATTTCTTTACTCGCAGAAAATCTTAAAACCTTAAAATTGTTTTTGTAGAACCAAGGCCTTGTGTTGTTCAAGTTGTTTTTAGGATCCATTTGTGGCTCTCAAGATCGGAACTGCTCCTTCCTTGTTTTAGAAAGAGTGGCATTATTTTACAGATCATTAATAGTGGAGAACTAACCATTTAAGGGTTTTTTTTTCTCATTGTCTACATTAGGTCCTAATATTCTTATCGATACATATATCTTTAATTGATTTTGGAATCGAAATTACACCAAATGAAACTGCACCGCACGTTTTAAAATTGCACCGTACCAATCACATGCGGTTTCATATGCAGTTTTGAATTTATCAAACCGTACCTAAGCGGTTTCATGTGCGATTTTAAATTTATCAAACCGTACCTAAGCAATTTTACGTGCGATTTGGATTTCAAACCGCATTATACTCACCCCCAAGTACTAGTACAAATAAACTTTCAATATTTATCCCTCCATTTTAATGATGACCATAACATGTTGAAAGAAACATTAATGGAGATTCCATCAGCTTTCAGATAACCACGTACTTTCTTTAAGGTATAAAGTTGGAGTCTGAATCATCTATCCCATTTAGAAGGTGTTTGTTTAGAACTTAATATATCTGTATGGCTTATTATCCGAATCGGTCTTGAATAAAAAATATTTGAATGGTTAAATCGGTAAGCATCTGGACTGACCGAATAAGTTGTTGTTTTCTATCTAAACCAGCTGGCAGCCCACTGAATGACTTCTTTACGCACGCTACCCCTCCCTCTTTCACTCCAATTGATCCTGATGGGTACACGAAGCTGAAGAAGCAAGGATTGATGCACATAGCTGGAATTTCAATTTCAATTTCACCAAACCCCAAAGCTAAAGGAGATGAGAGGGAAAATTTAGAGACAGAAACAGTGGGCTTTGAGAAGTAATTTAACAGTTATGGATGCCATCTGAGATAATTGCTTTAATTTTTGGGAGGAATAATATGATGTTTGTGGCAACGAAGAAGAAGGGGATTCATATCTCTACACACACAAAAACATACCTTGCGTTCCATAGATCAACACCAAAATAAAGTTATCTGAAATATGTAATCACGTGGATAATTAATCTATGTGATAGAGATCTGAGGTTGAAGCACATATATGAAAACTTTAAGAAAAATTACAAATGAAATGGATTCTTGTGAGCGGTGGTTAAAGAAATCCATAATAGATGAGATGGGTTCCTGTTTAAGCTATCTCTCTCCTTTTCATATTACCAACTCAGTTTTTCGTTATTAAATTGGATGGAGTTAAAAAAAAATTAATATTTTTTCAAATAATTATCAAGTTCAGACACATGAATAATTAGATTGTCTTTTGGATGGTGGTGGAACTTTTTGGTACCAATCAAATTGTCAATACCCAAGTATTTAGTTTATTTTTCTAAAAAAGAAAAAAAGTCTTTAACTAATTCATCATTTCAATTAACCGGTGGTACACATTTGTTTAATATATTATATTTTTTATTTTTATTGAAGTTTGGATAAAAATTATTTAAATCATTTAATATTTTATTAATAAGTTTGTTTGAATTATTAAAATATTACATAATTAATATTATATTAAATTTATATAGTATAATTTAGAAAGATAAAATAATAAAAAAAATATTATTCAAATATTTTAAATATATTAATTATTAAATAATTTTTTTTATTCAGTATTTAAAATTTTATTTTATTGATGGAGATTCCATCAACTTCCTATAAATATGTGTAATCAAAATTGTTATTATGGCTTCTTCTTTTTTTTGAAATAGACCTATTACGACTTCAAACGAGAGAAAGTAATAGTCTCTGTTTCATTATTTAAATTAGTATTATTTTTTAAAAATTAATTGAAAATATATTAAAGTTTTATTGATATAATTATGAATATTAAATTTTATCTTAAAAATTACTACTAGTTAAGAGATTTATTATTTTTAAAATTTAAATAAATAATGTTAATTTTTAAATTTGTAAATATATTAAATTAACTTTTAAAATTTTATGTTGAACTTACATTTAAATGTGAGGCAGTTTTAAATTTAAAGTTAAACATAATTTATTGAAAATAACATATATAATAACCAGTAATACTATTAGATATTTTATATTATTCATAATTTAATTGATTAAAATCAAATTGATTAATATCAATTAAATTTGAAAATATCTCAAATAAATTTTTAAAAAGTTAATATTAATTTTATATTTTAAAACAGATGGAGTATCAATATTGATTTTATAAAAATTTATTTGAGATATCTATTATATTTAAAATCAGCATGAATCATCTGCACTTGAAAAGAAAATTATAATTACAATACTACTTTGATAATTTATAATATTAATATTGGCATAATTAAATGAATTTATATAACATTTAAACTTGAAAGTGTTTCAAATTAATTGTTAAATAAATTAATATTAATATAATGTTTGAGAACAATTGGAATATGTTATTTATATGTTCATTAAGTCTATATCACATTAATAAAAATGATACTTCCTCTATTTATTAGAGCCGTAAGATACTTTATTTTTACCAGTTGAGCTGCGTTCCAATTATATTAAAAAGAAAACGTTATTAAATTAGGAGGCTCGGATCGAATAAGAGAATAGTCATGAGTCGGCACAGCTGATTTGGAGTCATAAAGTTGGGCAGTAAAGTTTGGCCTTTTAGATTGTTTCACTGTGCATGTGATTCGTCGATATATATATTATCGAGAAGGTTATAAAATTAATTAAACGATTAGAGTTTAATTTGTATCAATTTAATTAAAAGTTCGATTCAAATTTGATTTAAAATATAAACAATTTAAATATTAGTAAAATTTAAAATTCGTTAAATTACTCGAACCTCTTCAAATTATAATTTTCTATCGATACTTGGATTATATTCGTTCGAATTTTTTTTGTAAAAATCAAACTATTTAGGTTCGATTCGAGATCGTACCCGAATTAATAACTAAACGAGTCTCAATTAAATTTTATTTCATACTCGATAAATTTTATAAATAAATTTGAACAACTCAATATTCGACTCAATTCAATTCGTTTACACCCTTAAATTCACGGCCTGAGTCTTAGGAGTGCAACTAGTTTACATCTGGAGCTAACATATGTAACTTTGATAGGAAGACTTTTAGATATATTGAGCTCTTTGAATGCACACACAAGTTAGATTTAATTGTGTCCGTCATTTTGACCACCTTAGACTTATTTAAAAATGTACGATCAAGACTTATATTATGTTTTGACGTACGTGTCACTAATGTATTACATATATAATATAATTAAAAGAAACAAGAATTTTGTAATATAAGTTGATCAATATATATTTGAATGTGTACATAAATATATTTTATATAATTTATTTTAAGATATTACATGTATTATATAATAAAAATAAAACAAGAAACTTGTAAATATATGAGATGAATATATACTTGGATTTGCACATTAATATATTCTATATAATTTAATGTAATTTGTTAAGATCGACTTGCTTAGAAAGAATCAACTTATCATATTACATTTATGTTTGTGTTCATCACCCAAATTCAATCAGTCTCGTGTACATTCTCTCTCAATCCCGTTAAAAATCTTGAACTTATTCTTTCTCACTAGTTAAGATTTTTTGTGCTATTTACATCATGTTGTGTCTAAGATATTTAATGTTTTCTTGAAATTTACGACAAATAAAACAAAAAAACAAAAATCTCTCTAAAAAGACAAAGTAAAGCTCGGGGACTAAGATGGTCCAGTGGGGGCGAGCTGCGGGGCTTGGCTAGTCATTAGAGCAAGCTTCAAGGCTAAGACAGATGAGCCTTAGGAATAGAGCTTAGCCTGTGCTATAAGACTAAGGGAGGTTAACAAGTAGGGACTGCTCAAAAAGTCACTTTAAAACTCAAGTCAATACGTGTTTGAGATGATAGCCCCAAGCTCCTGAAACTTAGAAGAGTCAGATTAATGCTAATATATAAATGACAGAACTTAACGTAATTAGATAAGCCGGGAAGATCCTTATTTATAGAGATAAAATGGTGGCGAAAGGATTAGTTTGTCCTTTGAAGGAGAGACTTCTCAAGTGCCCTTTTAAATAAGGGGAGAGATGTTCAAATTAACTTCCTAAAAAAAGTCCACCATACCCTATAGGTGGAGAAGTACTATTAGGGTCATCATTTGAGGTAGTGAAAATCATCTTGATTACTAGCTATTTGACCTAACTTCGACTTTTCAATAGCCCTCATCCCATGCAATTGCAAATCTTTTCACACAACTCAATTGTCGTCGACTCTCAACCAAGTTTGTTATAGTGAAAATATGTCGTCTTTTAGGATGGGATACTATTAATTGTAGGTTTGATACTTTAAAGTGTGTATGCAAATTGTGTAGTCGTCCATAGATATCACAATAAGCTGGTAGCCTAAGACGCACATGGTGTGAGAATGAAAATTTCTATTATTTTTTGTATATTTAAATTATGCCCTTCCCCGTAATCCTCCAAAAGGGTGGCAAAGAGTAAAACACTTGATCTAAGAAAATTTGATTTAAATAAATAAATTGAATAGAATTATCATTGTCACAAACACAAAAGAGCTAGCTAGTTCAAATAGTATATACAACAAAAAAATTGTAGGCGAACCAAAATAATGTAAAAATACTTCAAATCTCAACTAAACTGACTTTCTTAGCTACTACTAAATTAGACGAAATCCGAATATGCTAAATCTACTGAAATTCAAGCTTCGCCGGCAACGAAAGTCGGGACTTCTTCATCGGGTGAGGACTTTCAACCTCGTCCTCTCCGAATCCAGGCCAAAACTCGGGCATGGCCGGTAAGTTCAGGTCGAATCCACGGTGACTGACGGTGGACCCAACACCTTCTGATGAAGTGACCCCGCTGCTGCCAGCACCGGCGCTACCGCCTTCATAGTGACACCGTTTGTGTCCTCCCAAGGCCTGTCCCGTGGGGAAACACTTGTGGCAAATCTTGCACTCGTGACTCCTCCCACCGCCGTTGGCCGTCGAGGTGGTCGTAGTTCCGGTGGTGGCGGAGGTAGTAGCGGAATTCTCGTCTCCTCCGGCGTGCTTCCGGTGACTGGCTTTGTGTCCGCCGAGAGCTTGGTACGAGCCGAAAGCCTTGTCGCATACGCTACACTTGTAAACTAGCTTCCGTTCCGAGGACGATGATGGCGGCGGAGGTGGAGGAGCAACATAGTGGCTGATTTTGGCGTCACCGCCTCGGTTGCCGCCACGAGCGAGCATAATTAGGCAGAGAGCGAGGTACTCTTCTTCGGTCGGTTGGTGTTCCATACGGGGTCGTTTTGAGCGTTTCCCCTTTGTCCATGACTCCAGGTACCGGTTCTCGTATTGGAAAGTAGGGGCGGGTGTAGTTCTCGGCGAGTTCAAAGCTTCGAGTGCCATCAGTAAGTTTGTGAGTAATTTCGGTTTAAGAGAGAGAAATACAGAGACTTTGAGAGAGAGAGAAAGTAGTGGGAGTTGAGGAGGTATGAGAGTGGGAAAACGATGAAGGCAACTCCGTAGATGTGTTTGCTTATAAAGGACGACGGATGGAAGAGGAGAAAAAAGTGGGAAGCTGCGTGGCAGGTGTAAGGAAATTAAGTAAGAGAGTTGCCCAAGTTACTCGTACTAGTCTACCAACTAATATCTGTGGTGTAAATTAAAAAATACAGATGGAGTGGAGTTGTGAGGACCAAGTGGGAGTTTCTAGTGGACTATTGAAGTCGGTTAGAGAGAGAGAGAGAGAGGAGGTGGGGTTCCGGAAAGAGAGTGGTGATGTATTGCAAAAATAAAAATTGTTAGTAAAACGCATTAATACATGAGGTTAAATATAATTACAAGAATGGTCAATTATATTATATATTTATTTTAAAATTTATTAATCAGGTTCATTCAGATAACAAAAAAAGTTGGATAAATAAAATCGTAATTCTCCATTTTTAATTATAAAACCATTATTAATTTTTAAAAAATTAATTTGAAATATCTTTAAATTTAAAATTGACATGATTTATTTAGGTTTTCAAAATAATAAATTTTATTACTAGTAGTACAATTTTCATGTAATTTAAGATATTCATAATTATATTGACATAAATCAAACAAATTTATCTCACTTTTAAATTTAAAAATATTTGAAATTGACTTTTCAAATGTTAATATTTATTTTATAATTTAAAATGAAAAAAAAATACATTATTTTGAAATGAAAACAATTTATATGTTAACTAATTTTAAGGTGAAAAGATAAATAATAATATAAAAAAAATTATTTATACCTCCTTATCATATATATATATATATATATAGGAACTCATATAGGGGAACCGATTGCTAAAATTTTGTTGGGTGTATCCAATGGCTAGTTTTGATTTTTGATTTGGACTCTACGTCTCTACCATTAGAATGAGTAGCCGCATGAACAGTCTCTCTGACGGCACGAGAACTTATTATTATACTCTTTCATTTAATTACTCACTCGATTAGAGGTTCTAGTAGTAGATTAGTTATATTAGAAAAATATACATGCTATTTAGATGAGATGATTTGAAATATCTGATCTAATCTTGGCAATTTGTTTATATGTTGGGATTAGATATATACTTCATCAACAAAATCAAGATTTATAGCTAGATAACTTGTTAAGATGTGATCATGTTAGACTAAATAACTCTTTATATATACACCTTCTTATTTGTCTATCATTTCAAATCATCTCATCTAATTAATAGCTCGTACTATAGGGTATAACAAAAAAAATTATTCCGTCATAAAGAATATTCATGCAGCTACTCTTAGTAGTGGGTCTAAATCTCATTTAATTCTGACCTTCAAATATTATGATAAACGGTTATAAATATAATTATTAAAATAGTACTCTCATCAAATGTTTTGTCCAGGATGAATATATATATATATATATATATATATATATATATATATGTGTGTGTGTGTGTGTTTTGATATTGAAATAAATTTATTGGTATGCTCCATATAACTAGGAGTGATCTAGTGGCGAGTGAGTAGCGAAGACTAAAGACTAAAGACTAATTCCAAGTCAAAGGTGGAACGCGGGGGGCGCGTTTAGAATTAAAAAGATGGAGCAGCCAGAAGGCAGCAGCCGTCCCTCAGCGAATAGAAAGATGAAGGTCACAATTAGCCAACCGTGTAACCGACTTTTTCTTCTGTACTATATTCTGTCGTCATCCTCTAATTGTTCATGCATCTCCATTTTCCTATTTTAACTAGACTGGACTCTCCGCTCTCATTTTTGATTTTTTCTCTACTTAATTAATAAATTTTCAAATTGATTGAATTTTATTTAATTGTCATTTATTCTATAATTACTTTAATATTATAATTTATTTAAAAATTTATTATTAACTACAAAGTTATTATTTAAAAATTGTAATAAATCTATATTATATTTCAAATAGGATGCTCATAAATCAAGCTCCATTTTCGACAAGAGCTTATACAGGTAGACTTTTCATTATTTAGCTTTTAATTTTCTTCAATTTTTTGAGAGAACTACTGAAAACTTTATTTAACGTTAATTTTTATTCTCATGATTTAAAAGAAATAAAATTAACTTTTTCTTCTCAAAATATGAATTTTACATAAAGGGCCAACTTAAATGCTACCGACCTTTTTCCATATATAAAATTTTATTAGATTCTCTCTCTCTCTCTCTCTCTCTCTCTCTCTCTCTCTCTCTCTCTCTCTCTCTCTCTCTATATATATATATATATATATATATATATAATTTGCCAATTTGGGACAAGCTACTCTACCAACATATTAGGGTGAAGTGCGAGGAGAGGTTCTATCCTAATTCAAGTAATCAAGCGGTGTGTGGTTGTGTAAGTTGACATTTCACTCCTCTTAGGTTTTGTTAATACTCATGGAACATGTCTGCTTGGAAGGATAATAATTGAACTTGAATTATTAATTCAAATTACTTGTTTATTTTAAAAATTAAATTTTTGATAACTTAGAATGAATGATTATTTAATATCTAACCAGTTATTATAATCCTTATCATTTGAAATTAAAATTTTCGAGACAAAATTAATCTTTACATTATTTTTTAAAAATGATTAGTGTATTCTATTTTATTCATATATTCTCACATTATTGAGAATATAATTATTATTATTATTAAGAATATAATAGTTTAAACGATTAATTCTGACCTTCTATAATGAGAGACATTAATTTATTTAGGAAGTATCTTCTATATTATCACTCCACATAATTGCCGGCCGGGTCCAATCTCTATGTGAATGGAGATTTTGTGAAATTAATTATCAAGATAAAAAGTGCAGTGGGTAAAATTATACTCCCATAATTTTGAATTTGCTTGATTAATTATTATTAAAATTAAACCTACAAGTAAACACCTACCTGCCTCATCACATGGCAATTGCTGAGTAATGGGGTCACTAATAAACGAGGAGTTGTGGTTGTACACCTAATAATTAATTCAGAAACAGAAAAAAGTAGTTCGAAAGTTATTTATGCAAGATTATTATGGCACGTTATTTTGAGTAATGAAGAACATGAAGTCGGTAGCTAGCTTTATAAATTTATGAATTATGACGAATTGATAAAATATTAAATGCACTTATAGTTCAACTTCATCTTCTAGTATTTTATTTATTTTTAAAAAATTAATATTTTTATAAATAAAAATAATAATTCTATGAATTCTCTATTACATAAATAATAAATTGACTCCTCACTCTATTTTTTTCAAAGTTGGTGCGAGTATATATATCAAAGTCTGACTTTTACTCCTACATTCTTAGGACAATTATCCTATATTTGTTCCATCCAACTAAGAAAAGTCTTAAGTTGACTTTTAACTTTTTCAAGAAACACATGGCATATAGTTTGAACGGTAAGAAAGTTCAATTTCAAGAGGTTAACAACTAAAAAATAATAATAAGAATATCTGTATCTGTATCTAATAGTGATGAAAATGTGACAATTAACAATTCATCGTGAAGAAATGTTAAATAATTGGATATCTTCTGTCAAAACAAATCTAAATAGTCATTGATGATTAGGTTGTTCAATAATTTTAGTACAACTAATTTTTTGGAAATATTAGACTGATCGGTTCTACGTAAAAAAGACCGGTCCGATACCCGTTAGTACTTTCGGAGATTCGATATTTACCGAACCGTATCAATTGTATCGGTTTTCTAATTTTTTATTATTATTAATAAATAATATATATATATATATATATATAATAATTTTGGGTATATATTCAGTAAAAATCGATACCGAATAAATTAACGATTCAATATACCGGTCCAACTAGTACCGATATCGGTACCGAATTTTATATAATTTCGGTATCAGTCTAGTTCGGGACGATATTTACCGATTGAACAACCCTTTATGATGATTGCATAATATTTTTTCATTGCATATTATTTGATTATTGTTAATTTTTTTAAGTCAACTTAAGAGATTTTTAATTTTAAAATTGATATAGATTTTTTTTATTTTAATCAATATAATGATTAGTGTTGTAAATTATATAAAAAATATTACTCGTTGTGTGACGTACCCAAATCTAGACCTACACAACTCAATTTGAATTACAAAAAAAAACATACGACAACTATTACAAAATAGTACATAGTCCAAAAATACAGAGTTCAAAAATACACAACTAAGTTTTCACTATTATTGTCACACTATTTTACAACAAGTAAAGACTATTAAAGCTTTTACTCAGACATTCACTTCATTCCCCTACTAGTCCCAATTACACTTTCATTTCCTGAAGAATAATGAAATAAAAGAAATGGTGAGCTCAAATAACCCAGTAAATAAATATCATAACTAAGATAACGATACGTAAATTATCATTGACCATCAACAATTGAATTATTAATAGAATATAATAAACAACAAATTTTAAATCAATAATAATAGCGGAATGAGCAATCCATTAGAAAAATCATGTAGATTATGATATCCACTAACTTCTCTTTTTCAGAAAAATATTATCAACTTTTATCATATAAAACACAACTGATCACAATCACGTCAAACAATAGTTCTTCTTTGCCACACGTTAAAGAGAACATTTACCACATACTTTAAAAGACACACAATTATTATATCGCCTTTATTCTATTATCTGTACCTCAGGCCACAAATATTCATCTATTATCTTATCTTTACACACATGCCAAAGATATTCACAATAACTTGATTCTTAATGATTAGAAAAATAACAGAAATATAAATAATTAATAGAATAACATGATAAACAATAAATATCGAAAGTTTAAAATTTTATTTTGTCCAGAGTCAAATAATGTCTAAATTGTCAAAATGATGTGGACTCAAATTTAATAATAATATTCAAGATCCATAATTCAAAATAACGGTTGAAGTTCAATAGAAAAGTTCAGGTAAATAAGAAGGTTAACGTGAAATAATATTAAATGAAACGCAAACTATTAAGGAACATATAATTATTTTAAGAAATTTTAGCGAACAATACTTATCATAATAAGTTTAAAAGTATAAAAAAAAATGATATCTCTTACCTTAACACGTAACTGGATATTGATTTTATATGAAATTGATCAACTTGTACTCTTATTGATCTTCATAAATACCTATGATATCTTAAGCACACTCAGAGAGAACTTATAAAAAGTAATATTTAGAGAGTAAAAGAAAGAATAAGCAAAGAAGTTAAGAAAATTTCTTAAGTTAAGGTCACTATTTATAGTAAAAGATCTTATTATAATCAAATATTTTATAAGTTAATCTGAATCGTACATTTCAAGATAATATTTAATCTGTAACACACATTTTATTTTTTAAGATTTTTTTAATTTAAATCATTCATTCAAATTTCTTTTAATCTATATTGTTCATTTCATATCTTAATAAAACAACTAACTTTATATATAAAATAATTAACTTTATATATAAAACAATCAACTTTGTATAAATCAATTAATTTTATATATAAAATAATTAACTTTATATAAAATAATTAACTTTATATATAAAATAATTAATTTTATACAAAGTATACAAAACAAATAAATTTATAAATTTATTCAACAATAATTCATCAATTATTCATTATTATAACCAATTGTTATAAATGTAGTGTAGTTGACTTTTTGAGTTAGAAACTCACAATACTAGCAGAAATACCAACTAATAATTGAATACAATAGTTAAATTAATATCATAACAGTGATAACAATAATGCAGAAAATAAATAAAAGGAAGAGCAAATTACTGTGTAATGACAATTATTAATTCAGTAATGCGAATTACAGTGCATATGCTATTGTGATAATTATCAGTTCAATAATATGAATTATTGTGTATGTAACAATTATTGGTTTAATAAAGTCACTATTGTACAATAGTTACTTTATCAGTTCAATAATATTAAACACTATGCAATACCATATGTTATTGTGCAATACCGTTTTTTACTATTTTTTTACCACTGAATATTTTAACACTTAAAAGTAATAGTATCGTTGACCATTTTTATTTAAAAATGTTACTTATGTCATTTTTTATATTCGACAATATTTCGTTGTGGGGTCCATCAATGATTGGTTATTTCGGCGCCATCGTACGAATCAAATATTTTCTGACAAAACGAATATTCTCAGACAAGATAAAATTTGCACAAAACATATTTAACTTTAACCTTTGTCAATTTATCCACTTACCGTTTCAGAAAAAATATATATAAAGAAAAATTAAATTTGTATTTCATAAAAATCGGGGTCTTACACGTTGTAAGTTTTATTATTTCATACTTTTTAATTAGTTTTCTTAAATATGAACTTAAAAATATTTCAAATTAATTTTTAAAAGTCAACAATAATTAAATAATTTAAAATAGAGAGTATAATTTATCAAGAGTTGTACAAAATTACATGTTATAACTCATCAATACTTATATAAATGTATATATTTGGACACAATTATTTAGTATTACTCGTTGTTTTCATCCTTTAGATGACTTTTGTTACAAAATTTAAGTCTCTCTTTAAAGTTTTGAAACTCCCTCTTTTATCTTTTAAATTTAAAGATTTTCTATTTTATCCTTCAAAATTCGTATTTTCGTCTTCCCATCAAAAAAATTCTAATCTAAATCTTTCGAAGTTATTCTTTAATTTCAAATTAATAGTATAATATAAATATATACGCACACAATGGGACAATATATTTAATTATATTCCAAATAATATTTATATATAAGCCTCCAATTCAAAGGAAGGGCTTATTAAACTACACTCCCAATACTTTGAAAAATATTTTATGAAACAGAGGGTGAATTTTCTATTTATATTTTTTATGGTAATAGAAACTGAATTCTATTAAAAACAATGACTAGAGATGGTTGTTAGAATTTGGCTTATAAGTTGAACACAACACAATGACTAGACTAACTGCCTTCCTGCCTGCTTTAGTCATTGCTTACAGCCTTATTACCGCCCTTACACACGTAACATTAAGGTGCTGTTTGATAAAATTCTGTATTAAGATCTGAATAATTTAGACATCTGAATAATATAGAGCATCTGAATAGAATTGTATCTGAATGAAAAAATGTTGTTTGATAATCAATTTTTTCAGATGTCTGAATAACAGTATTTTACCATTTTAACCCTATGAACAGTTGAACATTATAATAATAATAATAATAATAATAATAATAATAATAATAATAATAATTATACTAATAATAATTATAATTAATAATAATAATTATAATAATAATAATAATAATATTAATTATAATAATAATAATTATTATAAAAATAATAATTATTATTATAAAAATAATAATAATTATTATTATAAAAATAATAATAATTATTATTATTATAAAAATAATAATTATAATATTAATGATAGTGCTAATAATAATACTAATAATAATAATTATTCTAATAAAAATTATGATAATAATAATTATAATAATAATAATAATCATAATTATAATTATTATAATAATAATAATTATTATTATAATATTAATATTAATAAAAATAATAATAATTATAATAATAATAATTATACTAATAATAATTATAATTAATAATAATAATTATAGTAATAATAATATTAATTATAATAATTATAATTATTATTAATAATAATTATTATTACTATAATTATTATTATTATTAATAATTATAATATTAATATTAATAAAAATAATTATTATTATAATAATAATTATACTAATAATACTTATAATTAATAATAATAATTATAGTAATAATAATATTAATTATAATAATAATTATTATTATAAAAATAATAATAATTATATTAAAAATAGTACTACTACTACTACTACTACTACTACTACTACTAATAATAATAATCATAATTATAATAATAATAATAATAATAATAATCATAATTATAATAATAATAATAATAATAATAATAATAATAATAATAATAATAATAATAATAATAATAATAATAATAATGATAATAATACTAATAATAATAATAATAATAATAATAATTATAATATTAATAATAATAAAAATAATAATTATTACAATAATAATTATACTAATAATAATTATAATTAATAATAATAATTATAGTAATAATAATATTAATTATAATAATAATTATTATTATTATTATAAAAATAATAATAATTATATTAAAAATAGTACTAATAATAATAATAATAATAATTATTATTATTATTATTATTATTATAATTATAATAAAAATTATGATAATAATAATTATAATAATAATAATCATAATAATAATAATAATAATAATAATAATAATTATTATTATTATTATAAAAATAATAATAATAATAATAATATTTATTATTATAATAATAATAATATTGAGTGTTGGATATAAAAGGAATTTGCTAATATTGAAGAGGATATTTTTGTCCAAGTTCATTAAGATGCTCCTCTTAATGGTTTAGATTTGATTTTGTATCTCAACCATTTAGAGGCATTCAGATGTAACAAAAAAAAAAATAAACAACTTTGTTCCTTTTAGCGATTAAGAGGTTGTCCATTAAGAGCCATTAAGACACAAACAAACAGCACCTAAGTATTGTTTGTTTGGTGGCCTTAATGTTGAAAATAAAACGCCAACAGGATTGAGATATAGAGATACATCTCCCCTATAGGCACTCAACTAAATAAAACGAGAACCATGTGCCACAAATATTATTTATATATCTCCATAGGACCATAAATAAATATTATAGTCTTTATATTTAACAAACAAGTTGCGGGTAGCATACATTCAACGTGAGAAAAGAAGGGAAACGTATTCTTTTCGAAACTTCCGACACGTGGTCCTCCAGAAGTAAATTCAAAATACATCTGTAAAATGACAATCTTTATGAATGATTTTATATTCTTAAATATAATTTTAGTATTAATTGAAAATTTAATTGCGGTTTGATATTAGGAATGAGAGTAAAAAGGTAATGGTAAATTAGAAATATCATGTCACTTTAAATAAAAATATATATTTAATTTTAAAATAAATTAAAAAATATATATTTCTAATTTTAAAATTAAGAATGTAAAAATTTACCCAATTAGCAAAATAGTTTTTCAACCAAAGAGTTTTGCCCACCGGTACCACCCGACCCATGTTTACCATGAGATTAGTGGATCAAATTTATCCATGGTATCAAAAAAATAAAAAAGTATTTTTAAACGTCGTGACAAAAATATATCAACCCTTATTAAGAGTAAATATAATAACATAATTTAAAAATTAATATAAGTATATAATTTATTAATTAATGAGTTTATTTGCAACAAAAATTAACATATTTTTGTTCCGATATAAACCTTTTCCTTTAAGAAAATGGCGTGTCGGCTGACTCATCACCATGCTGCCCCTCATGGCTCCTACCTAACATATAATCTTAATCTGAGATCACTTTCTTCCTTTCTTTGCATAAAAGAAAGTTGAAAGTCCAACATATCTTACGGTCCAAGAGTTGTTTCCATTTGCCCTCCGACCAGTCTTCAACAGTAATAATATTCAACCCCTCAATTGGTCAAATTTTCCCAACTCAATTTAACCCAGCAAAGCAATGACCTCAGTGATCATTAGTAATCCTATTCTCAAACTCCACAGGGTTAATATCGTCCCTGGATATAACCAAACGCATTTAACCAATGGCAATTCCGTCCAAATAAAATTCTCTCACTCTTCAAAACTTCGATCGCCGTCCACAGCAGTAAGAAGATATTCAGGCCAAACTCAGACTCACGCCCACAGTTCTCCAATCCGGAGCGTGAAACTGAGCTCAGATATGGCCGCCAACGAAGATCGAATCGCCAAAATTTCTTCTACTATTCGAGTTATCCCTGACTTTCCTAAACCAGGTTATAATTCTCTCTATAATGATGTGTATGTAAAATGTATATATTTGTGTATATATGTATCTAGAGATCAAATGGTTTGAAATTATCGATGTATCTGTGGATATCTGATCTAGGTGTTATGTGTGTGTGTTTTGGTATGTATATATGGAGGATGATTGAATTTGATTTGGGGGAATATTTTGGTAGGAATTATGTTTCACGATATAACGACGTTGCTGCTTGATCCGGCGGCTTTTAAGGACACTATTGATTTGTTTGTGGAAAGATACAGAGACGAGAATATATCTGTTGTTGCAGGTAACTTGTTTCTTTTTTACTCCATATATTTTGGTTTTCAATGTGTAGGTACAGTGACCAAAAAATAAAAATAAAAAGTAGTATCATAGTCATCTTGGGATCTAACTAGTAAACTACTTTCAATGGGTAAAATGCATCACTGAAGGTCGGTGTCAAGTCAATTTATCTATTTACTTATAAACACAAGGTTTTACAATTCAGCACAATAAGAAAGTTCGAGGATTTGAGGTTGTGGCTTTCTTTCCTAGTGCACTGTGTAAATGGATTATGATTTGTGAATCAATCTGATCACAATAGATTTGTTTAGTAAAACAAAAGAAGCAAATATATGGAGAAAACATATCTAGATATTAAATTCCATTAATCACCCAAAATTTCCAATCCACTTTTTTACTTTTTGATGTATCACATTCATGATAGGCATTATAAGAAACCAAGACTGAACTGTTTTGCTTTTTGAGTTTTTGCATACTTCCTCCCTATTCACCAGGTATTGTTTATAATTCACTTCCTTCATTTACCCTGTGGGGTGACAAAATTTGTAATCAGGTTTGCAAATGAGCTAGTTGATAAGATTTCGCTGAGCTGAGGTGAGATTCCCTTCCTAGATAGATTAAGTTTAAGGTAGTTCCACTTCTATGGTCACATCAAATGGCTAGTTGTACCAATAATAATGCAGGACAAGGTTTGGAAGGGATTAGGGAAAGGGTAAAAAGAGGAAGAATAAGTGGGAAGAGGAATTTTTCTAAATAGAAAAAGAAAGTGCTAATTTTGTGACTGTGATTTGATACCTTCATTGTCGGCGGAGTTGGATATAGGGTTGCAGCGAGGGATGAACCATGTTTATTTATTTTCTTTTTTTTAAGATTTCAATTCTAAATATGGAAGTTTGGGTTGGTTATACTTGTTAGAGGCAGTAGATGTCGGCCTAAGATGGTGGTGGAAATGGACAGTGGTGGGACAGAAAAGTGATTGGTTTGAGTTTTTCAAAGTCCCATAAAAGTAGGGGCGTCGAAGCTTTACTAACAAGCAAGAAACTTGACTATGAGAATGTAGCGACATAACACGGGTGGTGGCTGTTTGTTGAAGATGACATATGGACCATGGTTGAAATCAAATAATATCAGGTTTGACTTTGATACCAATTTAATGTAGGACTAGGTGGAGAAGAGATTAGGAATGGATAAAGAGAGGCAAAGAAGAAGGAAGTGGAAGAAGCACCATGCTTGAAAGCTGCAATGGCATAAAACCTTTTCTCAAATCAAGATTCAATTCTCTAATTCAGTGATAGGGGATTACATCAATTTAAATAGGAAATAGAAATCCCTAATTCTGGTATAATTTAGGAAATTTAATTCAATAACGAAATAAGCTCCTAATTACTGCCTACTATAATTAAAAATCTAAAATAAAATACCTATTATAATTAAAAGATTTGCAATACTTGCAATCAATTTATCCATTAGTCTTCCTGTTCCATTCTGCATCAAATAAGTTTTGGTTATTATGACGCATATTTTAGAATGAGTATAGTTATTGAACAGTTAAACAATGCATTGTCATACATCTATATGTTTTTTCAGAGGGATTTTTTGAATTCTTTTAGAGACTCATCTTTTATGTAATGCTTTGGACCCCCTTTTAATTAGATGCTTATTTCTAGGGCCTTAGATTGCACGCTTTTTTATATTGTGATTTATTGCAGTCTTTTCAGTTCCCTTTTTTAAGTTGTAGAGTATTTTCCAAGTGCTAAGCTTAACATTTGTGGTGCCTACTGGTCTCATATATAAGTTAAGGTTCCAAATAACTCATGCAATCAATACATATAGTTGACTTACACCGGAGTCTACCAAAACTGTAGAGGCGTAGAGCACATTGACTTTGTAAGAGCACATTAAGGCATTGGGCATGCAATCTACCTGAAGAAGTACAATGATAATTAAGCAAGACCTCTTCTGATCAGATTTCAGTGGCATGTCTTCTTTTGGTTTTTGGGTTCCTGAAAAATCCAGAAAACACATGTGATTCTAAAGTTTAAGAGTAGAGTTTAATTGGTCCTTTCTTATATAATGAGGTGATAATTAGTTGGCAGGGTTAGATGCACTAGGTGAGAAGCAGCCTGAATTTTTTTTCCATTTCAAAAGTCTCCTCCAACAATCCATTCTTTTCTTTAGTGGACTAACACAGAACTTCCAATGAGAGATGATGGATTCAGAGGAGAATGTTCACGTGGCCAAATTGACCTATATTCATATAGGACCCATAGGTATATTGTTTTCTCTCCCTCCCTAAGAATATTACTTCTTAGACGGTGTAACTACAGCCCATTGAAGTCCATGCCCTAAAAGTGGGTACCTGTTTCATCTCAGCTTGGGATCTCATACGCTGAGTAATAGAAAAATGATAAAAAAATTTATTCTAATGATGTGAATTCTTTAATTTTCTTTTCGAGTTATATAAGATTTAGTAGTATGAATCAGTCAAATATGAATAATAATAGGGTCGAAAATTATTTCTATGAGGACCATTCTTCAAAAGAAAGTCAACATGCTTTCCCTGCTTAAAGTACATCATTTAAGATTCTCTATAATCACTCAGTTACTGTGGAAACTTAATCACATGACATTTTTGATTTTTTTTTTAAATTAGGTAGAATAAATCCCCTAGAAGCGCCAAAAAGGTTGTGAACCCAAGTAAACGTGCATAAATATACAGAGATAAGGGGAATAAAAAGCATAACAAAGCCCCAAACAAACCAATTCCCTGCCCTACACAAGGAACTCAAAAATGAATTACAATAGGTTCCTAATGCAAACTCTTTAAAAAAATCCGCAAATTGCACAATTTAACCTGAAAACACTTCATGAAACCATAAAAGAAAGTGGTTAGAAAAGAAATAAAATATGAGCAAAAGGTTTCACTTTTCCTCCCAATATCAACTGTTTCACTCCTTCCAAATCGTCCATCAAACACTATGCGACATCAACTCCCATCTCCTACGTTCCTTTACAGCCTTCAAGCGGTGCCAGGCCTGTTGCGTTTTACTAGCCGATCCCGATATCATCAAAGAAAAAGAAAAGCCACACAATAAATACACCATAATTCATTAACTCATTGATGCGTCACAATGTAGTAGCAAATAGTCTATCGTCTCACATCCACATATCACATACCTACTTGCAAGCCGGTGACGTTTCTTCTACAAATCATTCTAAGTTAGGATCCCACCCAAAGCCTCTGTCCAGGGAAAAAAAATGAAACCTTCTGAGGTGCCCTGGCTCCAACGATTTTGAGAATTTAAATTTTTATTAATGTTTTCTTTTCAGCTTTTGCTAATGACATGCTAACATTGGCATAGAAGTAAAGGATCTACTATTTCAGACTGTCTAATGCTGTGCTTAGGTTGTTTATGACAATTAATATTGTAATTATTTTTATTTGAACTACTAGTAAGTCATATATTGTGTTCTGATGTTGACATGGTGCAGGTATTGAAGCAAGAGGTTTCATATTTGGTCCTCCAATTGCATTGGCTATTGGCGCAAAATTTGTTCCGTTGCGAAAACCCAAGAAATTGCCTGGTATATTTTTTGACACCCATGTTATACACTTGAACTATTTCTCTACATAGATTAAATATTGGTCAAGGAAGAATCCTCAATTATTGTGTACAAAATTGTTATTCTTGCTCAGAAGTATATTTGTTTTTCTTTCCCCGTAAATTTCAGCTCATCTGGTATTTGTTTTACCAATACAGAAAGGAGCTAAGAGTTACTTTCTTGATATATATATCTAAGATGTTTGATAACAGTAATTTAAACAGAATAACAACAGATTCTTCATAAAGGACCATTTATTATTATACTCTTCCTTTGTTGATTTTTATCGACAAAATATTTTGTTAGGTTTATCTTTATTAATCTTTTGAAGCACATAAATTGCAATCGCCATCTCCAAGTCATTTTCTTATTTCTTCCTCGTTATACATTGATACGTCACATCAGTGTTTCACTATGTTTGTACTCCAGATATAACTAAACAAAGCATTTATGTAATATAAAAATGTAGACCTTTATCGAATGCAACTTGCTGGTGTAGTTGAATTCGTGAAAGATCTTGTATACTTTTTCCTTCTAGATTTGCTCATAGTTTTTTGAGAAAGGTCCCTTATTATTACCGATATATACTTTGTACTGTCATTATCAAGTTATCCACTCGAGGTTATGGTGGGATGTCAATACCTTGATTTAGAGCCTTAATGCATCAGGATCATCTGAGGTTAGGTATCTCTTTCCAGGGTCCAGGGTACTGATAAGTTGTTCCTTGTTTAATTTTTCTAGTATACCATTGCTGGATTAGCAGACTTGAGTTGGCTTTGGATGACTGATATCTATTTCTCATCTAATTTAGTCTCTAGTTGTATGCTATCTTCTTCTTTTTTCTTTCTGGAAGATAGGATTTATAAGCTGATTTTCACGTACATACTTTGGTTTCTGGAAGCTCTTTTGACTTTACACGTCAGTGATTTGAAGCATTTGTACAGATAAGTTAACTTTCTTAAACTATCTTGGGATGTGATTATGCTTTGTCGGGATGCAGGAGCACATTGACAAGGATTTTCCTTTTCTTCTTTTTTCCCTCTGTGCATTACAAGTCGTAAACTGACACTTTTTGAACTTTCTGACAAGTGTTCATCTTATCCCAGAGAAGTCTGTGCAATTTTCAAATCAATAATTGTAATGTTGGACATTGCTTGACAGACTCTAGTCTCTACAGGCAAAACTTGGATTTCTGGATGACTTTCTGGCTTCCTGCTAGCAAAAACAATTTATATGGGAAAAAAATAAAATTGACGCCTACTCTGAAGTTACGAAAATTTCTTGCTATTTATGTAACTAAAAAGTTAATTCATGAAGTGAGGTCTTAAAATTTTTATTATTTAACACAGACTGTGAGAAGGTAGGAGTTATTATAATGTGATTTACAGTCTTTCGACAATCTGCACACAAAGACACCCCCATGTCACATGTCTAATTATATTTTATGCTTATTGTGCTCAAGCCTCTGAAATGCTGACTTATCACTACTTTTAATTTGTAACAAGCGCCATACTACACTTGTAGAGTATTAAGTTTGCCACTTCATAAAAAGTAATTTTTGGCATACAAGACATTTTTCTGGTTCCTGTGCGGCTATTCTTTTGTTTAATATTTCACACCAACATTTTATGATCATTATTTCTCCATACACAGTATCTTTATTTGCTGTGAAACAAGTTGTTTATGCTTAAAGAAGTGAATCAAGTTACAAATTCTTCCGTCTTTTATGATTTTTTACCGGGTCTGTATGTGGTGGCCTAATGTCCTCATAAATAAGCAGAATTTTTGTGCCAACCATTGATTGGTGTCATCACATAAAGGAGTAAGATTATTTTGATGCTCCCAAGGATAAACTCCTTTTAACTTTCTACGAGTGCTTAGTGTTCTGGTCATTCTTTCAGGGGAGGTTATTTCAGAAGAGTATTCTTTGGAATATGGAACAGACATAATGGAGATGCATGTAGGGGCTGTACAAGCAGGAGAACGTGCCTTAATAATAGATGATCTCATCGCAACTGGAGGAACCTTATGTGCTGCAATGAGGCTGCTTGGTAGTGTGCTTATATGCGATTATACTGAAATTTGTATATTAATGCTCATAACTGAATTAATACATTATTTTAACTTTTTTCTTTTGATCTCCTCTCCCATTCTCAAGGGCATATTATAGGCTGATGAGATCAGGAAATCCCCATTAGATTATTACATATCCCCACCCCCAACAGAAAAATAAAGAATATGAAATGACCAAAATATGATTCAGAATTATAAATTATTATACCATAATTTGAAAACGTATACCCAACTAGACCTTGATTGACTGGCCATTCCTTGGAAAAGTGCTCAACTGATATCGTATTGGACTAACAAGGCCATGGGTGTTGATTGTTGAAGGGCTTAATTGGCCAAGGTCTTTGGCCTCCTGGAGATATTTAGAACATGATGTATTTAGATTTCATTATTTAATTCACCCTTAATTTTTGGTGGAGATGGATATGAGTTGACCTTTTCTTGTACACAGTTGCTAGAAACCATTAATATAATTAAAACATTAAATGACCATTTTGCAGCAGATTTGCTTGAGAAAACATTTCTAATTGTACGACTTGTTCAATGTTACCCTCTTGTAGTCATGTTCTCTAATCTGCTATTGTTTGTGGCTTATTTTGTTTGTTGCAGAGCGTGTTGGGGCTCATGTGGTTGAGTGTGCATGTGTTATTGAATTGGCCGAACTGAAGGTATTGCACTAATTCAAAATGACAATCTGCATCTTAACATGTTTTACTCCTAACGTAAATTGTCTTCAATTTGTGCATTATAATCTGTCATTCATGAATATTAACTGCATTTCTTTTCTAAAACCTGCTATGATCTGAGAAAGTACGAGTTAAGATCTCTAAAGATTCAATTTGTTGAACAGTGGACACTGCCAATTAACTTTGAATAGTTAATATGTTACTTTTTATATATTTTGGTAGAAAATAAAAGTGCATTGAATGATGATGAAATATTTAAGATACTAACAAAGAAAGGATAAACAAGATTTCCATTATTCCGATGGGAAATCAGATCTAACTGGTTTGTCATTTGTGTAATAGTTACAAAAATGTAATCATCATAAGGTCAATTTTGATATTACTTCAAAACTGCATCCAGCTCAGCAACAGAAGGAAACTCCTGAGTTTTGTTAAGATTTGTTAGGTAATGTTGCTAAGTGATTACGAATTAATGTGTTGACGCACAAATCTTTCTCTCGCTGAAATTACCCAACAGTAAGATTCCTGCATTCAAACGAAACATATCAGGTCACGGTTTCGGTCGTCCGGGAATGCTCCGGTGTAAGAATAAGTACAGGTGATAAAACGTCATAATAGAAAACTAAGATAATTGCTGAAATAATCGTATGATATTAGATATTGCAGCTATGCATGTCTTAGCATTACCTGGTTCACTTGTCAAGGTTTCATATACATACTCGTTCATACACCGCTTGAAGTTCCATCAACTTTATCAAGTAGGAAAATAATATATTTCCCCACTAACCCAAACCGACTCAAATATAAGGATATTTGAATGGGTTGACCCTCAGTCCAGACCTATCATAATATGTAAAAAGAGTCTAATTCAACTTCAAATATAAAATAATCATTGGCCCATATTAAATATAGGGTTCAATAAATTATGTCTCAACAATATGTATATAGCAACCTCATCTTGATTTAGAAGTTATGGACACAATTGAGTTTTTAGTAAAATATTTGATTTTCAAGAGACATCAATTAACTACATTCATTTTTACAATCACGAGACCTTGTTTGAGTTCCCTGTTTAGATTTGTAGATTGCATAGACTCTTTACACTCTTTGTCGGGTTTCTATGTGTTACATCAATGGAATTGCAGTACCCTTTACACTCTGGCTGGCTCTATTATGTACATGATCTGCAACTCTGTCCCCGTCTTGTTGTATTACTACTAATTCGTCATGATTTTTTTTCTGGCCTTAGGGTCGCGATCGATTAGGAGAAAAGCCTCTGTTTGTGCTTATAAACTCGACTTGATATTGGATTCTACCATAAAGCTGCTGCTTATTGCTATTCGAATTTGTAATTTTTACCAGTTATTTCATATGCTGAATAACTACATTTAAAGGATTTTTTAGTGATGCGGGGAGAATTATGGTTAGTAATAAAAGGTTTTCAGTGGCGAATTGATGTAAAGAATTGTATGCGACGTTTATGATTGAAATGTATCTTATATCAATATACCTGTTCTGAGAGGGCTAAACAACTAGATATTGTACAATCAGTGTAGAGATCAAGAAAATGCTCCTTTTAGTTCCATGAGCTAGTAACGTATTGAAATTAGAATAACTCTCTTGGTGGACAGGATTCTGATCAATAATACTTGCAAATAATTTTGAAATCTACTCGTCACAAAAAAAATAAAAAAAAAGTATAAGAAATTAAATATATAAATTTTGAAATCTAATATCAAGCATATTGCTAAATATAGGGCAATTGAATGTTGACAAAGTTGGCATTTAGTTTTTAATTATTGCACTCACAATTTAGTTGAACATATCTCCAAGTGTTTCCATGTACAAAATCTTGGACAATGGATATCATAAAATTTTAGAGCTATTAAATTTGACTTTGAAAGAAATATAGAAAACACTTGGGCTTAATAAATTTTCACATGCATCTTTTGGGCTACAGGGAGCCTGAAAATTTTCAAACTAATAAGCACACGTCCAGGAAAAGCAAATTGAAAACAATATTGATCCACATTCTGGGGATGCTTAATTAGTTTGTCTTGGCTAAAAAAATGTAGAAACGCTGGATCATAGTATTCAATCAACTACGAGTAAAAGTTATAATATTTAAAAAAAATTGTGTCACTTTATAATTTAAAAATAAAATTGTATATTTAATTTTAAAATGAATAACAAAAGAAAATGGAGCTCTAATTTTGGACGGAGAGAATGAGGCTTTAATTTTTTTACCATTCACTCCGAATTTTGATTTCAATTCACAGTGATAGGTGTTGTTTTACATTTACCCATTGTTGCATCAAAAAGGAAAGAGCAAACTTGTTGCATGCAAAAAATGATTGATAGGTGTGTTTATAGCAATAAAAGTCATAATTTTTTTGTGAGTAAAAAACATAAAAGGTATACTATTTTTTTTTGTGTTAGGGGAGAAGAATACTATTTTTCTTAAAATTACATATTAGTTTCTCATCATTATTTGACAGTTAGCAAATATCAGGCTATTAATATTGCTTAATAATACTGCAAAGGCGACATATCTGCAACTCTTAATGATTAGAAGAGCCGTAACATGCATTTTGGATTAGGATTTTTCTGTTATATTTTTTTTAAAAAAATTTTCAATATATTTTTAACAGTACAAATATTATTTTTAAAGACGATAGAAGTGACATATTTATTTGCGATTAATTTTATTGTGTTACTAATTATTTTTTATTATTTTACTAAATGTAATATATATTAGAAGAAATTAAAGGATAAATGTATAGAGGGGAGCCTAATACTAATATTTTTAAGTAGGAGCATATTTTTATTACGTAATTATGGGGGTGTGCTCATATAGAAATAGTCCATTAGTGTTCTCAATAACAATCTTTACTAGAAAAGCCAAATGACGCCCACACACGCACACATACAAAACTACTAATTAAATATATATTATTACATCTAAATATATTATAAAAAAAATATTTCTTTTATGCATACTTATTACAGACAGCATTGTACTAATTATCCGCAGAGATACTGTTAATGATCACTCATTCATGGATGACAAAAGATAAATAAATCAACAATAAAATTATTTATTTATTAATTAACCATATATATACACAAGAGACACTAGTCGATCTTGTGCACTTCATGCGTGTATATGTAGGATATGTTTCTTCTTGTACGTGTATTGTGTTTAACCAAAGGTCAACTCCTATCACTTAAACAACTTATTATTCTCCTCCAAACTCGAATAAAACGTATGTAATAAATCAGTGTGAAATCCACCAATATAGACTATAAGCTTTAATAGTCTTATCTTGCTTTCCAAACAGATAGCCATTAATCAAGGCTGTTCAAAATTTAAATTTATCATATAAAGGTTAATAATTACAATGAAAGTAATAGAGAAACAGAAAGAGTCATAATATGGGGGGTTTTCAGGTAACAGAGATTTAGTTTGCAAAGCCAAATTTCTTTGCTGCAACGTTCAAAATTGTCTGCTACCTCATCTTATCTCGGGGTGAGATTACTTGTTATCAAATTTCTCTATATTTCTATATCGAGACATATAGTGACGGTTTTTAAGATTTATGACGACGTTATGTCCCGACGTCATAGTCTTATTTTTTTGTAGATCTATGGCGACAAGACATACCGTCGTCATAGATCTCGACACAGAGAAACAGATAAATTTGGTAACAGGTGATTTGAGTCCTCTTTCCTCGGACCATTGGTTTCAAATTGTTTTGCTTTGACAGTGCTGGAATTCTGCGACGTCCTCAATATCTCTGATTAATTATCTGATAATTGTTATTATCTCTAGTCAATTATCCTTATTAGTTATTACTAATATAAGAGAATACTGCGATGTTCCCCATGTTAACATCGACATTGTTACTAGCCCGCCTATATAGGGTTTTGGTTGTGGTCTCTAAATTCTACAAAAACAACTCAGATTACTGATATCCCTTCATCATTACAATGGAGTGGGTGGGTACTTTTTTTCCCACCACAGCCATTGTCTTGGGGTAGATCCCTCTTTGATATCAACGTCTAATCAAGCGAAAAGTGATAGAAAAACAGAAAGAATCACAAGAATTCAATCTGGGATTCCTTGAGTTCTCAAGTAAGTGATAAAGACTGAACCCTAACAAACACGTTTAAAAGAGTATTAATGATACCTTGGCCGTAAAAGCAATAGCTAAAAAGAACAAAATTAGTAAAGAGTTTACTAGAAATCCAGAGTGAGCCCAAAATAAAGGTTCGGTCTTCCAGGTGGATTTGGTCCTCAAATATGGCCTCAAACCAGCGGCTTATCCAATTTTTGAACAACTTAGAGTTCGAGAAGAGTTTTCCTAGTTGTATTTATTCGTTTTCTAATTTATTGTGGATCAAAAGTTATAGTCGCTTGAAGTTGGACTATATGCGCATTCATAATTTCTTTGACCTGATTTGCTCTGCTACGTACAACCTGCATGATCAGTGTGCCTCGTTTTCCCCTCACTAAGATCGAGTAGGATGATTTCTAAGGTGCTTATTAGTAGCTTTATCAGTTTATAGTGTAGGGTTCTAAACATTAGTTGATGACATGATTTAAATCATGCCAACTTCGATTCGTAGTCACATAAAAAGATCATTTAGGTTATGAACACCCATGAGAGATCGTGTTTAGATCACATGTACACTAGCTGAATTTTCAGCTTTTCAAATTTGTGGGTTATACGCGTCTAAGTGAATTAAGTATATTTCTTAATTAAATAACTTTTTTTTTTCAACCTGAGATGTGGAAGATGAAATTACGACGTTCACTTTATTTCAAAATTTTATTTAATATATAAGCCATCTTTTCTTTACACATTAACAAAGATCAAGGATTTAATATGGCTTAAGACAACACTGCAATTCTTAATGCTTAGAATAGCACCTCTGAAGATTGGTATATACTAAAATTATACACATAATATTATTAATTTATTATATTCAATTAAATATTCCCACGGATTGAGTGTGCTCGCTATAAAATTAAGAGTTTTCTTTTAATTATTTTATAATATAGCATCTTTGAAGTTTTGAACTTTAGAGCTCTTAAGTGATTAGAGAAGCCATATACATGCTATAGTCTTTAATAGTTCAGCTATTACTCTGCCTATTAGTTTACCAAGTCAAAAGTAATGACATGGCGTCTGTTGAAGGCCCAAAAGTTAATTACAAGGTATAATAAGCAAATTTAAATAAAATAATATATTATATTAGTACCCAAAAAAAAGAGATTATATTATACATGTATTTGCTCTTTTCAGTCACTAATATCAAAAGATATCTTAGCTTAGGTGTTGTTTGATAAAATTCTGTATTAAGATCTGAATAATTTAGACATCTGAATAATATAGAGCATCTGAATAGAATTGTATCTGAATGAAAAAATGTTGTTTGATAATCAATTTTTTCAGATGTCTGAATAACAGTATTTTACCATTTTAACCCTATGAACAGTTGAACATTATAATAATAATTATAATAATAATAATAATAATAATTATAATAATAATAATAATTATTATTATTATAATAATAATAATAATTATAAAAATAATAATAATTATTATTATTATAAAAATAATAATTATAATATTAATGATAGTGCTAATAATAATACTAATAATAATAATTACTCTAATAAAAATTATGATAATAATAATTATAATAATAATAATAATCATAATTATTATAATAATAATTATTATTATTATAATAATAATAATTATTATTATAATATTAATATTAATAAAAATAATAATAATTATAATAATAATAATTATACTAATAATAATTATAATTAATAATAATATTAATTATAATAATTATAATTATTATTAATAATAATTATTATTACTATAATTATTATTATTATTATTAATTATAATATTAATATTAATAAAAATAATTATTATTATAATAATAATTGTACTAATAATACTTATAATTAATAATAATAATTATAGTAATAATAATATTAATTATAATAATAATAATTATTATAAAAATAATAATAATTATATTAAAAATAGTACTACTACTACTACTACTACTAATAATAATAATAATAATAATAATAACAATCATAATTATAATAATAATAATAATAATAATAATAATAATAATAATAATAATAATAATAATAATAATAATAATAATAATAATAATAATAATAATAATGCTAATAATAATACTAATAATAATAATAATTATTATTATAATATTAATAATAATAAAAATAATAATTATTACAATAATAATTATACTAATAATAATTATAATTAATAATAATAATTATAGTAATAATAATATTAATTATAATAATAATTATTATTATTATTATAAAAATAATAATAATTATATTAAAAATAGTACTAATAATAATAATAATAATTATTATTATTATTATTATTATTATTATTATAAAAATAATAATAATAATAATAATATTTATTATTATAATAATAATAATAATATTGAGTGTTGGATATAAAAGGAATTTGTTAATATTGAAGAGGATATTTTTGTCCAAGTTCATTAAGATGTTCCTCTTAATGGTTTAGATTTGATTTTGTATCTCAACCATTTAGAGGCATTCAGATGTAACAAAAAAAAAAACAAACAGCTTTGTTCCTCTTAGCGATTAAGAGGTTGTCCATTAAGAGCCATTAAGACACAAACAAACAGCACCTTAGTTTTGTTGCCTGCTCTTTGGAAAAAAACTTTCATGTAAAATCAGATACGTCCCTGGTTAAGGAAAGCTAGGTATCTTATTATAATACGTATGTACCAAAGAACTAGAACATCACTCATTACAAGGAAAGTTAGCGAATACCTTTCACTTCAAGTGAGAAAAATAAATGAGATGTCCAAAAGAAAAAGAACAAAGGAAAGAAAATAAAATAAAAGTAGAGCGATGATATCCTTTCTTTGGCTGAAAGCCATGAAAGGTTACATTTCAATCTTGTGCTAGTAGAAATTTCAAACGAATTATTAGAAAGAAAAGAAACAATAAAAGAGGAATAGCTAGGGAATTTGTAGATTAAGTATTTTATGTAAGAGATATATCTTTTCGCAATAAATTAAGATTGAGAAATTAAGAATTAACATGTTAATGATAAAGATGAAACTTCTTCTAGTATTCTTATGTAGCATGTCTCTCATTTCGAACTGGTTATGAAAGTTAAAGTGTTGGGATATTAACTTTACATAAATCCCGCATCAGATTAATTCAAAAGTATAGATGAGTTAATAATTATGGTGGAGTTTCAACCTAATAGGTTAACCTTTTAGGTAAGAAAATGATCCAATATACTTTTTAAGTTAGTCTACACAAGTGCCCTCTTCATTAGTAATAAACGCAATATGCATTTACACCCTTATGCATGCACATTTCATTTTTTGAGTGTTATACTGTTATTATATACGATCCCAACTTAATATAAGTCGATATTAAATAATAACTTATATAAATATATGTGATAAAAACTAACAGATAACAAATTCATAAATTATTATGCTATTTTATTGTTTATAGTTACATTATTTGCAATTTAAATTATTATACTGGCTAGGAAAAGAATAAAGTTAAGTACTAACGTCTCTCAATTAAGTTGGAGGCTTAGTTAGAATAAGATGAGACAAAACTAGCTGTCACCTTTAAACTCTTGTTTATGCTGAAAATGTGCAAACTCGGAGGCTAGTGATATATTTTATAGCCTTTTTCTGTACCTCTTCGATCTTAAAAAAGAAACCCTAATCCTAACCCTACCTAGCTAGTCGTGCAAACCAACATGAAATAATTTTCAAGCCAATCAAAATATTATTTTTTAGGGTTTCCAATTTCTTTATTGTTCCGGTTGTTTATATTTTATTCCATCCTTTCATTTTTTTAGGGTTTCCAATTTCGTTATTGTTCCGGTTTTTTAGATTTTATTCCATCCATTTTTAGCTAGGTTTTAATTAAGTTTTAGAATATTTTTTTCCCTTCTCAGAAAGATCGTGCGATGGCCGGTGCATCCTCTAAATTTCAGTATTGAAGATTAATACCTAATACAACTCTCTTTTGAAGTACAGCGTGGATAAAAATCTTTTCAATATATATATTCTATATCTATATATATAATATAATTATATATCGATTTATATATTGTATATATCGTAATCAGTCTCTTTTGAACGCGTAGGATCAAAAGCACAGAAGTGCCAGCCGGAATCTATGGTATGAATTAATTAGCAGTTAATTAATTGACTAAGTTCAGGTTATCACAATCCATTGTTCCATTTATCTTAAAACCAAGATATCACAGCTGGGTACCAGTGCTCTTACCCAGTGCTCTCATATACGAGACATAATTTATTGGACCTTATATTTAATATAAGCCAAAGATTATTTTATATTTGGAATTAAGTTGGACTCTTTTTATATATTATGGTGGATCTGGACCGTGTGTCAGCTCATTCAAGTATTCTTATATTTGAGACGATTTAGGTTAGTGGGATAATATATTATTTCTTACTTTATAAAGTTGATGGGACTCTAGGCTGTGTATGAAAGAGTATATATATAAAATATTGACAAGTGAACCAGGTAATGCTAATATATGCATAGTTACTATATCAAATATCTTACACTTATTCCAGCAATTATCTTGATTTTCTATTGTGACGTTTTATCACCTGTATTTATTCTTACATCGGAACATTCCCAGATGGCTCAAGCCGTGACTTGATCTGTGGGGTGTTTAACAATTTCTTTTGAGTTCAAAAATCTTGTTGTTGGGTGATTTCAGCAAAAGAAATATTCACGCGTCAACAACCATTATTACATATATAATATACCTTATGAAACTTTTTTAGTTACACTAGTTTATTATATATATATATATATATATATATATATATATATATATATATATATATATATATATATATATATACACTAGTTTCACTTCACAAGCCCTCAAGATATCAAAATTTACGGTACTTTTGAGGAAAAGTCAGAAAATTTTGCATGAAAATAATATCACAATAAGATTAATATGGTAATTAAAACCAAAATAACAAAATGTAGGTGGTATAATAGTTCCATATAGTCCCTTGTTCCAAAAAATATACTCCAAATTTTAAGTCTTAGCCTAGTCTCTGTAATTAAACTACAGATTTTTCTCAATAATAAATTTTTGTAATGCTGTTCACCCAACAAAGAGGCAGCCAAGTAATGTTACTCATTCACCGCTGATGCAAGAGGATATATGCTTGTACTTTTGTAGATTCAAGGAGAGACACTGGTTGTTAGCATGTCCGATCATCAACATATTCTAAAGAATTGCAGACTCATCTCCACGATCAGGCTGTCTACGGATTCATTCAGTTCATCCCTTAAAAAAAATCCATTTGAACTAAAATAATGAATTAAAAAAAACTTCCCACGTTCTGTCGATTCCGAAAGTACCCCAAGTACTTCTCTTTGTCTCCCATTGATATATCACACTCTTATTCTGCCCAACAATTAATATTTATTTTCCATTTTGACCATTATTTTAATCATGTTTAGCTAGCCATATTCTACCAATGATCGGAGTCGTGACAATTAGACCCTATATTGTTTATTTGATTGATTGCATTTTTAAGGAATAATAGCAAAATTGTACTTTTAAATTGTCGCTTATAAAAATCTTAATAAAGTTTAAAATAGGACAATTCGCAAAATTATACTTTTAAATTGTCACTCAATTTCGATATGTCGCTTATAAAAATCTTAATAAAGTCTAAAATAGGACAATTCAAATTTATTTCAGTCCTCCAACTGAATTGAGACTTCTTTTAAGAGCAAAATGATAAACTCATGTTAATAATTGCAGGAAAAATAATAAAATAAAACAAACTAGAATCAAATTAACTAAATGACAATAATAGATAAAAACACTTGAAATAATAATAAGCAAAAGTTAAAATAAGAATTAACTAATTATTGTAATGAATAATAATAAACGACTTGATTTACTAAATCCATATGCATTTAGACAATAACTAAAAATAAACATCAAAAAAGAAAATGAATTAATTAGCTACTATTAATTGATGAGGTGAAATTATATTTGGGGAATTTTGTTTGTTCTGTATTTACACATATTGGACTCCAGATCTGGACTTTGGTTTGTTCTAATTTTACACATCTTAGACTCCAGATCTGGACTATTGTTTGTTCTAGTTTTACACGTGTTGGAGATTTGTAATCATATTTGGGGATGAAATTAATAAGAGAAATGAATTTGTTCTTGGTGTGTTTGAATTTGGGCAATTATTAATTTGGTTGAATTATGTTTTAGTTGGTTAATTGTGAGTATTGATTTGCATATTTGTTTGATTTGTGTTAGTGTGTGTTCTTGGTGTATTAGTATGTGTTTGAATTTGAGTAATTATATTAGTTAATTATTTTAACTATTTTGATATTTAGTTGTTTTGTTTTATTATTTAAAATAAAACTATTTAGGCGAGTTCATTATGCCGTTAAGAAAAGCCTCAACTCAATCGGGAGAGTGAAATGAAGAGTTATTCAATTTTGGGTCTTATTAAGATTTTTACCAATGAGGATCAGGTCATATCAAAATTGGGTGACAACTTGGAGCAAGGAACAATTTTGCTATTCTTCCTATTTTTAATTAGCATTTCAAGTTAAGAGGGTTTAAGTTTTTAAGGCCATTGAAAGGGTGAAGTTATTTTAATCCATAATTGCATGATTGGTCCCCCCATGAGTTGTAGTTTACCTGGTTAGCCCCACAGTGGACTCCTCATTTAAAAAAGAGACAGGGAGTGAGAATCAAGAACAATAATTAGGTATTAATTAACAATTCTCTATTTCAATATACAAATCCGAAGTGATCAGTTCTTATAACTAACATTCTTTATAATTCCTGAGCATATATATAAATACATGCATCTCCTAAGTATAACTATATTCAGCATTTTGATATATATCTCTATCTCTCTCTCTCAAATCCAAAAATTACCCGATTATAATTAATTAAGGAAAAATGGAGCATGTGGGAGTTTTCCTTAAAGAAGATTGGAAATCTTTGAACAAAATGCTCACCAGCAATGATCAAGAGGCCGATTTTGCGCTACAGTTCTTGCAATGTCCCAGTGGTGAAGCGAATGCCAATGTGGCTGGTTTTGATGAGACTTTATTCTATTCCTCTGAAAATTTTAACCCTAATTTCTATCTTTCTCAAGAAAGTGCTAGCACTACTAGTGCTAGTAACTATAGTGTCTGTTTTCCCACTCAAAGCCATGAGAATAACCATTTTTGTGATTCTAATCTTAATATGGTGAATGATAATATTTCTGATCAGTCTATGAATTTTTATGTCATGGACGGACAAATTGACTCGTTAACGCAATTTTTCCCCAATAATAACGCCATGCAAGATCTGTGCTTGAAAGAAGAGATGGGCAATGACTCATTGGGAAATGGGGATAATACTGATTTAGGCCTGAAGAGGATGTTTGAAGTGCCACAACAGCCTGAAACTTTCGAAGATCATCCAAAGAAAAAATCCCGGGTTCCAAGAGATGTAAGTACAATTTTTTTTTTTTGTTGTTGCTAATTTTATGCAAGTACAATTTGAAAGCAATTGAAATGATTTTTTTATTTAAGAACTGATATTTCCATATAAAAATATGATAGTTTCATGTGATTCTCTCTACATGAATGTATTATTCATATCAGGAAAATCATGACGTCATATTTTCATGTGAAAATATCAGATTCATTTTCTTTAAGATTTCTCATAAATTATTCGCGGTTAATTAGTATATAAATGCATTTACCAAAGGATAAGAGGAACATTGTGCAGCCAAAGAAGAATCAGAAGCTCATTCAAAATGTGAACAATGATGAAGAGGGTATAACTTATGGTGGCCCAAATGGGCATAGCTCTAGTAGTTACTGCTCAGAGGATGATTCCAATGCTTCACAGGAGCTAAATGGAGGAGCCACTTCAGACCCCAAAGGCTCTGCAGCTCTTAACTCAAGCGGGAAGCCGAGAGCCGGTAGAGGGGCTGCAACTGATCCCCAAAGCCTCTATGCAAGGGTAATTCATAAACTTAATAATAATACCCCGATACTCCCTATGCCTAGAAATAAAAGTCACATTTGACTTTTTGAAATCGTTTTTATATCAAGATTTCCTTGCGGTACACTTGACAAATATTAATCTGCAGGGTAAAAAACAGTTAAAAAGTCAAATGAGTGTCTGATTTTTATGAGGATAGAGTATTTAATTAAAATTTAATTAGTTACTTGTATATCAAACTAAAATGGCTTTTTACTAATGGTATGTCTTCTTGATATTCTTGCAGAAAAGAAGAGAGAGAATAAATGAGAGACTGAGAATTCTGCAAAACCTTGTTCCTAATGGAACAAAGGTTGACATTAGCACAATGCTTGAAGAGGCAGTACACTATGTTAAGTTTTTGCAGCTTCAAATTAAGGTAATTTGAGTTCATTAAAGTGACTATTGCGATAGCCTTCTTATTTTTAAATCTACAAGGAACCTAAATTAATATATATTCTCTTCATTTCAAATTATAATATTTAATTTTTAAAAATCAATTTGATATATTTTTAAACTCAAAATTGAGACGATTCATTCACGCATGATAACAAAAAAGTAAATCTTACGATGAGTAGATTGTTTGATATAATTTGTAATATTTATAGCTGTATTGACTGAAATTAAAAGAATTTATGTCAACTTTAAATTTGAAAATGTCTTAAATTAACTTTAAAAAGTCAATAATGATCGTATATTTTGAAACGGAGGTACTATAATTTACTAATTTTTGTAATGATTATTGTTTTGTAGTTACTGAGCTCTGATGATATGTGGATGTATGCTCCTATTGCTTACAATGGGATTGACATGGGTCTCTACCAGAAGATTTCTCAAACTCAATGATCTTGAAGATCATTTGTTCTTAATTGTGACTATTGAGATTTAAAAAAGAATTAAGAAAGAGGAAAGATATTATTTATGCTGACATTTAATGGTTAATATATGTAATTGTATATTGCATTTTTCAATCATGAGAAGTAGTAATTCTCATGTTTTATATATAATAACACACTTAAAATGATTCACTTGTACATGACTACGTGGTTGTTAAATGAGATGCATGGCTTCGAACTTCTTCAAGATACAATTAATTAAGGACTCCTTATAATTAACTTCTTCATCATACAGTAAATATTTAAGAACTGCTTATTAAATTATCTGAAGTTCTGCAAATTATATGTGTGTGTGTGTGATTCAACCAATATAGATGCAATTAATTAAAGAGCATGCATAAATATAAAATCTTATAATTTTTTGTAGAAATAAGATTTAGATAATCTTTTGGTCATGTGTATCGAAGGAGATTGGAGGAATTGAGCTAAAAGGTTAACAATAAAAAATGTTGAAGAAGATACATGAACGGTGTAGTTTTAGTTATGGACATTATTTTATTTAGTAGATCTCTACCATTTCCCATCAAGATTTTAAAAATTAGTACGTACATTTCAGGGGTCAGATGATTGGACATCGGAGACTTTCAAAGTTAGAATCCGGATGTTGGGATATAATTTTTTGGGTTTAGTCAAAGTGTAGTTCAGTTTATTTAATGGCCCGACTTTGTTATTGGTCCGCATCTATTTAAACGACTTGACTTAAAGTAGGAGAGTCTTCATTGAAGTAAGATTCTATTTTTTTATTTGGGAAAAATGAAGAGATCTAATTTGAGAAGGAATTTATCATTTATTAAAGGTAAGGTGATTTGAAAATGAACATCATATTCTTAATTGGACTTCAAGGATTTTAACATCTATAAATAGTATACACAATTTCTTATACACAGAATCTTACTTATTCCAGCATAATTTGGTTCTCTATTGTTAACACTTTTGACCTGTACTTGTTCTTACACCGAAGTATTTTCGGACGGCCCAAGCCTTCGTTAGTTCTAAGGGTAGCTAACGGTTCTTACTGAGTGTAAGTATTCGTGTTTTTGGTGATTTTCAACGGGTTCACGAATTTTGGCGTTAACACCGAAAAATATGGAATTAAAGTTGTTTTTAGTGAATTTTTATTATAGGTTTAAAGTCCCTTTGTAGTGGATTTTTATTACTTTGAGGTGCTCAGGGTTACTTAAGATGACTTACATGTCCATGAATAACTCCAACCCTATTTTGATACTTAGTTTCATTTTGTTACATGAAAAAATGGTTGTCAAGCACAAAACCAAAAAGATCTTTTAAAATTGAATCAAATTATATTAGGTTACTAGAATAAATTTTAAGCTAAAATTAGAAGTAGTTTAAGACATAGTGATTTCAAAAACTATTTTCCTTATCAAAACTCTAATTGGTCATCACTGTTTTATTATATAATCAAGTGTTTTACAAATTAAAATTAACATTTTCATAAAAACTCATGTGCAAAACATTAATTATGATGACCCCAAATTCGGGTCCACACAATTTAAACTTGAGTCGTCAAAATACACAACAACTATTACTATACAACGTACCACAATACAGTATTCAAATAATACACAACTAAGTATTCATTATTATTGATACACTATTTTACAACATATAAAGACTATTACAGCTATTACTCGGACATTCACTTCATCTCTCGGCTAGACTTAACTACTCTCTCATCTCTTGTTGAAGATCAATGGAACAAAAAAGAAAGGGTAAACTCAAATAGCCCAGTAAAGAATAACATGACTAAGATAATGATGAATAAATTATCATTAGCCTTCAATAGTTGAGTTCTTAATAGAATATAATAAGCAACAAGTTTTAAATCAACAACTGCAGTTAAATTCTTGAACAAAGCTTAGATCAACAACTGCAGAGTAATAACAACCATTAGGAAAAATCATATAGACTATGATGTCCACTCGCTTCTCTTTTTCAAAAAAATATTATCAACTTTTACCATCTGATACATCACTGACTCATGTTAAACAACAATTATTCTTTGCTTCAAGTCAAAAAGAACATTAACCACGTGCCATAAAAGACACATAACAAATATATCATCTTTATCCTATCATCTGTGTCACAGGCCACAGATATTCATAACAAAATGATTATGATGATTAGAACAAATAGTAGTGATACAATTGATGAACAGAAGAAAGAGAATAATATGATAAACAATAGATATCGAAAGTTTACAATTTTACTTTGTACAGATTCAAATAATGTCTAAATTGTCAACATGATGTGAACTTAAATTCAAGAATGATATTCAAGATTCATAATTCAAAAGAATGATTGAAGTTCAATATAAAAGTTCAATTGTAATGATATATGAAATGCAAATTATTAAGAAAATTATAATCATTTCAGAAGTTTTACTGAACAATACTTGTGACGACCCCAAATCCGGGTTCCTTTAACCTCGGATCCGGTTCAACACTAGTACTACTTTTCTTTATTGTTCATGAATTACAACAATATTATAATTGCTAAATAATCATTTATTTACAATTTCACATCATCTCTTTCTATTCCAGAATTGCAATCTTTAAAATCCTATTACCACTTTGAGATCATATGCATAATGACTCAATCACACCATCCTATTATTCTTATACATAAAGGACAACGTCTGAAAATGATATTAAAAATAATATGTAAATGTTCTCTTAACATTTTAAGTTTGCTAATCTATAGCACAACAAAACATAAACTCTTCATATATACTTACACAAGTAAAAGAATTAATCTACCCCAAGGTTTTACTACGAAAGCACCTACGCTTCAATCTTGATGACTCGTTAGTCAATCTTCATCTTTGTCTCTACCGAAGTAATCGGCTTCTTCAAGCTACTCTGTAATGTTTTGTTTTAAGCAAGGGTGAGCACGACGGCTCAACAAGTCTAAGAGTTTCACATAACACGTAAAACAATTCAATCATGCTTCATGCTTCATGCATACTATGCTTTGCAGTACATACATATCTCATGCATAACATGTCTCGCATTTAATCTACGCTTCATGTCTAGTATCTATTATGATATACAGTGCAATGAGAACAATTGTCTTAAATCAACTACCCCATATCAACAGTTCAAGTCAACTTGTTTCACAAATGCACATTAAAACATATTTGCACATAACTACGTATGAGCACCTCACAGTTTAATAATAAACTTATAAATCATGCACATAATGCAACACATTCTGAAAAAAACTTGCCTGATTCGCTTCTACCATTTACGCTTAGTTGTGTCTTTCGTTCAACCTACAATTTATATAGGAAATTGAAATAATCATTAGATATAATGACTATTACTTAGCTTTTATATAAGACTCTAACTGTAAATTATTAACTCTTAAGATGTCCGACAAACGAACCCTTAAGTTCCGGACAAAAACACTATACGATCTTCGTACAACCCGCTTTTAATAAGTTGTCTAAATTAGTCACAAAGGACTATTTACATTGGTTTAATTCAATTAAACTTTCTTCTTAATGATTTGGATATTTAATAATGTACCAAATACCTCAAAATATTATCTACCTTTGATAATATATAACTACATTCAAATATTATTAATCATTTAATAATATTTTAATCTCTTACTAATATTATTCACCATTTGATAATATTTTAATCTATTATTAATATTATTAACCATTTAATAATATTTTAATCACTCATTAATATTATTAACCATTTAATAATATTTTAATCTCTTATTAATATTATTAACCATTTAATAATATTTTAATCACTTATTAATATTATTAACCATTTAATAATATTTTAATCGCTTAGTAATGTCATTAATTATTTAATAACATTTTCATCATATACTAATGTTAGTACTCATTTCATAACATTTTAGTTACTTACATATTTAATTCTTTAACAATACTTTAACAATCCTCAAATCCTTTAATGATTATTTAAATAATAATCTCTTAATTAATTAACCTCATTTATTATTTAATATTCATTAAATAACAAATGATCATTTTATTCACTTGATCTCCCTTTAATTATTATTTAATATCCTTTAAATAATAATTAACTAATTACCCTTACTTATTAAAATAATAAATAATTACCTTCATATTTCTTTAATTACTATTTAATATCCTTTAAATAATAATTAATTAGCTATTTATTATTTAATATTAATTAACTATTTATTATTCAATATTAATTAAATAATAAATAATTACTTTATTAACTTCATATCCTTCTTTATTTATTATAAACTAATAAATAATTAGTTATTGTATTTACTTGCTTTAATTATTATTTACTATCAATTAAATAATAATTAATTATAATAATAGCTTTTATTTACTTTATTTATTATTTATTATAAATAATAAATAATTATTAAACTTGGGTCCCAAATTAATTATATTAATTTTTAAAGCATTTTTATCCATTTTGGACTTAAATGACCCGAACTGACCCGACCCGAATGACCCGACCCGACCCGGAACGGAAAAGTGAACTGTCTGTGAACAGTGTCAAGGGCCCCGACCCTCCTTTATAGTGCAAAACAAGGGCCCCGACCCTTGTGTTGCAGAAACTGCAGAAATGCCATTTTTCAGATTTTTCAACTTTTGCTCCTTTGATTAAAACTACCATAACTCCTTCATTACAAAACATTTTGGGATGATTCTTGAGTCCATTCTCATTATAATTTCCCCCTCTACAACTTCTCTTTAGATCACAAATCCAAATTCCAAACGGAACTATACTCAAAACGGCTCACAAGGGAAAAGTGAAAACTAACTTCACAATCCTTAGTTTTAAAAATCATATCTTAACCATAACAACTCATATGAACATTATACCAACTAGGTTTTGTTCTTAACTTATATATTTAACATATCAAAGAAGAAAATCTCATACACAACTTCTAGCTTTCAAAATGAAAGGCTATAAATCACAACCTCAACTAGGGTTTACCGGTAAAAATCGCAATATGGAATTTTTCTTCCATTTATTTGCATAACACACATACCAAATCATGATATAACTTATCAAACTATGAATATACATATATTACATAGTTAAAGACTTCTAGACCATCAAAACAAGTTTTGATCGGTTAAAAATATATTTTAACCGTTTAAAACTTATTTAAACAACAAAAAGGAAATTAAAAAGGTTTAGAGTACTTTTTAACCTCTTAGACATGGATGATCTTCTTACTCTTGATATGAGCTAAGCTTGTGCCTCCTCATTGACTATCCTCTAGAAATTTTCCTTTGTGAAAATCTCCAACAATGCTCTCCCTTCTCTCTAAAATTTCTTCCTCTCTCTAAAAATATCACCAAGCATAGAAATGACCAACATTACTCATGTGTTGGTGATTCCTATTTATAGAACTCTAGGATCCTCCCAATTAAGCTACTAATCAACCAGCACTTGGGCATTTAAGGCTTAAACTCATGCTTACTATAGCTTGGATGGACAAGGATGAATAACTCCTATCAAGGTTGCTTGTAAGCAACTTTTGGAGTGTAAAATAAGCCAAATGAAGTCACACTCAACATTTTCATGTGGGGCCCCCCCAAAATTCGGGATTTTGCATTTTATTACACCAATTTGACTTTATTTTTATATCCTATATCATTATATAAGTATCGATATATATATACACCAATGTATATATATTGACCACCACTTTGACTACCATTTGGGTTCCACATTGAACTCTAGGATTTATTATATTGGGCTCCTCCAATTAAATTTGTTTGAGCTCAATTTATTTACTACATTGGGCTACTATTAAATACCCTATGTTACATTTAATTAAAACAAGCATTGGGCTTGGTTAATTATTACATAAATCAATGTTCAAATTAAATTATATGAACTACTAGGTTAATTAATTTGACCTAGTTTAATAACTCAATTGGACTTATAATATAATCCAATTAGATTTGCTATAATTAAATCTACCACATTGGGTTACTTAATTAACTCATCCATAGTTAATTCTCAACACCACCTTTATTTACCTAGCAATTAACCAATGATTGGTTAATGCTCTCTCTTGTCTACCAACTAGGGTTATTCAATTAACCCTACACTAGTTAATTCTCTACACTCAATCAATACTTGAAATACTTCTCCCAACCATTGACCATCATTTGACTTTTAATGGTTTGAGCTACATAATTTACTTTTTATTGGGCTCTCTTATTTAATTACCATCTTCATGTAAATATTCCCATATTGGCTAACACATATAATCCTTTTGGGCTAGTCCACTAGTAGTAATTAAATTACTTGGACTCTTCATGAGGTTAAATCTTTAAATTTATTTGGACCTCTATATAAATCCTCAACAAGACTTACAACAATTAACATATTGGGCTTCTTTTAATCTCACATTTGAATTCTTCTATACCTCAACTTAATAATTAAGTTAATTTCTTAATTAATTACTTCTTATTATTGCCATTATCGGCAATAATTCTAACTCCTCTATAACTTTAACTCATAACTAATATAATTAACATAATTAATTATATTTCATGACTTTTATTCTTATTTCATATTTAAACTAATTAATTTATTAATTTTATTGAATATTAATTTACTCATCTCCTTGTTTGGCTAACAAACACAAGTCTAGAAATATATAATTATGTATATATATCCTTATAACCGTCTTCACTTTTCAAATGAATTTATTTCCTTAATAAATTCTCTATATGCATCATAAAATATTTCCACATTTAATTTCTAAAAAATACATTATGTTAAAAAAAAATGTTTACCCATTTTCTACACATTTTACTTCTCACATTCTAGGTTTTAAACATTAATCTTTAATAAAATGAATTAAGATATTATTTAAAATCTTGAAAATATCTGGGATATTACAATACTTATCATAGTAAATTTAAGAGTATGAAAGAAAATAATATCTCTTACCTTAACACGAGAAAATAGACTACTTTAAATGTAGTGGATCAACCTATATATTTATAATATAATTAGTAATTTTCACATAAAAATTTTATAGTGTATGATAACTCGTATATTATGAACTATCAAAAGTATTTATATAATATAATTTTTTGTAGTGTAATAAAATATAACAATTTCAAAAATAGTTTTTGAAATAATATTTCAAAATAATCTTCCAAATGGAGTTTTTAAAAATAAATCTTCTCAAAAAAGAGTTTTCTAAAGGAAGATTTGTGAATACCGTGTGAAATAGGTATTTGTCCGATTACTACTCTTTAAATAAAATACTTACTTGAGAAATTCAAGCACTCCTTTTGGTTTATTAACACTCAAGATAACCTTACTATTCTTAGAGAAATACTCACAAAATACTTGTAATTTTTTTTTTTATGTTTTAGGTATGATTTTTCTATTAAGCTGAGCAACCTATTTATAGAAAAATGGGGTGCACTGTGTGCGGTAGGTAAGCAACTAACGTGCTGCGCGCCAGCCTAAAAAATTCAGCAATGGCAACAGCAGCCTTGCTGTTTTTTTAATTTTTTTCCAGCAAATCCCATTTTCATTCCTCATGTGGCCCCCATAAAGGGACCACATGTTTTCTTACTATTCATATATAATAATCAAAATATTCACTAATAATATAATAAGTAAGATAATGTTATAACAGACAGTGATAACAATAATTCAACAATAATATAACAAACACGTTATTGATAATTATTAATTTAATAATATAAATTATTGTGTATTTGCTACTGTGATAATTATTTGGTTCAATAATTTTAAAATACAGTGCAATAATAATTATAACTCAATGATATAAAATATAGTGTAATCATAATTATTGAATCAATAATACAAAATACTGTGTATCAATAATTATTGATGAAGATTGTGCAATACCATGTGCTACTATGTAATACCGTGTGCTACAGGAAAACATCATAAAATACCGTATGCTACTATTCTTTTATCACCGGGTATTTTAACAACTAAAAAAATGACATTACTGTTGACTATTTTTATTTAAAAAGGTTAATGTTGTCGTTTTTTATATCTGGCAATATTTTATTGTGGGGTTCACCAATGATTGGTTATTTCAGCGCTGTCGTATATATCGAATATTCCCCGATAGAACGAATATTTTCGTACAAAACGAATATTCTCCGACAAGATAAACTTTGTACAAAACATTTTTAACTTTAACTTTTGTTAATTTAACCACTTACTGCTTAAGGAAAACAAATATATATATGAAAAAAATTAAATTTGTATTTCATAATTTCGGGGCGTTACATTAATTTCTTATAAATCTCTAAATATATGATCATTTTGAGAAAACAATTCCTAAAGGATATTTTTAAAACCTTAAAAGATAACTTTTCAATAAATCACTGAAAATAACTTTTCAAATGACATTCACAAAAATTCAATAATTTAAAAAACTTTCAAATCAAAATACCTTGTCCGTGGAATCAAATTGCTTTCAAGATAATACACTTATAATGACCTAAGTGGTTTAAGAGACAATATTTTAAACTTTGTTTTTACAATGACCTAAAAGGTTTGTGAGAAGATATCTTAGACTTTCTTTGTATGTTGATTCTAGGAGACAAAACCCTAAATTCATTTTACTATGACTTAGGCATTTAGGAGATGATATTCTAGATTTTCTTAGTGTGACGACTTAAATTGACTCTTGAAGACGATACCCTAGGTTCTTTTTTACCATGACTTAAAAGATTTAGGTGACGATACCCTAAGTTTTCTTAGTTTTGGCTATAGAAAACGATACTCTAGATCTTCCCCTTTCGACACGACCCACTTAGGCACAAGAAGCACTAAGCACATACTTTTACACTTATTTTTAAGACAACTTATTGAAATTTTAGAAAAAAATTAGAAAAGTGGTAATTGTGTTTCACGGAAGTCGGGGGTGCCTAACATCTTCCCCTCACTTAAACAAGTCTCCCAAACTATTGAAATTTCGGTTGGAGACTAATTTTACGAAGTTACACGTGGGTCATCTCTTTTATCAAAATTAAAAATCTGGATGATATGGTACATCCATTTAAATTTACCCCAACTGATAATTCTATCTAATTGACACACCTTTAAATCAAAATTTTAAAATTCGGTCAACATAAGCCAATTTTTTTCCACATAGACACGATTTTCTAAAGTAAAAAAATCATGGCGTCAACAGAAGTACAGATATTTCATGTTAAATGGATACTAGTTTATAGTTCTCTCCCTAAAATTTAAAAGGAAAAGAAAAAAAGAGAAGACGAAGATGAAACCTCATTCAATATTGCTCATAATTTGATACTAGAGAATTACAAATTGGTTTCTGTAATATTTTTACAGATTAATTTTATGTGCGTAAACTACGAATAATAAATAAAAAAAACAGAAAAGAAAAAGTAATACCTATCATACGGATTCTTATATATTTTATTGATATGTATTACATTGATCCTATTATTTGTACAAAAAAATTGTGTATAATTTATACACTTATGTAAAGTTATTCATTTGCGCAATAGTACATCTTCTTGTAAGTTATTTTTTATGTATCTCTTTTTTTCAATATCTTTCAGCTTATTTGCATTGCTCCTTGGTGATATTCAATTTATTTTAGCAATAATACACGTTCTTGCTTTGGTGTACTTATGTAAACTTCAGTATGCTGGGCTGTCTGAAATGGTTTTGGCCAATAAAATATTCAGCATCTCGTGTTTACTCCCTTCTGGTTCTGAAGCTTACCGCCAAGGCACCAGCAGAGCAACGTGAGTTGATGAACCCTAAGCAATGAACAGTAGAAAAGTTGGCTAAAAATTGTGCCGATGCTAATTAAAGTATGTTCTCTATCTCTCTATAAATGTTTGAATTATGTGTTTGATTAAATTTAATCATGTTCCTAGAGGGGACCAAATCCTCTGTAACAAGATTTCTCTATTTCTCTGTTGTGAGACTTATAGTGATATTTTTTAAGGTCTATAATGACGGGTTGTTCCGTCGCCGTAGCCTTACTCTATGGCGACAAGACAAACTGTCGCCATAAATCCAAAAAACTGACTCTCTATATGTCTCGTAACAGAGATACAGAGAAATTTTGTCACAGATGATTTGAAACTTTCTTGGAGTTCATTTTTTGTTTCCTATTTTGTGGATTTCTATAGAATTTTCTCTTTGCGTATTGCAATATTCATGGATCATACCTTTGTGTTTTAATTTATTGGAGTAGGCATTTAAGAAACAGATAAAGCTCTTCATGTATTATTCTCTTGTATGTTTAACAAAAAATGGCTTTATGGACTTCCTTGAGCTCTACATTGCATAGTATAACTTTGTTTCTATTATGAATTTTTTTTCCATTTGTTTTACTGTAAAAATAGTAACCTAAGGTAAAAAAAACCAGGTGTATATATTCTATAAAAAGTAAAATCCAAGAGTCCTTATCTAAGGAGATGATAAGTTCCATGGTATACTTGCATACGATAAACTCTGTCCGAATTATTTTCTAGCCAAGTTGTATGGTGAAACACTCACAACAGCTCAACCCAATGCCTATATGGAGACGCGAACCTTGATACAATTGCTCGTGCAAGAAATTTGCGTTGAATGGACATTAACAACACCTAAACTCGTTATCGATAAAGAAATAAGAATCTCGGTACAATCGACGATTGATGCGGTAGAAGTCGCCACACATAACTATGAATTATTGTATGATAAGACAAATTGAATCTCAAGAATAACTAAAAAACGCTTAAAAAATCTCAAAAGAATCAAAAGATGAAGAATAAAATCTCTCAAGAATATATTAAATGAATATTAATAATGAATTGTTGTTTACATAAACCCCAATTTTTAATACTTTAAAAAAAATACTAGAATTCTTAATTCTAAAATAAATTACATAAAATTCCTAATTAAAATAGGAAACAAATATCCTAATTAATTAACAAATTTGCTGGAACTTAAAAGAGAAACGCGTCTCGTTAATTCCTTTGCTAAATTGGATTGGATTGATACTGTTTGCTTGTCCTAATTGCTTTGTCAGGCTTGGATTTTGTTGCCTTTTATTTTCTTTGTAGTCGTGGGACCCAATTAGACTTGCCAAGCTTGTATGATTCTTGATTTGCCCAAATAAGAATGAAGTTGCCGTTATTGACTTGTACCTGTGGGGCCTTCTGGCATGCTTAGCGAATTAAAATTGAACTTGGCAACTTGGAAAATCAATTGTCGAGATTAAAATGAAATTCCCCTTCCGTGTTTAGGCCTTGTGTAGTTCCGCGTGAAGCTATTGGAAAGCCTTTTGAGAATAGGATTGTAAATTATTACCTTGCCATGCATGCCTAGTTAACTTAGATATCCCATAAATTGAATTAATATCCCACGTGACTAGGCCTGTGTATTGAATTACCCCACTTTGCCAAATTTGATAAGGGATATGAACATCCTTTAATGTGGGACCGTGAATCTGATTGTAAGCCTCCTTAATCAATTCCTTTATTGCCCTGTAACTTCTTTAGCCGCGTGACATGCTTGAATACTAGATGCTGTTTGATTCCTTAATACCTTTCCACGTGGTTTAATTATTTGGGCCCTTGTTTTAATGTCGAATTATGCTCGGAAAAATAAATGCCATGTGAACTACTGAACTCCTTGAAATAATTTTAGCCCAAAATGTTTGAATCAATTGAATAAATCGGGAGACTTGAATTGAATTATAATTATTTGATATGGTCTTGATCAGGATCATATCATTTTCCTCCTCTTAAAAAAAATTTGTTCTCAAATCTGACATTACATCAAAACAAATTAAATTAGTAATCATACCCAACAAAACATAACCACAATTCTTATCTGATAAGTTGATCATAAAAACAATGTCAGCAATGCAAATAAGAATATGAAAATTTTTATCCCCTCTTAAGTCGAATATCAATCTTTGAAACTCTTCATCTAGTGAACACAAACATGCTTGCTTTTCATGGTGTATATATACACTCATTCACGAATTTCTTGATCAAACACAACACAAACTAAACTAAGATGTAGCTTATGGTTAGCTAATAAAAATGGTAGCTCAATAACTTCGTCCATCCGTAAATTCACCATCTTCAATTCACCTGGATCAAAAACAAAATAAAATCAATCAATAAGTCTCTCATGTGTAATCACTAAGAAATCAAGATGCTCAAATTTAGATGTATAGTCCCCTTGAGTGAAATTAAAAATACTCACGTTTATGTATGCTTCGCATTGATCCATTTGATTTGCATATTGATCTAGTTTCCACTTAATGTTGAATTTCGTCTCATCCGATTTATGCAAAACACAAACAACCTTTCTCTTCCCATGGACATTAACATAATCAAAATCAAATAATGATGCTAATGGATTTAAAATGTCATAATATACTTCACAAGATAAAAATGCAATTGCAGAATTAACATTACGATCATATTCATACTCAACAAATTTAACATTTTCTTTCTCATTAAGGATAGTATACTCAAAATCATATAATGACAAACTCCAATGGAAAAACACTACTTGTATGAAATCGATCACAATCACTATCTAATGATGAAAAATCACGTATAGAATGATCAATATGAAAATAAGAATACTGACTAAAAAAACTAGAATGCATGTTATGAAAATAAACACTTTGAAAACGACAACTAGACTGGAAAAAACAAAAATTTTGAATACAACAATTAAACTGAAGAAAATAAGAATTTTGAAAACGACAATTAAAAAGATAACGAGATTGAACATTATGATCATAAACTAACTCAACAAATATAAAATATCCTCCATAGTTTATGACAAAAATGATTTTATCATCAACATAGCTAACAACAAATTTACTAATAGAAGCACGCAAAACATATTTCAACGAACTCATGAAAATACCAGATGCATTAGTTAATATAATTGAAATAACTAACCACCTATATAAATCATATGTCAATGCAACTTTCCAATCATCAAATTCCTTATACTAAATTGATTTTGCAGATCATCAATGGTTATCATCAAATTAGACAAATCACAAGATCTATGCAATTTATTAAACATATTATTTAAGCAAAGAAAAGAATATCGATACTTGGTTACCAATTAAAAATAAATAAACATGCTCGATGATACATTCTCCTTAGGTACCTTGAATGTTGAAACTATATACAAACTCATGCTTTCTCTAATGAACTCCTCCTCTATCAACTCACCAACTTTCTTTCGCGACTCATACGTTTCCTTGGGACTACTCCTATAAGTTGGTAAATGATAGCACCGGGTATATCATTAACCTGAAATAGAGAAATAATAGAACTAGACAAAGAAGAGTTAATCTTATTAGTATTCAAAAATGCCTTTTTGTACCAAAGTACAGTCATCGGCTGTTTAAAAAATAACACTCTTTCACTCTCTTTTTCATAGTCACATAATTTTCTCTCTTCTTTTACCTCATTCACCTATTTTCTCTCAACCGCTCTTGTATTGTCAATCTCACTATTCTCTTCCTCATTTTTATTTTCACTCTCACTTTCATCTACTATTTCTTTTTACTCTCTCAATATTTTGTTCGCTCTCATTCTTTTCAACATTATTTTTTCGTAAGTGCTTGAGATCTTCTTGAATCCGCTCGTATGTCATTGACGCTAAATTAATCTTCTTTTGATTATACACTAATGAATACTTATTTGTAGTGTCATCATGCTTCACATACCATTTAATCTGTCATGATCTCCCAAGTAACAAATGACATATGTTTGTCGGAACTACATCGCATAGCACTTCATCTTCATATTTTCCAATCTTAAATGAAACTATCACCAGCTGAGTCACCTCCACCTCTCCAACACCATTGACTCCTTGCAACGTGTAAGGCTGAGGATGCGCAACTATTGACAGACCTAGTTTTTCCATCAAAATAGTGCTAGCAATGTTAATACAACTATCACAATCAATTTTCACACTACCTATTTTACCTCGTACGAGGCACCTAGTGTAAAAGATGTCCTTTTGCTGTACTTTGTTCTCCATAATTTGCTCACTCTTAGCTTTGCTCGTCGCCAATGACTCTTCGTGGATAGCATGATCACTTTCAACTTTATCCTCATTCGGTTGAACTTGTTCCCTCATTTGTACATTAGGTATATTTTTTTATTGTACCCAACGCATTCTCAATCTATTTATCCCCCTACGAATCTCTTCTATGAGATCATCATTTGCCTCCCTAGGTTGAACATGCGTCCTCTTACGCTCCATAGGTTTTTATGGCTGCTCATACTCCTCCTCCTCGTCATCCCATGACGAATGCCTTGTAACTAGATTGCTCTAAACGCTTTATGGATGAATACTCTATCCTCCTTTTCACCTTTTAACCGTAGTAGGTTGGGGCATAATACTTCCTTATCACATTCTTCAACCCCTTCCACGTTTTGATTGGACGCTTTCCATACCTTCTTCGATTAATCACAAATACATCCCACCAAGTAGTTGCATAGCTAGAGAACTCATTGGTTGCAAGTTTAAACTTTTTATGCTCCGAATAATCATGATCGTCAAACTCACAATCCATATATATCTCCCACTTTAAATACGCCTTAGGATTATTCTCGCTTTGAAAATAATTCTTCTCTCTTGAATTCTCTCCATATACACCTTTATCTTTGTAACCTTACATATATGCTGCAAAATCACTCGTGTTTCTTTACGTGTTTCACTCGACACAATGTTTCACTTAATCACTCGTGTTTATGCTCAATATTGGCTTTTACCCTCGATTAATCTCACAACTCTTGTCTTTTACCATTCAGATATTCTCTCTTATAGGTTCTTTTTGAATTTATCAAACAAAATCAAAGTTTCTAGATTAATTCAACAAGAACTTATCAATAACTATAAATAGCAAGATATGAATTTTGATGTACCAACAAAATCACACGGGTTGTTTGCCTTTGAATTTTTCTTTTGATTGTATTTGGTCTATCTTGAAACTAGTTTCAGGTGTAACTTAATTTTAAAGCCTCACAAATCTTAATTCTTTGATGGATGCCTTGATCTTCGCAAATTGTTGGTTGATTGAAGCCTTCAAATTTACAATTCGCAAGAATTTGATAATAACAAATAAAGTTGAAAAATAACAAACATATATATATATATTTCTTTTTATTTGTATACCATTTATTTTTTTACGAACAATTAATCAAACTAGAACAAGAAAAGTAAATATAGGTAACCCGCTAAATGAACGTAGCTCTGATGCTAATGGATAAGGTACATGGTACGCTTGCGTATGGTGAACTCTGCTCGAATATTTTTTTAGCCAAGTTATACGGTGAAACACTCACAATAGCTCAATCCCACACCTATATAGAGACACGAATCTTGGTACAATTGCTCGTGCAAGAAATTTGCGTTGAATAGACACCAAAGACACCTAAACTCGTTGTCTATAAAGAGACAAGAATCTCGGTACAATCGATGATTGATGCAGTAGAAGTCATCACATACAACAATGAATTGTTGTATGATAAGACAAATTAAATCTCAAGAATTATTAAAAAACGCTTAAAAATTCTTAAAAAAATTAAAAGATGAAGAATAAAATCCTCTCAAGAATATATTAAATGAATATTAATAATAAATTGTTTTGTTTACATAAACCCCTATTTATAATACTTTAAAAAAAAAAAACTAGAATCACTAATTTTAAAATAAATTACATAAAACTTCTAATTAAAATAAGAAACAAATATTCTAATTAATTAACAAATATGTTGGAACTTAAAACAGAAACGCGTCGCGTTAATTCCTTTGCCCAAATAAGAATGAAGTTACCGTTAATTGACTTGTACCTGTGGGGCCTTCTGGCATGCTGAGCGAATTAAAATTGAACTTGACAACATGGAGAGAAGGCCCGCTGAGCGAATTTAAGGAAAATTTTATGCGTAATGATATTTTACAATGATTTATATAATGACCTTTATAAAAAATAATAGAATTCACCATGTAAGTGATGGGTCTCACATTTTTTATAAAGATAAGTGTACAGATAAATATATGGATCGGTGTATATAGCAAAGCCCCGAATTAAAATTGAACTTGACAACATGGAGAAAATCAATTACCGAGATTAAAAGGAAATTCCCCTTCCGTGTTTAGGCCTTGTGTAGTTCCGCGGGAATCTGTTGGAAATCCTTTTGAGAACAGGATTGTAAATTATTGCCTTGCCATGCATGCCTAGCTAACTTAGATATCCCATAAATAGAATTAATATCACACGTGACTAGGCCCGTGTATTGAATCACCCCAAATTTGATACGGGATATGAACACCCTTTAATGTGGGACCGTGAATCTGATTGTAAGCCTCCTTAATCAATTTCTTTATTGCCGTGTAACTTCTTTAGCCGCGTGACGTGCTTGAATACTAGATGCTGCTTGATTCCTTAATCTCTTTCCATGTGGTTTAATTATTTGGGACCTTGTTTTAATGTCGAATTATGCTCGGAAAAATAAATGCCATGTGAACTACTGAGCTCCTTGAAATAATTTTAGCCCAAAATGTTTGAATCAATTGAATAACTTGAGGGACTTGAATTGAATTATAATTGTTTAATATGACCCTGATCTGAATCACATCAGGAGAAGTATGATGAGGAAAACTAGATGAACAAGAATTATTCATTTCTGATAGAGTAATTATGTCATAGGATGCTTAACTAGTGGACTTACCTTCTTTTTCTTCATTGTCAATTGTTAGTTGTTGCCTTTTATGTTTTTCTTTCTTTTTAAACTTTTGCATCATACTTGAGTTTCTATCGACAATCTTTGATTTATTCTCAACATGGTGGATTAGGTTAGTTGATTATGTCAAAAATTCAACTAAAATTGTAATAGAAAGGAAATTTGCAGAACAATGAAAACTTACAGAAAACGAAAAAGTGAATTAAAATTTGACATTCATTTAATTGATAACTTCTTCATACACTGACGCACATATATATACTCCTAAGTGAATTATGTTGCGACCGACTTGATGACCCAACACCTACGATGCACGTGGTTCCATCGATTCGAGGCTAACAACCCAGCTACAAACCCATCGGCCAAATGACCTCGTTTTGCTAAGCTGACTGTAGCTTAATAAATACTCTTGAACGACCCCGTTTTGATAATAAACTAATCCTACCAGCATGCTTGCAAACGACTTCATTTTACAAATATGACTCCTAACGGCTATAACTCCCTTCAGCTTTAGATTAGTTCCTCTGTCTTGACAAATTTTTTTTCCTTAGAATTTTCCTTGTCCTCAAGGATTACATTGTGGAAATTCTCTACTGAGTTGACTCTATTCTTCTCAAGTGGCATCCTCAGGAATGCTGTTAGTCTATTGCACCAAGACCATTGTAACAGGTCTGTTCCCCATTTTTATTAATCGTTTATCTAAGACTGCCAGAGGTTCTGGTCTAAGCTCCCCCCTTCTGCTGTTTGAGGTAACATAGTTTGAACCACCTTTTTATCTCCTATATTCTTTTTAAGTTGTGAAACATGAAACACATCATGAATCCTAGCTGAAGCAAGAAGCTTCAACTGAGAGGCTACTTTTCCCACCCTCTTAATTACAAGAAAAGGTCCAAAATACTTGGCAGATAACTTCAAATTCTTTCTAACATTAATGGACATTTGTCTGTAAGGTTGCAGCTTCAGAAACACTTCATCCCCAATGGTAAATTCCCTTTCTGGCCTCTTTATATCAGCATACCACTTCATTATTTCATGTGCTTTATGAAGGTTGTCCTTGAGCATTTGTTGTATCCCCTTCATGTCTTGAATAAATATTTTTACTGCAGCATTATCCGATGTGCTTGGTTGATGGTAACCTGCTGGTCGAAATCGGAACTGTTTATTTATATTTTATTTATTAGTTAAATTCTGATCTCAAATTTATTTGAATGAATAGCGTGCAAACATACACGGTCAATAAGTAATAAAGTTATAAGAAAAGTCGATCCTACAAGGAATTAGTTCTAACAGTTTCTCAAATATCGAATCCATCAAGTCGATCTTAGTTCAAACATTTGATTTAATGGAAGAAGTGAAATATAAATGGACATAGCGCAAATTAATCAATTAAACTAGAAAGCAATTAAGATAGGTGAATCTAACTGTGCAATGTCTCCCAACATGCCATTTTTATCCCTTAACTCTCTCTCAATTATACGGTCACGACGAATTGTCAACCAAGAATACGATAGTATTTATGGGCATCTTTCGATAGCCAAATAAGCATATCTCATCCAAACCTATCACATTCGACAGAATTCAGACAAGAACAACCCAAGTAAGATAATTCACTATATTTTTATGGGAACTAACACAAGTAGAGTTTTTAAGCACAGATTCTCACATTGGCTATGTAAGACCCCGAATTTTATGAAATATAAAATTTAATTTTTCTTTATATATTTCATGAAACAGTAAGTGGTTAAATTGACGAAATTGAAAGTTAAGGATGTTATATGCAAATTTTATTTTGACGGACAATATTCGTTTTGTCGGGGAATATTCGTTTTGTCGGGAAATATTCGAGCCGTACGACGGCGCCGAAATAACAAATTATTTGTGGACCCCACAACGGAATATTTGTCGGATATAGAAAACGACAGAAGTAACCTTTTTAAATAAAAATAGTCAACGGTGTTAACTGTTAAAATACCGGTGATAAAAAAATAGTAGCATACGATAATTTATGGTATTTTCTGTAGCACACGGTACTCTACAGTAGCACACGGTATTGCACAGTGTCTCATATTATTGGTATGATAATTGACACCGTAACTGTTACGCATCATTTCATCAATAATTGTCACTGCATAATATTTTATATTATCAATTCAATTATTGTTGCTACACAGTATTTTGCATTATTGATTTAATAATTGTCATTACACTGTATTTCATATCATCGAGTCAATAATTGTTGGTGCACTGTAGTTTAAAATTATTGAATCTAATAATTGTCACAGTAACAAATACACTATAATTTATATTATTAAATTAATAAAAATATGTAACGTGTTTCTTACATTATTGTGGTAACATTATTTTATATGTTGGACTCACAGGAAGAATAAATAAATAAATAAATAAATAAAAAATAAAATAAAATAATTAATTTTACTATTTGAAATAGTGACGTGAATAGTACGTGAATAGTAAGAAACATGTGGGACCCATTGTGGGGCCCACATGAAATGTGAGAAATGTGAGAATTTGCTGAAGAGTTGGTGGAGGCTGCGCAGCAGCCTCTGCTGAATTTTTTTCTGTTCACCTACCACGCATAGTAACTTATTTTCTCCTATAAATAGCTTGCTCAGCTGAATAAAAAAATCACACCTAAAACATAAAATTTTTCTATAAGAATTTTATGAGTTTTCTCTGAGAATAGTAAGGTTATTTTGAGAGTTTGAAAGCCAAAAGGAGTGCAGGAATTTTTCAAGTTGATCAATCTCATTTAAATCAATATCCAGTCACGTGTTAAGGTAAGGAATATCATATTCTTTCATTTTCTATTATTTAAACTTACTACGGTAAAGGGTATCATTCTTTTCATCATCATAAATTGATATTATTTTTTTTTCTTACTTGAAGGGATTATCATTCTTTGATTCTCAAAAATAATATCGTTTCTTTCTTGTGCCATTTATTTCCATGTATTAAATTGTGGGAATAACCTTACGGCGCGGTTTACCGCCTGTTGGTGAATAACCTTTTGTATTCATTCCTTATTAATCTTTGAGAATAACCTTACGGTGCGGATTATCGCCTGTTTGGTGAATAACTCTTCGTATTCAAATTGATGGGAATAACCTTACGGCGCGGATTATCGCCTGTTTGGTGAATAACTATTCGTATTCAAATTGATGGGAATAACCTTACGGTGCGGATTATCGCCTGTTGGTGAATAACCCTTTTTATTTGTCTCCTGTGAAAATAATATGTCTACACGAATTATCACATGACACTTTTATTCCATATTCGTAAGTGATATCATTTTCCTTTATACTCATAAGGGATACCATCTTTTTCATCTTCCATTATTCAAACTTACTATGGTAAGGGATATTAATTCCCTTCACCTTTTGTTAATTAAACCTGCTACGGTAAGGGATATTATTTTCTTTCATACACCTAAATCGAAACTTATTATGGAACTATTGCTTCTATAATTCCTGAAAATATTATATGTTCCATAATAGTTGAACTTCATTATTTCAACTGAACCTTCCTATTTTCTGAACCTTTCTGTTGAACTATAATCGTTATTCTGAACTGTGGATCTTGAATATCATTTTTAAATTTCACTCCACGTCATGTTGGCAATTTGGACATTATTTGAATCTGCACAAAGTAAACTTCCGATACTTATTGTTTATCCTGTTCTTCTGTTCATCATTTGTATCACTGTTATTTGTATTAATCATCAAGAATCAAGCTGTTGTGAATATCTGTGGCCGGGGGCACAGATGTGATATAATTGTTGAACAGATGATAGGTTAAAGGCGATATACTAGGTTAAAGGCGATACATCTGTTCGGTGTCTTTTATGGCACGTGGTTAATGTTCTCTTTGGCCCGTAGTGCAAAGATGAACTGTTGATTGGTATGATTATGACCAAAGGCTGAATCTGGTATAATCATGACCGTTGGTGTTATATTGAATGTCTTTGGCCCGTAGTGCAAAGATGAACTGTTGATTGGTATGATTATGACCAAAGGCTGAATCTGGTATAATCATGACCGTTGGTGTTATATTGAATGTCTTTGGCCCGTAGTGCAAAGATGAACTGTTGATCTGCATAATTATGACCAGGAACTGTGAAGTTGTATTATTTTGACTAATGGTATTTCAGATGATAAAAGTTGATGATATTTTTACTAAAAAGAGAAGCGAGTGGACATTATAGTCTGCATTATTCTTCTAATAGATTGCTCATTCCGCTGCTATTATTGATCTGAACGTTGTTTAAGAATTTAACTACAGTTTTTGATATAAACCTTGTAGTCTATTGTATTCTATCAAGAACTCAACTGTTGAAGGCTAATGATAATTTATTCGTCATTATCTTAGTCATGATATTTATTACTGGGCTATTTGAGCTCACCCTTTCTTTTGTTCCATTGTTTTTCAACAGGAGATGAAAACGTAACGGGGTCTAGCCGGGGGATGGAGTGAGAGTCCGAAGAATAGTTATCCTAATCTTCACGTGTTGTAAAATAGTGTGGCAATAATAGTGAAGACTTAGTTGTGTATTATTATACACTGTATTGTTGTACGTTGTGCTTTGTTGTAATAATTTTGTTGTAGTCTTTTGACGACTCAAGTTTGGGCTGTGTGGGCCTAAATTTGGGGGCGTCACAGGCTACACGTGACATATAGGTATATGTCTATCCTACAAGCAAATCATGCATATGCTCCCAAGAATAATTACACAACACATGTTATCATATTTAGGTCTAAACCTATAATCCATCTTCTAATTTCATATAGGTTTTCCTAAATCAATCACTTGCAATTAATTGATACATTAAGCACAAATATGACAAACCAATCTATATGGTGGCAATCAAGAGAGAGAAAATCAATTCCAACAATAAATTGTATTCAAAAACATACTTAGATTCCAATGTAAGAAGAATAGCCAATATTCATTACATAATCCATAAGAATCACCATACAACAAAATACAAAGACAAATAAAGAGTTAGAAGATACACTTGTTATCATCCAAGCTCAACCTTCAAGCTTTATCCATCCATGGTTTCATCAAAGGATTTCTTGGTTGCTCTTCATTTTCTTCATCCATTTATTCTAAAAATAGAGAGATTTGGACCAAGAATTAAAGGTATAGTGGTTTCCCATAGTGGAAAACCACATTCCCTCATCTTCTCTCAAGCCCTAATCTCTCTCTCTCTCGCCCCAAATGAAAAAGGAATGAAAGATATCTATTTTAAGGCTGGAAATAGACTTAAAAATTGAATTTGTCGACCATAAACAGTACCACCGCCGCGACGGTAGCAGGGGAGAGCCGCGACAGTCCTATATAATTTTCTTGGCAGAAACTTTGGGCACCGCGCGCAACAGTGGAATGGAGCGCCGCGACGGTGAAACCTGCTGTTGGATTCTGCATTGCACTGTCACTGCGGCGGTAGCAGGGCACTGCTGCGGCGATGGCCTCTGTACAGATTTTACCAAAATGCCATTTCAGCTATATTTTTCTACAAAAATCAAATTAGAATAAATAAAATATATATAAATAATATAAATTACCTAAACTATAAATAACGCACATAAAACTAATATTACATCATATTATACAATAATAACAAAAAAACATATAAAACTAACTAAAATATCAAAGAATTCACAATATAATCAAGTTCAAAGGTATTAAATAAATAGGTATAAAAATCAGTTATCAAATACTTCCAAACTTAAATATTTGCTTGTCTTCAAGTAAAACAAAGACAAACTATACCAAAAAAAACAAATAACACGAACTTGAATAATGAATTGATATGAAATACAAAATGGGCACAAAGATTTACTTCAAATGATAATTACAAGAAAATTTCAAAACATTGCAAAGTCTAAAATTTCAACCTATATGTTAATCATACATTACTCATATCCCACAAGTGTGTGTGTGCACCATTTGTAACAAACTAATTATAGCTTGATTGAGCTTAAGCGACCATATTACCTTGTTAAAAAAAAACAACTCCTGAACTTGTTTTCACATCATTCATTCAAAAATTATAGGTGAGTGCATTTTATGCTCATTCTCACCTAATCACACATTTATAAATGAGTGCGTTTTACGCTCCCTCACAATCCATCACATAATTACTATTTGAATTATTTTATTTTTTCCATTTTATTTTTATTTCAGAGGTGAGTGCGTTTTACGCTCCATCTCATCTAAGCATGTGTTTATGAGTGAGTGCGTTTTACGCTCCATTTCACTCACCACATGATTTGCTATTCAAACGAGGGTGTTTCACTCCAAGTGATGTTTAACGTGTTCTAGAGTTTAGTGATAACTTTCACAAGCATTCGGTCATAAGCATTCTCTAAGCATACAACCAGTTTATTACAAATGGATATGTACTCAAAGTGTAAGGGATCACAAGCAATGTAAAAACCAACAAGTCAAGCACACAGACTAAGCAACGTCAATCTATTTTCTACGAGTTATCATAAGAACAATCAATAGTCCAATCATCGATTAAAGTTCTAATCACATCAACAATGCTCAAGGAATACAAACCTATACTACAACGACTCTAAAACAAAAACAAATGAAAACAAAAACAAAAACAAACGAAAATAAAATTAAAACAACATTAATAAATCAATTTTCGTAGGAAACACGGTTGCACTTAGCACGTGCAATAAGCCATTAAACCCCAAGGTTGCCCAAGAGGATGAGTTGTGTCTCGTGAGGGTTTACAGAGAATTTACTCATAAAATTCTAAACTCAAAATAACACTAAAAGAAAAAATAATAAAACTTAACACCAAGCATATCAAAATAAACGTTGAATACCCCCCAAACTTGGAATTGACAACGTCCTCTCTATAAGCAATGAAAGAATTAAAAGAAAGGATCTTCCCTGAAAATAGGGCCAAATTTGTCAACTGTCGCCTTCCACAACCGGCTCTTGCGATTTGCTAAGAAATGACCTGAAAATGAAAAAAAACAAAACTAAAAGAAACATTAGCGAAACATGGGTTGCCTCCTAGTTAGCGCTTGTTTTATAGTCTTCAGCTTGACTTCTTATTTCTTATTCCGACCCTTAAAAATGCCACAAACACAATCAAGAGCCCCAACAAAATTAAAGACAGAAATGTAAGTTTAAATAAAGGCTTACTCGATTAAAATCAATATTAGATAATAATCAGAAACTAATTCCTCGACAACGGTGCCAAAAACTTGCTGGTCGAAATCAGAACTGTTTATTTATATTTTATTTATTAGTTAAATTTCGATCTCGAATTCATTTGAATGAATAGCGTGCAAGCATACACGGTCAACAAGTAATAAAGTAATAAGAAAAGTCGATCCCACGAGGAATTAGTTATAACAGTTTCTCAAATATCGAATCCATCAAGTCGATCTTTGTTCAAACATTTGATTTAATGAAAGAAGTGAAATATAAATGGACATAATGCAAATTAATACATTAAACTAGAAAACAATTAAGATAGGTGAATCTAAGTCTGCAATGTCCCCCAACATGCCATCTTTATCCCTTAACGCTTTCTCAATTATACGGTCACGACGAATTGTCAACCGAAAATACGATAGTACTTATGGGCATCTTTTGATAGCCAAATAAGCATATCCCATCCAAACCTATCCCATTAGACAAAATTCAGACAAGAACAACCCAAGCAAGATAATTCACTATATTTCTATGAGAACTAACACAAGTAGAGTTTTTAAGCACACATTCTCACATTGACATGTCTATCCTACAAGTAAATCATGCATATGCTCCTAAGAACAATTACACAACATGTGTTATCATATTTAGGTTTAAACTTATAATCCATCTTCCAATTTCATATAGGTTTTTTCAAATCAATCACTTGCAATTAATTGATACATTAAACACAAATATGACAAACCAATCTATATGGTGCCAATCAAGAGAGAAAAAATCAATTTCAATAAAAAAAATTGTATTCAAAAGCATACTTAGATTACAATGTAAGAAGAATAGCCAATATTCATTACATAATCCATAAGAATCACTATACAACAAAATAGAAAGACAAATAAAGAGTTAAAAAATTCACTTGTTGTCATCCAAGCTCAACCTCTAAGCTCTATCCATCCATGGCTTCATCAAAGGATTCCTTGGTTACTCTTCATCTTCTTCATCCATTTATTCCAAAAATGGAGAGATTTGGACAAAGAATTAAAAATAATGTGATTTCCCATGGTGGAAAACCACCTTTCCTCATCTTCTCTCAAGCCCTAGTCTCTCTCTCTCTCTCTCGCCCCAAATAAAAAAGGAATGAAAGATATCTATTTTAGGGCTAGAAATGGACTTAAAAGCTGAATCTACCAACCATAAACAGTACCACTGCCGCGACGGTAGCAGCGGCGGTCCTATATAATTTTCTCAATAGAAGCTTTGGGAGCTGCAGCGGTGAAACCTGCTATTGGATTCTGCATTGCAATACCGCTGCGGCGGTGGCCTCTGTGCAAATTTTACCAAAATGCCCTTCCAACTATATTTTCCTACAAAAATTAAATTAGAATAAATAAAATATATATAAATAATATAAATTACCTAAAATATAAATAACACATAAACCTAATATTACATAATATTTTACAATAATAACAGAAAAATATATAAAACTAACTAAAATGCTAAAGAATTTACAATATAATCAAGTGCAAAGGTATTAAATAAATAGGTATAAAAACCAGTCAACATAACCCAGTATAGGAGGATCCACACCATATAAGGCCTTCTAAGGAGTCATCCCAATATCTGTGTGAAAATTTATGTTGTACCACCATTCTGCTAGGGGCAACCATTTCTTCCATTGAGTTGGTTTATTCTCTGTCATGCATCTTAAGTATATTTCAATGCATTGGTTTACTCTTTCTACTTAGCCATCTGTTTGGGGGTGACAAGATGTACTTAATTTTAGTTGAATTCCCATAGCCTGGAAAAATTCCTTCCAAAATCTGCTAACAAATATCTTGTCCCTATATAAGATTATAGCTTTTGGTGGTCCATGAAATTTAATAACAGAATCCAGAACCAGTTATGCCACTTGTGAAGCTGTAAATGAGTGTGTTAAGGCCATTAAATGACACCCTTTAGTTAGCTTATCCACTACCTCCAAGATGGAATCATTTGCTTCAGATTTAGGAAGTCCTTCAATAAAGTTCATAGTAATGGTCTCATAGGCTTGATTAGGAATTGGGAGTGGTTGCAACAACCCAGGACTGGGAATATGTTCATTCTTGTTCCTTTGACAAGTTTCACACTACCTCACATAGTTATTCATATCCCTCTTGATATTGGGCCAATAAAAAATGGCTTCTGCTCTTTTTATAGACACTGTGGCACCAGAATGTCCATCTTCTGGACTATCATGAATGGATTCCATAATCTTCTTCCTCACTCCCCCTTCACTTCCCATAAATAATTTTCCTTATTTCCTTAAGATTCCTTCTTGTAAGCTGTACTGAGGTATGGACTGAGGGTTTAGGATTAATTGGGCCATTAATTGTTGTGCTTCAAAGTCTCCTTCCAGACTTTTGCTGACTTCCTCCTTCCAGCTAGGGCTTACCTCAACCACTGTATTATATGTAATCTTAGTTTCCTATTGCCTTGAGAGGGCATCTGTAATTAGATTATCTTTTCCCTTCTTATACATGATAGCATAGTCAAACCCCAACAACTTAGAAATCCATTTTTGTAGAGCTAAAGTGGTTAGTTTCTGTTCCATGAAATATTTTAAGGCCTCATGGTCTGTTTTAATAATGAATTTCTGCCGAAGTAGGTATGTTCTCCACTTTTGAACAGCCATAATAATAGCCAATAACTCCTTCTCATAAGTAGACAGCCCCAGATGCTTGCCAGAGAGAGTTTTACTAAAAAAGGCCAGGGTCTACCTTTTTGCATCAATGCAGCTCCTACTTCTATTTGACAAGCGTCAGTTTCCAGTATGAATGACTTACTGAAGTCAGGTAAAGCCAGCACAGGTGTAGTAAAAAGGAAAGTTTTTAACTTGTAAAAAGCTTCCTGAGCTTCCAGATCCCACTTGAATGCTCATTTTTTAAGTAGGTTGGTGAGTGGTCTAGAAATAATGCCATAATGCTTGACAAACCTTCTATAGTATCTTGTTAAACCTAGGAATCCCCTCAAGTCTTTGACAGTTTTAGGGATGAGCCACGTTTCATAACTTCTATCTTTTCTTCATCAGCTTCCACTCCTTCTGCTCCAATGACATGCCCCAAATACTCTATCCTTGGTTTGGAAAATCTGCATTTGCTTCGTTTAACAAATAGTTGATGTTCCTTGAGTACAACAAACACATGTTTAAGGTGCTTAATATGGTCTTCCATAGACTGACTGTAGATTAAGATGTCATCAAAGAACACTAGGATAAACTTTCTTAGAAATTGGTTGAACACTTCATTCATTATGCATTAAAAGGTGGCTGGGGCATTTGTTAAACCAAAAGGCATTACTATAAATTCATAATGCCCTTGGTGTGTCTTGAATGTTGTTTTTTTGGATATCCTCATCCTTAACCATTATTTGATTGTACCCACTCCTCAAATCCAGTTTAGTAAACACTTTACTCCCTCTTAATTCATCCAAGAGTTCTTCTATCACAGGAATGAGAAACTTATTCTTGATAATGATGTTATTTAAAGCTCTATAGTCTACACAAAACCTCCATGTATTGTCCTTTTTTTCTAACTAGTAATACAGGGGAAACATATGGGGAAGAGATGTGCCTGATGATCCCATAGCATTTCTATGACCATTTTTTCAATCTCAGTTTTTGGTTATAGGGATACCTGTATGGGTTAGAGTTGACTGGATTACAGCCTAGTGTGATGGGGATGTGGTCTTATTTCCAAATTGGGGGCATCACAAGGGGTTCTTTAAAGATGTCCTCAAATTCTTCCACCAGGTTTTTGATTCCTTCAGGGGGTTATTGATCCTTGAAGCTGGTCTCCTCTATTGCAGTTAGTTGAGCTAGGAAATAGGTCTCATTTTGTATGTCCCAATGGAATTTCTCCTGTACTTAAATGGTATAATGATGTGTATTCTCCTCCTGATATGTTAGAATTAATCTTCTGCCTTTCCAATGTATTATCACCTTCCTTTCCTCAAAATCAAAAACTGTAGGACAGACAGTCTTCATCCATTGTATGCCTAAAACAGCATCGAACCCTCCCAATAGAATGACATATATAGGGGTGGTAAACCTTCCTTGCTCTATTCGCCTTTTAAACCTTGAGATCACCTTTTCACACCTAATGGTTTCCCCATTAGCCATTATCACTTTAATAGGGCTGCAGGGTTCAGTAGTTAACTGGTATTTTTTAACTAAAGCCTCTGATAGGAAATTGTGGGTTGATCCACTATCCAGCAACATACTCATAGGTTGGTTCTTAGACTGTCCTTTAATTTTAATGGTATGGACCCCATCAGTCCCAGTCATTACATGTATTGATACTCCACATTCCTCCCTTATCTGCAATCTTTCTTCTCCTTCTTCCTAAATGATCACTGTCAACTCATGTTCTGATTATTCCTCAGTTTTTTAGCATTCCTCTTCTTCTAAAATCATAATGTAGATGTGTTTATTTTTGCATTGGTTCCCCATAGTATAAATTTCATCACAGTGATAACATAGACCCTTGTCCCTCCTGGCAGCCATTTCAGTTGTTGTTGTCTTTTAATAGGGTATGTTCTAGTTTATGTATATCTTTTGTTCATCATTTGTTCTTCTCTATTTGCAGGGTTTGATGTCTTTGTAAGAACATTGTTGCTCACATGTTTGGAAGAAGTATGATGTCTTTTGTTCAGTGACACCAGGTGAGCCTCTTGTCCTCTAGCCTAGTTAATGGCATCTCTAAGGGTTAAGGGTTTGATCACATAAAGTGCAGTTGTTATTTCCTCCCTTAGACCACTCAAGAAGCTCTCAATGAAGTAATCCTCACTATAATGTTTGTTTTGGGCAGTCATATAGGCCTTTAATTCCTCAAAATTTCTGATATTCTCATCCACCTTCCCCTTCTGGGTTAATTTATTGAATTGGCCCTCCAGATTTTCATGGCCCTTTGCTGCAAATTTCTAATATAGGTGTGAATTGAACTCCTCCTACAGCAGTCCTGGTTATTCCTTTTGAAGTGATTGGTACCACATGTGACGCCCCCAAATCTGGGCCCACACAGCCCAAACTTGAGTCGTCAAAAGACTACAACAAAATTATTACAACAAAGCACAACGTACTACAATACAGTGTATAATAATACACAACTAAGTCTTCACTATTATTGCCACACTATTTTACAAAACGTGAAGACTATGATAACTATTCCTCGGACCCTCACTCCATTCCCCGGCTAGACCCTGTTATGTTTTCATCTCCTGTTGAAAAACAATGGAACAAAAGAAAGGGTGAGCTCAAATAGCCCAGTAAGAAAATATCATGACTAAGATAATGACGAATAAATTATCATTAGCCTTCAACAGTTGAGTTCTTGATAGAATACAATAGAATACAAGGTTTATATCAAAAACTGCAGTTAAATTCTTAAACAATGTTCAGATCAATAATAGCAGCGGAATGAGCAATCTATTAGAAGAATAATGCAGACTATAATGTCCACTCGCTTCTCTTTTTCGTAAAAACATCATCAACTTTTATCATCTGAAATACCATTAGTCATGATAATATAAATTCACAGTTCCTGATCATAATCATGCACATCAACAGTTCATCTTTGCACTACGGGCCAAAGATATTCAATATAGCACCAACGGTCATGATTATACCAGATTCAGCCTTTGGTCATAATCATACCAAACAACAGTTCATCTTTACACTACGGGTCAAAGAGAACATTCACCACGTGCCATAAAAGACACCGAACAGATGTATCGCCTTTAACCTATTATATCGCCTTTAACCTATCATCTGTTCAACAAATATATCACATCTGTGCCCCCGGCCACAGATATTCACAACAGCTTGATTTTTGGATGATTAGAATGATATAAATGATGAACAGAAGAAATAGGATAACAATAAGTATCGGAAGTTTACTTTGTACAGATTCCAATAATGTCCAAATTGTCAACATGATGTGGAGTAAAATTTAAAAATGATATTCAAGATCCACAGTTCAGAATAACGGTTACAATTCAATAGAAAAGTTCACGTAAATAGGAAGGTTCAGTTGAAATAATGAAGTTCAACTATTATGGAACATATAATATTTTCAGGAATTATAGAAGCAATAGTTCCATAATAAATTTCGATTTAGGAGTATGAAAGAAAATAATATCCCTTACCGTAGCAGGTTTGATTAACAAAAGGTGAAGGAAATTAATACAAAGGGTTATTCACCAACAGGCGGCAATCCGCTCCGTAAGGTTATTCCCACAATTTAATAGAATTTGAGTACAAAGAGTTATTCACCAAAAAGGCGGCAATCCGCTCCGTAAGGTTATTCTCAGAGATTAATAATTAATGAATACGAAAGGTTATTCACCAACAGGCGGCAATCCGCTCCGTAAGGTTATTCCCACAATTTAATACATGGAAATAAAAGGCACGTCTTATGAGTAAGGAAAAAACAATATTATTATCGAGAATCAAATAATGATAATCCCTTACCATAGTACGTTTGAATAATGGAAGATGAAAAAGATGGTATCCCTTACCTCAACACGTGACTGGATATTGATTTAAATGAGGTTGATTAACTTGAACAGTACACGTATACTTATAGATCTTCACAAATACTCAAGATGACTTAAGCACACTTAGAGAGAACTTTCACAAGAAGTATTTAGAGAGAGAAAGAAAGAACAAGTAAGGAAGTTTATGAAAAATCCTTAAGTTAAGGCTTCTATTTATAGCCAAAAATCTTATCATTCCTTTAATCTAAACCATTCATTTAAAAAAAATCATCTTTTAATCTACACCATCCATTTCAAATTTTATATTATCTTTAATCTACACCATTCATTTCATATCACCTAACTTTATATTATAAACAAATTAATTCAATTATTCAATAATAATTCACACTTTAATCTACACCATTCATTTCATATTACCTAATAATCACCTAACTTTATATTATAAACAAATCAATTCAATTATTATGACTAATTGTTATAAATACAGTATAGTTAGCTCTTAGATATCAAGTCAATAAATTAATGAAATACAACTGTTTAAATAACATCATAATAGAGATAACAATAATGTAAAAGAAAGCATACGTTACTGTGTAATGACAATTATTGATTCAATAATGTGAATTACTGTGCATATGTTACTGTGACAATTATTAGGTTCAATAATTTTAAAAATAATGCAGCAACAATTATTGACTCAATGATATAAAATACAGTGTAATGACAATTATTAAATCAATAATGCAAAATACTGTGTAACAACAATTATTGAATTGATAATATAAAATATTATGCAGTGACAATGAAATGATGCGTAACAGTTACGGTGTCAATTATCAGACCAATAATATGAGACACTATGCAATACCGTGTGTTACTGTAGAGTACCGTGTGCTACAGAAAATACCAAAAACTACCGTATGCTACTATTCTTTTATCACCGGTATTTTAACAGTTCCGTTGACTATTTTTATTTAAAAAGATTATTTCTGTCGTTTTCTATATCCGACAAATATTCCGTTGTGGGGTACACCAATAATTTGTTATTTCGGCGCCGTCGTACGACACGAATATTCCCCGACCAAACGAATATTTCCCGACAAAGCGAATATTGTCCGACAAAATAAAATTTGCAGATAACATCCTTAACTTTTAACTTGATCGATTTAACCACTTACTGTTTCAAAAAAATATATATGAAGAAAAATTAAATTTTGTATTTCATAAAATTCGGGGTCTTACACCACACATTAGCCTCCCCTTCAAGGTATAATGTTGCATATAGCACCCTGGATTTAGAATCTAGTATGAGGTTCAGTTGGAAGAATTTCTCACATTTCTTCACCCAACCTCTGGAGTCCTTGCCCTCAAACCTTGGAAAGTCCATTTTAGGGAGAAAGAGAGGTAGCAGGGATGGTTGTGGTCTTAGGGGGTTCCCTCCTAGGGAAAATACCAATTATATGCATAGTGGTTATTGGAATTAAGTCTCGGAATTACATAAGGACCTGAGGTACTGAATACAGTGGGGGGACATAATACAGGTTCCTGAGGTTGGTACAGGTAAACTGGTCTCTATTGTATGGGAGAATTCTGTTTGGATGTACCCAAGGTAGTATAATGAGGTTAATGGGTACATATTTGGAATTGAGAGATGTAGTAGAGTTGATGTTATAAGGTTGGATGCATGGTTCAGTGACTAATGAGCTGATGGAAATAAGGTTATGGGGTAACAAATTATTAGAGTTATTTGGTGACCCTGGTATATATGATCTACTAGAATGAAGGTTATGATTCCCAATATAAGTAGTATATGGATTGATTGATGGAAGAGAACTGGTATTAATGATGGTAGCAGGGTTAATATATAAAGGTAATTGCAGAGTAAGGTTTTGAATGCTTGTGCTCTGAATGGTCGAAACAATTACTTCTTTGATCGAGATCTGTCTGATCCTTGGTTATGAACAGCTTCAAGTACTTAAGTGAGCTTCCTTGATATTTCATCATTAGTGGACTGTAGTTTATGACTGAGACTGGTGATCTACTCTTCCACTACCCCCAAAATGCTCCTTAGTCTGCTCACAGTTCCTCTCCACCTACTGCTGAACTTGATCCATCCTATTCTTCAGTATTTTTAGATCCTTTTCATGCTTTTGTAAGCTAGTTTTAGCTATAGATTCAGCCATGGCCCAGTGATGCTCTGATAGCACTTTGGCAGAAATTCAATTAAAATTGTAATAGAAAGGAAATTTGTAGAACAATGAAAACTTGCAGGAAACGAAAAAGAGAATTAAAATCTGACATTCATTTCATTGATAACTTCTTCATACACAGACGCACATATATATACTTTTAACTGTATTCTGTTGCGACCGACTTGATGACCCAACACCTACAGTGCACGTGGTTCCATCGATTCGAGGTTAACAACTCAGCTACAAACCTATTAGCCAAATGACCTCATTTTGCTAAGTTGACTGTAACTTAATACATACTCTTAAATGACCCTTTTTTGATAATAAACTAATCCTACCAGCATGCTCGCAAACGACTTCATTTTACAAATATGACTCCTAACGGCTATAACTCCTTTTAGCTTTAGATTAGTTCATCTGTCTTGACAGATTACTGTAGTTTATATAATTGAAATTCCTCATGCTCGGTTTTCAAGTTTTTAGATTGTAAGAGTTGGATAATTTTGGAGTTTTATTTAGAGTTGGTGCACTATAATCTTAAGAGTTTTTTAATTAACTGATTTACAACTTTCCAGCATAAGATTTATTTCTTTCTTACTTTCCCCATTTGTGTTTTGGATTGCCTAGGAAATAAAGATTCTATTGACAAATTCTTATTAAAGAACTCACTCTATATCCATCCCATCAGTGTTAAAGGTTCTCTCAGCTGACATTCACTTAAAATAATTTGGTAACTGTTGTCTAGACTACCACTCAATCCCACAAATGATAAACTACATTTCCTCATTCCCAGTTTCCTTGCAGTTGACATCCTGCTAATCTGTAGTTCATCACAATTTTAATTAGGAAATTCTTCGCTGACATAGATTGCAGGTCACTACAGTTATTTAATATTTTTAAATATTTATTCCTTCTTGGAATGAACCTTCCATATTCTTTATTTGTGCACCCCAAAGTGAGCCCCTTTTATAAATAAACTAAAAAGTGATTTCAAAAATTAGTCTTTAATGATGAATGTTAGCCTAGCTTATGCGTTTAAAAAGTTTAGATCAACGTATAACTCAGGAAATTAGCATATTTTATGTCTACATTTGTATAATAAAAATTTCTTAGTGTCAAAGATCTAGTTTTAAATTTTTGACTTGTGAGGAGAGCTTTGCAAGCATCTTGATTGGATCATAGGTTGCTCGTTTATACATATAAACAACATGTTGATTAAAATTGATTAATGATTACTCATGTGATTGGCCATAGCCTCATGTCCATCATTGTTGACTACCAAAAAGAAAATGATTGTACGGATTTCTCATAGTATAAAAAGATCTCTCGTTGGTGCTTGTCCCAACGTACACAATTAATAGTAGGAGTGAGCAAGGAACCGAATTGTCCCTGAAATCGCACCAAAAACTGCACAAACCGCATCAATTAAAACCGCACTAACGGTTCCAGCATATATAGCGATTTTAGGTGGGTTGAAAAACCGCAAAAGCAGTTTAGGTTTGGTTTCTAGGCAAAACCGCATGCAATAAACCGCATCGCACAATGCACTATCAAAATGGAGCATATCAAAAAGCATTATTATAATATACAAATATTTGGAATTATCTCAAATTATAATTATCTCTGTTTAAAATTTTCATATGTAAGTAAATAACATCATTCATGTTTTCAGGTTCTATTTTGCTTTTGTTTAGACAAAATATTGTCATTATAAGTAAAGTTGTGTGTGATTGTGTGTTATCAAAGTGATATTTAATATTGTGTTATGCCAAAATAGCGGTTCAAAATTGCACCGCATCAATTACAATCTGTTTCATGTGCGATTTTGAATTTGTTAAACCACACCTAAGCTATTTCATGTGGGTAGGGCAGCTGGAGTGATGTATGAGCTCGTGAAAGTTGGTTAGTGATTAGTGAATTTTATTCCTATTTATTGAATATTTTTAAACATAATTATTTGTGAATTTTTAAGTATTTTTTTAGTAATTTAAGTGTTTTATTTATTATTATTTTATTTTATTTTGTAGGTAAAATAATTATTGATGGCAAAAATGTAATTTCTGCAAAGTTGAAGGGGCATAACTCTAACTAATAATTGGTCGGTGGCATTATGGTAATTAAATGAAAATCTGGATTAGGCACACCATGCGTGCACATAAGGGAAAGATTCAATAGCAACGAAACGATGTCGTCTGCAGCGTGTGAAGGAATCTGATGTGCAGCAAGCGCGCAATGCGCGTAAGGCATAAAAATCGAAGCACGCGGTGTCATTTGCATGAGCGAACAGGTAGGGAATTGCATGTGTGCAATGTGTGGTGATGGCAGTTGACCGGTCAATGACTGGAAGAGACGGGGCCCTGTTTGATTGCTACATTAATTGGCCGAAACAGATTATTTCATTATTTTTTATTCTTAATTGAATTTTAATTCCATAATTGCTTAGGATTATTATTATACTTCTATAAATACTCTATGAGACTCTTGTTTTCAGATTATTAACATAGAATTAAAATAGAGTAGATTAATTTTATTAGTTTAGAAATAAATATTTAAGGCAAAGGATTAAAGAGTTAAATGCGGAGCTTGGGAATTGAAAACTGTGATTTGAGTGACAGACAGATATCAAAACACATATTTAATTTCTTTTTTTTTTTTCTTTTTTTTTATAATTTTAAGATGTTGAATTATTTAAGGTGTAGTTTAGATTAATTTAATTTCTTTTTAATTATTAATGATATATATAAATTGTTTATCATATTTGGTGCGTTCATGTATAATTATTTGCACAATAATTAATGAGATAATCTATATTAAATCAAAAGTGGAGTATAAGTTTAGATTCAGATATGATAACATGTGAATTTATTTATTCTTTTTAGGAAGAGTATCATGATAGTGTATATGATGAATATATCTATATGTCACATGCAACTTATTAGAGAGTTTGTCCTTAATGAATTTATCTTAAGTGTTTTGCATGAACATAGCAACATAACTGAAATTATTTTTATTAATTTTTGATAAATGTTAATAAATAATTAATTATTCTCAATTAACAATTTTATATAATTAAATCTTTAAAAAGAGAGTAAATAAATTTAAATGGAGCATTGAAAAAAATTATAATCTTAAGAATTTTTAATTTGATTTAATCTTTTGCGTTGGTTTAATTTAGTTAGTAATTTTTAATTTATTTTATTTTATTAATTTATTGAAATTGTTTAAATAAAATTAATTTGATATAAAGTTAGTAATTGGTATTAACTATTTTTAATTTTCCGTGGGTTCGACATTTGACTTAATCATTATATTACTTGTGAGCCGCGTATACTTGCGTGTTAATTTCTATTTAAAAGTAGGCAATAGTTAGAACAATATAATAGGTTTTGAAAGCCCATAAATTAGAAGTTGTATTTTAGTTAGTTTTGTTAATTTGTAGTTATCTTATTTAATATATAGTTATATTACTAGAGTTTATTTTTAGATTAGGAAAATTGTCTAAGAGAATTATGAATAGTGATATACTTTATTATTTTGATACATTGAATAATAAGAATTTATTGATGACTTTTGTGTGAGAATTATCCGTGTGAAATTTTCTTTGTCACCAAATACCCGTTCCCCACCAGGGACACTCCAAAATAGGAGTCCAGTTTTGGACACTTCCCCCGCATCCGACAAGGATCTAGAGTCCATTTATCATAGATCCCGATGTTGAAGCTTTAACATCTTCTGTTTGGTTTCAATATGAGATTATGTTTGTGTTGTATTGAGCATCAATTTAACATATATTTATGTTTCCTAATTTAGAATGAGAAAAATGGATTCCTTACTAGTAAGTGAGATTCTTAGAAATCATAAAGATTAGAATAGACTGGGACGACTAATTATATGAACAAGCGATGGCTGTGAAAAAGAAAAACGCAAAACGAAAAAAATAAATATTATAGTTTGCCAATATGAGATTTTATTTTCAAGATTATATTTCAAAAAAACTATTTTGTTGCTTAATTCAAAAAGAGCAAAAATGTGGAGGATATATACCTGGAATGGAAAAGGAAAAGAAATGGATTTTGTTGTGGAGATTTGGCCCAAAGAAAAACTAAGTGTGTGTTGAGAATTTGTGATCCTACGTATCTCCTATATTTTATCTCATTAGTACACTAAGTGTGTGTTGAGAATTTGTGATCCTAAAAGATAGGACTTGGGAGATTAAACAATGGGAAAGAGAAAGGTGAATAAGAGACCAAAGTAAAAAGATTTCACTTTTTTTTTTACACTAAATCACTGTCAACTTTCTCTCCCGCTTTATAATATAGGTGTAGACAATGTTGAGAAAATCGGATCGGACTGGCGATCGGACCGTGGTTCTATCGGAACCGGTCGACTTTTCGATCCGATCCGATCAAAAAACCGAAAATTCAACGAATCGGTCAAAAACCGGTTGACCACCAGTTCAACTGTTCAACCGGTAAAACCGGTAGTTGAACCGGTGACCCAGTTTTCAAGTATTTTTTTTTTTATAAAAATATTTTTAATAATATTATAACATTATTTTACTATATTTTAGCTTATAAAAAATTAGATATTTTAAAATTTTATTAATTATTAATAATATATTTTTTTACGTATTTATGACGTCACTGGTTCAATAACGGTTCGACCACTGGTTGGACCAGTGACCCATCCACCGGGTAACTTTTTCGGTTCGATGACCGGTCCGGTTTTCTAAACATTGGGCGTAGATATATGAATACAATCATCAAATTCCTCACTAAAATAAACATATAAGAAGAAAATGCTCAATATATAAAATGAAATCTAATGCTTGACAATTTTCAGCATGATATTCGGTATTTTTTTGGAGACCATAGTCCGCTATCATGCTTAAAAAATATAGAATATCATGTATTTGTAATCCTTGAATTCCTCTTCTGGAACTAAGGGACTTTTGGATGGCAAAGATAAACTTGAAAGTGGTATCTTAAAACAATCTTTAAGGGAAAACCAGAAGCCAGTTTCCTCCAAGTAAACCTGAGATTTCCCATATCCGGTGGAAGCCTGAAGCAGGGTGAGGTACAATAGTAAAATAGCAGCTAAAGATGACATGGTAGCCCACGGATTACTAAAATAATTGTGCTTCAAATATGCTCTTTTTTGGGTCAGACCATTGTTGCAGTAGCAGTTAATCTTCCACACCATATTGTGTAAATAAGACTCCTCAACATCTCTGGCGACTTCCTTGCATAGCTTGTTGACAAGTCTAGCTAGCTCTTTGTTGCCTCCCAAAGAATGCTGGATGACACCTTCATAATGAAGAGATTCTATGTCCTTGGCCGAGTTAATCAGACTGTCAAGAAAGAACAAATACGTTGTGATGTCTGGTTTGCAGGCTGGGTGGCACTGTTCAAAGGCCACCATATTCCGCAACAGGGTGAATACAGAATCACCAAAATATAAAGGAGGGATATTCAGATATCCCTTTCTGAAACTAACTTCTAAAGGCCGACAATTATTTGCCATCTTAACCTTGACACCAGATTCTTTCAACTCTGCCATCGATCGATACATGTGGGGCTCTTTTCCTCGTGTCAATATCCTTGGGAGGATGCTAGAACGGTAGAGATCAAGAAAGTGTTCTTTATTATCTGCTGATGCTGCTGAAATTCTGTGCTTGAGAGTATCTGAATCATTACTCATAAGAGGATCAAAGAAACGCAGGGCAAGCTCTTTCAGTGACAAGTTTGGGATTGCAGACTTGTTGATATTGGTCAGCTCAAAAACTTTGCACAAAATAGATAGTGGGAGCTGATTTTCAAGCATAATAAGGTCACGTCGAAGGACTGGTAGCATCCACCTTTTAATAGAAAAAGATCCGTGCTCGAAATCGTTCTTCATCAATTCTCTGAAGAGCTCGATGATAAAACAACCATCAATCAGCATGATTTCAACAAATCTGTCGCTAGTAAACTTCAAATCTTCTGCATAGGAGTTCCGAGTCTCGTTTTCTAAATCTTTCAGTTCATTCATCAGTGCTTTTAAGTTGGCTCCATTCTGCTTATCCGAGTGGAAAAGGCGGTGAAAATATTTCCATTTAAGTTCTTCCATTGCTTGGTAGCCTGGTACTCCGTGATGGTAAGGACCAATTGAAATGATATTGGGTTGGTAAGCTTTGGTTTCCACCTGACGCAGGTCAGTTGGCACCTTGTAAATTGAGGCTTCTTTGCTCTCTGTTGGAAGCTTCATCTTCAGCTTCTCTTCCAGTGAAGCTCTCAAGTTTTTCACTTCTGTGTGAGCTGCTCTTATGACAATGTTGTGAAATCTACCTCCCATTTTGTTATGCAAAAGTAGTCCGGTGAGTTTGATACTTCCCATAATAGCTCTTTCTTGAATTGAGAATTCATAGGCTGTTAAGGCATTGATTCAAGTGAATTAATATAGGGAATTAATTTTAAAAAGTCAAAATATTTTAATAATTTTTGAAACGGAGGGAGTAATTTTCTTAGTCTACAAACACTACTATTCTCCATTATTGGCAGTCAGTAAGAACTTGTAAGGTTCGTGTCTATTAATCAATGATGATGTCCTTACCTACTATAGTTTTGGCTTTTGCTCTAAATAATTATAGAAAATTTTGGTTGGGACATGATCAAACATTCAAGGCATGGTCATGCATTGGGAGAAGTATGATGTGTGATAGTGACGAAATAAAGCTATTTTTCCATAAACAGCGACACTTCTCAACGAAGCAGTGTGCCTTTGTTAACCAAGGGCATTTGAAATTTGAGATTTTTATTTATTTGCACTAGAGGATAGAATTTGAAAGGGATATCACTGTCTTTGACCACTAGAGAAATTTTTTAAAAGTCCCTAAATGTAGCATAAAGTCAAACTTTAGTTTAAATCTCCAAGTGAGAATAAATAAAAAAATACATAAATACTTACTGTTTCAAAATTAAAAATATATTTTTAAGACCGACCATTTTTAAGAACTTTTCTTCTTCTTTTTTTTTAAAAAAAATTTCATTGCATTTGTTAAAAATACATTTGGATAGTATAATAGGAATTTTATGTTATTTTATAATATAAAATTAGAAAAATTCTTTAAATTTATAACATTATATATATAGGGAGCTGATTCATAGCAAACGTTTGTTATAGACACTATTCGAGCTAGTGCATATGTGACCGATCCCAAATTTAAAGGTTAGGAGTTCGGTCTAGTCGCTAGTAGGAGCAGTACTGGCCACTACTTTTATTAGCGGCCAGGCAGAATTCCTATTTTCTTAGATTTTGGATTAGCCCCTATTCCTACTAGTAGTCAAGAAAAATAGTAGTTTTACCTTGCCGCTAAGAGTAGTGTTACTACGACCAAATCGAACTCTTAATCCTTAGATTTAGGATCAGACGACCACAAATGCAGTAAACTGGAATAATGTTCATATTAAATGTTTACTATGAAGAAAATTCTATCTCTCTCTCTCTCTCTCTCTCTCTCTCTCTCTCTCTATATATATATATATATATATATATATATATAAATCTCGGAAGGGAGTGAATACTTCAAAAGTCTTGGTCATTCTTAAAAGGATATGCACTTGCCCGGCGTGCTAGTACATCTTTTGCCTGTTGACATTGTGCAGTCAATACCAAACCTAAAAACTAAGGAGTCGTGTTCGTCTTCGTCCAATAGTAATTATGCAAGATTAGTTTATTTTCCATGAACAGCATCTGAAAATAGGTTGTTGATCCATCTCCTCTGCTCTTCTCACAACTTTGCATTGCCAACTAAATTAATTAAAAAAATGTACCTTTTGACATTATTAATTTCTTATTTGTTAACCCAAACATGAAACAAACAAGCTATGTGAGCATCATCAACCCATCAAGTGCAGTAGAATATAATGGGTGAAATTTTTTAAAATATTTTGCAGTAGTATTTTTCAACCAATATTTGTCCATAAAAATTATTTCTGATTTTCTACAACCATTGTGAAATGGCAACCAAATTTGTCTACTTATCTAATAAAAAAAATACCTGATTTTTCTACGAAATAATGGTCGAAGTATTTATATTTTGAATAAAAGAATTTGTACAAAAATAGTTCATTCTCTAGTGCTACATAAATTATCATAAGTTTCAATTTAAAAAATTATTATAATGAATCCAGGAGATAGTTTGGAAATAACAGAAGGGAAATAAATGAAAAGGAAAAAGAAAAAGAAAATAAAAGTAGTAACATTTTCCTTGACCTTTTCTCCATGGTGGCCTTGAAATACCTTATTCGGCCCATAATTTAGCTTTGGGTTAAAGAAACTGACTACAGGCCCATCAAGTCCCTTAGAAGTCCAATACATTTACTAGTAGTAGTATTCATCGGGGTGACTCCGGTCAGATTTGGATACCCATTTTCAAGTCTCCGCTACATAACCTCGTAAACAAACGCTCTGGAAGATTTTATTAATGGAAGCCCCGAACAATTCTTCTCCCAAATAAGGGAGACTGAGCTCCCATTTTCTCTCTCCTCTCTCTCTCATGCTGCCATGGCTTCAACGGACCAGCCACTGAAGAAGCGAAGGCTATACGAGCCACCATTGGAGACATCGCCATCGCCGCCGCCGCCGCCAGAACCACAGCAAATTGCAGAGAAGAAATTGGCAACTCAGCGGCTATCTCAGGAAGAAATTCAGCGAAGGCGAAGAAATCAAGAAGAGATTCGAAGTGTATACGAAAATTACAAGCAATTAAAACAATGCATCGCTGAAAAAGACCCCCGGCAGATGCCCAAACTTGAACAATCCTATCTCGCTCTCATCACTGCTTCCAGAGGTCATTTTTTAATTTTATTTCATATCTCTTTTACCCTCCGTTTTTGAAGTTTTATCTTGATCTTGAAGCTAAAAGCCTTTGAAGAATTGTAGATGTGAAATTAACCTAATTACTACTGGAACTTGATTTATTGGAGTTTTAGCTTTATCACAATTTTTTAACCCATGGACGAATTAACTTTTCTTTCATGTGAAAAGGAAAGTAAAGCATTGAGCACCGCTTGGTTCAGCTAATAAGAAACCCAGAACAATGTCAAATACCAAATTAGATGAGATTTTCCTAATTAAAGGCTAGCTGGGAATCAGTTTATAAGTAAAACAAGCTAACCTAAATTTGTTTGTAAAAGGTTTTATTAAATGGAGTGTTGAGCTTTGCTAACTCTCTAAGTAAGTACATTAAAAAAAATATAATTTGTCAATCCAATCCAACTCAATTATGGTTGTCATAGACTCTGTTCTCTGTAGGTAGCATTTACTTGGTGATAAGTGGTGTTATATTCCCCGAGGGGATATCTGATATCACCCTAAGAAGCAGCCATATTGGATTGTGCTTTGGTGTTTGGATTTTTCCGTCTTATCTCAGTTTCTAATCTGTATGATTTACATCTGAATATCAGATTAGAAAAATGGAGTTTTGAGGCAATTACATTCCGAATCTGCTGATTAAGTATGTGTTTGTTTCGATAAGTAATTATATACAAAGATTAGGGACATGGTGCCCCCCGCCCCCTCTTAAAGATCTTTCCTAAGTAGTCTATTTTATCTTTTGAAATTAGGTTACCAAATGGAAGCAGTTTTTTTTTTTGGACAAGTATGATAGTACTTCTTTTTTAAGCATCAACAAGCGTCGTTCAGAAAGAAGCACGCTTAACTTTAGATATCAAATACAAGTGAAGATTTTTGCATTTAGTTCTTCTTTCAATCTATATATGATGGGGATCACAAGTCAAGAGCAAATCAAATATTTTTTATATTTATTATTTGGAGTTTTTGTTATGTTTAATGTAAGAGTAATTGATGTAATTTATTTATTAGTGATATGATTTAATATAAGGGTATTTGGGTTGTTTAGTTATTTTATTATTTCTCAAGTAATATTAGGGTTTTGAGTCTCTATAAATATTTGATGCCCCCTACAAGTTAATTGCACTACAGAATACATGATTGATAATTGATAGTTAGCTATGAGCTATTTTTTCTTTTATGCGGTTGAGAAACCCTTAGGGTAGTGGTGTGCGGAGCATCACCCAAGTAAAAAATCCTTGGGGTAGTGGTTTGCGAAGCATCAACCAAGTAGCAGATCCTTGAGGTAGTGAGGTGTGGAGCCTCAATTGAGTTATTTTTATATTATTTCTTTTAATTATATTTGTTTCAAAAATCCTACATCAGTATCTCTTTCACTATTAGGTTTCATTTTATTTTTTTGATAAGTAACACTACAAGGTTTCATACCTTGCTGAAAAGGGCTTCTAATGTTATATCATAGATACTTGATTGTGGTTTTTACGCACTTAATTCAATCCTTGATGCCTTATGTTATACATGCTCCGGACTTGCAGGTTGTACAAGTGTACAACGTATTGTAGCAGAATTCATTCCCAAATATGCATCATATTGTCCAACTGCTCTTGAAGCTGCAGCCAAGGTTGTTATTAATATGCATAACTGCAGCTTAGCAATGATAAATAGAGGAGAGGAAGTTGATGGTGTTGCATATAAGACTACCACACTCTGCATATTTGGTCTAGCTGATATCTGTCAAGCTGCATTGTCAGAGGCACCAACATCATCTGTCATTCAGGGCATCTGTTCTGCTGTTTTCATTAACGTGCTGACTTTCTTTATATCCTCTTTTGAGGGAAAAGATCTCTTTCAGATTGTTGATAAGGATATATTAAAGATGCAAGATTCTACCAAGTTATTTTCTGAATTCAAGCAAAAGTTTTCAGCTGAAGATGAATCTGCATCAATCAAATTATCCAAGTTACGTGCACTAAGCCTTCTCTGGATTTTCTTCTGCTGTCCTAAAAATTCGCTTGCAGCTTGTTTTGAGCTTTTCGCCTCTACTGCAACAGAGGGAATTCATAATGATGGACTTTACTTTCTTAGTCAGGTCACAAGTGGACTTATGTCGAATGATGTGGCTAATCCTGTGGATAATAAAAGTAATGAATCGTCTACAGGTTGCAAGGAAACAAGTAGCGAAAGCAAGGACGTCACTGGTAACGGGCTAGTGTCAGATGGTAACCATATTTCTGAGGATTCATCTCTTGTCTTGAAGAATTGTTTGTTGGGACTGGTATACTCTAGCTTCTATAATTTCTGATTTTTTAATCTTTAGTTGGTAATGGTAGATATTAGTGATGGTAGTAAAGTTGGATCACTTCTTCCACATATGATCTACCATTACATATATGTCTTAAAGCATTATAATTCTTTACCTGCATATGACGCTAGAGTAAGATAATATGGTTGCAATACTAAGATACGGAACTTTTTATGTCTTCGTCATGTTTTTACATTAGACACCATTATGGCCGAGTTGTAATGATGTCAATAGAGTTATCGTCTTCCTTTTAAAATGAAAGCGCTTGAATTTTACTAAAAGGTGCATCAAGGAGTTTATTAAAGAATTTTAGCTTCAGGTTTGTTTTATACAGATCTGCTTCGCAGACTGGGCTGCTAGTGGGACCAAACATCTGCCTGTATGTATTAGTGTGACAGACTAATAACTGGTTGTTGAATCTGGCATAATGTGCTTATATAAATATGAATTTTTAATGATCAACATGTTAAGCTAATTTAAAGTGAGGTAGAATGCTATTTTGAGGTATGTGGATCTTAGATTTTCAAAAAACTAGACCTCAGCAGTAGGACATCAGGAAGCATCAGAGCCAAATTCCATGTTTCAAACTGATTGTTGTTCCTTACGTGCTAATGAAGTACTGCAGAAAATATTCGTTGATCATAACCTAATCATCTGCATCCCATTTGTTATAAGTGAAGATAATGCCAATTGAAAATTGAGGGGAAAAAAGAGTCCTTTATGCTAATGGCTATTTTGCCTCTTGGTATAATCTAGTGATTTTCTTCCCCTTATTTGTAATCTTTGATCAAAGGCTAGCTAGTCTTAAGGTAGTGCTGTTTATTTTAATAAATGACAAACTTCTTCAACTTACAGAGTGACATAGTTATTCACATTGCTTCTCTTGCCTAATCTAATTGGTGTATGTGCTTGAAGTTGTGTCCATTAACTTATCAAAAACGGTTTAGTCCATTAACTGGTTTTATGACTTTCCAATGATTATGTCTTGCCCCTTGGCTTTATTTATGCAGGTTGTTAGCAAAGACCCATCACTGAAAAGTTGGATCATCTCAAGGTATAAGAAGTTCTGTAAATCAGCATCATCTCATGTTGTGTCCAGAATCACCTCTCATCTGGAGGGAGTGTTTCGGTCTTTTGCAGATCAGGTGAAGGCAGCAGATGGTCAAGCAGATAGCAATGAGGATGATTCCAGTCCATCCAAACATATTGGTGGACAGTACTTGGTTCCTAAAGTCTCAAAAAGACATGAAACTTCTTCTGAAATTTCTGGAAGAGATGGATCTTATGTTGAAGATTTGGCTGGCAGGTTATCAGGTCAAAATTTGACAGATCGCCGCCCAGTAGTCTCTCTTGAAACTCCTATCTACTCTAATATTGATAATGGAGGCCCAAGGTCCATGGATTTTGAAACTGCAGATCTTGGAGATTTATCCCAGCCCAGGTCCTCCCAGTCCTCCACACCCAGGGACCTGTTGAATAATCAAATGCCATCCCCTATCACAAGAAAACCATTTGATTTGAGGAGTAATTCATTTGAAGGTAGAAACCATTTTGTACAAATAAAGGAAAATACAGTTCAAAACTTGGATCTGAGCTTGCCTGCCTCAAAATCCTCCACAGGTTCCGTAGGCCGTGTAAATATGTCTTTTGAATCTCCTAAACATCATATGCCAGTGTCATACCCCTTGACAAGTCAAGTAAGTTGGTTCTCTGATGGGGACCCAGCGGCATTGGATATTTTTTCAGCTTCTAGACTTCTATGGTTGGGTTCTTTAGGCCCTGATGCATCTGAAGCTCTTGTAAGATTCCAGTTTGAAAAGTTTGGTCCAACAGATCAGTTCTTCTACTTTCCATTCAAAGGATTTGCATCAATTGAGTACAAAAGCATAATGGACGCAGTAAGGGCCAGGGAATTTATGAGGGGATGTTCCCCATGGGGTGCTCGTCTCCAAGTAAAATTCTTGGATATAGGATTAGGTACCAGGGGAGCCATAAATGGTGTTGCAGTTGGTTCTTGTTGCCATGTTTATATTGGAAATGTCCCAAGTCAATGGGCCAAGGATGAGATCCTGCATGAAATTAGGAAAGTACTTTACAATGGCCCTCGCATTGTCACTGATCTTACTAGTGAAGTTGCGTTACTAATGGAGTTTGAGACCCCTGAAGAAGCTACAACTGTAATGGCGCATCTCAGACAGTGGCGCAAGGAGAACAATAACTATTTTCTACCTTCAAGTGTAGGTCCAGCTAATGTGAGGATGCAGGTTGAAACTTCAAGGCCTGGACCTGCCTCTGTACATACTGAACGGAGAAGCAACAATTATGGAAATAGTGTCATTGAATCACCCCAAGCTCAAACAGTGCTTGAGAATGCATCTGAGAGTTACAGAACAAGGATGTCACATCTATCTTCCTTGCTTGCATCGTTACGTACTAAATATAATATTACCCATAATGGAAGTTATATTGAAAGCCATATACCTGGAAACTACCAAGCTGCTTCAATGAGAGAAGAAGATGGTTTTCCGACAAGCACTCTCTGGATTAGCCTTCCAAACATTAGCTCCTCAATTGTCACAGATGATGATCTGATGGCCATTTGCAATCTTGCGGTAAGCGGTATCGGATCAGTTGTGAGGTTGACGCGAACACATATGCCTATGGGTTCTTGTTGGTTTGTTGAATGCAATAGCATAGATGCTGCAAATACTATGTTGAAGATTCTACGTAGTTGTCCTGGGATTTTCTTCCAAATTGAATTCAGGTTTACATCTGTATCCACTTCACTTGATATAGTTCTTCCTTATCTCTGTTTTAAGTTTTTTAAAAATAAGTTAGTGATATTCACTAATGTTCGTGCTACTGTGTCCAAGTTCCCCTCGTTGGCAGAGAAAACTTGGCTCGTAAGTTACTTTTTCCTAGATGAGCTGACTAGTCTCTGCATCTCACTTCAAAAGATATGTTTTTCCAACTAATTTTTTTTTATACCAGCAGTATTTGTATAAAAAAGACATTACTCTAATTAGTTGCCATAGATACACCTTTAAGTGGATCTTGTTACACTATTTGTTTTTTCCTCCACTGTTTAGCATCAGTATACTGTTAAACTTGATATGTGATCTACGATGCTTCTGCTTGATTACTACAAAATGTTTGTTCATAAGCAATAGTATCTACATAATATCTCCAGTGCTCATTGACTGGCATGGAAATCTAGCTGAAATTCTTGGTAATGAAATGCTCAAAAAATTTCAGCCTCACAACCTGATTGATAAATGTTGGTTGAGCCTATATTTTATTACAATTTATGAGTGTCAAATTATCTATTGTACATTTTAGCAAAAAAATAAAAAAAATAAATTTAACTATTGTACTTTAGGTTAGTATTTTTAACTGATTTGGGTAGTGATTTTTATATTTTATTGTTATGTTGCCGACATTTTTCGTATCTCAGACCCTGAATTTCTTTCAAGTGGCATATTTTCTTTCATTTATTTTTTCTAGTTCATCATATTCAAATATTGCTACTTCAATGTATTCAAACGATTTTTTTGTGTTTAGACCTACTAGGTTTTCATCTTTTGAGTTTTTAGTATCGTACTTATATGACTAGAAAGAGGTCTCTTCTTGCGTCCTGCCTGATATTCACCATTTTGTAAATTTCATCAATCATGTGTTGAACTTTTACCCATTTGTTTGAGCAGTCACCCTAGGAAGCACCATGAGATAGTTGTCTCAACAAAACCAGATAGCAACTCAATGGAGCTTACATCACCAAGAATAAATCCAGAATTTCATCAAAGCACAAGGCATCAATTTCAGTCGAACTGGACACCTTTTGGTTGTAGAGTTGTACCTGAAGTTGGAGTGAGAGTTGCCGATGCTTATGACAATAACATGGTCATGGATCCATCGCAAGGAGGTGATTTTTTGTTATTAAGATTATAGATAACTCATTCCTTAGACAAAGGATTTCTTGGTTCAGGGTTGTTAATTTTGAGCATGAATTTTTCAGGTGGTCATGGTGGTCCTAGCACCAATGAGCAAATGTGGATGTATAATAAACCTGAAACAGATCTGCATTCTGCACCAGGGAGCATTTCTTGCATGTCCACATCAACACAGGGACCTCCTATTACACCACCACAGCCAATCCAAGCATCTCCACTAATGCGACCTCTCTATTTTCCTCCAAATAATTCATGGGATGCACGTGGTTTGAATCATCCTCCTCCTTTGAATCCGATTTCACCGGGTGTAATGCCTAATAATCTTCATAGTACGACAGTTCCACCCCCATTTCTACCTGCGTCTGTGACTCCACTTGCACAAATGCAGGGAAGCTCAATGCAGCAATTTGATCAGATGTTTTCTCGGCCAGCTGTACCACCCCCTTTAACTACCTTACCACCTCAGCCAGACTTGGCACTTCCATTACCTCCCCAGCCATCTCCACCTCCTTTACCTCGATCTCTGCCACCTTTGGTTCCTCCTCCGCCTAGTTCTCCTCCTCCCCTTCCACCTGGTGAGTCTTCCAATATGGAAAATTCTGGACAGTATCTGCCTTATCAATGGCAGGGCACATTGAGTAAAAGTGGAGTTCATTATTGTACGATTCATGCGCAAAGACTGCATTCTGATATTTGCAAGTATTCAAATGCCACTTCAGAACCTGCAGAGTAATACCCTAATTCTTAGTTGAACAATTATTAAGTTTGATGGTTGGAAGTTAGTTTCTGATCATTTTGTGGTTCACACTTGTGCAGATGGCCAACGAAATTAGATATGACAAAACGCACAGATTTTCGGCATGTTAAGTCAACTTTTTCTAGCACCCCACCACACAAAGTAAGTCCCGAGTACTCTTATATCTATATGATCTGTGTGTCCGCTCACTTGTGTGCTAATGTCGTTGGATGTTATTGTCAACATGTACGCGTTGCAGTTCCCATTGCTTTAAACTATTAACCTTTGAAGGACCACAACTTTAATATCAACATATGGTGTTTAATATCTATTGAATCAAAGCAAACATGCAGTTTATAGTTATTGTGCCAGAATTGTTTTTATATTGTAGTTCATTCCAGCTGACAGCTGCAAAGAGACCCATGCATAGTTTCTATTGTTTGCTGAATGGTTATTTCAAAAACTTCGAGATGCATGTACTTTTAATGTGAAAGTTACTACCTACATTATAGTAATTAAATTGATTATTACTCCATAATACTTGTAATTGTATAATATCCAGAATTTGTTCTATTAATATACTCACTCTATTCAAAGAAAAGAGTTTATTTTGACTTTTTAAAGTCAATTTATGACATTTTTGAATTCAAAATTGCTATGGATTCATTTGATTTTAGTTAATATAATTGTAAACAGATTCGCTAGTTGGGTCAATTAGCACTCTTTTACTAGTGATTGTAAGCTAGGTGACCTTACCTTAAATGATAGGAGGGGAAGAAGCTCCAACGGAACATTCCTCTTCCTGCTATTGCAGTCAGGCTCGCTGCCTCTTTAGTTGCGGCCCCTTACTTGCTTATTTGCAATTACTAACCGCAAGAAAGTCACCCTTGTCTCTAAAGTATCTTATGCCCTCCCTGACTTTATTATGTTATAGGGTCTCGGGGACTTCAACCCTTTCTCTCCCTCCCGCTTAAGCTTGCTTGAATGGACAGACAAACCAAAACCACCCGCTAACGCAACCCAATAAAAAGGGCGAAAACTGGGCTGGGCTTGTATCAGCCATTGAAAGAACGTTCTTTCAACACCCTTGCTTGTGCTCGACTCATGTGATAGCGGATTTAGTATAAAACAAACTTGAAGGCCATGTTTAGTTAACAAAAACAGCTTTCTTGACATCTGGCAGGAATAGAGCCACTAGCCTTTATTTCAGGCTTGCTTTCGCAGGATTCCTATTACTTTTTTCAGATGAAATTGATAGCTTGCCCACCCTAGCCCTTGCCTAGGTTCTTGTTTTAGTCAGGTCTTAACCCAACGGCTTAAAGGGTAGCTTCCGTTCACTTCTTTGAATGAGGTAAGGACCTCTTCTCTCTAACGTAGCCAAAGTGAGAATCATTCGACCGAGGTCGAGATCTATGCCGGTCCATAGCGAAGGTGTTGCAGTTAAAGATTCCTTCGTAGTTAGATGCCTTGAAGAAAGAACAAAAAGACTCACTTTGGGTCCATGGCTCTAGTCAAAATGGCCCTTCCCTTCCTAAAAGGCCTAATTCTTTTTTTGTCCATCACTACTGATTGATGAGCTGCGTGGGGCTTCAAGGTAAGGGACCAAGATTATATACTATTGCAGAAGTGGAATTGAATGGCTTGGTTGAAAGGTAAGGTAAGAGACTACTAATTCTATATCCTCTCAGTTGATGTAATTTTTTGTCATTTTTGCAGTTGCTATTCTTTCTTTTTTGAATTGATATTGGGTTGTTGTTTAGTGTACCTCACCGTGGGTACAAGATCGAATTGGATGGATGCCTGGGCCGAGGACTCAGTCAGAACTAATACAAGGGGCGGGTCTTTACCAACTGACTGGATGAGACATGCTGTGGGGTAAGCTCGAAGATTCCCATAGGGGATTTGGAAGCAACTATTCTTGTATGAAAGCTTAGACAACAAAAGGTAAAGCATGTTAGCGCTTTGGAAAGATTGTTCGTTAGCACTTGAGTTTGATCACCTTCACCCATGTTTCGAGAATCTACAATCGCTTGGCTGACTCGCTAGCCCATATGGAATGAATACTCAGCTGCTGTGTACAACATGCTAGCACGGCAAAACACAGAGTCGCTTGTCATCCAAAGATTAGATTGGACATCCTAGCCACAGAGAGCCCTTCCGTCCAATGGGAATTGACTTCCTGAAGTCGGAAAGAGAGACTCTTTTGTTGGAATAGAGGTGGTATGACTTTTAACAAGATTTTGTTAAGGCATTCTGCTTGAAGAAAACACCCAAAAAATAAAAAAAAAATTAAATTACAATACGAAGAGATTTACAAATGGAGACTGCAGCTTGATTACTACCCTTTGGGTAAATTTAGTTGCCACGCTTTTTTTTGTGCCCCGGGGGGGGGGGGGGGGGGGGGGGGTATAATTATATATATATTTACTTTATTTAAATGTTCTATATTCATCTATATTACAAATATAGTAAAAAAAAGTATTACCTAAATCTGCTTTTAGAACGTCTTAAAATAGTGGCAACCATTAAAAGTTTCAATGTTAATGTTTATAATCAACGTTTCTGGATGACCATCAGAGTTGAAAACTAATTCTCCAATCAGGTAAATCCATAAAATATTATTTTATATTTAATCCAGTCACTAAAATAGCAGTTCATATGATCATATAAATGGATGCTTAGCTGCTGGTGTTACCAACAACATAATATCATATATAGTTATACTAACATTCAGCATCTTCTGGGGTTCTTGATATGGCCTTGCTTTTGGTTTAATGCTCTCATAGCTTTCGGATAATTCATCTTTCACTTACAAATTCTCATGCATTATTCTTTCAAGTGCTTATACAATGAAAAATATCTTTATCTTAGAAAACTTTGACTCAATATAACTTCAAGTTTGATATTGCATGCAAATCATAGTTGATAAATTAAACAAATATCTCAATTCATGAAAATAGATTTATATACTGAACTAACATATAAAACTTATGAAATTCACAGCTGAGAAATAACCTTTTTGTTTACTTTAGAACTTTTTCCATGTTTCTTAACTTTTCTCTTTTCCCTTTGATGAACGTACCATATTATTTATAGATTATATCCACAGGACTTATTCTTTTCTTTGTTCCTATATATCACTTACCCCGTTAGCTTTTTATAATCTTAAATGGTTTGGTAAGGTAACAAACAGGAGAACTCTGGTTAGGGAGATTGCGTTTGTGTTAGCACTTCCCCTTTTTTTCATCTATCTTCCTTCCGTACTGCTCGGGTTCTAATTTCTTTGCTCGAACTTTCTTCTTCTTAATAGTTTGTCCTTTTCATCCTTCCTAGATTAGATGTTATCGAACTTATATGCCTCAAATTATATACTTGTAAGTCATACTTTGACTTCTTGATTCATTCCAGTTCTCCCATCCCTTTCATTGGAGGGCAAACACCCATTCAAGTTAAACGCTTTTCGCAGTTCTGCATTTTTAGAAAGATCAACAGTAATGATTTGTGACAATCCTGCAGAGCACACAAGGTTCTATCCCAAAGATGCTTGTGTTATGGGTTGGCATTACAGTGACTCATTCGCATCTCTTTCTTCATTGCCCGAGTTTTTTTTTTTTTTTTTGGAGTTTTGAAGATCTTTGGTCTGCTTTTCAGACTTAGAGAACATGCTGCTGATGGTTTCAAGAATTTTGGTGGGAAAAAAGGACTGGTTTTTTTCTTGTTTGGGGATGTTTGGGGTATCTAGTCCGAGAGAAATGCCAGAATTTGTTCGCGATCAATTTTTAGCTCTCATATGTCGTGAGACAACTTGCTTTCTTGGTGTCCCTTTGGGCTTTTGTCACGGAAGCATTCTGAGGAGTGACAGTTTTTGTATTCCATTGAGATTGGGGACTGTGCTTGCATGTTTCCTTTTATCTATTCTACTTTTCGTGTAATTTTGCCGGACTTCTTGTTCTCCATATTTTTTGTTCTCTCTTCTAATGAAACTTCTTTTACCTTAAAAAAGAGAGAATTTATTTATTTATTTTCTTATCTCTTTGTTATAACAAAATCTTCTTTTATCCAATACTAAATATCTTAGGAAAATAGAAGTAGAAGCTTGTGTTATTATTAATTAACTTAAACACGACTTATAAAAGTTCTTATTTAATCATAATTATTATAACATCATTTGATTTAAACCTCTATATATATATTTTATTTTATTTTTAAATTCAAATTCTCCTAAGCTTGATAAACTTGGAGGCACAGAATAAAAGAAATTGATGATTTTCTGGATAACAAGAGTATCATGATATCATCTCCCACTTCTACCCGAATGTCCCCCATTGTATCCCTGCTCTAGAATAAATGATGTGCTTCTGTGTCCCATTCTGGTCACTACATGAAGTTTGTACATCAAAATCAAACATTTATAGTATCAAATATTTTTAGTGTGCAAAAGCCAATACCATCCGGAGGCTTACATAAATGTTATACCAAGTCATATCTATTTATCATATAGACGCTCTGCATAGACTAGTCTTCTTCCTAAGATCTGTACCTAAGCTGCATCATGATGCTTTACTTAACGTACCAAACAACCATAATATTTTGATTAGAGTTCTTACATTTGTATACAGTAATAGCATGTTTAGAACTTTATGGTGCCCTCACTTCCATTTGGTTTTGGTAGCATGGTATTGCCATCGATGATTCCATAGTTTGTGTAATTTATGAGTATGAAATTCCCAATAGTTTACTTGTCAAAAATCAAATAAAGAAAGAAAAAGAAAATCCACATATTTCCCTTTGATGTTTGCAAACTCCTCAATTTAATATCCAATAGTTTCAGAATAACAGTTATGCTTAGTACTGGCTGATTGCTCAGTTGTGAATTTCTGTCTTGTGAACACTTTTACAGAAGTAGAACTTCAATGCTTATTTTGAACACTTTGTTTCCTTGATAATAGTTGATATCTATCTGTGTTTGTATAATATTGTAGTATGCTGCTCACATCTCATTTCAATATTTTGGGTACCTTTGAACTGAGGATAATGTAACTCTGGTTTTGAATGCAATGCAGAGAGAGGTATGTCGGTTGCTCCCTTCTTCTGCAGGAGACCATAAAGGCGTAAGTTATAGTCTTTTTTATATTTGTTTCTCTAGTGTATTTCCCTTTTCCACTATGATATACTTAAACTAATTGCTATCCTTGACTTCTGTCACTCAGAAGATCATTAACCATTTATTACTAGGTGTCCATGATATTGCCTCATTAATTTATCTCTTATTGCATTGGCCTAAAATTTTGTCATACTAGCCTAAATCATTTTATGGAAAACACGCTAAGAAATTATACATTCTTTTTCATTTTTCTTTCTGGTGCGATATGTCATAGACCTCAAAAAGTGTACATGTACTTTCTCTGTAACTGTTTTATTTGTTAATATTGTAATAAGAAAAGACAGTTATAGCTGATGTGAACTTTAAAACTTTCTTGTGCAGTTTCAGGATTTCATTTCTTACCTGAAGCAGAGGGAATGTGCTGGAGTAATTAAAATCCCAGCTGCAAAGCCAATCTGGGCAAGGCTTCTCTTCATTCTCCCTCACTCGCCTGAAATATTGTCCATGCTCTCAATTACTCAGACTTCGCCATCAGATTGCTTGATTGCTTTGGTTTTGCCAAAAGAAACAAATTTTGAGTGGGTATGATCTCCGACAAGAAATGAGTAGAGGGGCTCGGCTCGTTTCCATTAATCCTTTTGGTCCTTTCAAATCAGCACCATGTAAGGCTGTAAAAATGGTGTATGAAAATGTACCATGCTGAATGTTATCATCAATGTCAAGAAAAGATGATGCCAATGCTTCATGTAGTTTAAAACAATTTTGGGTCCTAGATATGAAGTCCAGTAATCCACTGTACATAAATTTGTTGTTTCAAGACTATATATGCACCATGAGATGATGCATTTTAGAATGATCAGATTTCAGTTTGTAAACTTGCTAGTTGGTTTGGACCAAGTCTGTTAGAAAGTAGTAAATTTATGGAATATTATAAGCTATTGTTAAATCTTTGCTTGTTAACCAATATATTTATATTAATATTCCTCCTAATTTCAGATATGATGTTGCTATGAGAACTTTATGTATAGAGCACAAATGTCACTGATGTTGTATGAGATTGAAATTTATATTGCAACCAAGAATTGTCTTCCTTGTGATATGACAATTGCATGGCTAGACAATTTTAAGTGGGACCTGCCTTTTTAAAAGCTGGTCTGTTTGCATCAGTATTATTTTGAGTGATTTTTTTCTTTGTAAAATGAATGAAAAACGAAAGTTCACTTTAAAAACTAAATTGCCAAATCTGAGTTTACGAAGCACACAAAAACATATGGTGGCGTATATTAATGTAGCTACTACTAGGTATGTTTATTTATAAAAAAATATATTTAGATTTGATTATTTATATTAATTTAATATTATTTTAAATTATTTTATTCGTGATGGGAATTCATAGTCCTTTAAATAATTTTATAATTTATTTTTTTATTATTTTCAAGGCTATTTATATAAGATTATATAATAGTTTAACATTAAGAAATTAATAATTCTTCATCAAAAGATTAATTAGTGTAAAGTAGTATTTAATTAAGGTAAATAATATAATCTCAAGTATATTTTTTATAAACAAACATAATCCTAATATTTAAATACACTTGATGCAAACTTTAATATTCGGAAAAAGTAAAAGAAAATAAATTTACTCCTTTTATTCTACAAAAACAAGAGTTCCACTCGCGCAAAAAAAAAAAAGTTATAAAAAAAAAATCATTCCAAAAAAAATTATAATTTTTAGAATAATAGTATAAAATAAAATTACATCTTTAATATTTATAAATTTTATAAATAAAACTCGTTTGAATGAAAAATTATTAAATATACCGAGAGCATAATAAACAATATATTTTTTCTTTTATATACCTGTGAACTTCAGTACAAGATATTTTATGCAGGATTCAAAAATATGTAGGAGATGGAGTATTCTCTTTATCATTATTCTGAATTATGAAATAATTTCTCTTTTTGAATGGAGGAGCGAATAATAAAAAAAAAGAAACGAAACAGAAAAGTACCATTCCCTTTACCCAAAACCCAAAAGAGAGTGGCCCAAAGGACTAAACAAAGTAGATCCAAAATTTATTTATTATTTTTTATTTTAAATTTTAGATTTATTATAATGGAGGCCCAAACTATGAATTACCCTGTCACCTCAACTGTGTGAAATACTAATTCTGTAAAAAAGTCGGTAACATCGCTCGCCTCCCCAGTCAGCTCTCCCATCTCGTTCATATAAATACATCACATACATATATACACAGATTCATACATCTGAAAAATGTCGAACCGATACGAACATAGCAGGAATGAAGGAAATAAGGGTTTTGGCAATTCCCAAAGGCAAAAGTACGTGCCTAAAACCCCTATTACATCAGTACCACAAAAAACCAGCACGCAAACGCTCTCCAATTCTCTCCGTAAGTCAGACTCCGGCGCCGTTGGGTCGTCGGCGAGCGGTACGGGTAGTGCTCAGATGAGACAGAACGTCGATTGGGTTCGCAGTCAGATACAAAGTGGCAATTTTGTAAATTTCTTGCCGCAAGATGAGGCGGTTGCTGCCGGTCTTGGCGCTGATGAAGGTGGACTGGATCCCGTTGAGTCTCAGCGCGTGGCTGATTTACTGAACAGGGAGTTGTCTCAGTTGCTCAAGCTAAATCCCAGAGATTTCTGGCGAGAAGGTTATTATTACCTTATTATTAGTATTATTAGTCTTTTTAGTCTTTACTAATATGTTGGTTCATACTGTTTGATGGATTTGTTTGCAAATTTAAATAATGCATGATTGTTGTGAAGTGTGTTTATTACCAAAGCAATATTTGGCTTCTGTAATTACCGAAAAATATTGGCTTTTGTGAATTGAATACAATGCAGCTGTAAATTCTTTTACAATCTGCTTTTGACGTTTATGCTTTGCTTTGCTAATATGCATAATGTTTTGTGTTTTGGTTGGATGCTTAAATCTCTTATAACTTTTTATACAACAAGAATGATTTTATTGATGGAGAGGGAGATTTAGAACTAAATGTTGAGGACAAGAAGTCATCCTTAAACAAAATCAAAATAAAGTAAAGAAAATGGGTGAACTAAACAGTGAGCATTAGCACATCCTGCTAATTTCTAAGATCTAACAAAAACTTATCGAAAAGTTCCCAATACATGAGCCAAATAGAAGGGAAAATAAGGCACATCCTAAAGTAAATCGATGTTCAAAGCCCAACACAACAAAAATTCCTAGGATTCCACTCAATCCAAACTCTCTATAAAATATAAAATAGCAGAACAATCCTATTTCTAAACAACCTATCCTTCCCACTTCTAAAACCCTTGAATCAACATAGAAGAAGAAGATCTTCGACTGAGGAGGGACTGATCTGACATTCACCCAACACTCCAAATAAAAAATACGACAACCGTCAAGTCATGGTGAACAAGTATACGAGAAGAAGAATCACCATCTTGTATACACATAACACACAAATTTGGAAATAAAGATTTGTAAGGCCTATGTATCCAATGCATGTCTTTAATATTAGGCAGATCACAAAAGCCTTATAGAGAACCTTTGTCTTCCACATAAAGAAGGCAGAGGAAAATGATGAAATGGTGAATAGCCCAATAAATAAAAATAAGGTCGACAGATAATATTCATAAGGGATCAAATCACGAAATATGGATGTCCAAGGATTGTTAAATTGAGGTCGAATCAAGAAGTTGATGAATAAATTAAATTATATATATATATATAAAACTCATTCGTCTCTGTATAAATTGTAAAAATGAAATTTTTAAGAAACTGTCTCATCCCTCCTAAATATAGAAGTTAGAAATGAGAGAATTGTGATTGGATGAGTGGTAATAAAGATGAATAAAAAAAAAGATAGAGAAAAGCACCCCAACCTGGATGTCCAACTAATTCTAAATATGTAATGGCCAACTCAAAATGAAGTAAGGAATAAAACTATACCTTTGGGAGATGATATTCCAATGACTAGAATGGGTGACAGAAAGACGACTTGGATTGACATTCATAGTTGTTACAGCGCCACAGCGAGACGCGACGATAGTTGATCGCCAGGAAACCTAGGCGATAAGGCGCCCATCATGGTGTCCGTATGATGACAAATTATTAACAATGTGTAATTTATACATTGTTTAATTTACTTAAAAACTATATTAAACAATAAAATTTTATACACATTAAAACTCAAAATATAATAACTAACACTATGAAATATACTTAAAAATACAATTATATGAATACTTCACTATCAAAATTCAAAAATAAAACACTTAACATTAAAAACTAATAGAACAAGTCAATAAACACTACATAGAAAATAAAGAATCAATCAATTGAACACCCATTAGACATTACAAGTCTAATAAATAATAAACTTACAACACATAGCAAGTCTATGAGTTATGATGATGAATAATGGGTAAAAAATGACTTAATTATTTAACTTAGGCCAACTACTAAGGCGTGGGCCTTAACAGCTCGACGTCCAAGGTGTCACCTTATCTTTCTCTAGCGCCATGACACCTAGGCGTTGCCTAGGCGCTGCCATGACAACTATGTTGGCATTCCAGCCATTCTAATCCATAACACTCTACTTGATGCTAAAGATAGTCAGATTCCAAAGGAATGTGCCAAAGCCATTTTTCAGCTAGAAACATATTATTAAATAGTAGGTTTTCATGGTCTAAACCTCTATCTTTTCTAGGACGGCACACAAAATCCCAATACTCCAAATGGCCCTTATTGTCACTATCCCTAGCTTACAAAAACTTATACATAATTGTGTTCTAGCTATTGAGCCGCCACCCCCAACAGGATAAACAACAAAAGATAATAAAGAGGTAAACTCGTTATACAAGAATGCTCCTGAAGTGAGCCCCTTTGCAGTAGTCAAATCTCCCATACACCCGCTCTATTACAGAATCTAAACAGATTAAAATCTCATATTACCCTCTAAGAGGACACTGAATAAGTCATGGGTAAAAGCTCAACCTCACGAAAAAAGCATTGGAAGCAGTAACATCCTCCTCAATACTGACACCAGTGACGCTTCATTTGAAAGATTAACTTTCCTACCCTAAATTTTCTTAACAAAATTGAAAGAGGGACCACCCTAATAAAGGAAAACAATTATATCACTCTCTTAGACTTTGTATTTGGTTATGTAAATTCAACGCCTCTGATAGATTGTAAGATGATACATTTGCTTCATGAAGTGATTGAACTTAAGTGTATAATGGAGAGAGAGAAAGAGAGAGAGAGAGAGAGAGAGAGAGAGAGAGAGGGGGGGGGGGAGGGATTGAAAAAGCACCAAAGCTGTATTGGGTTCGTTTTGTATTTTGTATTGGTATGACCTTATTTCCTTTTAGGATTTGGTATGCCTTCTCTACCCACTATTATAATAAAAAGAAAAATAGAAGAAATATTCAGTGCATTGAGAGATATTGGTGTCTTGGTCCAGGGTTAAAGTTTTAGGATACTGGGATATTCACAGAAGCCATATCTTCATTTAAAGTATTTAACATGGTTTAATAAGTTAGTATGTGTGATTAATGTGAGACCAATGAATTAATAACTAAATTAGTTTAATAATGGTTGTGTTAACTTACTATTATTTTTGGGTATGTCAAACAAACACATTATTTGTCTCTATTTAATAACAAACACAGTATTTGTTACAGCTTTACATTGTCATCATTTTTGTTCTCTTTCTTCTTCTCTTCTTTTCAGTGGCCAGTGATACATCCCTACATGCTTTCCTAGAAAGCTTCCTGAAATTTAGGAGTAGATGGTATGATTTCCCGTATCGTGGAGCCAGAGGAATAGTTGCAGGGGTCATTGTTGGCGAGTATGAATTGAGCAGGCGTGTCTTTATGGTTTTGTATCGCATGTAAGTTTAGGTCACTCTTGTTATGGTGTATGGTTTCTTGAATAACTAATGCTCTTACCCTATATTAATGTAAAGCAGCCCCATTTTCTTTCAGATCTTCCAATCGAGATCCGGGTGCTAAAGCTGCTGATAGTCTCAGTCCAAAAGAGCATGCAGGTTAGTCTTGTATCTCTGTTTACATGGCCTTCCGATTGACTCAGGTTTATAGGACACCTACGAAAATCATACTGCTTGTCTTGTCCCACTATTCTGTGACTCTCTAACTGTCTCGGACCTGGTTAATTTTTCTGGCTCCCTTATAACAGATTGTACTTGTGGTTACCCATTTATGTGTAATGTAAAGTAACTCTCGCATTTAAAACTCCAATGCACCTTTTCATATACTATATCACCCTTTGGAAAGAGATCCACTGAGACCACCATTTTGAAATATCAATATGACAATGTTGCTATATGTATGCAAGGTTTTGTGTGTGTGTGTGTGTGTGTGTGTGTGTGTGTGTGTGTTGGGGGGGGGGGGAATTGGTCGATATTTGTTTTCTTAAACTGTTTACTTACCTTATTGTAATTACACTGCAAATGGGATGGAGTAAAATATTTAACAACGTTTTAGTTTTAGTTACCTTTTGGTTTAAAGCTTCACTATTAAAAGGTCACAAGCTTGAGATTTATATTTAGATGTTATATATTACTCACTTTGTTCCAATTTTGTTGTCCTCGTATGAACTTGCACACATATATAAATTATTTGTGTAACAAATATAAGTCATTAAAGGTTAGCAGGGACTTGGGGGGGTTATTCCTCTAATGGTCCCAATTCTATAGGTTTTCTTTAGAAAGTTCAATTAGGATCCTGGCACCAACTGATGCAGGACGACAAGCCCATAAATTAAATGGAACCCAATTCCAACGTGAGACTCGGTTGGAGCAATAAAAAAAGCCTTGGAAGACCAATTAGGAGGAGTATTATTTTAATTAATTTGTAGTTACCTTATTTAATTTATATTTATCCTATTAGAGTTTAATTTGGAGCAATATAAAAAGTTTTGGAAGACTAATTAGGAGTTGTACTTTAATTAGGAGTTGTACGGATGTTATTTCCGAGGAAGCAGTCAAGAAGCTTGGGCTGAAACTTGAGCCTCACCCAGAACCATATGATGTTGCATGAGCTACCAATACAAAATCACGGATTTCCCAAAGATGTTTGGTTACATTTTTAGTTGGCAATCTTAAGGATGCTGTTATGTGTGATGTTCTACCCCTTAAAGTTTGTCATATTATCTTAGGGCGTACGTGGCTATAAGATCGTCACGCACACCATGATGCTCGTGTTAATACTTGTTCAATCGTTAAGGACAATACTAAGTTCACTCTTACTTGTACTCTTGACATGTCAAAATTAAAGCTTGCAAAGAATTCATTGGTGATCTGACGTGATTGTTCTTGCGTTGTTAATTTGTTGGAGTCGAGTTTTTCTTAGTGGAGGAGAACTGATGCACGATGACAAGTCCATAATTAAATAGAACCTGAGCCCGACGTGAGACGTGGTTGGAGCAATATAAAAACTTTGGAAGACCAATTAGGAGGAATTGTAGTTTAATTAGGAGTTGTATTTTAATTAATTTGTAGTTACCTTGTTTAATTTATATTTATCTTATTAGAGTCCAATTTGGATTAGGAGAGTTATTTAGGAGTATTATAAATAGGGATATAATTCATTATTTTTGATACATTGAATTATAGAGTTAGTTGATATTTTCGTGTGAGATTTTCTGTGTGAGCAATTCCATTGTGTCCCATACTCGTACCCCATTACCAACTTATAAAAAAAGGGAATCCTATATGTAAAGCGCAAGACAAGTTGCTTGTCTAAGCAAATAATAAGGCGGATACATTCAAAATATGCACAAATTATTAAATTTAATACATATTCCAAAAGTGAGGATGTTATAACTAAATTTGACACGTTTCATATATTACAACCATACACAATAAGGTAGGTTTTGTTTCTATGTTTGTTGGTGTAATGCAATAGTCTCTGCTAGGGTTGTAATGTAACTGTAATAATTCATTACTATTCTTATGTTTGGTTCCTACTTGAAATTTGGGCTGTAGATGTAATAGTATTATATTACATTTCTAAATTGCATTTGAGTCACTAAATATTTGTAGTGCAATAAATAAAGCAAATTCGAAGTCAAAATGTCACATCAGCTTAAATCATTACTATTTTGTCTTTTGTTGCCTATTTAATTATGGAAGTAATGAGCTAATACATCCATTAGAGGCCTGGAGGGTGTATTCAAAATTAGCCAAATTGATGTAATGGGATTAAATCCGGTTCGACCAATACTTCACAATGGATGAACCTAACACAAAACACGTCACATCAACATAATAATAAGCTTTTGTATACAGAGCTATTACATTGATGTGATGCAAACCAAATCCTACCCTACTTAAGCTTTAGCAAATTCTTACCATTGTTTTTTTGGATAGTAACTTTTGATGATAAACTATAATTTGAGTAACTTCTGGGATAAATCTAATATTTGAAGAAGAACAAGGAGCTGTTTCTTTTGAGGGAGTATGGCCACATAACAGCGACGCCTTAGGGCCATGCTCTTACTTTGATGCTTATGAAAATGATTTGATGTATTTAAAATAACTAAATAATTAAAGAACAACTGATTTCTGAACTTTAAAAAAAGGGTCTGTCAGCTAAGAAGGTAATCTTCTAAGCATGCCTAGCTTATGGAGCTTGAGTGCACAAGGTGCTTACCTGCTTGGAGGGGACACTGGGACTACACCTGGCCAAGGGGCTTTGGGTGAGCCACTGAGCCTTGATGGGCCTTGTGATTAGGTGCTCCTTTAATATTAATACCTACAGAACTGTCTTCCCTAGGTGAACTAAGTGAAATACTTTCCTCTAGAAAACATTTTATGTTCTCAAAAGAATGAAGTTGAATAAAACATTGTTATGTAGAGTGCTTGGTAGAATATTGTATCTTGCTGCTTGAAAAATATGTTTGTTCATAAATTTTAGTGAGATGATGCTGATAGAGACTGTATGTCTGTCCTATTCAACTAAAGAAAATTAAATAATTTTCCACTCTGTATAGAACTTATCTGATTGTATGAATCATAGATTGGGTAACACTCTCTTTTTGATGTCCGATAACTAAATATTTTACTGCACTTTTGTTTACTAAGTTTTCAATATAGTCCTTCTACAGGAAAAGAAGTTGCTTGATTTGTCCAAGTTGTTAGATATATGTGCCATATATGGCCATGAAAATGAAGATCTGACCAGATTATTGGTAAGCTTTTACAAGTAATGTGCCTCAAAGCAATATCTTCCAACCTTATAACTTCTTATACATTTATAACTTCTTATACATCTACGAGTGAATCAAGGATATTCACTGTACATTTTAGTGTCTCCAAGGGCTTGGACGATGATTTGCCCCAAGTTCATATTATAATGAGGCTTTGGCAGCATAACTGACCTATTAAGCATCATCTCTTGTGCTTTTTAATTTGCTAATAAAGCTAGAAGTTTTAGTGTGTGCATAAACTGTATTAAGGTCTTCGAGATAATTTGGGTAAATACTCTCCATTTCTATTTGAGCTGAGTATATCTTATATTTTCAATTATTAGTGCCCCCTTTACATAATTTCTCTTTAGGACTCGGTAACAATCTCTCTCCAATAGCAATCCCTTCAAGCATGCCTCCCTCCTGTGCTTCAACTATAAGTCTAATCAATGGCACCGTGACCTAAATGAACAAGAGGGTGACAATGATTAACGAATACCCCTAGACCTCTCAAACTATCCCGTGGATGATCCATTATGAGAACAGAGTGGAAGAAACAAAAGTACAAAAGTTTTAATTCATCTTATCCACCTGCCCCCGAAAGCTAATTCTCTCCAACAAGCAGAGTAATAAGTCCAATTAACATGATTGCAAGCCTTTTCTATATCCAGTTGACAAACTACTACTAGCTCACCTCATTGAAGTGTATCTTCCAAGCACTAGTTTGCAACGGGAGCGGCATTCAAGATCCATCTCCTCCCCTCTAAAAGCATTTTGGGTCTCCAACACCAGAGAACCCACCACCCCCGTAGCTGAATTGAAAAGGCTTTGTCCATCAACTTATACATGCTCCCTATTAAGCTATTGGGTTGAAATATTTAATATTCTTTTCCCTCCTAGGAGTTACTTCAATAATTGTGGAATTGAAACTTGTCTCAAAGCACCCTTGATTAAATATAAGAAAAAACTCATCAGAAATCGTCACCATATCCACCTCCACAACGGACTAGCACTGTAGAAAGAATCTTATCTAGTAGCCATCTGGCCCCGTGGACCAGTCCCAACAGTACGCCTGAATTGCACCCAAAACCTTGTCCTCGGTGAAGGTGCCTCTAATGAATCTCCATTCTGTTAAAGCTCTCTTTTTGTCATATATATATGGCTATATAATATTATGTTTTACACAGGTTGTGAATTCGATGAAGGCTCAGCCCAGGATCCATGATGATCTCACAGCAGTAGTAACTCATTTTCTAAGCATTGCACATACTATGTATCAACGCTGCACCTCATCTTTAGAGGTATTCTCCTCAATGAGCTTGGTTCAGCTTATCAATTAAAACATATGCATCTCTCTTTTCTGGCTCTCTCTCTCTCTCTCTCTCTCTCTCTCTCTCTCTCTCTCTCTCTCTCTCTCTCTCTCTCTCTTAGAATTTATGTGCTTAGTTATTTAGAAATAACCTCTTTTACACTAATTGGTCCATATTTTTTTGGTTAGTAATTAGTTTGTCCTACTTATAAGGGAGTTCATGCAATCAAATTTCTCATGCTAAGGAACCTAATCTAGAAAAACTTAAGTTATATTTAATAGAGAAACTGAGTATCTATGATGCCAGTATCAATTGGCGCAAAATTTACACTGGTAATAAATGATGGCCATTTTTCCTTGGAGATATTTGTAAACAAAAAATGAATATTATTTCAGTATGCGTTAGCTGTTGCATTTGTCTTCGGCTTGACTTTTGTGTAAAAGTTCTCTTTTTATTTGACGAGGAATTTTTAACTTGCCTTGACAATATGGGGTCTACATGCATCCGCATGATGTATTCCAAAAGCTGGTTCATCTATCTTAAAAATGTAGAAGGAATTCACGAATATTATTCAATAGAACTTGGAGAAGACTCGTTTGACGAAAAAACATCAGAGCCAAAAGAGTGGCCTTTCCTCCACTATAATTAGTGAATCATTGTATCACGAAACCAGTCATTTTAGTTATTTCTTCTCTTCTTTCTCTAGCTCTGCATCTATAATAGTTTACTTCAATAACAAATATTAACTTGCCTCGACAAAATGGGGTCTACATGCATCCGCATGATGTATTCTAAAAGCTGGTTCATCTATCTTAAAAATGAAGGAATTCATGAAAATTATTCAATAGAACTTGGAGAGGACTCGTTTGACCAAAAAAATCAGAGCCAAAAGAGTGGCCTTTCCTCCACTATAACTAGTGAATCATTGTATTACGAAGCCAGTCATTTTAGTTCTTTTTCTCTTCTTTCTCTAGCTCTGCATCTATAATAGTGTACTTCTCCAATAACAAATATTAATTTGTACACCTTTTGTTTCACAAAAAGAGTCTCATTTGACAACTGTTTTGTTCCACAAAAGGAGTCTCATTTCCTTTGATGGTAGTATAACATGACACAATATCCTCAGGTTTACCATTACAATTTCATTATTATGCCATCATATTAAACTAACTAATTATTAATTTAGGGGTAAATATGGAATACAAATACATACTTAATAATTGCAAATGAGAATCGTTTTGTGTGGAATGAAAGGAGAAGTATGTATCTATCCTATTTGGTTTAGATTCTATCTTCAACCTAAACTTTTTCATTTTAAGGAAGTGCATGGTTCTCCTTGTAACCCATATCAAGCTTTTCCCTTCCTTTCCGATTTTGAACAGGTTCTAGTATCCTCTCGTGATGGCCAAGATCATGGTCCTAGGCGCCTTCATGCTGACTATCTAGAGGTGATTTAATTTCCCATTTTTCTTTTCATAGTTAACATAGATTATTCTTGTTTTACCTTTGCTCATGTTTTCTTGCAGCGGTGATTATTTTCATGGAAAAATCATATATCATAGTACCTTACTACCTTAAACAGTAACCTCTCTGCTTTATGCTAGGATACAAAGGGTTGAGTTTTTCACCCTAATTTTCAAAATGTATCACTTAATTTAGATACAACTTGGTGATTTAAAAATTGTTGTAAATAAAGTTTTTGTTACCTTTTTATTACTTATTATTACTTATCAGCTTTAATGTTAAGAATGTCAGGAATTTTAGTATCTTGTGCAATGAAAGGACTGTTTTGAGTGCTTTTTGATTTTCCCCCTTCTTGATGAGCGAGGATAAATTCATGTTTTTGTCGCTGTATTAATTATATTTTCTCTTTCCTTATAGATAATGGACTTTCTAAATGATGCAATTGTATCCTTGGATGCATTTGTGGGTGCATATAAGCATGCTTCAGTGTTTTTCTCCTGCTCAATCGAGACGAGGTAACAAATATATGCTGCAATCTTGGCCCATTTTTTGAGTTGAAAAGAGAGGTTTGCCATTACACTTAAGAAACTAGGATAGAAGCTATACAATTCCCCCCCCCCCCTCCTCAGAAAAAAAAATAAATAAAATTTTGAACAGAACAGTTTTGCAATATAACTAGTACATTTTGTCAAATGATCATACTGATGCACGGGTGGTTTGTTAACTCCTTTTGACTAGCTTGAGTAAAGTATTTGTAACTACACCATCTAACATGTTGACTTCCGGGAGATATTTGTGGTTTTGCAACTAACTTGGTGCATTTTTTGTTTATTTATTTTGTTTTTAAAGGCATGATATGAAGCTTTATATATTTGTGTTATATTCTGGTTTCTCGTTGGATGTTACAGTGCCGCAGAAACATCTTGAAAAGTTTTCTTTTGCTTTTTTGATAGTTTAACAAATACAATCTCGAAAGAGAGTATATATTTGTGCAATAATATGTGTTGAGGTAGTTCCTTTGTTATTTTATATATTAAAGTGCTGAATGCCTGAAACTCTAATTGCAAAATGGCAATACCTGAAGGAAAATGCAAAGGACTTCCTTGAAAGATGACACTTCTTATAAGAATCTTCTATTGATATAGGTGCTGGTGATTAGCAATCTGAGTTGTTTTTTCCCTGCCCTTTTTTTTGTTTCCTTCTCTGTTGTGCTAATGGAGGTCTTGTTATCCGGGATCCATCTGTATTTTTCTCTCCTATGTAATAAAATTACTTTTTTCATCTAGAGAAGAATTTGAGCTTTTCAATTGAAAGGGCGTGGAAATACATAAATTGAAGGATTCAAAACTTATCTATATGTGGTTACATTTTTTTTGGGCTAAATTTATATGTGGTTATATTTTTAATGTTAAAATGATGCTATGTATCAAACGCTACCTAGCTGGCTTGAACTTCAAATTATCTAAAGTCCAGAATTTGGCTGATAGGTGGGGATTCACTAGCTAAGTAACACCGAACTGCATTTTGTTAAAATTATATGATCAGTGGCTGAAGTTTTTGTTGTGTATCATCTGGCATGTAGTATTCCTTATTTCACTCTAATGCTTAATACCTCATCTGCTTACTGCTGAAAAACTACACGACAATCTTTTAACATTTATTTTCTGTTCTCACAGTTATGGGAACGAGGAATTGATAAATACCCTTGCAAAGGTACATGATTCATTACTACCTTCTTTACAGCATGGTTTTCAAGTTTTATTTGCAGCGGGAGAGGCTGGACGTCATGAAAAATCCGGTGACCTGCTTTCAAATGTTGATATCAGTTTGAAGATGTTGTCAACAAGAATAGTGAATTTTGGTTGGAAATTGCTCTACTTATGCTATCTAAGTGATGAAATTTTTGAGGAGGGATTCCCTCTTCCAGCTGCAACAAAGATATTTCCAGCCAAAGTGGAGGACCCTCTCATAAGGGCAGACATTTTAATTCAGACTTTTAGGGAAATTAGTGAAGGATTTTCAAATGTTCAGGAGGGAAAAAGGAGGCTGACATTTCTCCAACATGTTGAAGAGAACCACAAGTTGATGACCAGAGTAGATTTATTACTAAACAAAGGTAAGAATGTTTTTACTTAGAATTGAATTGTTTTTGTTTCTCTATGACCAATAATGCTTAAGTTTCAATTTTATGTCCACTTGGAGGGCATCACTGATAATTGCTTATAATGGCATGAATTGAAGCACCTAAGATGTTAGTATTCTTGTGACCCTAAGGGGTGGGAGAAATGGCATAGAACTTGAGGTTATCCCTTTAATATTACAAATTCTTACATAATGAGTACTTTGTGAATGCATTGATAAAAGGCACGAAGTGCAAACTAAAGTATTGTGCTGAATTTAGAATGCCTTGTTTATTTTTAATTTCTTAGGTTGATGTAATTTGAAATATTATTGAGTTCTATCTATTAGAACCGCTTCTTGTAGTTTATGTATGCCCCATTGCAAAATTTATTTGCATTCCCAGTCTGATGTGGGAGGTAGTATTGCTTGCATATCCATGTATTAAGATGCACCAACTATAATTAACTTTAGTTCATGGGTGTGATAACTCAATAGGATTCTCTTATTGTTTTCAACTAAAGACTCGCCTGTATGGAGTGTAGATGTGTGCTTAAGATGGTATAGATACTAACATATCTGGGAGGTCTAAAATCCTTCATATAAGTTGCTGTCATTCAAGTTGTCATGTTGGTCTCCATTCTCCTTGTATATTACGGGCGAGAGTTATATTGGTAGGTTATTTTAGTCATCATCATTGTGGGTTACTCCCTCGGTCCTCAAAAGGATGGCTTAAGTATATTTTTCACACAAATTAAGAACAGTAAAGTAGAGAAAAGAGAATAAAAAAGTTTCAAATTTACTTTTAGTGGCCCCACAAGAGTACATAAAGTGATGAGTGATTTTACTTTTTTTATACTAATGGACCCCACTAATTGACATACTTCCCCTTTTCTTTATGTACTTTAGGCCATCATTTTGAGAACAAAAAAAATTATACCTTAAGCCATCCTTTTGAGGACGGAGAAAATATCATTTTCTAAATGTCTAAGTGTAGCAGTAGTACTAGAGTATGTGTCAGAATGTTTTGATTTCCCTGGAATTCAGTTTTGTTTCTCAATCCATAGAGGTTCAAAAGCATTTATTATTTTTATGACGTTTACGTGGTATGGTTTCGTTTGTTATCTTTGTATTATGTCCATTTATATTCTATTAGGACAGGCTAAAATTAGTTAACTGTTTTGTAAATTTGAAGTTATCTTGACATATGAGCAGAAATTCCCCATTCTGAACGTATGAGGGGTTTTCAAACTTCCTTTTGAGACTATCTCATGATACTACAACTGGGCAAGAACTGTGTAAGTTCATGTATATGTATGAAGTGTGTGACTGCAACAGCAGGTTGCTGAACTTTAGTTGATATTGGCCCAACCCAAATGTAATCTCTTGTAGTCCAATACTAGGACACATCTCTGTCCATATGGAAAAATGAAGCCCCTTTTCGGGGTAATAAGAACACTAGAGGTTGCTCAGGGACAAGGTTCTACAAGTTTTAATCTGCATAAGTAAACTTTAGTAAGTCTTCCTTTCCAAACTGATGACATGATGCCAACTGTTGTGTGGATACTTGTTCCCATCCTTACCTTGCATAGCAGGTAAAATGTGGGTTATTATCAAAATATCAAATCTGTTGCTCTGATTTTTCTGGGAATTACTGTTATTTCACCTAGACTATTTCCTGGTTTCTTAAATTATTATCTCATACAAGAATGTTAATGCCTTAAAATATTGGAGAACACACACAAGTATATCGATTTGCATATGGTTACACTGTGAAGTGCACATGTTTTTACCCAGTAGCTGTATCTCTGCCAATTTTACTTTAGTTAATGAATCATGCCATTTGAACCTTTTTTTAGCCTTGATTTAAAACTAGATCTCTCCTGTGACACATTCTTGTGAGCAATGCATATTCTTTTATGCATCATTAACTAAAAGAAAAGGAAGTAAGACATTGATATTAGTCTTATGCATTATCTGCTCTTTTATGCAGGTTGGATTTTAATGGATGACAAACAACTTCAGCTTTTATCTTCGATCGTGATCCATCCTTTAGGGGTCAATATCAAGGATATTTCTTCCGTGCCAAGCCGTGTAACGAACAGCATACTGCCTATGGATGAAGATTCGGCAATTATGGAGTCAAAAATTAGTCAGATAAAAGACCTTTTCCCCAATTACGGTAAAGGGTTTATATCTGCATGTCTTGAAGTATATAACCAGAACCCTGAAGAGGTGATTCAGAGTATTCTAGACGAGACACTCCATAGAGATCTACAGTTGCTGGACACTTCAATGGAGGAGATACCACCCAAAGCTTCATCTGTGAGCAAGCATGACAAGGGGAAAGGGAAATTGTTGGATTCTGCTGCAGCACCAACTTCCACAAACATGGCACTTATAGTAGGCGACCAACACACGGGCAGCCCAAAAATTTCCTCATCCTCATCTGCAGTTGGTAGATTTGTCAGGAAGTCTACCATCGACTTTCCAGACTCTCAGACCCTCGATTCAAGAGATCAAAAGGATTCAGTGAAGACAGCAGCTCTTGTTTCACAGCTCGAGTATGAAGACGAGTACGATGATTCCTTTGATGATTTAGGTCTAAGTGTTGCTGATTCAGGATATGAGGATACTGAGTTACTGAGCGACAAACTGAACTCAACTGGGCAGACACGGAGTACAAGCGAAGTTCCAAATGCTCCAAACTCTAAGTGGGGATCACGCAAGAAGCCCCAGTACTTTGTCAAAGATGGTAAGAACTTCAGCTACAAAGTTGCGGGCTCAGTTGCAGTTGCAAATTATAACGAAGCTTCACTTGTTCATCAAGTTCAGAAAGATTCAATACATGGCCTAGGACGCGGAGGTAACATTCCTTTAGGTGCTATGAAGAAATTCACAGAGTTAAACGAGTCAAATGAAGATGAAGTCCTTGATCCTGATGTTGCTGATGTGGGAGGACAAGGGAGAGGTTCCCAGAGGGGCAGAGGTAGGAGGGGTGGGGGACGAAATCATAACAGAAGGGACCTAGCAACAAAAAAACATTTCGCTGGCTTGACTCGTTACTGAGATGTATAAAGGTTTAAATTCTTATATACCATATATTATCAAATCTACAAGTCAGAATCCTTTTTGCTCCAAAGTCATGAGCCTGTTGCTAAGAACAAATGCAATCAGAGTTCTGTTTCATTGAGTGATGCCTTTTTTGGTTTTTTTCACATCTAGGAACAGCCAGCCTACTGATCAGGAACATTGTTCTTTTTATGCTTGCTCGTTTATGAAAACAAATGAAGTTTTGGTTTTTAGATGGAGCAATTTATATAGAATACTTGTACGGATACAAGTAAAGCATTAATGTCATTTAATTTGAATCTGGCTGCATATTATCTGTTAGAGCATTGCAGAATGTAGATGAAAAGTGGGTTTACTTGTATAAGCGAGTCATCCGTATAGTTGCAAATGCTTGCTAGCAAGTGGCAACTAACTGAATTGCCTATTCAATATTCTTGGGTTACAAGGGAAATTCCAAGCCGACTTTATTCAGTGTAGTTTCAGAACCCCAATTAAAATTTTAGGATCTGAACTTGGATACCTATGTGAACTGCCGTGTTGGAAAGAATAAGATAGCATGTTTTTCTGCCTGAGCTGCTCAAGGGTTTTTTTTTTAGATTTGATAAGTGCATCATGCTTGTACAACTCAAGTAACCATTTCTGTTTACAGACGAAAAAATAGTAAAATATAAAAGCGAAGCATATGAAGCCAGAGTATTGCAATTTTTGTAAAGAAATACAGGGACTGTGGTGTGGACTATGCCAATGCTGGGTATTATTGGTCTGGACGTTCATTTGCAACTTCGCGGGGTGGGTGGCTTTTTTGTTTCGGCGGCCGCGGGGGGTTGTTGTCCTCAAAAGAATACCTATACTCCCACTTTCCTTTCTTTGAGATTTCCAAGAACTGCTGAAGTATATTTGCATACACATGCGAAAATATGCCATGTCATATAACCAACTACCAACAAGGCTGAGGCAGTTACCATGTGTACGTCAGTAGCATCCCTATAGCCATAGGAGCCGAGATTTATATCATAACTCGCTCCATACCCACTCTTTCAATATCACATAATAGCAAACATCTTATAGCTTGACTGCACTGCCACCACATTTTCTCATGCAAACTACAACGTTTTCGAAATGAAACTCAACTCACTATACCAGTAGAGAGATATTTAACGACTTACACTCCAAACAGTAAGGCATAAACAGATATACCAAAAGTTAACTAGTAGACAAGAAACAAAGGAAGCTACCTGAGATAACATGCGCTGCTTGTTCAGTATCTGAGTCCTTGCCTTGTTGATGACGTCCAAGTTTGGTGACTTGAACATCCTCTGCACCAGAATCAAATCTCATTTATTATCATGGAAGAAGGAAATAAAAAAGCAAGAAAAAATAACATATAGTTGGGGATGGTCGAACACAAATTCAAGAAATCTGAATGAAGACAACAGACCTTAGAAACTACACACAGCCAACACAAGCAAAGCACATCAATAATAAAAAAATAACATAAATAAATAAAACTATTTAAATGAGAAGTTTCTAGGCTATTCTCCTAATACTTTTCAGGACTCAGGATAGACCACCTCTTGCCTTTTGGCATTTACATGAAGAAGTGAAAACATGGTATTAGACCTTAATCAGGAAGGTATTGTCAGAGAATCATAATTAACACATTATCAATTAAAATAGCATGTTCATTATTAAATTAAACAACATCAGAAATCCAGTTGAGCCGACTAGCCAAACCCATTTCATTTAACTGTATAATAACATAGACGTGCGCCTAGACAGCAAAATAGCAAATACTCTATTACAGGCCCACCAAGAAAAAGGTACATGGTGATAACTAATTCACTGATGATAGCTCCATCCAAACGACAAATATCTATTATATCAAAGAAAAATAGTATTCCAGCTGAGCCGTGCACCTAGACAGCATACTAACAATTACACTATTCCAAGCCCATCAAGAAAAAGGTAAATAGTGATCCAATATAAGGACCATTAGGACTATTATATCAACGAAAAATGGCAAGACATATAAACCAACGAACATTTACATATTCCTAAAAAAGTACAGGAACCACCTTTTCGACACCATATATACGCTTTTCCGAGCCAGAAAGAAGCTTCCTCTTCAGTGCGAAGAATTTCATTATCCTGTTTATACGAAATCAGAGATGAGATCCTCCGTAACAAATTCGAGACATAGAGTATATATATGTGTGTATGTATATACTCAGTGTCCATTAACAGAAATTTGTTACGAAAGATCTCACACCACGAAATCACTAGTTCTTATATAAAAATGTATAATTATAATCTCAACCAGACAACGACATCAAGATATGGATAAAAAAAAGTGACCTGCATATGCTCGACACTTTTATATTTATTTTAACAATAATTAAAAAATTTCACAACACTTATTGTTCTAATTATATAACTATTACTTTGACATTATTAAATATTTTTTTAAAACAAATTTAGCCACCATATATTCTAGTAAGCAAAAAAAATAGTGCTTTAATTTATCCTATCACTTAGAATTTCATATAAATCATAATTTATTTATTTTTTTTGAAAAATGTGTAAACATATAAATTATTTTCCATGATATTATTATTTAGTCTAATTTAGCAACCATATAAGAGTCCTAAAGGGCAAAAAATTAATGGTGCTTCCGGTTTATTTGATGAATTCATGTGATGAGTCTGATCTAATAAAAGCACGAAGAGGAAAAGATGGGAAATGGTGAATGGACGGCCTCTTGACAGTAATAATGTGAGTAACCCATTTAATGGAAAAATTATTCAATACCTTAAGATCAAGTGAACCGAATGTTTTTCCCTCTTACATAATAGTAGAGTCTATAAGATCCCGAATTTTATGAAATATAAAATTTAATTTTTCTTCATATATTTTTCTGAAACAGTAAGTGGTTAAATCGATAAAGTTAAAAGTTAAGGATGTTATGTGCAAATTTTATTTTGTCGGGGAATATTCGTTTTGTCGGAGAATATTCGGGTCGTACGACGGCGCCGAAATAACAAATTATTGGTGGACCCCACAACGGAATATTTGTCGGATATAGAAAACGACAGAAGTAACCTTTTTAATAAAAATAGTCAATGGTGCTAACTGTTAAAATACCGGTGATAAAAGAATAGTAGCATACGGTAATTTATGGTATTTTACTGTAGCATGCGGTACTCTACAGTAGCACACGGTATTGCACAGTGTCTCATATTTTTGACACCGTAACTATTACGCATCATTTCATCATAATTGTCACTGCATAATATATTATATTATCAATTCAATTATTGTTGCTACACAGTATTTTGCATTATTGATTCAATAATTGTCATTACACTGTATTTCATATCATCGAGTCAATAATTGTTGGTGCACTGTAGTTTAAAATTATTGAATCTAATAATTGTCACAGTAGCAAATACATTATAATTTATATTATTAAATTAATAAAAATATGTAACGTGTTTCTTACATTATTGTGGTAACATTATTTTATATGTTGGACTCACAGGAAGAATAAATAAATAAAAAATAAAATAATTAATTTTACTATTTGAAATAGTAACGTGAATAGTGACGTGAATAGTAACGTGAATAGTAAGTGAATAGTAAGAAACACGTGGGACCCACTGTGGGGCCCACACGAAATGTGTAAAATGAGTTTTGGCTGGGAAGAGTTGGTGGAGGCTGCGCAGCAGCCTCTGCTGAATTTTTTTTTTCCTACCTACCACGCATAGTAACTTCTTTTCTCCTATAAATAACTTGCTCAGCTGAATAGAAAAATCACACCTAAAACATAGAATTTTTCTATAAGAATTTTATGAGTTTTTTCTGAGAATAGTAAGGTTATTTTGAGTGTTTGAAAGTTAAAAGGAGTGCAGAAAATTTTCAAGTAAGTCTTTTATTAAAGAGTAGTAATTTCATAAATTCCTATTTTTCGCGGTATTCATAAATCTTCCCTTAGAAGACTCTTCTTTAAAAAGATTCATTTTTAAAAACTTTATTTGGAAGATTTATTTTGAAATATTATTTTAAAAACTATTTTAAAGTTGTTATATTATACTACAAAAATTATGTTAAATATATATAATTTTGATAGTTCATAATATATGAATTATCATACACCTTGAAATTTATATGTGGTAATTACTAATTTTATTAAAAATATATAGGTTGATCAACCTCATTTAAATCAATATCCAGTCACGTGTTAAGGTAAGGGGTATCACTCTTTTCATCATCATAAATGGATATTATTTTCTTTCTCACTTGAAGGGATTATCATTCTTTGATTCTCGAAAATAATATCGTTTCTTTCTTGTGCCATTTATTTTCATGTATTAAATTGTGGGAATAACCTTACGGCGCGGTTTACCGCCTGTTGGTGAATAACCTTTTGTATTCATTCCTTATTAATCTTTGAGAATAACTTTACGGTGCGGATTATCGCCTGTTTGGTGAATAACTCTTCGTATTCAAATTGATGGGAATAACCTTACGGCGCGGATTATCGCATGTTTGGTGAATAACTATTCGTATTCAAATTGATGGGAATAACCTTACGGCGCGGATTACCGCCTGTTGGTGAATAACCCTTTTTATTTGTCTCGTGTGGAAATAATTTGTCTACACGAATTATCACATGACACTTTTATTCCATATTCGTAAGTGATATCATTTTCCTTTATACTCATAAGGGATACCATCTTTTTCATCTTCCATTATTCAAACTTACTATGGTAAGGGATATTAATTCTCTTCACCTTTTGTTAATCAAACCTGCTACGGTAAGGGATATTATTTTCTTTCATACACCTAAATCGAAACTTATTATGGAACTATTGCTTCTATAATTCCTGAAAATATTATATGTTCCATAATAGTTGAATTTCATTATTTCAACTGAACCTTCCTATTTTCTGAACATTTCTATTGAGTTGTAATCGTTATTCTGAACTGTGGATCTTGAATATCATTTTTAAAATTTCACTCCACATCATGTTGGCAATTTGGACATTATTTGAATCTGCACAAAGTAAACTTCCGATACTTATTGTTTATCATGTTCTTCTGTTCATCATTTGTAGTACTGTTATTTGTATTAATCATCAAGAATCAAGCTGTTGTGAATATCTGTGGCCGGGGGCACATATGTGATATAATTGTTGAACAGATGATAGGTTAAAGGCGATATACTAGGTTAAAGGCGATACATCTGTTCGGTGTCTTTTATGGCACGTGGTGAATGTTCTCTTTGGCCCGTAGTGCAAAGATGAACTGTTGGTTGGTATGATTATGACCAAAGGCTGAATCTGGTATAATCATGACCGTTGGTGCTATATTGAATATCTTTAGCCCGTAGTGCAAAGATGAACTGTTGATTTGCATGATTATGACCAGGAACTGTGAATTTTTATTATCATGACTAATGGTATTTCAGATGATAAAAGTTGATGATATTTTTACTAAAAATAGAAGCGAGTGGACATTATTGTCTGCATTATTCTTCTAATAGATTGCTCATTCCGCTGCTATTATTGATCTGAACATTGTTTAAGAATTTAACTACAGTTTTTGTTAGAAACCTTGTAGTCTATTGTATTCTATCAAGAACTCAACTGTTGAAGACTAATGATAATTTATTCGTCATCATCTTAGTCATGATATTTCTTACTGGGCTATTTGAGCTCACCCTTTCTTTTGTTCCATTGTTTTTCAACAGGAGATGAAAACGTAACGGGGTCTAGCCGGGGGATGGAGTGAGAGTCCGAGGAATAGCTATCATAGTCTTCACGTGTTGTAAAATAGTGTGACAATAATAGTGAAGACTTAGTTGTGTATTATTATTATACACTGTATTGTTGTACGTTGTGCTTTGTTGTAATAATTTTGTTGTAGTCTTTTGACGACTCAAGTTTGGGCTGTGTAGGCCTAGATTTGGGGGCGTCACAGTTGGCATCAGAGCTTAGGGATATGGTCTTTAATGGAGATCTGGGATAAAACTAGGAGGGGAGAGACGAATATAATCAGTCACTAGTGTGTCCCACCTAAATTAGATTTTATTATCTAATGAGTTGATTTGAATATAGGGACATGAAGTGATGAGTCAATTTGTTTGAACTAACAATTATTTTGTGACCACAGTTAAGTATGGCATCTGGAAATCAAGAGGTTAACTATGGAATACCCGAAGTAAATGTAGCCGAGAATCAGGAGGCCCCAAACAATCCTCCTGCCAACTCAGGAAATAATGTTCCTGATAACATGATGAACGATGGATTCTTTAGGAATTTCATGCAGTTCATACAGAATCAAGCAAGAGGAAATCCAGTCAATAATAACGGTAGAAACGCTGGTAATTTGAGGATGGTCACTGTTAAGCAATTTAAAGAATTGGGACCACCTGAATTTCACGGGAAGCCAGACCCACTCAAAGCGGAGGCATGGCTGAAGCAGACGACAAAAATACTTGATGGCTTACAATGGGCTGATGATCAAAAGGTGCCATTTGCCACTTTTATGGTACGAGGTGAGGCGGACCATTGGTGGGGAGAGGTAAAACGTATCCAACCTTCAGCACTCGAAATGTCTTGGACAGAATTCGAAGAACTGTTTAAGGAGAAGTATTTCCCAGAAAGCATCCGCCATATGAAAGAGGTGGAATTCATTAAGCTGGAGCAGGGAAACATGACAGTCTCCCAATATGTAGCTAAGTTCGCCGAGTTATCTCGTTTTGCCACCCATCTAGTGGATGACGAAGCACGAATGAGTCGGATGTTCCTAAGAGGTTTGAGACTCAAAATTCGTCAACAACTTAGCTCTCATAAATTCAGTTTGTATTCAGATGTTGTGGATAGGGCTCAAAGGGTGGAGCAAACAGATGAAACATTGCAGCCAAGAGTTAATGATCAGCATAGAGAAAGGAATGACAACAACCACGGGAACGAGAACCATCGAGGAGGTAACCAACACTTCGGTGGTAATTCCACATCAAATAACAGAAGAGGAGAATCTAGTGGGAACAATTTCAAAAGAAAGAGATTCCATAATAATTATGGAAGGGCACCAGTACCAGCACCAACACCGACCCCAGTTTCAAGGGGAGAAGATTGACCACCAGTGAGATGTTATAGGTGTGGTCAGGAAGGTCACATCAGCCCAAACTGTACACAGCAGTCCAAAAAGTGTTACAGTTGTGGGAAAGAGGGTCATCTTGTGCGGTTTTGTCCTGCCACAAAATCGAGTCCAGCTGCAATGATGATACCAAAAGCTAGCGCGGATAAGGGAAAATCTGTAGTTCAAGGGAGAGCTTTTGTTGTGACATCCCAAATGGCACGAAACTCGAACGAGGTGATAACCGGTAAGCTATTCATAAATTCTCGTGAAGTCTACGCTTTGTTAGATACTGGCTCTACCCATTCTTTTATCTCACCTGCATGTGCTCAGCGTTTAAACTTAACTCCTGAAAATTTGGACTTTGACTTATCAGTTGAAACCCCATTAGGAGAAATGACCATTACATCTACTGTCTATAAATCTTGTCTAGTTCAAATCAACAACCTCACATTACCTGTTGACCTTATTTCTTTGGAAATGCATGAATTTGATGTGATTTTAGGAATTGATTGGTTGACTACCCATCATGCTAAAATTGATTGTTTTCATAAGATTATTAGTTTTCATATTCCTAATCAACCTGTCATGCAAATTCAAGTAACTAAACCATTGAAATCTATAACTGTTATTTCTAGCCATAAAGTCATTCGTTTATTGAAAAACGGATGTCAAGCCTTTTTAGCTCATGTCACTGATTTGAACAAAAATACGTCAAACTTGAATGATATTCTCATTGTTAATGAGTTTCCTGACGTTTTTCCTGAAGAACTTCCTGGCTTACCCCCAAACCGTGAAATTGAATTTTGTATTGATCTTGAACCCGGTACCAAGCCCATTTTCAAAGCCCCATACCGAATGGCTCCCATTGAACTTCAAGAGTTAAAAGTCCAACTACAAGAATTGTTGGATACCGGTTTCATTCGTCCGAGTGCATCACCTTGGGGTGCTCCTGTTCTATTTGAGAAGAAGAAAGACGGGAGTATGAGATTGTGCATTGACTACCGAGAATTGAACCATGTCACCATCAAAAACAGGTACCCGTTGCCTCGGATCGATGATATGTTTGATCAATTACAAGGTGCTCAACATTTCTCAAAGATTGATCTCCGTTCTGGATATCATCAGTTAAAGGTTAAAGCTGAGGACATTCCAAAGACTGCTTTCAGAACTTGTTATGGGCATTATGAGTTTTTAGTCATGCCTTTTGGACTAACCAATGCTCCTGCAGCTTTCATGGACATGATGAACCGAATATTCAAGGAATATTTGGATCATTTTGTGGTTGTCTTTATTGATGACATCCTCATATACTCCAAGAGTCGCGAGGATCATGAACAACACCTGAGATTGATACTCCAAAAGCTCCGTGAGAAGAAATTATATGCCAAGTTGAAGAAGTGTGAGTTCTGGCTTGAGGAGGTCACGTTTCTTGGGCATGTGATTTCTAGTCAAGGAATATCAGTCGATCCTGCGAAGATTGAAACAGTGCTAAATTGGGAACAACCCAAGACAGTAACCGAAGTTCGAAGTTTTCTGGGCCTAGCTGGTTATTATCGGAGATTCGTAGAAGGATTTTCTCGAATCGCCACTCCATTAACTCAGCTTACTCGGAAAAGCACAAAATTCATATGGAGCGAGGAATGCGAGAAAAGTTTCCAAGAACTCAAGAGGAGACTGGTTTCAGCTCCTGTTCTGACCATTCCATCAGGATCAGGAGAATTCGTCTTATATAGCGATGCTTCAAGCAAAGGTCTAGGCTGTGTCCTTATGCAACATGGAAAAGTTATAGCTTATGCCTCTCGACAACTCAAAGATTATGAGAAAAATTATCTTACTCATGATCTAGAGTTGGCAGCAGTCGTTTTCGCGTTGAAGATCTGGAGACACTACTTGTACGGAGAAAAAGTGGATATCTATACGGATCATAAAAGTCTCAAGTATTTCTTCACCCAGAAGGAACTTAACATGCGACAACGACGTTGGCTTGAGCTGTTGAAGGATTACGACCACACAATCCAGTATCACCCGGGAAAGGCGAACGTTGTAGCTGACGCTTTGAGCAGAAGATCTTATGCGAGTACAAGTGCACTGCTGACAACACAAAAGTGTATTTTGTACGACTTGCAAAAGATGGAGATACAGCTAAAGACACCAGGGACTCACTCGAAGATTGCTCACGTGCGAGTAGAACCGGCTTTAATCGATAAAATTAAAACTGTGCAAGCTACCGATCCGGAACTGATGAACATGATGAAGAAAGTACAAGAAGGTGTCATTCCCGAAGAAAAAATCGACGAGAAAGGAATACTTCGAGTTAACTCTCGACTCTGTGTTCCTAACGATCCTGAATTAAAGCATAAAATCATGATGGAGGCACACAACACGCCGTTTGCAATCCACCCAGGAGGTACCAAGATGTATCGAGATCTTCGACATACATTTTGGTGGAACAATATGAAAAGGGAGATTGCAGAGTTTATCTCAAGGTGCCTAACTTGTCAACGTGTCAAGGCAGAGCATCAAGTACCTAAGGGTCCATTACAACCACTTGAGGTTCCCGAATGGAAGTGGGAACACATCAATATGGATTTCGTGACGGGTCTTCCCAAAGTTTCTCAAGGCTTAGATGCAATTTGGGTCATCGTAGATAGATTGACCAAATCCGCTCATTTCTTGTCTATACGAGAAAACTTTTCACTTGAACGTCTTGCCGGTATGTACATAAATGAGATCATGAGATTGCATGGCATGCCAGTTTCCATAGTTTCTGATCGAGATCCTAGATTCACTTCACGCTTTTGGATCAGTCTACAAAAAGCTATGGGCACTGAACTACGTTTTAGTTCTGTATACCATCCTCAAACGGACGGACAATCGGAAAGGACGATCCAGACCCTCGAAGATCTTTTGAGACTTTGTGTATTAGACTTCAAAGGAAGTTGGGATAAGTACTTGTCATTGGTGGAATTTTCTTACAACAACAGTTACCAAGCAAGCATAGGCATGGCTCCATTCGAGGCTTTATATGGAAGGAAGTGTCGCTCTCCAATATGTTGGAATGAGGTAGGAGAAGCAAAATTGTTGGGACCCGAGTTGGTACGCTTGACGACCGAAAAGATCCAAATGATCCGACAACGAATACAGACAGCACAAGAACGACAAAATAGTTATGCTGATCTTCATCGGAGAGATGAAAGATTCAACGTTGGAGATCATGTATTCTTACGTGTTTCTCCATGGAAAGGAGTTACGAGATTCGGAAAGAGAGGAAAGCTTAACCCTCGATTTATTGGCCCATTTTAAATCCTCGATCGAGTAGGAACCGTAGCCTACAGACTAGCTTTACCACCAAGTATGTCTCGCATCCATAATGTTTTTCACATATCTATGTTACGTAAATATGTGAAGGACCCAAACCACGTCACTGAGTTAGAACCGGACGTTATAGAAGAGGATTTAACGTACGAGGAGGTACCTGTTAAGATCCTTGATAAGAAGGAGCAGATTCTACTCTCAAAGGTTATACCTCAAGTTAAGGTTTTATGGAAGAACCAAGATATTGAGGAAATGACCTGGGAGCTAGAATCCGAGATGAAATATAAATATCCTTACCTCTTCGAAATGCCAGGTACGTCAATTTCGGGGACGAAATTTCATAAGGAGGGGAGGTTGTAAGACCCCGAATTTTATGAAATATAAAATTCAATTTTTCTTCATATATTTTTCTGAAACAGTAAGTGGTTAAATCGATAAAGTTAAAAGTTAAGGATGTTATGTGCAAATTTTATTTTGTCGGGGAATATTCGTTTTGTCGGGGAATATTTGGGCCGTACGACGGCGCCGAAATAACAAATTATTGGTGGACCCCACAACGGAATATTTGTCGGATATAGAACGACAGAAGTAACCTTTTTAAGAAAAATAGTCAACGGTGCTAACTGTTAAAATACCGGTGATAAAATAATAGTAGCATACGGTAATTTATGGTATTTTACTGTAGCATGCGGTACTCTACAGTAGCACACGGTATTGCACAGTGTCTCATATTTTTGACACCGTAACTATTACGCATCATTTCATCATAATTGTCACTGCATAATATTTTATATTATCAATTCAATTATTGTTGATACACAGTATTTTGCATTATTGATTCAATAATTATCATTACACTGTATTTCATATCATCGAGTCAATAATTGTTGGTGCACTGTAGTTTAAAATTATTGAATCTAATAATTGTCACAGTAGCAAATACACTATAATTTATATTATTAAATTAATAAAAATATGTAACGTGTTTCTTACATTATTGTGGTAACATTATTTTATATGTTGGACTCACAGGAAGAATAAATAAATAAAAAATAAAATAATTAATTTTACTATTTGAAATAGTAACGTGAATAGTAACGTGAATAGTAAGTGAATAGTAAGAAACACGTGGGACCCACTGTGGGGCCCACACGAAATGTGTAAAATGAGTTTTGGCTGGGAAGAGTTGGTGGAGGCTGCGCAGCAGCCTCTGCTGAAATTTTTTTTTCCTACCTACCACGCATAGTAACTTCTTTTCTCCTATAAATAACTTGCTCAGCTGAATAGAAAAATCACACCTAAAACATAGAATTTTTCTATAAGAATTTTATGAGTTTTTTCTGAGAATAGTAAGGTTATTTTGAGTGTTTGAAAGTTAAAAGAAGTGCAGAAAATTTTCAAGTAAGTCTTTTATTAAAGAGTAGTAATTTCATAAATTCCTATTTTTCGCGGTATTCATAAATCTTCCCTTAGAAGACTCTTCTTTAAGAAGATTCATTTTTAAAAACTTTCTTTGGAAGATTTATTTTGAAATATTATTTTAAAAACTATTTTAAAGTTGTTATATTATACTACAAAAATTATGTTAAATATATATAATTTTGATAGTTCATAATATATGAATTATCATACACCTTGAAATTTATATGTGGTAATTACTAATTTTATTAAAAATATATAGGTTGATCAACCTCATTTAAATCAATATCCAGTCACGTGTTAAGGTAAGGGGTATCACTTTTTTCATCATCATAAATGGATATTATTTTCTTTCTCACTTGAAGGGATTATCATTCTTTGATTCTCGAAAATAATATCGTTTCTTTCTTGTGCCATTTATTTTCATGTATTAAATTATGGGAATAACCTTACGGCGCGGTTTACCGCCTGTTGGTGAATAACCTTTTGTATTCATTCCTTATTAATCTTTGAGAATAACTTTACGGTGCGGATTATCGCCTGTTTGGTGAATAACTCTTCGTATTCAAATTGATGGGAATAACCTTACGGCGCGGATTATCGCATGTTTGGTGAATAACTATTCGTATTCAAATTGATGGGAATAACCTTACGGCGCGGATTACCGCCTGTTGGTGAATAACCCTTTTTATTTGTCTCGTGTGGAAATAATTTGTCTACACGAATTATCACATGACACTTTTATTCCATATTCGTAAGTGATATCATTTTCCTTTATACTCATAAGGGATACCATCTTTTTCATCTTCCATTATTCAAACTTACTATGGTAAGGGATATTAATTCCCTTCACCTTTTGTTAATCAAACCTGCTACGGTAAGGGATATTATTTTCTTTCATACACCTAAAACGAAACTTATTATGGAACTATTGCTTCTATAATTCCTGAAAATATTATATGTTCCATAATAGTTGAATTTCATTATTTCAACTGAACCTTCCTATTTTCTGAACATTTCTATTGAGTTGTAATCGTTATTCTGAACTGTGGATCTTGAATATCATTTTTAAAATTTCACTCCACATCATGTTGGCAATTTAGACATTATTTGAATCTGCACAAAGTAAACTTCCGATACTTATTGTTTATCCTGTTATTCTGTTCATCATTTGTATATCTGTTATTTGTATTAATCATCAAGAATCAAGCTGTTGTGAATATCTGTGGCCGGGGGCACATATGTGATATAATTGTTGAACAGATGATAGGTTAAAGGCGATATACTAGGTTAAAGGCGATACATCTGTTCGGTGTCTTTTATGGCACGTGGTGAATGTTCTCTTTGGCCCGTAGTGCAAAGATGAACTATTGGTTGGTATGATTATGACCAAAGGCTTAATCTGGTATAATCATGACCGTTGGTGCTATATTGAATATCTTTGGCCCGTAGTGCAAAGATGAACTGTTGATTTGCATGATTATGACCATGAACTGTGAATTTTTATTATCATGACTAATGGTATTTCAGATGATAAAAGTTGATGATATTTTTACTAAAAAGAGAAGCGAGTGGACATTATAGTCTGCATTATTCTTCTAATAGATTGCTTATTCTGCTGCTATTATTGATCTGAACATTGTTTAAGAATTTAACTACAGTTTTTGATATAAACCTTGTAGTCTATTGTATTCTATCAAAAACTCAACTGTTTTGAGGCTAATGATAATTTATTCGTCATCATATTAGACACGATATTTCTTACTGGGCTATTTGAGCTCACCCTTTCTTTTGTTCCATTGTTTTTCAACAGGAGATGAAAACGTAACGGGGTCTAGCCGGGGAATAGAGTGAGAGTCCGAGGAATAGCTATCATAGTCTTCACGTGTTGTAAAATAGTGTGACAATAATAGTGAAGACTTAGTTGTGTATTATTATTATACATTGTATTGTTGTACGTTGTGCTTTGTTGTAATAATTTTGTTGTAGTCTGTTGACGACTCAAGTTTGGACTGTGTAGGCCTAGATTTGGGGGCGTCACAGAGTCCACAAGTGGTGAGACCCTTCTTGTGGACCTCACTCTTATATAAGAGTGGTAAGTATACTGTTTATTTGCTTCTGAGACACCGAATAATTTCTCGATTTAATGGTCATTGCAGAAATTTTCTGGACAACCACTAAGAGTGGCGGCCTTATTTGAGTGGAAGGTAATTTCATAATTTTTCTAAGCCAATTTTATATGTAAAATTATAAAGTATTCATGTCCAATTTTTATATCTCTATAGAAAAGCTCTATTAACTCTCTTTTTTTATATAGTCAACAAAGTATTTTCTTGCACTAGTTTCATGCTAATTGATACCTAAAAAAATAAAAATAGAAAAAAATAAGTTTTGGATTGTATAGAAGGAATGATGATCAATTGTTGTGGTACTACTAGAGAAACTAAAAAATAAAATAAATAAATATAGACTAAGGGTTTGTTCAAAGCATTTGTAGTTTTTGACTTTTTGTGACGGCTGTATTTATATCGTTTGAACTTTTAAATGTATCGTATTAATTTTAGTGTGCTGCGTTTAAAATTTAAATATTTTATTTATGAGTTAAATAAATTATATTTAAAATAAATTTTTATTTGACGAACAAAATTTTTAAAAATATTTAAATGCTACAAATATTTTAAATACACTCAACGCTGCAAGTGCCTAATAATTAAAGACGGAGTATAGACTAAGTAAAGTGAAGTTGGATTGATGATTGAAACTCATTTATTATACTTTAGATTTTATGTACAAAACATGTTTGGAATTCAATAATAGACGTATAGGTTTCCAATTTAATCTTCCCACAAATGGAACGTACGATTTAGAGCACGGGTCTGAAAATAATAATGTCCCCGAAAATGCAGAGTAATTAATTGTGTTGTACATTTATTTTGGTACGAAAACAGTACTAGCATTGTTAAACATTAGATTGATAATTCGTGCATGATTTTCTTATAAAATTTATATATTATATAAAAATTAATATAAATAAATGAATTGTGTTAAATTTTTGAATCTTTATTTTAATGTATATATTAATGTTTTTTTATATTTTTTTTGTTTTATTATAAAATTCATGCATACATCTATATATAGATACATGTACCCCACCACCAACATTCTCTTCATTCTTCTTCTTCTTTGCAATCAACATTCTCCTCCACCACCATACCCCACCACCAACATTGTACCCCAATAACTTCGCATTCATGTATTAGTTTTCCATCCCAACCAGTTAAGTTCCGTGATTTTTTCTAACTCGTACAGTTTAATGCGAAGACTTTATAGATTCAAAATACTGAAATTTTAAAATTAAGGCTCAATCATGAATTTTCATATTTGAAGAATATGAAAAGTACATAGATCCAACGTGCAGAAAAAATAATTTGGAGACCAAATGTAAAATTGACACAAAATTTAGGGTCAATTGAAGAGGTTATTATCCCTAAAGTAATCCTATGTAATGTTGTACTCTTGGGCTATATTTGTTTACAAAAATTATATTTGGGATTGGATTATTTGTATTAATTTAACATTATTTCGAACTATATTTATCCGATGATAAGGAATTAATAATTCTTTAAATAGTCCTTAGACTATTTTTTTATCATTCTTTAGGCTATTTATGAAAGATTATATAATCCCATGATGAATTTGAGATTAATAATTCCTCTCATTTTAAGCTATTAAATGACTTTATGGGACTAATAGTCCAACATGAAATGACTAATAATCTCTCATCATGGAATAAAAAAGTCCGAAATAGTTTTAAATTAATATAAATAGTTCAATCCCAAGTATGTATTTTACAAACAAACATAACCTTGATGAGTGAAAGTAACATTCTACTTGAAGAAAAATAATTCAGTGCTCCTGCTCCAATGCCAGATGATGGCCCATATATGAGATTTACGCAAATTTCATATGAGATATATATAAGATTTATGCAAACATCATAATTGGACCCACTGTAAGAGCTGAAATGATAGCATGTGATTGATGGAGGTATCACCTGACCTTATCTCCGGAATCCTGAATAATTATTCCCTTAAATTTTTAAGAAAATTCAAATTTCACTTACATGAATGAAGATATGTTTAATTAAGTGATCTTGCACCAATATACACTTGCCTTTTTCACTTATTGCCTAATGCACCATATTTTATGTATACGAGTTGCTTCATGTCTTTAAGTAAGAAAATTTTGCATGAAGGCGGAGTAATATACAAATGAATGGTTCTAAGATTCAAATGTTGAAGCTTTCATAATTATGGGGATTTACTAATGTTAAATGGTATCTTGAATAGTTAGTATTTGGAAAGTTTTATAGAATAAGAGTCAATTTATAAAGCAACGAGAGAATTTTTTTTTATTTTTTATTTTGTTCTTTGGGTTGTCTTTCATCTAAGAATATTAGATCCAGAAAATGTAACTATGATGGATAACAATGTACTTTACAAAACTCATAATTTTTTTTTTTCTAGAAATAAAATTACTCTGAGCTCTAAAGTTTGAGTTCGATTTTCACCCACAACGGATAGTTGGTGACAACTTTATGTTCTATCTTCATTGATAGAGGATCCCTAAATTTCGACCTTGATGTAAGGGTAGTGGATATGTGTAATTGTTGTAGGTGTGATGTGCCCTGCCGTGAATTTAAATACTTAATTTGAATATCTTGCTTATATTTTTTTATTTTATTTTTTTGCACCAAAGAGATCAAAATAAAACTCTAAAAATGTGTATATGTTATTAGGTGTTTCGGAGTTCTAAACATTTTAAACATGTGACCATTCTACTCGTCAAAAGACGATGTAAATTAGGTACAAATGTTAGTTTATTTTCGAGACGTGTATGACGGCAAAATTGGTGCATTATACTATAAACAACTCCAGGGCTGAGATCCAACCTAGAACTCGTATAGAATCAAAATCTAATAGAAAAATTGATAGCAATATTTATAACAACGTACCATAACTGTACCAACTTTTCTATTCTGATAAAGAAAAAAGGTACAACATGCAGCAGCTAATATCTTACTCAAGATTCCCAAAAGACTTTTCTTGAGCAGTGCATCATCATATAAGACATGACCATAGGATAAAATATGTTATCCAATTCAATATTTTTCTTAATAACCAAATTACCAATTAAAAATTTAAATAAGATTATCATTTTCTGAATTGAACTTGGTGGACTGACCCAAAAGGTATGTGGGTTCATTTAAAGTACATCTCATAAACCTAGCCCCAAGAAAGGGATAGGTTAGTGGGAATTCTGCTGAGATACTAAAGACATTAGTACAAGGTAATTAATTTATAAAAAAAAAACTGAGACTTGGAGCAGAAGCATATAATGCCATGTCCCAGTATTAATCTTAACAGTTGAGAGGCTTTGGATCTAGTGTAGTGTCGTATGCTTTTCTTATATATGAAGGCTATGTCCACTATTGATGGGCTAATTCCATTTTACATATTGTTATCAGTACATATTAATGTAAAATTATGCAACATAATTAAATCCTGCAAGTAGTCAAGAAAGGTCTGCCAATTGGAATTAATTGTATTAATGAAGATAACTTGATCTTCTCTCTCCCACTAGTTGATCTCTACAATTTAATCAACTTAGATTTTTTAATTATTCTTTGTTTTTATTTTTATTTTGATGCTATACTATATGTTTTAATTTTAATTTATTTTTATGGAAGGGTGTAGGGAGAGCTTTCCTACCAAACTTTGAAGTTTCTTTGATACTCTCTCCAGTATAAAAAATAGTATCATTTAACAGTAAAATACTATCATGCATTTGCAAATAATTATAATAACACTCATCTCTCCTTTAATCTTTTTTAAGTAATAATTAGTACTCTTTTAGTTAACGAAATGCAATACTCACTACCCCTAATGTAGTTGACCATATGATGGCCACATTTTTTTTTTAATATAATTTCCAAAGTACCCTTAAATTATTATGTGGATAATTATAACTTCAAATTATAATAAATACTATACCCACCAAAATATAAATTTGTATATTTTTCATGTTCATTTTTATCTTGACGCGATTAATTAAAATATAAATTGTGTGTTAAACAACATAAATGTCATAAAAATACAAGTAATCATTAAATCAAAAAATAAGGTCATGCCCTTTTTTCTAATTAAATTTCTCAAAGATTAAAATTTACATTATACACATTTAGACACACTGTTTTGAAATTAAAAGGAGATATCTTTATATCCATAAAAAGTGATAATTAACCAAAAAATTGTTAATTATTTTTCACAAATATTAAAATTTACATAAAACAAATTTAGGGAACACTTCTTATAATCAAAACAATAAAACTTCTTATCCATATAAAAAAGTAATTAGAAAACTGTGTAAAATACTAAACTTAACATAAATCACTTGGGCATAATTATTTATAATAAAAATGACAAATGTTGATGCCTAGGAAAAAAAGGAAAAATAATAAATAACTCTCCTTACAAGACGGAGGTAGTAATAAACAGCATTTCATTTTCTTATATTCGGCATAGTGATAAAATCAACTCAAAATACATCCAAAAAATGTACCCAAAATCATAAACATCACAAATTTTAACATATACTCAAGCTAAATTGCAAAAAAGTCCCTTATAATTTAATTATATTCATGGTATTTGTATTATTTATCCAAAAGTGTATATATTAGTTAAACTAAATTTAATATTTCATAAGTTACCAACAATTTGAATGAGACAATTAATGTTAATTAAAAAAAAACTATAATTAAAAGTATACTAAATTAAAATCGGATAATTTTGTCTTTATGAATATATATATATATCATTCATGAATTATAATCTTATAATATATAAAGGTAAATATGTAACTTTATTTATTTGGACAACTCTAAAAACTTATAAAAGTACTAAGTGTTACTTAAAAAACTAAAGGGGTATTGAGTGTTATAATTTGACTTTTTTGGTCAAACTAATCACTTTTAAAATTGCTAATTAAACAAATTTATTTATACTTTTGAATTTCTAAAAATTGAATGTTGTAGTAAGTTAAACACAAGTTCTTATTATTATAATCTCTTTAAGTATATTTAAAAACATGGTATAAATTTTAATTCTTAAATTGGTCAATTTTACTTTAAAATTCAAATTACGTCAATTTTTACCGGAATATTATAATTGTCTAAATGAAGTGTTACTGCAATTTACTTTTCATTTAAATATTAAAAAGTCAATTGACTAAATTTTAAATTTTAAAATTAATTTGTATCTATTTATAATTTAAGAATAATAATTTTTTTGATTACTAATATTTATATAACACTATAATCAAATGTATACAGATATTGAATCCAAAAATTAGATATCGTAATTTGACATTTAAAATAAGTTTATGACTTTTTGGGTCAGGATATTGAAATTAAACTTCAATATTTGTTTATGGCGCTTTTCTCATCTTTTTTATTTTATTTAAATTTACCTTCTCTCAACATATTATATTATACTCAAAAGAATTGATGTAATTTTTTTTATTGGTCATTGATATTTATATTAACATAAAAATGTTGATAATAATAACATAACAAATATTTATCAACATTTTTATGTTTATTTTAATAACACTTTAAACTTTCGACCACATTTATAATTTTAACATTATAATTATTATTTTATTATTATTAATTATCTTTTTAATCCGACTTGAGATAAAAGATAAAGCGGGAAAAATAGCTCAATAAGGTTGAAGTTTGTTATCAATGTCTATACTATATATAATATGACAAGACGTAAAAGTGAGTTTAGGGTTGGTCGGTCATGTGTTCGTAATTTTCGTTTTTCAACTTGAGTTAAGCATTTGTTCATATTTATTTTATTTCATCTACTTATTGAGTTAAATATAATTATTTAAATTGAAGTAGAAATCTTTTATTATATACCTATATAATATGAGTACTATTAAAAATCTCAATTTTATTTTTTTAATCTCAAATAATGTGGTAATAAATAATTTAAAAATACTTTATAGCATAGTCAATAATAAGAAATGACTCAATCAATATAATCATACACATTATTTGAAATACTTTTTGTGACTAAAAAGTTAAAATCCTTAATATTATTCTGTTAATATAATTCTCGAAATAAACATTACAATCATATAAGTAATTTAAGAGAAATTAATTTTGTTAAAAATATAATTTTATCTAATACTAATTTATTATTATTATTAAAATATATAAATATATTATAATATAAACTTTAACATATGTCCTAATTTATATATTTTAAATGTGTCCATTATACTCTTAGACATCTTTTTGAGGAATTTTAAACTCTCCAACATTGGAGGAATATTAGTATAATTATATAATGAATTGCATTAGTAATATTAAAAATATCTTGATAAAATATTAATAAATATTTCAATAAACAAGAAAGAAAATCACACAACAAAAAGAAATAGAAATTGCACAACTGATCTTCAATTTTAATCATCATACTTAAAACGTCGTTGACTCATCGAATGATGCTTATGAGTAATCCTATTGTTGTAATTTTTTTTAATTATTTTGGTAAAACAGAAAAATAAAAAGGGGAAAATTTGCAGTGGAATCAATGCTTCACGTTTGACTAGTTAGTGAACCATTCATTGCTGGTCCGTGATGTACACGTGCCAAGATGCCCATCGATAACAGTCTTTCTCTATCCCTCTTTTTTTAATAGAATAAATTTATTTACACAAACTACTAAGCACAAACTCCATCTTATCATTAAAAAATAAAATTTAACTCGAAAAACACTCTCTATTTTGACTCCACCCTCCCCCTCCATCGCCACCATCCTTCCGCCACCGCCCCTCCGTCGCCACTTTCTCTCTCCTCTCTATACATTTCTCCATACCCACATATACATATAAATGTTTTGTATGTAACCGTCAAGGAAGTGTAAAAAAAAAATGAGTAAACTTATAGAAAAAACAGACCATATCGGGGCCGTTCGGGAATGACTTTTTTTTTTGACTTAAAGTTAATATTTGAGTAGATTTATAAGTTAAAATTTTAGTAGATTTATAAGTAAAAGTGTTCGGGAGTATTTTTACTTATAAGTCGGGAATTATAAGTAATAGTTGTGGATGTGTTCGGGTAATAATGACTTATAAGTTAAGTAAAATGTAAAGATTACTAAAATGTCATTTAGTAAGAAGAACAGAAAAAAAAACAAGGAGGGGCAATTTTGTCATTTCATGACAGTTGACCAATTTAAAAAAAATGACTTATAAGTCAATTTTTTTAAGTCAGAAATAGTTGCTTTTTTTTTGACTTTTTTTTCGACTTATAAGTTAAAAAAAAAGTTATTCCCGAACGAGTTTAACGGCTTAATGACTTATAAGTTCGTTGACCGACTTATAAGTCGTACACGAACGGGCCCTAAATTTGGCGCCCCCAAAATCATTGCTGGATCTAACCCACCAAATACATATCCTAGATTTTCTTGTTTAGATGTAGAGAGAGAAAAAGAAATAACTCAACCCAAGTTAAACAATGGTGGATTCTGATTCTCCCCCTACATTTTCTCCCTCTTCTAGCCTTCTCTGTCAAGGAGCTCAAGATAAACAAAATGAAGAAACAGAGGAAGAAGAAGTATATGAGTTTGGATACACATCGGATAAAGAACGCGATGAAGATGATGCATTCGTCCAAATATTGCTTCGTAGAGAGCTCATTAGCCCGTCTTCTGACCCTCCGATGATCAATGACTGGATTAAAAGCACTCGCTTGGATTCAATCCAATGGATTTTTAATGTTAGTTTCACGTCCATTTCATTTTTTTAAATCACTCGGTGATAAATTCATGTCCACCATTTGTGAATTTCTTATATTACAGACGGGAGCATTGTTCCGATTTCAATTCCAAACAGCTTACTTATCAGTGACTTATTTCGATCTGTTCCTTTCCCGGAGAATCATTGATGTAAGTTTATAAATTTGATGTTGAATTCATATGGGTTCTTAATTATTTGTACCAAATATTGATTTTATTATTTTTATGTTTTTTTTTTTTTTTGAAGAGTGAAAAATATTGGGCAATTCGATTACTATCAGCGGCATGTTTGTCATTGGCGGCAAAGATGGAGGACTGTAGAGTTCCTTCACTAACAGATTTTCCAATTGAAGATTACAATTTTGAGAGCAAAGTAATACAGAGGATGGAGCTTTTGGTATTGAATACATTGGAATGGAAAATGGGTTTAATCACTCCTTTTGATTATCTTCATTATTTCATTTCAAAATTTTGCGAGCAGAACCCAACAAGAAATGTAGTGTCTAGAGTTATAGATCTCATATTTGCATTAACGAAAGGTGAGAATTCGATTGTTTTCGGTGTTTGTTGTATTGATTTTTATTGAATTTATGTATTGATGCTTTACTTTGTATGCAGATATAAATTCAATGCGTTATCGACCATCAGTTATAGCAGCAGCAGCCACATTGTTGGCACTGGATCAAAAACTAACAAGACAATGTATAGAGTTCAAGATCAATACATTCTCTCGTGGGATTCTCCAATTTGTGAGTTTTTTTTTTTATTGCAAGTTATTTTATATGATAATATAGGGATACATTCAGATAAATTGATCTTGGAACTCTTGTTGGCATTTTGATTCAACAGGAGGATGTATTTTCTTGTTATAATCGAATGCAGGAACTTGATAAGGAGAAAATTAAATTACCCGAATACATTTTATCTCCAAATTTGTCACCGGTTCAATTGAAAGGGGCAGATGTTTTTGGAAGTTCTTCTGTTACTTCTGCTGTTAGCACTAAAAGAAAAGCTTAAATTCAATGATTATGATCAAAAACTATGGCATGTTTGATGAAAACGACGCCACTAGAGAATTATCGTGTTCGATAATTAAGTTTCAAGATTTTATTAAGTGTTTTAATCCCCATCTGTTCTTTGGATTTGAATATGATTTGGGATTTGATTGAAATTCTCATCAGAACAAGCAGACGAAAGGAAAAAAGAAATAAAAGGCCAAAGCTTTGGGGTTGCCTAGAAAGCTAATGTGAGGCCCAAATGATAGGGGGAAACGGAAAAGAAGTTCCCCAACATAGACCTAAAGCTAGTCATTCTTAGTTTTGGTTCCTCTATCCATTTTTTTCTTCAAGTTTTTTTCTTTGATCTTACTTTTAGGTGTTACAATATCAATCTTGCAAGCCTAAATTTTGATGGGTGTGCTTGGGATGCTTTCTTCAAGTCTTTGGGAAAGGCTGGAAAAGGCTGATTTTCTTGTGCTTGGTTCATTTGATGCATTTGTGTTGCATGTTGGCCTTCACAATAAAGGTATGTAAAGGTTGTATGTGATTGGTTTTGTGATTGTTAGGGTGAACATTGCCTTTTTAAAGGTGGGCTCTAGTTGTTTTTTCTTTTTCTGTTGAAGCTTTGGCTTTGGGTATTGAGGGATCATGAAAACCAAGACTTGTTTTAGGATGTAAACGGATATTTACAAATAGAGATATATTGATATTCATATTCGAAAATAAAATTTAATAGTCATATTTATATTTGTATTCGACAAATAAACAATATGAATATTCATATTTATATTTAATGAATAATATTTGAATACGAATATTATCCGTATATATATATATATATATATTGGCATATCCAGATTTGTATCCGTTCAAAATAAATTTTTAGAAGTTTTAATTCTTGCACAATTGACAACCAAAAAAAAATATTTACTTAATCAACTAATTATTAAAAATGATGTGTGATCAACTAAATAAAATAATAAAGGTAGATACAATAACCATATATATTTTTCTTATATTGTATATCATAAAATAGTAATAAAATAAAAGATGTATAATCAATTGATGTGATTATTTTTATATATTGTATATTAATACTAAATGAGAGATTTTTATATGTGTGTGTGTGTATATTTATTTTGGATAAATATAAATACAAATAATATTTACTTTGATACATGTATAATTAATATTTGATTTGATATAAATACAAATACGAATTTTTGAAACAAGTATGGAATATTTTAGACTCCATTTATCGCCTACATTGTGGGATGGGGAGGAATTTATGTGGTGATTTGAGTTTTGATGGAACAGATCTTTCTGTACTTTGATTACTTTTTTCCAAGCCTACGGCGCCACCGGTGGAATTTCTTTTGTTCATCTTTTGATGGGACTAGAAGGGCTTGTTTGGCAAAGATTATATTATAGTTTTGTTTATTTTGAAGCTTGATCCAAACTTATTATCTAAAATTGCATCATATGAGTTACAATTATTATAATTTTGTATGTTTTTGGAGTGGGTGAAGAAAAGTAATAGATGAAAAGGTCAGGATATCAATGATTAATTGGAAATGTTTTTTTTTCAAATGTTCCCCTTCGCATGATATTGGGACATACCAATTTTCACGAGGGGAGACTTTTTGGACCTACTCAACTTTTATATAATTTGGCTAGGTATGCACAATAGGTCGATTTGTCTTAGTTTAATTTGGATTTGCCAGATCTTAGTAGTTGACCAGGTCAGGTCGGGCCTTTGATTTTTGACCTACAAGTCAGGCCAGGCCGGTCTTAGAGCTCAAAAAATGGGTTTGTTGAGGCCTGCAGGCTAGGCCAGGCCAGTCCAGTCTAGTCCGATTCAATCCATTCAAATAATGTTTTTAGTAATTTTCAATATTATTAAAATACTAATTAAAATTTTAAACTTAATTGATGTATTAATTAAAAGTAACGTATTACAAGTTACAGCTTTCAAAATACAATAATGAAAAATATCTTTATTATTATTTTGCAAATGACTTTCTAGTTGTTATGTTAAATATTTATTAAAATAAAGATGCAATAAAAGATCTGTAAGAAGTGTAGGTTGCTAACTAGGTAAGAAAAATCCTTATATATTACACTAGTTAATGTATTTTTATGAATTTATTTATTCGTATATAAATAAATATGCATGAATGAACGTATTAAAAGACGTCAATTTTATTTTGTTTATTGAATGAGTTGTCACAAAGATGAAATTTTCGTCTGCAATAGGAGAATTGAAGTAGCGAATAAAGAAAATTGGCAGGTCGGACCGAGCTTTGAGTGACTCAGGCCAGGCCCCAGGCGGGGCCAGACCGGACTTATTGGCAGACCAGGTCAGGTCGGATCTGAGCCAAAAAAATGTGGCATATTCGTGGTCTTCAGGCCAGGCCTTAACCAGACTGGGCTTTGACCAGGCCGGGCCCAGGCCAGACCAAGGCCGGGCCGCAGGCCATTTGTGCACCACTAAATCTGGCTATGGTTTAATAGTTAAGGGTATGTCATAATGACCGTAGTTGAGACTATCAATTTCGTAATACTTGGTCCTTCAGACGAAATGATAAATAATATGTTCTTTTCCTCACATGTATGTGGGGCCTTTTCACCATGCTCTGGGAACATGAAATAATTTCTCCCTTCGGATAGTGACTTATGTTACCTTTAAATTAGAAGAATAAGAAATAGTAGAAAAAGTGTAATAATTAGTAGTATGTAATAATGAGTAGTATATTTAGTGATCATTTTTATCGATAAATGATCCTGATAGAATGAAATTTCATTTATGTTCAAAAATTAAAAAAAAAATAGATATAAGTGATAATTTTATCATCTTACTACACTATCTACTACTACCAACAACCAAATATACACATAAAATGCTTAAAACTTATTTCATTCTTCATTTCATTTCTTCGATCCAAACGAGTATTAACTTTTGCTACATAAACTTATGTTTGTGCTTGAAGCAGAGAAAGACAGAATGTTCCGTTTATTAGACAGAGTTTCATTTAATTTTTTGACTTTTTTTTATTTTAAGGGATATTAAGATTTTGCGATTCTCATTTACCTTTGTATCTAATAAATAGCCCTTTATGGATGCCTACAAAGTTTGATTTAATTTACAAAAAGATTTATAGTGTAGACAAGAAGTGACCCAACATGTCCCTTGGTGTTTGATTAGTTGTGAGAATTGAGAATTTTTAGTTTTGCTTTTTCTTCTATTTTATATTTATTTTCCTCCAATGGGCCAAAGTAAAGAAGTGATAACTGTGTTTGGGGAAAACTGGAAAGCTCGTTCGTCGCGTGCGCGTACACAAACTACTAATATTTATTTTTGGAATCTAACTTGATCCAAAAATTTAAGCCATTAGGCCTTGAGTCTATTCATGTATATTAATCCTTCACTCTTTATTTATTTATCCGATGTGGGACTCTAACTCACTTGTGATATCTTAAGTACAAATAATGCTTCCAAGTTTTAACATCAAAAACTTGAAATATTACAAAATTGAGATAATACAATAATACATTAATTTACCTCACTACCCAAATCCTTTGAATTAAATAAAGTCTTCAAGCAATTAATTGATTCGAATAGATGAATGGAAGTCTTCAAACAATTAATTACCTCTAAATTAATTATAGTTTATAAGTAATTAATTGATTCAAATAGATGAATGGAAGTCTTCAAACAATTAATTGATCCGAATAGATGAATGGGAAAAAAAAAATCCAAGCAAACTGCTTAATCTCTCAAAAGTCTTCAAGCAATTAATTGATTCGAATAGATGAATGGAAAAAAAATCCTAGGGAAATAACTATTGCTATGGAATGTTATGTTATGCAGTGGACACCTGTATAGACTAACTCAATAAACATGTTGGATCATCTCTTTATCTAATAGGTTAACCTATTAGGTTGAAACTCCATTATACTTATTAACTCATTTATACTATTGAATTTATCTGATGTGGAATTTATATTAAATATCCTAACAATCTACACATTTCACTTAAATACCCATCACAAGTATTACACACTAGAATAGTCACCATTGAGTACACATTCTTTGAGTACTTTAAGAGTTTTACTCGACTTTAATACTACTCCACCACGCCGAAGGCAAACGTAGGAATACAACCTTTCTCCTTGTAAATCTTTCACTTTGAGCAGCTTTCTAGAGTCATCCCGAGTCCATTCTATTCGACTTAAATCACACTAGATCCCCTTGTGCTCTACCCGGCTCAACTCTATTTGTTTCACCGTACGAAGGGAGTAATACGCGAACTGCGAATGATGTTCCATCGTGGAGTACCATCCTGATACTTGGGCCTATCGAACCAGGGGCAGTGAACACTAACTTAATAAGCATGTTGGATCACCTTCTTACCCAAAAAGTTAACTTATTGGGTTGAGGTTTTACAATACGTATTAATCTATCTACACTCTTAAATTTATCCAATGTAAAATTCATATTAAATACCCTAACAAATTGTGGTGCAGTCAAAAATTGAAAGCTTATGTGTACTCAAAGTAATTTCGTTGTTTTCTTAGCAAGAACATTGATACGTTGACTTCCTTAGCAGCTTATCGTACCTTATGTGTTTGTTCACATAAATTTACTGACAATACTACATACACTACAACCAGACACTACATGAAACACTATATGGATCTCAACTATTAAAATATAAGGTTTGACATAGATTTTCATGTCAGGCTCCATATTTTAATGATTGAGATCTATGTAGTGTTCGATTGTAATGTCCGGTTGTAGTGTACTTATACTTATTCTAAATTTACTATAAAAATTTCTCTCTCCTCTCTCATGGCTTGGTATAAATACATGTGAATGCCCGTGTGCTTTGTAGTTGCTATTACTCTCTCACTTATAAAATTAGAAATACATTTAATCTTCTTAAAATCATAAATTTCAAAATGGATACAAACTTATTTAATATGATTATAAACAAATGTAATAGCTACATATTGTCTAAAAAGTACGGCTCACTGTAGTATTTATTACTTGCAAAACTTGATTAAAATTAAATCAATTTTAAATTTAAACTTTAGAAAATGACTTTAAAAAGTTAAAATATATCTTTAGTTTAGAAGGGAAAGTAGTATTTGAAGAATGCCTTGTAGGGGTACATAAAAAGTTTGACCAAGCTTGAGGAAGTTCTTTAGTTGTGCCAAACACAGGACTATTCTTACTTCAACCCGAATCTTAATCTATATAAAAACTTCCAAAAATCCAAATTGTACTATAAATCTCTCTGTTAAAGTTGGTTGGCTAGTTATGCAAAGTAATAGGTGCATTTTCCTTGGGCCCTTTCGGTTCAAAATGATGAAAGTAATGGTATGGCATGACAAATGTATTTCGTAATGGAATAAAGGTGGTAAAATAGAATGAAACCTTACCATTTTTCATGTTTACTTTTGTACTATAAACAAAAAGGTTTTGAAGAGAACAACTGAATTATAGCAATTCCGCGTGGATGTGAGCACAAGAGAGTCGAATGGTCTCGCCTTCACATCAAAGGAGCATATGTGAAAATATAAAAAATACTTGTAAAAATATCATTTGTCTAATGAAAATAGTGTAATTAGTGATCATTTTGACATATATACCATTGCGATGAAATGAATATTCATTCAATTTCCTTGATTTTCATTCCATGTGGGTGATAGTAAAATGAGATAAATTCTAATAGAATAGATGTCTGTGACAATTTTGTCATTGAGGCAATGAAGAATTTATAGATTAATGAAAGGTAACGTAAAGCATTTCATTTATGGATTAAATGGTCCCTTACTGTGTGTGTTTTTTTTGTTTTTGGAAATTGATATTTTCACAGTGTTTTTTGTTATTTCTGCATGGGGGCCCGATTTTTACCTATAACGACGGTTTTAACATGTAAAGTGTAGTCATAGGTATATAGCGACAATTTTAAAATCGTCATTATAGATAAAAAAAAAAAAAATGGATGTGAAAATAACAGCTTTTACTGTGGAAATAACAGTTCCCTTTTTTCTCTTCGGGTTGAGGCGATTGTGGTTTGATTTAATGATACATGTGAATTGACAGAGCTTCTTAATCATGCAAATCTATATATGCATAGTATTGATTCTTCTTTCACATTCAACTCAACACCTTTTGTCTACTTTGCAAAAATGTGGAAAATATAAAGATGATCGAGTGTAGACCAAATTCAAAATAAAGAGTTTATATACCTCAAAATATATATTGTACAAAACATAAATGATTTCATTCAAGTTGTAATCCGCAACATGTACTTTTATTGCAGATGCACTTGGTATATAGCCGCCCACTCGTGCTATACTACCAAGTGTTAACAGTAACACAACTTTGTGCTTCTTCACTCGGGCTTGAATTATGCTCTTAGTTTGTACCCGACGGAAAACTACTCTTAACCATACCACCCTCCACCGAGAATTTTGGCCCACAACTTGTTGGTGCTTAAACTTTTTTATTGCCTACAACCCAATTAGTTGCTCTATGTGCATGTCTACATTTTATAATTAAGGAGGTGCCGATTCCACACAATTCCCTTCACTCATTTATTATTAATCTGATAAGGATCTCATGTTAACACTCTTTCTTGAAAAAATAATAGTATTTCCTTATAGGGCGACATTTCGACCTTTTCTAACTATGGTATCATCCAAGTTTTTTTTACCGTAAACTACTTGATAATCTGTCAACATAGATTTAATACGACCAAACTTTGGAAAGTAATTTACTGCTTAAATTTATTGTGAGATACTCTATTCCAACAAATCTACACACACAACAATCAAACATCACATCCATCTACACCATTAAAAGGTAGGACATGACACGGATTTCAGTGTCATGCTAGTGTCATGCCCCACTTTTTAATGGTGTAGATGGATGTAATGTTTAATGTAGTATTTTGTTGTTATGTATTTGTACTTATTCTTTCTAATATATTTATAACCACAACCTACCATCTGACTAAACCCCAATTCATTTCAGAACTGCAACAAATTTTCTCTCGATTTGTTGATTTAAACCTAAAATAACCTTTTTCTTCTTTACTTATACGGTTCTACCTAGGCATCTGTATTCAGAAAAAAAAATCGATATAATTCATATTCGAAATAAAACGAATATATCCGTATTCAATTTTAAGCTATTCGTAAATAAACGGATACGAATACGGATATAAGTCAATGTGCATTTTTCATTATAGGTTTATTGTCACAAGACATTTTTTTTAACGTATCCTTCACCATCTTATATCTTGTATTTTGATATAATAAAAATGAAGTTCTTAACATTTATCAAGAAAAACCTTTCTATTATTTGGTCGGGCAAGAATCCATCCCGGTTTAAGAATTCACCCCAACTGGGACGTCCATTCAGAACTTGAATATGATAAGAATATTCCATTCCACGTCATTTTTCCATCAATTATGATGACTAAAAATTGATTACAAAAAAACCAACTATAAAATAATATGTATACAATTGTAATTTATTAAAATTATTAGTTTCACACACGCAAAATGAAAATTCTACTAATTATATTTGTATATCCTCTTTTTATTACCTTCATGTTTTAAACAAATCTCGAATAACTCAATACAAGTAGAGAATGAAAATCAGGCAAATAAGATTATAGGTTTATTGTGAAGGAAAAACTGTAGACCTCAAGTTACATACCAAACAATGGTTAAAGGTTGAATATAGTTAGAGCAGTCCCACACTCAATTCCAACCATCGATGCCACAATAAAAGTAAAACAAAGATACCAAAAACAATAATTGTTAACGCTCAAATTTCGTCCGCATGTTCAACCACCGGTTCAGACTGGAACCTGCACAGAAAGAACCACCAGAAGTGCTTGACAGCTTGGGCCGTTGAAGGTTACCTCCGATGTGAGAGTAAGTATATATTTCAAGATGTGTCAACAATGGAGGCAGAAAGTATTTAGTAGGTAGAATCAGATTTGTGTACCTTTATTATTCACCATGTATTTATAGTACTCATATTGCTCAACAGGACTTCAATTCCTAATAGAAATTGTATAGCAAAATCTTTGTTAAAGAAGGTAACTGTCATTCTAATCAATGCTAGATAGGTAACTCTCATACCAATTAATATTTAGATATGGTAAATAGTTAATATCTAAATCGATAAGGAAAGCGATCCCAAGCCTATCGGACTTAGGAGTCCTCTTGTTCGCGCACTAGACTTAATGGTCTGCAGGGCCAAGCCCATCATTGGTATTCTATTCATGCTAGTAAAATACGTAGCCCAACATTTCCCCCTACTCCTTCAGCATATGAAATGGGTTGGAGGAGTATATAGGAGGCTCCGGGAGTCCAAAGACTGCAATGACCGAGATGGACGAGTTCCTTCAGGAGCCCTAAAGCGTTAGATCGAAGGGAAAACTCCATCTGGAGCCCAAAGGAATCAGACCAAGGTGAAAGCTCCATCGAGAGCCCAGAGGCATCAAACCGAAAGAAAAACTCCATCGGGAGCCCGAAGGCATCAGACTGAAGGGAAAGCTCCATCGAGGGCTCTTAGGCATCAGACCGAAGGGAAAAGACTGAAGAAATACTGCTTTCGTAAATTCGAAGAAAGTATGCTTTCGGGAAGAAAGAAGCTTTCTTGGGATTCTAAGACAACTAACCCGAAAATAGAGGTCTTCAGGGTTTCGAAGACGTCAAACCGAAGAGGAAGCTAAGGTGAAAGCCAAGTAAGACTACAATTGCTGAACCTAATGAACGTGCGGACCCGAAGATAGTATGTTTTCGGGAGGAAATAAGCTTTTTCGAGATTCCAAGACAATTAACCCGAAGATAGAGGTCTTCGGGGTTTCGTGGACGTTTCTCAGAAGTCCTCTTTGGAGTTGATTCTCCAGTGTGACTACCCTCGCGAAGCTTCTTATTTCGATCATCCCTGTTATGACGTAAGGGAGATCTTGATCTTTTTCTTAGGTCCCTAGAAGTTGCAAATCAAAAATTGATTATTTTATGGTCAAGATGGTGGTCGCAACGACAATCTGTGAGTCAACCATAGCGGCCTAAGCAGAAGGTCGAGCCTCTCTGGCTCAACAAATCGTTTCTAGCCTTGGCCAAGTTTGCATATTGTCTATCAAGCTCTTCTTGTTGGAGATCAAGAGCTTTCTTTTTATCAAGCATCTCTTGAAGGCGACGCTGCCTGTCAGCATTGGTTGTGTGATGTGACTGCGAGTATGTATCTCTCTGGGAGTTATTCTGGCTCTTTGAAGGCGATGCGGTTGTCATCTTAATTGTTTTTGGTTGAAAAGATCGTCTGTACTAAATACTAGAGCCCTCCTTCTAGCACTAATGTTAACGCTCGAATTTTTAATATTATATTTAAAAGTGTTATCTTTTATTTTCAAAAAGTGAAACGACATTTAAAATATTAATATTAAAAATTAAAATAAATTCATTTAATTTTAATTAATGTATTTTTACTATTATAAAGTGTAAAATATTTAAAATGTACAAAGACAAAATTATAGTTCTTAGTTTGTTATAATATTTTATTTTCAAAATTTGCGTATGATAACAATTGATAATAAATTAATATTATTTTTTATTGAAAAAACGATTAATTTGATACATTCTCTAAAATGTTTAAATTTTGATTGATTTTTATGATCAATGATGACATACTTAATAAACTTTAAATAGTAATGAATAATTTTTTTTTTCGCTAAATTAGTTTTGTATTAAATAAAAGAGTACAAGAGGAAAACCCAGTAAGGGTAACCAAAAGTGTCACAGGACAAACCCTGTTCACAATAGTCACAACCAAGCCAGAAGTTACAAATTCCAATGCCTATAGCTAAATCTGTGCCTAATTTCCTTAAACCATCTAAGAGAAATTAAGGTACATTTAATGGTCATGACACATCCTTTAACAATCATACGAATCGGTATCCTAGAGTGCTCATGGATCCTGTTGTTCCTTTCTTTCCAGATGTAATAGCAAACTACAGCAAACCCCAACTTCATGATTTTTGCTTTCGGACCTTTGCAAGAGTCTGACATCATATAATTAGTGATTGATTCCCAGCTTCTGCTCATACCTCTCCAACCACAATAAAGATGAAGAACATGGTAAAGAATCCGAAATGTGTACGGGCAGTCAAAAAAAAGATGATCAAAGTTTTCAGAGTGAATCCCACAAAACACACAGGTTGGGTTGATAGGAATACCAAACCCAAGAATCTTATCAGCGGTTCTGAGCCTTTTGTGAAAAGCCAGCCACAAGAAGAAAGATACCCGCGGTGGTATTTCTTTGAGCCAAACAAGATTATGCCAAGAAACCACTTGACCCCTCTTCCTGATCGTGTCCCAGATAAGGTTGGCATTAGTAGAAGCAATAGGAAATTTATCCCAAAACATTGCATCATTCTCAGTCAGATTCATAGGGGTAGAAAAATTAAAACCATTTCTAAAGTCAATGATAGCAGTGTGGATTGAGTTAGGCAAAACCCAATTGGAATTAGAAATAATTCTGCTAACACCCGAACCATTTCCAATAGAAATCTTAATAAAGTTCTTTGCAATATCTCTTAGCTTTAAAAAATTTCTCCAACACCAAGAACAATCAGAAGGAACATTCATAGTCCAGAAGAATTTACCTTTCAAGTTGAAGGTCTTAACCCATTTCGCCCAAATGGAATCTGCAGTAGGATTAGCAATCAAAAGCAGCTTGTGAAAACTGAGGGCCTTGTTCCAATCTGCCAAGCACTTCACATTAAGGCCTCCCTTGGAAAATGGAAGGGTAATCTTACTCCAAGAAACTTTTGCACCAAATTTATCATCACAATTACCTTTCCACAGAAATCTCCTCATAATATTGTTAATTGCTTTAATGACTGATCCAGGAAGAAAAAAGTGGCTAGCCCAGTAAGATTGAATGGCAAATAACACAGCTTTGGTCAATTGGAGTCTTCCTGCATAAGATAGGAATCTTGAAGTCCATGAGTTAACTCTGCTCTTTAACCGGTGGAGGAGGGGATAACAATCAGAGTTACGAAGTCTGGTAGCAATAAGAGGGAGACCCAAGAATTTAGCAGGAAGGGTACCAGTTTGGAATCCCAAGCAGTTAGCAAGATCATCATGCTGAATTTCAGCAGAACAAGATAAGAAATACTAGCTTTTTGTTGGGTTAACCTGTAGACCAGAGACAGCAGCAAAAGTGTTCAAGCAATCTTTCAAGACTTTAACTGAATTCAAGTCCCCATGACAGAAGAGAATTAAATCATCTGTAAAAGTAAGATGGGTTAAGGCAAGCTGCTTCGTTTTCCAGTGGTATTGAAAGTTCTGATTCTGCGAGCCTTTGGCAATAATCATTGAAAGGATTTCCATAACTAATACAAACAGGTAAGGGGAGAGTGGGTCACCCTGTCTCAATCCCTTTGCTCCTTTAAAATAGCCATATAAGGTTCCATTGATTTTGACAGAGAATTTAGGAGATGAGATGCAAGAATTAACCCAGTATATGAACTTAGGTGGGAAGTTAAACATTCTCATAGCATCCATTAAGAACTTCCATGAAACAGAGTCAAAAGCCTTCTTAAAATCGACTTTCAGAGCACACCTTGCTGGACCAGAAGCTCAACCATAGTTCCTAAATAATTCTTGAGCAAGAAGGATATTGTCACTTATACTCCTTCCTTTAACAAAAGCAGACTGCCATAGGGAAATAAGCCCAGGCAGAACAACCTTAAGCCTATTAGCAATGATTTTAGTGATACATTTATAAACTGTAGTGCAACACGAAATGGGTCTAAAATCATTCATGGAGGATGGACTCTGATTTTTAGGAACAAGGGTGATGGCAGTAGCATTGTGTCCCTGTAGCAAACATCCCTGAAAAAAAGATTTAATGGCTGAGGTAAAATCCCTCCCAGTAATGTCCCAAGTAAGCAGAAAGAAATTGACGTTAAACCCATCAGGGCCTGGGCTTTTGTTCTTCTTCATGGATTTGATTGTTTGAAACACCTCAGAGTCAGTAACATCTTGCTCCAGTGTAGAAAAATACTGATTCGACACAACTTTATCAAAAGGCAGATTAAGATTATTCAAGGAAACATTACCAGCATCAGAATTGGACCCTAACAGATTAGTGAAAAAATCAACAGCAATTTTTTGGACAGCAGCATGCCCAAATTGCATAATACCTTCAGCATCCTCGATTGCAAGAATTTTGTTTCTGTTCCATCTCTGCTTGATTGTGTTGAAGAAGAAACCAGAGTTTTTATCTCCTTCATTTAACCAATGAATCCTGGATTTTTGTCTCAACAGCATTTCTTCCCTAAGACTAGTTTCCCAAAGAAGATCAGAATGAGCTTTCTGCTGTAGGAGAAGAGAGGGGTCAAAAGGGTTATCAGCAACAACTATCTGTGTGCGATGAAGATCAGCCCTTGCCTTGATCACATTAGCTGTAAGGTTACCCACTGTTCTATTAAGCTTGACAAGAGAACTTTTCACACGCTTTAATTTAGCTGAAAGAACCTGAAGAGGAGTTCTAGAAGCAGGAAAATTCCAAGCAGTCCGAACAATGTCTTGGAATGAGTCTAACTCAGCCATGTAGTTAAAGAACTGAAATGGCTTGGGAAGAGGTTGAAATGACATACCAGAATAAACCACAGCAGGAGTGTGATCAGAAACATCTTTGGGAGCAAAGAAAACTTGAGAGTTAGGGAATTGTTGCAGCCAAACACTGTTCACCAAAACTCGATCCAGTTTTTTATAAATGGGGTCAGCCCTATTTGAGTTCCACCAGGTAAATTGAGGCCCAACAGCTCGCAGATCCGAGAGCCCTGCATCAACCACACAGTCAGTAAAATCCTTGATACCAGTGTCCCAATATTGCCTGCCTCCCTCAATTTCAGAAGTTGATAGCACAACATTGAAATCTCCAAGGATACACCAAGGTTGGTCAATATTAGAGCAGAAGGTTTTCAAGGAATCCCAAAGAGATCTTCTACTTGCAGGAGAAAAAAGCCCATAAACAATAGTAACAAAAGCTGTAAAGGAAGAATCTTTAGATGAAACATTGCAGTGAATACATTGATCAGTTTTACATATAATATTAACATTCCAAATAGAAGGATCCCATCCAATCCAAATTCTACCATTAGGATGAGATTCATAATTGAATTCCCAAACCCAGCTATTACAAATGAGACTCGAAACTGTAATAGCTTTAGGAGCTTTGACCCTGGATTCAATAACACCTACAAAAGAGAGGTGATGTCTCTTAATGAGCTCTTTTAAGCAATCTTGCTTGATCTTCTTATTGACACCTCTTATATTATATGAACAAAAATTCATTAAGCCTAACAGATTAATGACGAGCTACAGGGGCAGCCCCCCCACTACTGCCACCTCTGCCTTTCTTCTTCGTTCTTTTGCCCTGCATAATCAGAATTTTATCATTATTCATTAAATCCTTCTCATCTTTCTCATCAACCAGCTTGAGCTTACCCACCAAAGGATTAGGTGAAGGGGTGATGTCCAGGTCTGGAGTGACAGGGACAATAGGGCCAACAGGCAAAGCCAAATGAGTAAACTGATTGGAATTAGGCTGAAGTGAACCAGCAGAAAACTCTTCAGATAAAAGATTCTTAGCCTTTTTGGAAACCACCGTCCAACCAGGGTCTTGAATGGTCCCAGACAATATAACATCACCAGGGTCTCTATCCTTGGGACTAGAGGAAATAATAGTTGGGTCTTTTTCCTTAAGTGAATCAAAATTGGAACCATGACCTTGAAGCTTAGGAACCCACTGAAAATTGGCTTTAGGACATTTAAGCAAAGAATGTCCAAAGGTTTTACAATTTGGACACAATTGTGGCCTATTTTGGTATTCAATCTTCACTTCTACCGTTAATTCTTTTCCAACAATTTCATCAAAAACTAAAACTTCAACCTTATCAGGTAGAATGGAATCAGTATTAATCTCAATACAAACTCTAGCAAAGGACATTGGTTCCATTAACTCAGTTAGCCTATCAAGCAATAAAGGCTTACCAATACAGCTAGCAAGAAAACTTAATCCTTCTGGATTCCAATAAGAAAAAGGAACCTGGTGAAATTTAACCCAGATTGGAACCCTCGAACAAGCTTCAGAGGTAAAATCAACACCCTCTCTCCAAAGTTTAAGAACAACCAGTTTGTTAGATATATACCATGGCCCAAGAGCAAGGACATTTTCACGATCATTAGAGTTCGAGAATTTAAAAACAAAAAACCCCTTATCCTGCATGAACACTTTCTAGAGACCATACTTGTCCCATAGCTTATGAGCAGTCTCCTCAACCATTTTAAAAGGAAGTCTGCAGTTTAAAAACCAACCAACCAAGCTTGTGTTCCAACTGTTATTACCTCTCAGCAAAACATCACGTGGAAGTCTGACAACAATAGGATCTCCAATTGAGAGCTAGGAAGTTCTGGAGGACAATACTTCAAAACAATTTTCTTCTTGGTTCCTCCTTGGGCTACCACCGAACACCAAGTTTTTGTTTCATTAGGCTTCCCCAGACCCGCATCAGCCCCTGCTTTGGAGCTATCAAGAGGAGAGCCCTCTTGGACCACCTTACCTTCTTTGACAGAATCATTACAGGCCTTCTCAGCTTTAGAATAATCAGCATCATTACTCTTGGCTTCCGAAGAGTCAGCCTTTCTCAGAGGACAAGTATCAAACATGTTGTGCTCATTAACAATTCTAACGACTTTCCCATCCGATAAAAAGCCATTGATATCACTGGAAGTGAAACCATGAGCTAAAATAAACTCCATAAGCTTCAAATTCTTAGTCCTTTCCTCGACCACATCCAATTTATCTTTTTGGGTAAAGTAATGAGCGGCCTTGAAGACATCTTGCATATCCGTAGCCATGGACTGTTCCAGCCCCAAGTTGGAATTCAAATCATCAGTATCATTATCTGACAAAGTTTCAGGTCCAAAAGTAGGCACCAAAGGAACGAGAATAGATTCCCCCATATCCAAATCGCACGAAATCGGAGCAACATCAGGGACCCCAGAAGTGGGCGAACTAGGTATAGGAACCCCAAACTCAGAAGACCGTTCTCGCGAAGAAGAGCTTCCCGGAACCCCATCAGAAAGATGTGAGTAATCAACCATGATGAGACCCTAGGAAAGAGAAAGAAAGCAAAACGCAGGAAGAGCGAAGATCAAAGAAGCGGGAGAAAGAGCGACACACAAAACAAATCAAATTCAAAAAGAAGGGGGGAGACGGTAAGAGAGAAGGAGGAGAAAGAAAACTAGAGAGAGAAACATCATTGTTTTCCTTCAATAGTAATGAATAATTATTCAATTTTTTCTTTTAATTTGAATAAATTATTTATTAAGTAATTAATAAATAAATTTAGATACCTGAATATTCGAATTATATTTTTTTTTTTGAATAAAATAATATTTTTAAAATTATCGGATAAAAATACAAATAAGATATTAATTTTTCAAATACGTCTGAATTCTTATATATCTGTTTACGGCCTAGAATTACCCCACCTTCCCCTCTACTTCACAATTTAGATGATTTTGCTGAATGAAGGTAGCACATGTACAGGAGTTTTCCTAGATCAATCTTTATAAACATCTAAATCATATATTACGTTCTAATATATTTTAAAAAATGACTCATAATTTGTAAATATACTAATCATAGCGTTTCAATTAAAAGGGATTAATAGTACACAATATAGGTTAATCTAGGAGATTTAGAACTACAGTAAAGAAAGTATGGTGTAAATAGACTTGTACAAAAAATGTTGAAGAATCAAAGTGGGAATAACACAAAGTGAAACCAATGCTAGAAAACGTTAAAATTGTGAATTTCTAAAGTAAAAACCTACAAGATTCGGTAGATGTATGGAGTAAAACATTATCCTTCTCATACAAGTTTAGTTCAATAGATTTCCCAGTGTACTCACTTGGCACGCTTTGAAGAAATTTCAGGAAGTCTAAAAGATGCTTACAAAACTGGACAGCCCTTCTAGGCTCTAGCAGCATCAGTGTTAATTCTTTAGCCTTGAAATGTATTAGGCTTCAGCTTTACTGTCTCGTCAAATGTTATATTTCCGTTGATGATCTTGTAAATTGAGAGTGGCGAGACAACCCTCAGAGACAATCTCCAACAATGAAAAAAAAGTCCCATATGCTCCTGAAATTCATTTCGATCCCACGGGGATCAGCTTTACGGCTGCAGCGATTGGCATGCCAAGAAATCCAAAGGCAATGCTTGCGAACCACTGCTGCAAAGTGAGAGGGTAAGTGTTTGCAAAAGTTCCAAGGAATTCAACAATAATGATCTGGAAGAGGACCGTGCACGAGAGTACAGCCACAAAAACATAGTTTTTCAGAATGCCTTTGAAGACGTTTATCTTCACCATTTCTCTGGAGCTGATCTCATTGAAAACCTGCAGCATAGTTGCATGTTATTTTACCAAGTTACGAGAGAAACATATGCTCATACTTAGTAATTTTGAATAATACTCAGCACCCTTGGTTTAAGCATTTACATGAGATTTTTTTTTTTACTTTTGTATGTTTGACAAATAATTATATAAAAGAATTAAAAAAACAAAAGATTTTTAAAAGAACAAAACATTGACATCAGTTCTAACTTATTAGATAATCAGTAGTACTAAGGATGTTCGTGACTGTTTTGCGAAAAGGTTTAGTTAGGCAGACTGGCCGAGTATCTAATGCCACTAGGCACTATGAGTCTATGATTGTAGTAGTATTGATACTAAACACAATGTGAATGATAAAATTGCTGCACTGAGGGTGCACTTCTACTTTACTGACTGTGAACTCACCACACATTGACTCATAATACAATTAAACTGTATATTATTGAACCTAAACATTTAACCTCAATAACTAGAATCAGCCCTCATTTATTAAGAAAGAATAAAGTCGGAAACAAAATATATACGTATACTTCAAGAAATCGTCATATCAGTATTTCACTCCATTACTTAAAACATATTACATTAAAAAAATATTTCAGTAACATTTTACAACAATTATTGTTTCAAAAATATTATGACGTATTTACGATTTTCATCAAATGTTTTGTAAGAGTTTTAGTAGGGAGATGTATATACATACATTTGACCATGATTGTCTTATTAATAGTACATTTGATGTACCAGCCCAAAATGCTGCATCTACTGTAAAGTCACCACATATTTTGACCCAAGATGCAGTGAAATTGTAAGCGAGTGCACTTAAAACATTTAACCTCTAGAACTTTAATGATCCTTCATTCATTACAAAGAATGAGTAAAGTCAGAATTCAGAAAGGAATTTATCAGTAATACTACACAAATTGTCATGATTTTATTGTGCTTGATATGCTGTAAATGAAGCATTGATATCAACTTAATGTATGAAAGATGAACAAACAAGTACTAGCATGACTAAAAGTAGCAGGAAGCAGTATGGTATCAGTAATGCTATGTACTAGTAATATTGAAAGCTTTCCCAAACAAGAACTAGTATGAGTAAAAGCAGCAGGCAGCAGTATTGTATCAGTAAGGCTCATAATATCTTAAATTTACCTGACAAAAGACGAACGAGTTAAAAATAAGTGTATTGAGAATCAAATCTGAATCTGGACCATCAAGATGAAAGGCTATTTTTCCTGCTGTCTGGAGATACCAAATTACAACAAACTGATATAAAGACTGCCCGAAGATATTTCTCCACATCACATTACTGATAAAGTTTCCTTTCCTTCCAACTGGTGCTCGCTTCATTAAGTCGTCATTTGGAGGTTCAGTGGCTAAAGCAAGTGCTCCTAGTGTATCCATGATCATGTTGACCCACAGAAGCTGAACAGCAGTGAGTGGAGTATCTCCTGAGAGCACATAGTGAGGTAAAACCAAAATGGAGATGCAGAGACAATGTCATTAGAATCAGTAGGTCACAAGAGAGGAATCTTATAAAGGATGCTGATAGCATCAGAATATGCTTACCTGTCAAACAGGCTGAAGAAAAGTTAACAATTAGGGCAACCACATTTACCGTCAGCTGAAACTGAACAAATTTTTGAATATTAATGTAAACTGAGCGTCCCCATTTGGCTACAGTTACAATTGTGGAGAAATTGTCATCTAGAATAATGACATCAGCACTCTCTTTAGCAACCTGAAAGATGCCAAAAAAATAATTATCATTTTGTTTTGATTTCACACATTTATAGTAACAATGAGAACTTGTACACCATAATAAAAGAACAAAAACAGAATGAGGAAATAAAAAGATAAGGACCAAGCATCATATCAAGCATTAACCATGCAAAAGAAACACAATAGCAGGAAATGAATAGGTTAGAGTTGAGGATTTGAAGATCCATATGACACAAGCAGATGGTATAAGTCTAACTATCCTCACCGCCTACATAGAAGATGCAAAAAGTACTTTTAAGTTTGAGAGGAAAAGAAAGCTTATATCATCGAGGGTGCATATTAAAGTAATAAAAAATGTTTCTTTTTGAAGTATTATAAACAGTTTCAATAACTAATAATCTTCGCTAATGCAAAATATATTATAGTAACATGATATTAAGGCTTTTTTATTTTAAATTATTTATGTTATTCTTTTCTTATTTAATTTGTTTTCTCTCTTCAATTTTGTTCTTTCATTTCTACTTTTAGGCTTACATGTGTCCCCAACTAGTTTGGGATAAAAGGCGTTGAGTTGAGGATTTCCATTGAAGATAAAAATTGCTCAAAACTATATGATATAACTGGGTTGACAGGTGCCCTTACTGATGCCTTAACCTGTGAAGTGACCCTTCGCTGCATAAACAAATATGTATACATTTTGAATTTCAGAGGTATCAGATTCCTCAGCACCATAATAACATAAAGAAACAGAAAGAAAATATGAAAAAGGGCCCATTACACAGAGTTAGTCTTATCAAAGTGAGATATCTGTGACAAAGCACTTCAGGAATAGAAAATGGAGGTTTCCATGATTTATCTCAGTACATTTTCAAGTTACACACCTCAGTCACCATATGATTGAGGTGTGATTGGTAATTGCTAGGCACCTCGCAACCCACAATACTTGCTAAAGAAACTTGGGGAACCCTCTACTATATCATAATTCAACCCCATGACATTATCCTTAGAATTCCAAATATTAAACAGGACATACTATTCTGAAAACCAACTAAGAGCTCTAGTTGAATAATATTGCGAGTTAAAATAGGGGAATCCAACACTATCATTAGCAATTTACTAAAACAAAAAGGCAATAATTTGAACTTCTTGTGACAGAAACTCCCTAAGAATATATTCTCCATTCCAACCTAATTATATTGTGTATCAAAACCACCAAAAAAATTGATTAAACGAAAATTTTCTCACAACAAGGGGAAAAAATGTATATGAACACATTAAAAGAATTCCCATACTAACCCATTCCCCAACAGAAAAAAAATTCCTTATCATGGTCAAAGGTGACATGTTAATAAAGTTTTAGTTCTTTGGCCAAAGGTTTAGAGTCGACACTAAGTGTAACAAATTCAGGAGGGAGGAGGTTAAAGTTCATGATTAGTCATATGTATTTTCTTGAATAAGGGGTTCAAAGTTCAATAGATTTGCACGTTCTCTTCATTTTTCCTAAAGAGATAACAATCATTACCCTAGCATCTTTTAACAGTTAAGGTGATCAATTTCCCACAATAGAAGAGGGTGGATCAGCAGTTTGCTTATCCCAACTCCACAGATGTTAGAAGCTTCCTTCTTTTTTTGTCCTTCCTTTGTGCAACAGGGCTTTTGGGAGAGAATTAAGAAAGCACTTTTTTTAAGAAACATAAAGTTGTACAATTTGCAACCCAACTATAAGTGATAGTAAGGTATTTTGTTGACCAATAATACAGCAGTTTGGAAGCATCACCTCAGTCCCAGTAATGCCCATTGCAAGTCCTATATCTGCTTCATGGAGCGCTGGAGCATCATTTGTACCATCTCCAGTTACAGCAACAACCTCCTGAAATGTGGTCCGTAAATGTTTCACAAGGGTATGCTTATCCAATGGCGAAGATCGAGCCATTACCTGCAAAATATGAATAATCACATATCTAATTATCTGACACATTTATTCTCATTAAACACTAATCAGTGGGTTGAAAACCTTCAGATGAATGAATTCAAACATTGGTAAAGCCCAGCATTACTCATTTTGAAAATTGAATTGCAATCCTAAAATCCTTTCATCCTTAAATTTGGTGCCCCCAAACCTTAAATTGCAGCAAAGATAAACATTATAAAAATTAAGAAGCACCTGAAGTTTGGGAATTAGTTCATGCAACTCCTCCTCACTCATCCCTCGAAAATCTGACCCCTCAATTGCTATACCATTATCTGTCAAAATTCCACATTCTCTAGCAATTGCCTTTGCTGTGTTTATGTTGTCTCCTGTAACCATCCGCACAGTAATTCCAGCTGATCTACAAATTGCAACAGACTCCTTGACGCCAGGACGAAGCGGATCTTTAATACCTACAATTCCTATACAAGTATACCCCGCAAAGGGAATAGAACTTTCCAAGGAGAACTCACTTCCCATCTCCTTATAAACAAGGCATAGAGTTCGGAGAGCTTCATTAGCAAACTGTTCGATAGTAGCGTTGAGATGACTGATTGCTGCCTCATCTAAGGGAACAACCTCCCCCGTTGAGTCTATGACCTTATCACATGCAGCCAATATAATTTCAGAAGCACCTTTACAGTGGGCCCGGAAACTTCCTCCAGGAAGCTCCAAAACTACCCCCATCCGTTTTTTCACAGAATTAAATGGCTCAACTTTCACTAATTTTGATTTTTGTCTCTCTGCTTGGAAATCACCACCAACCAAGAGCCCAAATTCCAACAGAGCAGTTTCAGTGGGTGTTCCAAGGATTTCAATTTTTTTGTCTGCACCCTTAACTACTTCACCCCCCGTGTTGTTAAAAATGGATTCGAGTAGCATTCTCAAGGCAGAATCAGGAACATCTTTGCTGAAAGCAGAAGCTTCTATACAGCTACCCACCTTAATTTGCCCACAAATGCAAACTTTCACTACAGTCATGTGGTTGGTAGTTAGTGTTCCAGTCTTGTCACTACAAATATTTGTGGCAGATCCCATCGTCTCACAAGCTGCCAGATGGCGAACAAGTGCCTTATCATTCATCATCTTCTTCATTGCAAAAGCAAGGCTCAGTGTCACAGCCAAAGGCAACCCCTCAGGAACCGCCACCACAACAATTGTAACTGCAATAGCAAAGTATTCAAGCATTTCCAGGGCATCGTTACCAGACCAGCTCCAGTGAGAACCTTCTTGCAGTTTGTGGCTGAACAATCCTTGCACCAATACAGAAAAGGTAATGACAGCAAAAAATAGACCAATTTTTCCAATAATAGTTGCCACACCATTCAGTTTAACCTGTAATGGGGTTTCATCATCTCCACCTTCACTAAGAGTAGCCATCAATTTACCCCACTGAGTTCTCATCCCAACAGTAGTAATAAGCATTTTGCATGAGCCATCCTGAACTTTAGTTCCAGAAAGAAGAAAAGGATTCTCAGCAGACACATTAACTGGTTCACTCTCTCCTGTTAAACTTGATTCATTTATTAGCAGTGAAAATCCTGAAACAAAAAGTCCATCTGCTGGGACTTGATCCCCAATTGCAAGATGAACAATATCACCAGGAAGTAGATCATAAATTGAGATTTTTTGCCTGAACCCATTTCTAGTAACCTGAACTGTAATTTTTTTCTTCTCTTTATCTAAATCTTTAAACTGTAAAGACTGTTTATAATCACTAGTGGCAGTGACAAATACTACCAACAGGATGCTAGCAACAATTCCAAGTCCATCCTGGGCACCCTTAGGCCATCCTTCCATCGTTATACCAACGACCAGAGACACAAATGCACAAACAGCAAGTATCATGAGGGTCATATCTTGAAGTGCTTCCCATACATAAACCCAAAAACCCTTTACTGGGCTTTCGGTAAATTGATTAATTCCGTAAATTTTCTTCCTTTGGTTCAGCAAATCCTCTGAAGTGGAGATCCCACTGGTAACTGACGTTGAGAGTTTGTTTGCAATACCATCAACCCCATCATGAAGTCTCAACTTCTTCACATTATGGCCTTCAACAATGGATCCCAACTCCTCAGCGCAAATTTGAAAACCTGCAGCTTTTACTTCCTCTGGTATTTTGTAAGTTATACCTGAAGCATTTAAAGAAAATTAAATGCAGGGTGCTAATATTGCAAACTTCGAGTTTCCATACAAGTTAAATAATTCATACCATGGATAAACTGAAGTGCAGCTTGTGAAACCAAAACTGCAACCCTGAACTTTTCCTACAAAATACAAAATATAGCAAATTTAATTATTTTAGGTCAAACTACTTTTTAAACACATGATTACAATAGCTTCATTCTTTCAATATAGTAACTTCATTCTTTCTATAATTTATAAAGAGTAAAGTATATATGCCAAGTGTTAATATTTACAATGGTCATGACACTCATGGCTATAAATTTCAAAGGCCTTTTTGGAAGCAATAATATCATGTTCTTCATTCATCATCCATTGTCAATTCATAGACAAATTAGAATCTCGAACCAGGACAACTTTCAGCATTTTCCAAATAGCCTCATCTAGTGACCTGCTATCTCGTAAACATATAGCAAATATAGAATACACAATATATGCCTCCATGCTCCAACCATTCACACAGCAGCTAAACATAAAATAGACATAGATAAAAAGATGACAACTCTTCAGCTTAGCTTCAATATTGTGCTGCATATATCTATTTAACCAACGGACCAAGACATTTTTTTGCTGAAAAGAAATTACGCTTGGTTCCCAATTTGTGGAATCTACCAATCACATTCAATTGCTATTGACTTGCAGGCTGCAGCAAGGGCATTTCAAGTTCTACTTGAAATGTTTATAATGTTAAATCTATAAACATTGTTTCTGCCCAGTGCTAAACCTTTTGCAAGTATCTTTTTGTGAAATACCTCTTTTAATTTTACAAGTAGAGTGTGTAATATCTTCTTTTTTTCAAGTAAAGCATATGTTTTAAGTTTTTCTTATTTATTCAGTTCATATCATAATGCGTAGTTGTAACAGTAAATGTTCTTTGATTTCTGTATAGTCTGCATTATGTATATATCTAGTACCAATAGCTACCACATTAAATCAACACTGGATACTAAAGGGAAATCATTCTATGGATGCAGAATCAAAATACTGAGAAGTTAATCTCATGTATCAGTATTTCTTATCAAAAATGAAAAAATCTCATGGATTAAATTACTTGTATTGGTTGCTTATCAAAACAATGCTTCCAAACTGGAAAGTAAAACATGAATTAACTCCCAAACCAAGAAATAAATAGATATACCAAAATAAACCAAATAAGTTTCCTATCAACTTAATAACCATATCTAATAAAACATCAAATCACCAATAGAGAAATCACATTGCTCAGTTAACAAAACTAAAAAAAAAATCAAAAAATAATCCAATAGACACATGAACTAAAATAAATTTAAATCATCTTGTTTCATAAAAATTGGGAGCACTAGTACACTAATTAAAAGTCAACTATGTTTCAGATTCATTTGATATTACGACTACACTATTAATCTTCAGTTAGCTTATAAGCAGAGCAAGCAAGCAAACTAAAATCAAACCGAAAGAGAAAACAAGAGAATAATCGAGAGAGACCTGATTAGAGCGTTGAATAGCGCGAACTTCAAAGCGCTTGGAGAGATTAGCAGTGAAGCGAAATCTGCGTTTAGGATTCTTAACGATCCAACATAGCTTCCTCCATCTCTGAAGCGCTTCCTCCGATGAGTTCTTTGGCTTCACCTCCCCAAAATTCTCCTTCAAGTAGCTCTCCATTTCTCCTCCAACTCCAACTACTGGTCAGACTATACGTATAAATTGTCGTATGTATATTGTATAGTGAAGTTGCAAATATCACCAGTAAAAATACTATGACTAATCAGATGAATTAAGTATCCGTCTGGAGAGTTAATAATAACAGTAATGGAGGAAAAATGATGATTTGAGTCTGAGATGTACGGATCGAACTTGCTTTTGCTTGGTTTCTACGGTAGCATACTAACTCTTTCTAGAAAAAAAGAGAGATGAAGACTATGTTCGACCCCATATTCAACTCTCTTTTTCTCTCTCACACACAGTAAATTGTAGCTCAGCCAGATATGGAGATGGAGTCGAGTAAATGATCTGGTTTTTCTAGTAATTTTGGGGAGGGAATACGGAAGAAGAGAGAGAGAGAGAGAGAGAGAGAGAGAGAATGGAGGAGATAAGGATCTGGTTCGGCTTTGATATTGAATTCGAATAAAACAGAGGAACCGGCCTCAACAGTGCCGCTGTCCCTCGTTTGGTTAGGTTTGGGAGTAGGTAATGGCTGGCTTGTTCTTTTTGAGTAATGGTGGGGTCCCAATGACCGACCAATCGGAATTCTCAGAGATGGTCCGAGTGTACGTGCACCCCACGATCTCCTGCTTCCATAGGGGTTATTTGGGTATTTCCAAAATTTAGCTTAGAGCAGTTAGATTTTTAATTTGGCTTTTTTAGACAGCAGCTGCAATTAGAGTGAGGGTAGTTTATTTTATCAAAGATATTTTCAATTACCATCGATCTTAGCGACTGTTGTGTTTAGCTATTTGGCCCTTGGTCAAGCTGCTGGAGTGAGAATCCTATGATGCTATAGATCGAGCTACATACACCTCTTTTAATATAGATCGTTTAAAATATTTTACTTATTTTTAAATATATATATATATATATATAATTATTTTTTATTTTGTCTTTAAATTTTTTATCAAGAGAAGTAATTTAGAGAGAAAGAGAAAAAAAGAAAAGTAATTAATTAATATATAGATAATAATAAAATTTTAAATTAATATTAATTATCTAATATTAATAAAAGAAATTAATATATATAATTATATTTAAAACAAACTATATAATAAATAAATAAATAAATAAAAGTAGTAAGCTTCTAACAGAGCAATGGATCTAGGGTTGAGCATTTCGGTTCAATTCTTGACTCGTATGGTTACTTGTATAATTAAATAAAATGGTGACAGTATAATTATTATGTTCAGAATAGTTAGCAAACAAAGAAAAGTAGTCATCGGAGTAGTAGTTTTACTACCATAAATGGAATTTATGTGCTCATTAACGTGTGGCGCGATTCTTCGGATTTAAGTAACATCGTAATTCTATCAGCTTAAGCGATAGTCAAAGGTCATTAAATGTGCCCAGTTGGAGTATTACATGTAATTTCACGAGACGACAAAATAATACAGCGATTTCGAAATTTAAAATCTTACAAGTCACGTGTGCAATGTTTAAATATCAACCAGATTAATAACTTATCGATTGATAATACAGTAAGTTAAAATTTTAGTGTGTAATATTTTATATTATAATTTAAGTATAAATAATATAATATAATTAATAGTAATGTATTGAATATAAAATTAAAGAGTTATATTATTAAAATTATTGTATATGTTTTTTTGACACATACATGTATATTTTTGAAAAACTATAACAAAAAATATAAAAAAATTGATATTATTATGAACATGACATATTTTATATTAATAGAGATGATGAATTCGGAAAACTAACTTGGTATTAACTTGATATTAATTCGGTAACCAACCAAAATGACTCAATTTAATTTGAATAAAATATCTAATTATCTTGTTATATATAATAATAAATTTAAGGTTTATTTAAAAGAAAATTTCAAAATCAAACTCAAAAAAAAAAAAAATTCTTATAATTAAAATTGTGAACAAGAAATGTAAAGCTAATACTATCGTAAAAGATGTATGACATTTTTACATGATTTTTTCCTATTAAGATGGAAAATATGTAAGAGAATATAATTTTTACATGATTTTTTTATATTTTTACAATTTTTTTTACATAAAAATAATATCTACTTTATTCTCATGTTAGAGGAAATTTTATGAAAATATCAAAAACTCATGTGAAAATATTAATTCTCAAATATGTATTGTCACATAATTTTAAAATAAAATAGAAGAAGAAATTCCAAATTTTTATCTCTAAAATGTTTAAAAATAGATTCGATGTAGTGATACAACTGTTTCATTACTTTTAAAATGAGAGTTCATCTTTTTATTTATTTGTAGATTATAAGAAAGAAAGCTTAATTTATAAAATACACTAAAGACTAATATAATAGTTCTAATCAATGGTGAAGTCGAGGTTATTTTTTAGTGAGATCAAATTTATTATTAAATTATAAATAATTTTATGAGAGTTCGGGGGCAGCGATCCGATTAAATTTTTTTTTATACTTTTGGCTCACATATATATAAAATATATATTGTATTACAATGAAAGTATAATAATTAATAATATATGATATATATATATACATCATATTTATTCATAATAAACTTTTTTAATCACAATTGTTCATAATTAATTAATTATTTAAAATAATAAATTAAATTAGATTATTATTTAATTTAAAAATATTATAGAGAGAGATACATATATAGAAGGGATATGAGTCACATAGAGTTAAAATTTGATTTAAAAAGTCATAAATTTTTAATTTGACTCTATATATAATAAAATTTATAAAATTTGAGTAAGATAAATTTGAGAGAGTTTTTTAGGACTTTCAATTAGAGTGAAGTGTTAAATATATATATATATGTAATAAAAAATTAGATAAGATCAATTGACCTTACACTCTTACACCCATACACGTGACTTCGCCACTAGTTCTAATAATAATACCTACACTTAAGTATTAACTTCATAGGTTTAATACAATTCGTAATTGTTTTAATTGCATGATTTTTTATAATGAGCTATTATTATACTAGAACTTCGAAGGGAACCTAAAATAATAAAAAATATATATATTAAAAAATGAAGCGTGCCTCGCGGTTCGGCATGCGGGGATGGGGGATCCAAACACTTGTGGACAATTTATGTGGGACCAACACGTATTCATATGAAATTTCGCTATTATAATAAAAAGTAGAGTATTATATTAATTTTAATATTATATTGTATTTTTTAATAATATAAATAAATATAATATTTAATTATTATATATTTATATTTATTCTAACAACTCACCAATTGTAGCGTTTGTCACATAATCGGCAACGCAAAGGTGTGCTTGGATGTTTGCATTATTACAAGGCATTTTTTTTATAAAAAAGTAAAAATAAAAATTGAAACTCCAAATATTAATCTTAATGCAATTATAAGTATCATTTTTAAAAATATAATTTATATGTCAACTTATTTAATGTTAAATTTGAATTAAGACTAATTTAAAATTATGGACAATAAGACAAATTAGTAATATGTGGATGATAATTTGCTTCATTCACACGGGCAAAGAGGGGCAAGTGGTCACCCCTGCTTTTTAATTTTTTTTTTATATATATAGGGTTAATATGAAAAAGTGGAGCTCTCGGTTATAAAAATTTGGGTTACTTATGGTCAATTGGATATTTCTAACATCCCCTATCAAATTCAAATATCAATTTTTATTTTTATCAGTTCATTTGATTTTTTTAATTTTTTACGGTTAAGGTTAAAATATCATTAAATTTTTCTTTATTTTTATATTAATTATCTACGAATAATTAATTATTTAGTTTTAATTCTTATTTATTTTTATTCATTTATGCTAATTAGTACATTCATACATGCTCTATAATTTTATAATATATATTTAAGTTTTAGCAATGTGTGTCATTTAATGTTGTATTTAATATAAATACATAAATTATGAATATCTAATTTTGTTTTAAGATTATACTAGTGAATGTTTGATTTGTTTATATTATTATTTTATTATTTTGTTTCTCTATTATGTTGTGTATTTGTATTTGATATTTTGAATTAAAATGAATAGATGTATGAATAAATATTATTTAAGATTTAGTACTATTAAACGTCATCGATTAAAATTTGCTTTTGGTGTATCTACTCAATAGTTAAATAATTATATTTCAATTCAAGAAATAAAGTCTTGAGAAATGATTATGTAATGACTTTTATGTATTTTTAATTAAAATTGATATTTGATCAATTTTATTATTTTTTATTCAATTATAAAAGTGTCCACCCTTATCAAAAATCATATGTCCCCTCATCCTCACTCCTCACTCCCCACCCTAAATGGAAGCATGATTTTGACTCTGACCGGAGATGGAGAATCATCGAATGTCATTTATCGAAACGAGGAAGGGATGATATTTGCTTCTCTCGCCCCAATCCTCTCCCCCGAATAGTTATATATTAATTAAATTAATATTTATACTATTATATATTACATAATTAAAATATGTCCTTTTGTGTGTGTGTGTGTATTATTGTTATTTGATTTTTCTTAATTTTATCATGTATTCGCTAAAATATGATGATTTTTTATATATGTACTATTGTAAATATAATTACAATTATTTTTTTAATTTTAAAAATTCACAAAATATTAATCCCGTGGTGATAAAAAAAATTCATGGGGGTTTTAATTTTCCGTGAAGATAAGGTTGGTTATTAAATTTTAATCTCTGTAGAAAATGGAGGCGGGTATGAAATTTTTTTATAAGACCAGTAATAGGTGTGTAATCCTCACCCCCGTCCCGCCCTGCCCTATTGTCATTCTTATTAATATACATCGTTATTTAATATTGATATAAATATATTATCATATATAATAAGACTGTTCCTATGAGTAATTTTTATATATGGCAATTTGACTTATCTCGAGACAATGGTCTCTATGTAATTTCAAAAAATTTAATATATGAAAATAATTTATATATCAATTAATTTTATATTCAATGTGAATTAGGATCATATATTCATAGATATCAACCATGTAAAAAAATAAAAATAAATTAAAACGTGCTTAGACGCACTTTACTTTGGCACAACAAAGTGGCCAAATTTGCATTTTCCCTGTCCAATATTCAACTCGATTGTGGACATCTATACCGCCTCCCTGCAAAAATGAAAGATTAATTCGATTAATGCATATATGACACTAATTAAATAATTTTGATGAGAAATTTATGTTTTAGTGCATATATAATAATAAATTAGTCTTAATTGATATTTCTTTTGTTTTAAAATTAGATATTCAATTTTAAAACAATAATTCTTAAGAATAAATTTTTATTCTCAAATGAACTTTTTCTGAAACAGTACCCGAAAATGTGGACTAAAGTCTTGTTTGTTTACCACTTATTTAGTGTAAATGGCCAAGAATTTGATTCGGTAAGTAGTTCAGATTATTTTCTTGGGTTAAATTAGGATCTGGATGAGTCATAATAATTCTAATTTGGTAAGTTTAATTTACTCAGCTTATTTAGTTAGTTGGGCCAACGAAATTACTTTTACGTAAATTAAAGCCTCTGCTGGATGGGCCTGTGAGTATTAATTAATATTTTCAAATTTGGACCGGTCATCAAATTAAAAAGAGTATAAGGTGAACAGGTCACTAATTTAACCAGTAGTCCAACCGTTATTGATACAGTGATATCAAAAATATATATAAAAAATATATTAATAATAATTACTAAATTTTTTAAACATCTAATTTTTTGTAAACTAAAATATAGTGAAATTATATTACAATATTATTAAAAATATCTAATTTAAAAATAAATAAATAATTTACAAAAAGATATTAAGAAATACTTTAAAAGCGGTTCACTAGTCAATTCTACCGATTGAATTTAACCGGTGGTCAACTGGGCTTTGACCGGGTCACGTCAAAGCCGATTTTCTTGGCCAAAGCAAACCGTAATACCTATGGATTCTGATTTTTATTGGTTGGACTGCTTATCCGAGTTTTAAAACCATGGTATTTATAACCTATGCAAAACTTCAGCATATTTGCTATCAATTTGTTATGTATGTACACACACACACACACATGTGTGTGTATATATATATATATATATATATATATATGTTAGTATGACATGTTAATGAAATTGTGATGGTAGAATTAACAAATATATTATTTCAGTTTATACTATCACAAAACAATTATATAAATCTTTTTTTTACAAACGACTTTTTTATGTAATGACTAGAGTATTATTTAATTAGTAATATATTTGTTTAGTATTAAATAAGAACACTCTTCAAAAATCCATTCAATTATATGTGTTTCAATAAGCTTAAATATTCGTATGTATCACAAAAAAATGTTCAGCATAATTCAGATGCATAAAATAAAATAATAAAGTGTTATTCAAATTTTTAGACATATTAATTATTAAATATTTTTTTTTTCATTTTATATTTAAAATTCTACTTTATTCAGATCACTTAAACTCATGAGAACAAAATTAGCATTGCATTTCACATGGGAGAACTGAATAAGCTTAAAAATAACCCCCAAGTCTCGGGCAATCCTCAATAAGAACACCAAAATGAAAAATATCTGGACGAGAAGAGTTAATCCGGAGACTATCTCTTTCAAGAATAGCTTGAAAAACCCAATATCTTTTGTAAAAACCGTCGCTCTACATATAGCCGAGGGCTCCTTACGGTCCACCGATAAATTTCCACGAATGATTTCTACACCCGTACCAAGGACGTCACCATTGCTATTTCTAGCAATGAAACCAAGAACCACAAATACCATTTCCCCATACTGAAGCATCACAATTTATTTTCACTTAACCGGAAGGTGGCTTCAACCATTTTACATTATGTACGTATTAGGGCTAGAATCTGGGAGGGATGTCGTCCTCTCACTTAATCGTTTTGCCGACTGAAATTCTTGAAGGATGGAACCTTCTCTCTGTACTAGAGCAATAGGGGAGTCACTCTTCTTTTCATTCCCATGCAACACATCATTGCTAGTGAGCATAATTGAGATTTTTCTAAATGCTGAATCATCCAACCAAACCACTCCTCAAAACTTCCTGCATTAGAAAAATTTCCTTGGGCCCAGCGAATTTGCGAACCAAGTTGTAACAGCAATGGGGCACTGTACTCATGCCCACATCTCGGACAATTCGCATCAGTAGCAATCTTACGTCTAACTAAGCTAGCACGAACTGGGAAAATATTCTTAATACTTCTCCATAAGAACACCCAGACCATTGGAGGCACATGATGAAGGTTTCAAATAACTTTCCATCTGAGCAAGAAGAGCCAGCTAGCCATTGATTCCATCAGTTTAGTTTGCAAAGCTAGCTAGTATCCCGACTTTACTGTGTAGAAACCATGATGCCAAATCATAGCGTCAGTCCCAAAACGCCTATTGATAGGAATCTGTATATTAAATGTTAAGTCGTCTTCATCTTTGATATTAATTAACAACTTATTAGTGGAGGAGTGAGATTAGATACGATAGTAATAAAATAGGAACGCACACAATAATTAAATATTATATTTATCTATATTATTAAAAAGTAAACATGATACGAATTTTAATATCATACTCTATTTTTTAATGGTATAAATAAATATAATATTTGATTGTTATGTGTTTATACTTATTCATAAAATAATGATAACAAATTACGTATTTCTTGACATTTTATAATCTTAAAATACGAATATCTCTCTTTGTCTGCTTCTAAGTTGTACAAAGCTAAAGGGGTGTTTGATAAAAACTGAATAAAATTGTTTTGAATGCTTAAGTAATTTGAACGAGCTGAATGAAGTAGATTTCTGAATACTAAACAACATATTTTTACTATTTTACCCCTCTGAAAAAATTTAAAGTAGTTGTAAATTTATTTAATATTACTTAATATAATAGTTAATATTTAAAATTTTTTTTTTTACTTCATTCAGTCAGAGCTTAACCATTCAGCTAATAAAAATTAGACTTAGTCATTCAGCCTGAAAATCTGACCGATTTAGCCATTCAGTCATAAACAAACACACTGAATGACTGACCGATTCAACCATTCAGACTTATTCAATCCTAAACAAACAGGCCCTAACTCTTTTAATGTGAGTTAGGCCAATTTTCCTAGGCCTAGCATATTGGTGAAAGAAAGATAGGCTTGTGATATATCTTGAAAAGATTGAAAATAAAATTTAGCACATCATAAGGTGGAAATTGAAATGGTGCAAATTTTAGATAACAATTAGTCATTTGCCAAAAAAATCCGAAATTTAATTTCGGACGAAAGGAGTATTAAAATTTCTTCTAATGCATTCGCTACAAGAAAAACGGACATCGGTGACTAAGACTTTCTGCGACCGCAAAATCGTGACCGAGAGTGCACCTAGTCGCTAAAAGTAACAGCGATCGCTTACGGTCGCTATTTTCGTCGCAATTACCAATTTTGCCATAAAAAACCCCAAGAATTTTGGCGCCAAAAGTAGCGACCGATTTTCCGTCGCTGATTCGGTAGCAAATGTAACAGCGACCGCACATGTTGTCGCTAAAAGTGCCAACGAATTAAAAATTAGTAGCGACCATTGTCGATCGTTGTTAAGCGGTCACTATTGCTTTCAGACCTAATTTAGGCGTTGCACGAGAGGAAAATAGAAGGAAGAAGAAGAAGAAAGAAGAGAGAGAAGAAAGAGAAGAGCCCCCCCCCCCCCCCCGCCCCTTGCTGGATGCCGCCCTTCCCTCACCCAACCGAACGCCATTGCCCCAGCCGGACGCCGCCGCCCCTACCTGACGCCGTTGATAGGGCTAAATTATATGGTATTTTTATTCCCTAATACTTAGTTTTTATATTTATTGCGTGCTTAAATATTTAATTATTTAGCTTATTTTGGTTTTAATAGTTTTATAGGATTTTAGTTAATTTATGCTAATTTAGGTAATTTTATAGTATTTTTATATTTCTTTTTATTTATGTGTTTTTATTTATTTTTAGTATTTTAGGTATTTTATTTATTATTATGTGTTTTTATTATTTTTAGTAATTTTATATTATTTTTAATGTTTTTTATTTTATTTTATAGGAATTTATTCAAGTCTAATGACATTATTGTAATTTAATGAAGGAAACGGAGGGGCAGGATGGTAATTTTAGGGAAGTTGCGTCCGCGCCATGGAGGAGAATCAACTACAAGACAAGACAGCGCCGTTTTGCCAAAAACAAGAAACGGGCGACCGCGCAATACGCACAAGAAAAGAATCAGCACCAGAACTGAAACGACGTCGTTTGACAGCAGAAAGGTGTGCGCGCAATGCGCGGGGCAGGCAACTGACGTCAGCAGACGCGGTTCGGCGTTGACCGGGTCAACTGAGGCTTGTTTGGTTGCGCGTTAATTGCTGGAAATCAGATTATTTCGAAATTTTTGCTACTTTTTGATTCCAAATTAGATTTTAATTCCAACTAGGGTTAGGATAATAATTATTTTAATTTTCTTTTATTTTTAATTGTGAATCCTATTAGGGTTTGGACAAGTTAGAGGCCTATAAATAGAGGGCCGCCCTCTTATTATTCATTGTAAGTTTTTGGGAGTTCTTTCTTCTAATTTCTTGGAGAGAGCTTTTCAACTAGTAGATATTATTTTGAAGGATGTCAGACTAAGTTTTTATTTTCAGTTCTAAAGGGATGTTGAACCTTATTTTTAATTGATGTTTTAATTGAGTTTTATAATCTATTCCTTCATGCATGAGATTTATTTTTTGATAATCTGTTTTAATTGTTTTATGATATTTGTTTGATTAATTTGATAATGACATGTTAAGTTAATCAATAATTTATCATATGCTAGATTAAGATTTGATATTAAGCAAACGATACTTTATCTGATCATAAGTAGCAATTAATAATATTTGATTGTGGACAAACTTTTGAATATTGTTATGATTATCAAGATGGCGAGTTAAATAATCTGTGATGTTATGATTGTTGCTTGGAATAATCTAATTCTCTAATTTTTAATGCAACTGTTATATTAAATCTAGACTGATAGTTCTAGGTTGTATGATAGTTAGGGTCTTTTGTGAGCGATTGCTGCATTAGATTTATAATTTAAGGAGGATTTCGGGTAGCTTGGCGATTGTCGGTTATCTAGGATTATTAATCTCAATTGAAGAAAAAGATAATAATAACTTGATTAATTTGTTGATTAAAAGAAGAGGATACTGAACTAAGGAACTGAAGTTTGTTTTAATTGATTTTTCTCATATTTATTTATTATTCAGTTTTATTTGTTTGTTTGAAGTTTAATTAGTTAATTAATAATTCCAAATCCCCCATTTAAATTAGATATTTTTGAAAACATTAGATTTATTAAAACAATTCACTCTATGTGGGTTCGACTCTTACTTTCACTACTACATTAATATTTTTCAAAGTAAGATTTTATTTTTGGTTGCTTACGACAGCATTCCAGCCGTACATAAGGTAAACACCAACTTATTTTACAAATTTATAGTTATTTAAATATTTTTACAAAAAAAATTCATATAATGTATTTATCATTGATGTATAAGCTACTTACACAATTTATTTATCACTATATATTGAAGTTTTTATATTCTTATATAGGTATAATGTATTTCAAATCAATTTCAACTAAAGAAATTGCATAAATAATGATTCACAAAAATTTATTTTGTGATAAGATATTTAACATTATTATCATTATTTTAATATAAAAATGCATGTTAAAATAGTTCGTGCCCTCCATTCAGTAATTCCTTACCATTTCTCTTTGCTTGTCTGTTTACATTGTTATTGTGCACATTGAAATATTTTAAAGTTCAGAGAATCCACAAAGTTGTTACTCCATAATGTAGGTGAAATAACAACTTTAGTAATTCCTATTTGGTTATGTTAATGCTCCTCACTTAGTTATCAACATAGAAGAAAATATTATGAAATAAATAAATATAATATAATATTATGAAATAAATAAAAATAATATAATATAAAATAATACAAAAAAATATAATAAAGAAAAATAATACAATACAATATAATATAATATAATATAATAAAAATAATACAATATAATATCAATCAAAATAATACAAAATAATATAATATAATTCAAAATAATACAAAATAATGTAATATAATATCATTCAAATTAATATAAAATAATATTATAAAATAAATAAATATAATATAATATAATATCATTCAAAATAATACAATATAATATAATAAAAATAATATAATATAATATATATATAAAAACAATATAATATAATGTCATTCAAAATAAAGTAATATACTATAATATTATTCAAAATAATATTATAAAATAAATAATGCTGACATAGATCATGCTGGCCAGGTTGCGGAGTATATGCATGAGTACGGCTTATGGTGATGCTCACGCGATATATGGGTTGAGATATGCCAGCAGTGACAGAGTGACGAATGTGGGAGGAAAGACAGGATTGCCACTAAAAATAGATCCGCAGGTGTAGCTGAAGGGGAAAAAGCAAATGGTACATACAAAGGCGGTAGTATATCACAGACGCAACATTTCATTGATAATGAGGTACAGAATTCGTCAAATTTACTTTATTCATGTTTACGGTCATTTAATTAGTATTTATTTGCATGATTAATATATTTATACACTTGTCATATTTATAGTCATCTAGCAGCTCTAGAGGTTAGACTATCAATTGATTAGATGTGTACGTGGCTACCCGTGATGGTCTGCGTGATGTTATACAGATACGGGTAATTTACTTTTTTTTTACGTTACATGTTTATACATTAATTTTGACGTTACATTTAACTATTAAATGTATTACTTAATTAAAAGACACTTACAACCAATTAATGGATGAGCGGTATCCCCCTGACAGTCGTCACCCGCCAATTGATCAAGATTTGTGGGAAAGGGCGTTGGTTGTTAAGAAGAACTTTGTTAAGGGCCAAGGGCAGCGAAGATGGCCGAGTATTAGTGCCTTTTACAGCTCGGGTAACTAGTCTACCCAAGGATCGTACAATCCGACGCCATATAACGCTGCGGATTGTGTCAGAGCCATATGTAGAGATCCTACCCTTCTGCGCCAGCTGCAAGATCATTTAAAAGTGTTGAGTCCTGATTCATTAACAGATGCGGTGGCGACAACAGCAAGTCAGCCGGACCAGGAGGAGACTGAGCAAGATGAGGTAATATTATTGATTAATGCAACAAAATTAACCAGTCAATAGTATTATCTTGAACATGTTTCTTTTTTTGTTACAGGAACGTAGTAGTTAGTTAGATTGATGAAGCTTGGCGACCTATATATCGTTCTTAGCTTGTTTATTTTCTTCTCTTTATTTTGTAACCCATGCACGGTCGGATTTTTATCATAGTGTATATATTTATGTACCCAGATTGGATTGGATGCTGGTTTTATATTTATATGAAATGTATATTATTTAATTTGGTTTGAATGTAATATTTGGTTGGATCTCTAAATGAGATCGTTTATATATCTGTTGTGATGTGTTGGGATTTGTTTGACAGGTAAAGAAATTTATGGGAATTGAAAAAAAGCATTTTTTTTTTAAATAATCATCAGCGACCGAAATCGGTTGCTAATTCTGGACTATCGGTCGCCATTAGACTCGAGTATCAGCGACCGAATTTGGTCGCTAATTCGGGATCATAGGTCGCTATAAGTCTCGCGCCCCCCGTCGCTGATAAGTTTCATAGCGGTCGCTATTATTGGTCGCTAATAATTTCGGTCGCTATTATCGGTCGCTGACACGTGGCGTACGACTTCCACGGTAGCAGACGTGATGACTCATCTTAGCGACCGCGTTGGTTGCCACGTGCGGTCGTTGATAATGTCGGTCGCTATTAGCGGTCGCTGATAACCATGTCAACAACCAAACTATATGCGACATCTATCAACGACCGAATACGATCGCTGCTACAAATTAGCGACCGCATTCAGTTGCTAATAGACGATCGCTAATAGGCTTTTTTCTTGTAGTGATTTTGAAATTAGGTCTACAAAAAAATAAAAAATAAAAAATAAAAAATTTAAAAAGGGTCCACAACCACAGGACATTAACTTGGTCCTCTAAAAGTTGCATCACTAGCTGTTAGTTCAATGAATCGTAAACAGATAAAAAATAATTCACATTCCCCTACAAACAAAGCCATGATAATGATGAGTAAAAACTTTTGTATTAATCAAATTTAGGTACCACAAAATCAACTAAGCTAGCTCCGCGTAGCATTAGTGGAACTCAACAATCAATCTTTTGACGTTATTATTACTAATTTATGGAGTTAAATACAAAACTAACCATTGTATTCTTTTTTGTTGGTCAATACAAAATAAACACTATAAAAAACTTTGTATAACAAATCTCTAAGTGACAGCTGGACTAGACCTAGCCAACGGGCCAGGTGGGCCTAAATATCTTTGACAAATCGAGAAAAAAAAGGTCTGAGAGCTTTAATCGATAGAAATAGAAGGATCTAGACCAAAAATTATATGTATATCATTAGAATCACTCAAAACTCCATGAAAATGGTGATAAAAGTTTTGGTTATAAAATATTTTTGAGAGAGAAAGAGATAAGAACTTGGCATAACTTAGAAGTCTAAGAGAGAGAATATAAGAGAGGTGGGTAATGAGATTGGGTTACTTACTGGAAGTAAAAGTGACTTTAGTAATAAGAAAACAAAAATAGAACAAATACAATTAAAGATTGAATTTAATGCAAAAAAATCCATAGCTCAGTTGGTATAAGCTCTTATTTAGTTTATTAATTGCTTGGAGGTCATGATATCAACTCTCACCAACAGCATGCATTGTTTTTATAAAAAAAAAATATAATTCGTAGGCGGGCGCGGGCCACCCGCGGGCTGAGTCACCACTGGCCGGGCTAAAAACGGGCTGGGCCAAAATAGGCCAACTTTTTATAGGCTAAAAAAGGAAAGCTCGTGGGCCAATTTTTGGTGGGTCGGCCATCCTGGCCCACGGGCTTGGGCCTCTTTTGCCAAGTCTACAGCTAGACATTAACTGTCCTCCATAGATTTGAACTCAAAATCTCAACCTCATAACTTTAACCAATTGCTCAATTAAGCTATATATATGATATACTTATAAATAAAGACAACACAAATTTTATTTATACAAGTTTATCCATTTAAACAAAAAAAAAGAGATAAATAAATGGGTAAACATTTTAAATTTTTATAAGATCAATATTGGTTCCTAGAGGTACATTAATATGATCTAGAAAGAGGGTTGAATAGATTATATACAATTTACACATGACTTTTTCTTGTTTAAACATCTTTACCAAATAAATAGATAATTATATGCACGACGGAATTAGAGTATTTGGTAAAGCCCCATTTGATCATTAAGAAAGGATATATAGTTTTGATTTGCTATTGGAAAGAGATTACAAGTAAATACAACATATTTATGTAAGACAAAGAAGGGGTGAAGAGACATTGAATACACATGAATTTTTAAGATGTTCGGAGCCTGAACTACTCCAACTCCTCTTTTCCACTCCGCTGAGTAGGGATGTTCCACTAAAGATAAATAGACACTTAGTCCTTATAATTCGGACACTATGTCCACTTAAATCTCCAGGACATTAAGTTTTCTTCCCTCAACAAGGGTTGATTCCTCTGAATCAGACGAGTCACTAAGTCCCAATTTTCTCCTCAGGACATTAAGTTCTCTTTCCTCAACATGGTTGATTCCTCTAAATTAGACAAGTCAATAAATCTTGATTTTATCCTCAGGAAATTAAGTCATCTTCCTTCAACAGGGGTTGATTCCTCTGAATCAGACGAATCAACAAATCCCAAATTTACTGTTGTTTGTTATTATTGTGGGGTGTTGCCAAGTCGACGTTAAACTCATATCAAAATGAACTTAGTAGCTAAGGAATGATTCCAAGAACATTCCATATATTCTGATAAGCTCCTTCTCTGAAATCATTCTTGACCGATCTTCCAAAGCATAGAGTGACTTTGGGTTGATGATATATTTTTGCAATAGATCGACCCCCTCTATGGTCTTCGTTAAATTGGTTTTCTCCTTGTTCTCCTTTAGTGTTTGCACCAATCCTTTTCTTCTCATTTTTTACTATAGATTTCTCTACTTATCTTTTTTTGTTGGTGGGTTCTTTCTCAGCTCTTCTTTTGTGTTCCACCCACACTCTCTCTCTCTCTCTCTTGAATTTCCGATAAGTCTTCTTTATATAAAAAGATGTTCTGATGATCTATCTGTTAAAAATGTATGTTGCTTCATCTAACATTCCAATTGTAGAGAATATTTGATGGAGATATTATCTCAGATTACTTTTAGACTTGTCTTCATTAATTTACCAAAAATGGTAACTTTGTGTTTGATGTTGCTTTGGACAAATAGTCATTAGTCCCAACTTGTCTTATGTTTTATATAAGCTTTAAATGACCAGTCATTGTTTTGTCATTTCCATTTTTTAAATCATCTTTTTGTCAGTCCATCATCAATGCTGTTTCAACTTCATTAATTGTAGAACTTTTGGATCCTTCAGTTTAACTTATGCTTTATTGCTCTACGATTAGCTTTATGATCTATCAGCTTTACATTCTGTTGTCCTTATGATATGTTATACGATTTTATTACTCTGCAATCTGCACCATGATCATTTAGCTCTGCGAGAGTAACTTAACTTTACGAACTTAGAGCTATCCTTGATATCGTTCCTTTCTGATTCTTGTCTTGTTTTACGATTTAGTCAAACTCTACGATCCCTGTTCAATGCATCATTATACGATTTGAAGACTTTCTAATTAGCCATACGATTTTTTTGCTTTCTTTCAGCATCTTCATTTCTCATCTTTCTATTTTAGGATATGATTTTCCTATTCTTCTGGCTTTGCAATTTTGTAGCTTTAGTTCTATAGACTACTGCTTTGTGTTTTGGAGCCTTAAAATATTGAACTTTATATTTTTCAGCTGTACGATGTGCACTATGATATTCAACTATATGTTTTGTCGTGGGCTTCTTTTTGGTAACTTATACTCTACGACTTCTTTAGTCATTGTATCGTAGAGTATACTTTCAGATTTATCATTTTCAATTATATCTCTTGTCATGCTTATTCTTTATCTGCTGCAGTTCTTTTATATCTTCATTGCATAACTCAGTTTACTTCCTAAGAACTATGATTTCTCCTTGATTTAAGCTTCTGCCTTTTTCACTTTCTCCTTGAAGATTAACTCCCCCTTACTTGGATATAGACATGCACAAAAAGCTTAAGGCCTGCGGTCTGGCCTTGGCCTAGCCTAGCCTGACTTGGTCAACGGCCTGGCCCAGCCTGCAGGCTTTAAACAAGTTGTGATTTAAACGCAGAAACCTGACCTATCTAAAAGTCTGGCCTAGCCCGGCCCGGCCTAGCCAATAGTCAACCTCGATCTTTGGTAAAGTGATATGAATACTGAACTAAGATATACTAAATACTAAATTGTTTCCCTTTCCCTTTCTCTCCCCTCCCTTCCCTTCCCCTACCATATTATATTATATTATTAGTCTGTGAGTGAGCACTTAGTTCAAATTGAGGTGATGGTGATTTGCAAATAACTCCATATTATATAATTATATAGTTATTATTATTGTGAGTCACTTCTAATTTCTATGTAGCAGTACTGAAAATTGTAGAGAATGGTGATTTTGATTGACTTTTTAATGTTTGGTCCCCTTAATTTGTAGTTTTGTATACGTTAATATATAAAAAAAAGTCCTAGATCATAATCAAATCTTTTCACCTGATATTATATTTTAATAATTAATAGCCATTATTAGAGATAATCTAATTTCTATCCATAATTGGCGACTTAGCGGCTCCGTCATTCTCCCTTTCTTCTCCTCCATCCCTTTGTCTAGGCCCGACCTAGCCTGCAGGCCCAAAAGTCAAGGTTTGATCTAACCTGTTCAACGGCCAAAGCCTATCAAGCCTAGGCCAGGCCAGTCTGGCCCGACCTGTTGTGCATGTCTACTTGGATACTTGTGGATCTCAGTGTTGTTAATTCCACTATATCTTTTTTTAGTGCACTTTTTTCGTTGTTAGTGGATAACATATGTGTCTTATTTTAACGTTTTCTGAATACTGCTTTGTTCCCTGTCTTCTCAGGCTTAGGGGTGAGCATGGTGCGGTTTGAAGTCCAACTGCACATGAAACCGCTTAGGTGCGGTTTGGCAAATCCAAATCCAAAACCGCAACCGAAATCGCTTGTGAATGGTGCGGTGCGATTTTGAACCGTGCGGTGCAGTTTCATTTGGTGCGATTTCGGTTCCAAACTAATAGAAAGAAATATCAATTAAATAAAGAAATATATTACAGAAGAATGAACAGTTGTATGACAGAATCCAATGCAATGGAAAATTACTAAACTAAATCCATATTAATGCACACATTGATAGTATCTAAGCACTTGTTGTTCCAAGAATAGGCTACAAAGAGCAATTAAGTGATTCTGATGTATTTGTTTGGCTTTGAGATCACTGTGCGACTATCTAAAGGATGCCATTTGACAGTATATAAGCACTTGATGTCTGAAGAACACGTTACAATGAACAATTGAGTGATCTAATATTACCAAAAACCTACTATCTAGGTCTGAAGACCTAACTATCTGGTTTACACCAGAATTCTTTAAAGCATGCCCCATTGAATGGGATCAATATCTGGTTTTGGGTTATAGAAGTTCCCAAGGATGCAAAACTATTTCATCTGTCGTAATGATAGGGGATAGAAACAATAAACAGTAATAGTTATTGATAACAGTTCTTTGTTTCAGCATAAAGGTATGTTGTCATGTGATTCTCTTTATGCAATCTGTTATCAAGGTAAAGATACATCCATTTGTTTAACTAAATAGTAACGCAATTTGCAGTTTAAGTTGTATAAACAAAACAATATGTTATAAATAAATAATGTCTTAATATGACCTTTATGTGTTGCTATTTATTCTAAATGCAATAAGTAGGTCTCTCATGTGAACATATTTATAGTGCTATCCTCTTTTATCCACTGATACTGCACCAGAAATCACAAGTTACAGTTATTGGCAAATGAAGAAAACCTTAGCTCATCATTAAAAAAAGAAAATCAAAAAGCTAGTGTAAAACATTAATATAAAACTAGTGAATTCTCACCTTTTTGGAAACATTTTCATAGCTAGCTTTACTAATGAGAGAGCATGCCAAAATCAAAACATCTGCCCCACCATAACTCAAAGGTTTTAACCTATTGTAATCCTCCTGTCCTGTTTCAAAAAATAGTCATTTAAGGCCCATTAAAACATATGTAGATGTACTTCAACATGTATCCATATTACATCAAGATTGCAATGAGAAATAAAAAATTACCAGTAGTGTCCCACAAGCCTAGATTAACAGTGGCTCTATTAATGATCATTTGCACTGAAATTGTCAAACACTGTTGCCACGTAATCCTGTTTCACAAAAATTAAAGTTCAAAAGCAAGAGATTACGAATGATACAAATACATAAGTGAATCATATTCCATAAAATTTTAAACAACGTGACAAAGTATTTGATGTTAATACCACAATTGTTTCCGTAAAACAATGTCAAAATGAAAATTTAATACACTAATTACCTCAAACAAACCAAAAGGCGGTAGATAAAGTTGAAATCCAATTTTGGTAAAAATTGATTCCTAAAAAATAAACTCTAGAAGTCTAGATAATAAGCTCATACTTTTGGATTGTCCAATTGATTCCTAAAAAATAAGCTCTAGATAATAACAAATAATATAACACAAGCAATCTTATCACAAATTCAAAGGAAAAGGAGAGAGAAAATATTCAAGCAATCAATACCACATTGAAAGACATCTCTGAATACCCTTTTGCAGAAACCATGAATACAGATCAAGACATTTAGAAACCACCCATCTGAATAAACTAAACTTTGAAATGAAACAATAAAAGGGTTGAAAATTTACCTTCGAGTGAATATCGATATGAAAAAACTGCCCCTTGAAAGATTAAGGCAACCCAAGTTCCAAACTATAGAGGGGAAAAAGACGGCGGGGGTTCAATTTTTTTGGTCTTTTTTTATGCCCTTTTTCGGTTTAAACTTTTGATTCTCTTATGTGGACCTAGAGTGGAGAAGAGAAGACTGAGAGTGAGAACTGAGAAGCGAAGAAGAAGGCTGAGAGTGAGAAGTAACTGAGTGAAAACTGAGAAGGCTGAAGGTTGTATCATGTATGAGTGTATGTTACGTATATATATAAATGGCCAAAACGACGTCGTTTTGGCCATTTAATTTTAAAAAAAAAAAATCAGTTATGGTGCGGTGCGGTTTCTTAAATGCGGTTTGGACCCGCACCTGCACCGTAAATTCGGTTTTCAATTATTTTAAAACCGTCATATACGCTGGAACTGTTGGTACTTTTTTAATTGGTGCGGTTTATGCGGTTTCGGGGGCAAATCGGTTTTTTGCTCATCCCTACTCAGGTTGATTTACCTCAAACTTGTTCTTGCAGGAGGATTCTTGGTAAGGACATCCCAAATCATCTACTGTAGAAAATCTGTCATTCAGTGCTGTTTTCATTAAGAACTCTGATAGGTAGCACTGGGCATCTTATTATTGATGTAGTTTGGCGTCATGAGCTCAACGAGATTTATAACTCAACGATATGTAGATATTTTGTTCATATTTATTCTACGATCTTGATCACTTTGACTTGTTCAACATCTGATATTTCTATCTTCACTTCCTTAGTTAGAGCATTTTCTCCTTAATGTGCTATGATGAGTCTGCTTAATAGAACTCTACAAACTTGATTTGATCTCGTGGGACGACTTCTTCTTCTTATTTTGATTTATTCAGTTTCATATCCTTAGCGGCTTTGTCATCTTTAAGCTTGATGATTCTTCCGTATTTTGCATTCGTTAATCTATTCTTCTTTTGAAAGCTTCATCTTTTCTGGTTTACTCTAAAAATACGAACGTTACAATTTATGAGTATACTATGCGATCTTGTTTTCCTTCCTTTCTTTTTCTGAGCTTTCATATCATATAGTGTATTGTAGACTTTACTTGTTTTACGACTCCTACTGCTTCATAGGCACTTATCAAATTGTGTAAGATGTCAATTTTACGAAATGTGCACATACTCTACGATCTTTCTATTGAACTTCTTAACTCTGTTATTTCTTAGTTCTATTGTGCTTGAGTTTGCCTCTTCAATTCTGCTTTGCTGCTCTGTTCTTCCAATATCTGATTTGATGGTTTCCTCTGTTGATCTTCAATTTGATCCTAATCTATTACATTTTGGATAATACTCTATATCTCAATTCATCCTAATAAATATGATCCATAGTGTCCTTAATATTGCATCAATCTTTTGAAGACAATACATAGTTTATCTTTTCAATTTCAGATTAACCTAACAAATTTAATCCATAACTTAATCTATCTTTTTAGTTTGGATCAACCTAATAATTTTGATCCCTAAATTCTTTTACAATGATTATTATTTTAAGGATTGTTCAACTAGTTGATCATGTATTTATAGATTCACATTTGTTCCTTTATTTCTTTTTTTGTTCTTTTCACAATATTAACTTTAAGAATAGTATAATCAAGTCACATAAACATCTAAACACTCGTATATCCAAATATTTAATAAATAATCATGTATTCAGTCATTCACAATTAAGACATTTATAACATTTATTCAAACGATTAAAGTCATCATCAAATCTACATATATACTAACAATATTAACTTTTTAAAAATTAATTTCAAATATTTTTAAACTCAAAATTGATATGAATTCATTTGGTTTATATCGATACATATAATTATAAATATCATAATGTTAAGGATAATCAAGCAGTTCATATCACGTAAAAGCAACAAGCAGAACAAGCAATAGCAACAAGCAGTCACGTTAACAATACAGATATAGTCAGAAGCAATGCAGACACGACTACAGGCAATACAGACACGGCTATAGGCAATGCAGATAGGCAATGTAAACGGCAATTCAAACGGCACTGCCAATAACTTCATTGATAGGCTAAGTTGTAAATAGCTTATTTAATTTAGTCACATGTTATAATTCAGTTAAGTAGTTTGTTAGTGTTGATGTCATACTAAGTACAACTGTCAATATTAGTTAGATAATTAGTCTATACTTATAATAGTATATATAGGAACATGTACTCTTTCCGATTAATCAATTACAATTTTTTACATTTCAGATCAATATTCTATGTTTCTAACATGTTCTTAGAGCATTAATGTTTGTTCTTCATTTTTTTGTCATTCTCATAACTGCTCTAGCTTCTACAATTCATTTGTTACTTTGATTCGATGGAATTATATTCATCTTCTTTTGATTATGTTGAATTATGTGCTTGAATTAACACAATTTTATGTGATTGATCATATATTGATTTGATCTTTGGTCTTTAATTCTTGTTCTTGCGTATCAACTATTTGATAAGTTGATTTATTGACTTGTTCTTCATGGCTGGTGGTACGACTTCTACTTCTGTTGATATGTATGATAGTGTCTCTCTTGGAATGTAACTTGATGCCTCTCATTCTCTTTATCTTTAACCTTCTGATCATCCAAGTTTGACCCTTGTCTCTCAACCATTAATTGGAGAAAATTATTCTCAATGGAAGAGATCTATGACTTAGCTCTTTTTGCCAAACTGAAACTCGACATGGTCAATGGTACTTACCCCAAACCTAGGTTTGGTTCTGCATATGTGATGCACTGGGATAAATGTAATGATATAGTGATTTCTTGGTTACTTAATTCCTTGACACCTGAGATAGCTTTTAGTGTGGTGTACTCACCAACTGCTCATGAGATTTGAACTTATCTAGAAACTACATTTACTCAAACAATGGACCAAAATTGTTTCAGTTAAAGAAAGATATAGTAGATCTTACTTAAGGAAATATGCCTATTATTGGATATTTCACTAAGTTCAAAGTCTTGAGGGAAGAACTTCAAAATTTGACTGGGGTACCTAAGTGTACTTGTATCTGTAGTTGTGGATATGTTACACTTCAAGAACAAAACCTTCATAATGAAACATTGACACAGTTTTTGATGGGGCTCAATGATACATACACTAATGTAATGTGAAAATTTTGTTTATAGTCAAATCTCCAATGGTTGAACAAGTTTATGCTCTTTTGTTGAAAGAAGAAAAACATAGAGAGTGTGCTATTTTGAGTACACCAGGACCAACTGTTTTGAGAATCTTGCCTTATCAGGTAAAAAATTTTCTGATGCAACCAAAGGTTATAAGTCCTTGAAAAAGAAATCTGCTATTGTGTGTCATTACTGTCATAAAGAAGTGCATAGCAAGGATAAATGCTTCAAGTTACATGGATATCCTCCATGGCATAAAATGCATCCTCATAACCAATCTCAGCCTCAGCCTCAATTTTTTTTAATCCTCATTAATCCAAGTTTAAGGCTTAGATAAGTGTCAATTTTAAGGAATCTTCTATAACTGATGCATAGAGTGTTTGTTCCGGAACTCTTTCAATGCATACTTCTCAGCAGTCTATGCTTTCTCAAATGCATAATCCACTAAAATGTCAAGATTCCTCTGTAGTCTCTACATCTGAGAATGTATTTTTTACTCATGCTCAACTGTATCAGTTGATGTGACACCCCCAAATCTAGGCCCACACAGCCCAAACTTGAGTCGTCAAAAGACTACAACAAAATTATTACAACAAAGCACAACGTATAACAATACAGTGTATAATAATACACAACTAAGTCTTTACTATTATTGCCACACTATTTTACAACACGTGAAGACTAGGATAGCTATTCCTCGGACTCTCACTCCATCCCCCGGCTAGACCCCGTTACGTTTTCATCTCCTGTTGAAAAACAATGGAACAAAAGAAAGGGTGAGCTCAAATAGCTCAGTAAGAAATATCATGACTAAGATAATGACGAATAAATTATCATTAGCCTTCAACAGTTGAGTTCTTGATAGAATACAATAGACTACAAGGTTTATATCAAAAACTGCAGTTAAATTCTTGAACAATGTTCAGATCAATAATAGCAGCGGAATGAGCAATCTATTAGAAGAATAATGTAGACTATAATGTCCACTCGCTTTTCTTTTTAGTAAAAATATCATCAACTTTTATCATCTGAAATAACATTAGTCAAGATAATGCAACTTCACAGTTCCTGGTCATAATCATGCAGATCAACAATTCATCTTTGCACTACGGGCCAAAGACATTCAATATAACACCAACGGTCATGATTATACCAGATTCAGCCTTTGGTTATAATCATACCAACCAACAGTTCATCTTTGCACTACGGGCCAAAGAGAACATTCACCACGTGCCATAAAAGACACCGAACAGATGTATCGCCTTTAACCTAGTATATCGCCTTTAACCTATCATCTGTTCAACAATTATATCACATCTGTGCCCCCGGCCACAGATATTCACAACAGCTTGTTTCTTGATGATTAATATAAATAACAGTGATACAAATGATGAACAGAAGAACAGGATAAACAATAAGTATCGGAAGTTTACTTTGTGCAGATTCAAATAATGTCCAAATTGCCAACATGATGTGGAGTGAAATTTAAAAAAATGATATTCAAGATCCACCGTTCAGAATAACGATTACAGTTCAATAGAAATGTTCAGAAAATAGGAAGGTTTAGTTGAAATAATGAAATTCAACTATTATGGAACATATAATATTTTCAGGAATTATAGAAGCAATAGTTCCATAATAAGTTTCGATTTAGGTGTATGAAAGAAAATAATATCCCTTACCGTAGCAGGTTTGATTAACAAAAGGTGAAGGGAATTAATATCCCTTACCATAGTAAGTTTGAATAATGGAAGATGAAAAAGATGGTATCCCTTATGAGTATAAAGGAAAATGATATCACTTACGAATATGGAATAAAAGTGTCATGTGATAATTCGTGTAGACAAATTATTTCCACACGAGACAAATAAAAAGGGTTATTCACCAACATGCGGTAATCCGCGCCGTAAGGTTATTCCCATCAATTTGAATACGAATAGTTATTCACCAAACAGGCGATAATCCGCGCCGTAAGGTTATTCCCATCAATTTGAATACGAAGAGTTATTCACCAAACAGGCGATAATCCGCACCGTAAGGTTATTCTCAAAGATTAATAAGAAATGAATATAAAAGGTTATTCACCAACAGGCGGTAAACCGCGCCGTAAGGTTATTCCCACAATTTAATTAATACATGGAAGTAAATTGCACAAGAAAGAAACGATATTATTTTCGAGAATCAAAGAATGATAATCCCTTCAAGTAAGAAAGAAAATAATATCCATTTATGATGATGAAAAGAATGATACCCCTTACCTTAACACGTGACTGGATATTGATTTAAATGAGGTTGATCAACCTATATATTTATAATAAAATTAGTAATTACCACATATGAATTTCAAAGTGTATGATAACCCGTATAATATGAACTATCAAAATTATATATATGTAACATAATTTTTGTAGTATAATATAACAACTTTAAAATAGTTTTTAAAATAATATTTCAAAATAAATCTTCCAAAGAAAGCTTTTAAAAATGAATATTCTTAAAGAAGAGTCTTCTAAGGGAAGATTTGTGAATACCGTAAAAAATAGGAATTTATGAAATTACTACTTTTTAATAAAAGACTTACTTGAAAAATTTCTGCACTCCTTTTGCCTTTCAAACTCTCAAAATAACCTCACTATTCTCAGAGAAAACTCATAAAATTCTTATAGAAAAATTTTATGTTTTAGGTGTGATTTTTCTATTCAGCTGAACAAGCTATTTATAGGAGAAAAATGGTACTATGCGCGGTTGTTGGCAGCACGCCAATGTTGAAATCGGGCAGAAGAGGCTGCGCAGCCTCTGCGCAGACGAATTCAAATTTGGCACAGTAACTTGCATAGTAACTTCTGAATATAATAATATTTTTCTAATAAAACAAATAACTTTTTATTATTATATTGTCTAATAAAACAAACAACTTTATGAATATATTATAATAATTAAATTACCAAATAATACTACCATAGTAATAATTCATAATAATGCAACAACTACTGTGTCAATTATTAGATCAATAATATGCATTATTATTGTTTCAATAATCCAATATGTTGTGCCACAACAATTATTAATAAGACAATGAGTAATAACAATTATTGAATTGATAGTATAAAATATTATGCAGTGACAATTATTGATGAAATGATGCGCAACAGTTACGGTGTCAACTATCAAACCAATAATATGAGACACTGTGCAATACCGTGTGCTACTGTAGAGTACCGTGTGCTACAGAAAATACCATAAACTACCGTATGCTAACTATTCTTTTATCACCGGTATTTTAACAGTTCCGTTGACTATTTTTATTTAAAAAGGTTACCTATGTCGTTTTCTATATCTGACAAATATTCCGTTGTGGGGTCCACCAATAATTAGTTATTTCGGCGCCGTCGTACGACACGAATATTATATTGCGCCGTCGTACGGGCAGAACGAATATTCCCCGACAAAACGAATATTCCCCGACAAAAAGAATATTATTCAACAAAGTATAATTTGCACGGAACATCCTTAACTTTTAACTTTGCCAATTTAACCACTTACTGTTTCATGAAATATATATATATATATATATATATTGTGACGCCCCCAAATCTGGGCCCACACAGCCCAAACTTGAGTCGTCAAAAGACTACAACAAAATTATTACAACAAAGCACAACGTACAACAATACAGTGTATAATAATACACAACTAAGTCTTCACTATTATTGCCACACTATTTTACAAAACGTGAAGACTATGATAACTATTCCTCGGACCCTCACTCCATTCCCCGGCTAGACCCTATTATGTTTTCATCTCCTGTTGAAAAACAATGGAACAAAAGAAAGGGTGAGCTCAAATAGCCCAGTAAAGAATATCATGACTAAGATAATGACGAATAAATTATCATTAGTCTTCAACAGCTGAGTTCTTGATAGAATACAATAGACTACAAGGTTTATATCAAAAACTGCAGTTAAATTCTTAAACAACGTTCAGATCAATAATAGCAGCGGAATGAGTAATCTATTAGAAGAATAATGCAGACTATAATGTCCACTCGGTTCTCTTTTTAGGAAAAACATCATCAACTTTTATCATCTGAAATATCATTAGTCAAGATAATACAAATTCACAGTTCCTGATCATAATCATGCAGATCAACAGTTCATCTTTGCACTACGGGCCAAAGACATTCAATATAACACCAACGGTCATGATTATACCAGATTCAGCCTTTGGTCATAATCATACCAAACAACAGTTCATCTTTGCACTACGGGCCAAAGAGAACATTCACCACGTGCCATAAAAGACACCGAACAGATGTATCGCCTTTAACCTATTATATCGCCTTTAACCTATCATCTGTTCAACAAATATATCACATCTGTGCCCCCGGCCACAGATATTCACAACAGCTTGATTTTTGGATGATTAGAATGATATAAATGATGAACAGAAGAAATAGGATAACAATAAGTATCGGAAGTTTACTTTGTACAGATTCAAATAATGTCCAAATTGTCAACATGATGTGGAGTGAAATTCAAGATCCACAGTTCAGAATAACGGTTACAATTCAATAGAAAGGTTCACGTAAATAGGAAGGTTCAGTTGAAATAATGAAGTTCAACTATTATGGAACATATAATATTTTCAGGAATTATAGAAGCAATAGTTCCATAATAAATTTCGATTTAGGAGTATGAAAGAAAATAATATCCCTTACCGTAGCAGGTTTGATTAACAAAAGGTGAAGGAAATTAATACAAGGGTTATTCACCAACAGGCGGCAATCCGCTCCGTAAGGTTATTCCCACAATTTAATAGAATTTGAGTACAAAGAGTTATTCACCAAACAGGCGGCAATCCGCTCCGTAAGGTTATTCTCAGAGATTAATAATGAATGAATACGAAAGGTTATTCACCAACAGGCGGCAATCCGCTCCGTAAGGTTATTCCCACAATTTAATAGAATTTGAGTACAAAGAGTTATTCACCAAACAGGCGGCAATCCGCTCCGTAAGGTTATTCTCAGAGATTAATAATGAATGAATACGAAAGGTTATTCACCAACAGGCGGCAATCCGCTCCGTAAGGTTATTCCCACAATTTAATACATGGAAATAAAAGGCACGTCTTATGAGTAAGGAAGAAACAATATTATTATCGAGAATCAAATAATGATAATCCCTTACCATAGTATGTTTGAATAATGGAAGATGAAAAAGATGGTATCCCTTACCGTAACACGTGACTGGATATTGATTTAAATGAGGTTGATTAACTTGAATAGTACACGTATACTTATAGATCTTCACAAATACTCAAGATGACTTAAGCACACTTAGAGAGAACTTTCACAAGAAGTATTTAGAGAGAGAAAGAAAGAACAAGTAAGGAAGTTTATGAAAAATCCTTAAGTTAAGGCTTCTATTTATAGCCAAAAATCTTATCATTCATTTAATCTAAACCATTCATTTAAAGACCACCTTTTAATCTACACCATCCATTTCAAATATTATATTATCTTTAATCTACACCATTCATTTCATATCACCTAATAATCACCTAACTTTATATTATAAACAAATCAATTTAATTATTCAACAATAATTCACACTTTAATCTACACCATTCATTTCATATCACCTAATAATCACCTAACTTTATATTATAAACAAATCAATTCAATTATTCAACAATAATTCACACTTTAATCTACACCATTCATTTCATATCACCTAATAATCACCTAACTTTATATTATAAACAAATAACTTTATCAATTCAATTATTATGACTAATTGTTATAAATACAGTATAGTTAGCTCTTAGATATCAAGTCAATAAATTAATGAAATACAACTGTTTAAATAACATCATAATAGAGATAACAATAATGTAAAATAAAGCATACGTTACTGTGTAATGACAATTATTGATTCAATAATGTGAATTACTGTGCATATGTTACTGTGACAATTATTAGGTTCAATAATTTTAAAAACAGTGCAACAACAATTATTGACTCAATGATATAAAATACAGTGTAATGACAATTATTAAATCAATAATGCAAAATACTGTGTAACAACAATTATTGAATTGATAATATAAAATATTATGCAGTGACAATTATCGATGAAATGATGCGTAACAGTTACGGTGTCAATTATCAGACCAATAATATGAGACACTATGCAATACCGTGTGTTACTGTAGAGTACCGTGTGCTACAGAAAATACCATAAACTACCGTATGCTACTATTCTTTTATCACCGGTATTTTAACAGTTCCGTTGACTATTTTTATTTAAAAAGGTTACTTCTGTCGTTTTCTATATCCGACAAATATTCCGTTGTGGGGTCCACCAATAATTTATTATTTCGGCGCCGTCGTACGGCACGAATATTCCCCGACCAAACGAATATTCCCCGACAAAGCGAATATTGTCCGACAAAATAAAATTTGCACATAACATCCTTAACTTTCAATTTTGTTAATTTAACCACTTACTGTTTCAAAAAAAAAAATATATGAAGAAAAATTAAAGTTTGTATTTCATAAAATTCGGGGTCTTACAACCTCCCCTCCTTATGAAATTTCGTCCCCGAAATTGACGTACCTGACATATCGAAGAGGTAAGGATACTTAGATTTCATCTCAGATTCTAGCTCCCAGGTCATTTCCTCAGTATCTTGGTTCCTCCATAAAACCTTAACTTTAGGTATAACCTTTGAGCGTAGGATCTGCTCCTTCTTATCCAGGATCTTAACAGGTACTTCCTCGTATGTTAAATCCTCTGCTATAACGTCAGGTTCTAACTCAATGACGTGGTTTGGGTCCTTCACATATTTACGTAACATAGATATGTGAAAAACGTTATGGATGCGAGACATACTTGGTGGTAGGGCTAGTCTGTAGGCTACGGTTCCTATTCGATCGAGGATTTCAAATGGGCCAATAAATCGAGGGTTGAGCTTTCCTCTCTTTCCGAATCTCGTAACCCCTTTCCATGGAGAAACACGTAAGAATACAGGATCTCCGACGTTGAAACTTTCGTCTCTCCGATGAAGATCAACATAACTCTTTTGTCGTTCTTGTGCGGTCTGTATTCGTTGTCGGATCATTTGGATCTTTTCGGTCGTCAAGCGTACCAACTCGGGTCCCAACAATTTTGCTTCTCCTACCTCATTCCAACATATTGGAGAGCGACACTTCCTTCCATACAATGCCTCGAATGGAGTCATGCCTATGCTTGCTTGGTAACTGTTGTTGTAAGAAAATTCCACCAACGACAAGTACTTATCCCAACTTCCTTTGAAGTCTAATACACAAAGTCTCAAAAGATCTTCGAGGGTCTGGATCGTCCTTTCCGATTGTCCGTCCGTTTGAGGATGGTATGCAGAACTAAAACGTAGTTCAGTGCCCATAGCTTTTTGTAGACTGATCCAAAAGCGTGAAGTGAATCTAGGATCTCGATCAGAAACTATGGAAACTGGCATGCCATGCAATCTCACGATCTCATTTATGGACATACCGGCAAGACGTTCAAGTGAAAAGTTTTCTCGTATAGGCAAGAAATGAGCGAATTTAGTCAATCTATCTACGATGACCCAAATTGCATCTAAGCCTTGAGAAACTTTGGGAAGACCCGTCACGAAATCCATATTGATATATTCCCACTTCCATTCAGGAACTTCAAGTGGTTGTAATGGACCCTTAGGTACTTGATGCTCTGCCTTGACACGTTGACAAGTTAGGCACCTTGAGATAAACTCTGCAATTTCCATTTTTATATTGTTCCACCAAAATGTATGTCGAAGATCACGATACATCTTGGTACCTCCTGGGTGGATTGCAAACGGCGTGTTGTGTGCCTCCATCATGATTTTATGCTTCAATTCAGGATCGTTAGGAACACATAGTCGAGAGTTGACTCGAAGTATTCCTTTCTCGTCGATTATTGCCTCAGGAATAGCACCTTCTTGTACTTTCTTCATCATATTCATCAACTCCGGATCGGTAGCTTGAACAACTTTAATTTTATCGATTAAAGCTGGTTCTACTTGTACGTGCGCAATCTTCAAGTGGGTCATTGGTGTTTTTAGCTCTATCCCTATCTTTTGCAAGTCGTACAAAATACGCTTTTGTGTTGTCAGCAGTGCACTTGTACTCACATAATATCTTCTGCTCAAAGCGTCAGCTACAACGTTCGCCTTTCCCGGGTGATACTGGATTGTGTGGTCATAATCCTTCAACAGCTCAAGCCAACGTCGTTGTCGCATGTTGAGTTCCTTCTGGGTGAAGAAATACTTGAGACTTTTATGATCCGTATAGATATCCACTTTTTCTCCGTACAAGTAGTGTCTCCAGATCTTTAACGCGAAAACGACTGTTGCCAACTCTAGATCATGAGTAGGATAATTTTTCTCATAATCTTTGAGTTGTCGAGAGGCATAGGCTATAACCTTTCCATGTTGCATAAGGACACAGCCTAGACCTTTGTCAGAAGCATCGCTATAGATAATAAATTCTCCTGATCCTGATGGTATGGTCAGAACAGGAGCTGAAACAAGTCTCCTCTTGAGTTCTTGAAAACTCTTCTTGCATTCCTCGCTCGATATAAGTTTTGTACTAGAACGAATGATACCGATATCTAATAATTAAACTTTTAACTCTTGGCGTTCTATGAGAGCCATTCGGTATGGGGCTTTGGAAATGGGCTTGGTACCGAGTTCAAGATCAATACAAAATTCATTTTCACGGTTTGGGGTAAGCTAGGAAGTTCTTCAGGAAAAAACGTCAGGAAACTCATTAACAATGGGAATATCATTCAAGTTTGACGTATTTTTGTTCAAATCAGTGACATGAGCTAAAAAGGCTTGACATCCGTTTTTCAATAAACGAATGACTTTATGGCTAGAAATAACAGTTATAGATTTCAATGGTTTAGTTGCTTGAACTTGCATGACAGGTTGATTAGGAATATGAAAACTAATAATCTTATGAAAACAATCAATTTTTTTGCATGATGGGTAGTCAACCAATCAATTCCTAAAATCACATCAAATTCATGCATCTCCAAAGAAATAAGGTCAACAGGTAATGTGAGGTTGTTGATTTGAACTAGGCAAGATTTATAGATAGTAGATGTGATAGATATTTCTCCCAATGAGGTTTCAACTGATAAGTCAAAGTAAAAGTTTTCAGAAGTCAAATTTAAACGTTGAGCACACGTATGTGAGATAAAAGAATGGGTAGAGCAAGTATCTAACATGGCATAAACTTCACAAGAATTTATAAATAGCTTACCGGTTATCACCTCATTCGGTTTCTTGACTGTTATCGTCAAATCGAATCCCGAATACTTCATTCGGATCTTCACGTATTTCAACCATGGGAATACCACTGAATAATTTTCTAGCAAACTGTTTCTCGGGTTCATCAACTTCATCAGTAGTAAGGTACCAATGATTTCCATTAAAATAGTATTTTCGATAGACTGCAGTTTCCACGATAGTGACTAACTTAACCTGAATTCCTCTAAATTGTAACGCCCAAAAGTATAGAAACATCATTTTTAAATAATCTTGAAAATCATAGCTGGAACACCATAAATCCCAAAGACTAATATGAAAAGTCCATATATTCTGATCCTTTGTTATAGAGCATAACCATGTGATATCATTCTCCCAATTAGTGAGTAAATTAAAGGCAATAATTTCCGCAAGTTCGTTACTTCCTTTAATTGCTTCTAAGAATGGATCTGGAACGACTGTAGCAGAGCTTTCACCTTCATCCTTACTGGATAGAACACGCATAATTTTTGCCTTAGGCAAATGATTCAACTCTGAGTTTGTAAGAAGATTATTCGTCGCCTCTTGTTTTGCAGCTACTTTTGTTTCGGTAATTTCATAGTTAACCTCCTGATTTCCAGATGCCATAATTAACTGTGGTCACAAAATAAATGTTAGTTCAAATAAACTGACTCATCTCTTCATGTTCCTACATTCAAATCGACTCATTAGATAATAAAATTTATTTTAGGTAGGACACACTAGTGACTGATTCTATTCGTCTCTCCCCTCCTAGTTCTACCCCAGATCTCCATTAAAGACCATATCCCTAAGCTCTGATGCCAACTGTGACGCCCCCAAATCTGGGCCCACACAGCCCAAACTTGAGTCGTCAAAAGACTACAACAAAATTATTACAACAAAGCACAACGTACAACAATACAGTGTATAATAATACACAACTAAGTCTTCACTATTATTGCCACACTATTTTACAAAACGTGAAGACTATGATAACTATTCCTCGGACCCTCACTCCATTCCCCGGCTAGACCCTATTATGTTTTCATCTCCTGTTGAAAAACAATGGAACAAAAGAAAGGGTGAGCTCAAATAGCCCAGTAAAGAATATCATGACTAAGATAATGACGAATAAATTATCATTAGTCTTCAACAGCTGAGTTCTTGATAGAATACAATAGACTACAAGGTTTATATCAAAAACTGCAGTTAAATTCTTAAACAACGTTCAGATCAATAATAGCAGCGGAATGAGTAATCTATTAGAAGAATAATGCAGACTATAATGTCCACTCGGTTCTCTTTTTAGGAAAAACATCATCAACTTTTATCATCTGAAATATCATTAGTCAAGATAATACAAATTCACAGTTCCTGATCATAATCATGCAGATCAACAGTTCATCTTTGCACTACGGGCCAAAGACATTCAATATAACACCAACGGTCATGATTATACCAGATTCAGCCTTTGGTCATAATCATACCAAACAACAGTTCATCTTTGCACTACGGGCCAAAGAGAACATTCACCACGTGCCATAAAAGACACCGAACAGATGTATCGCCTTTAACCTATTATATCGCCTTTAACCTATCATCTGTTCAACAAATATATCACATCTGTGCCCCCGGCCACAGATATTCACAACAGCTTGATTTTTGGATGATTAGAATGATATAAATGATGAACAGAAGAAATAGGATAACAATAAGTATCGGAAGTTTACTTTGTACAGATTCAAATAATGTCCAAATTGTCAACATGATGTGGAGTGAAATTCAAGATCCACAGTTCAGAATAACGGTTACAATTCAATAGAAATGTTCACGTAAATAGGAAGGTTCAGTTGAAATAATGAAGTTCAACTATTATGGAACATATAATATTTTCAGGAATTATAGAAGCAATAGTTCCATAATAAATTTCGATTTAGGAGTATGAAAGAAAATAATATCCCTTACCGTAGCAGGTTTGATTAACAAAAGGTGAAGGAAATTAATACAAGGGTTATTCACCAACAGGCGGCAATCCGCTCCGTAAGGTTATTCCCACAATTTAATAGAATTTGAGTACAAAGAGTTATTCACCAAACAGGCGGCAATCCGCTCCGTAAGGTTATTCTCAGAGATTAATAATGAATGAATACGAAAGGTTATTCACCAACAGGCGGCAATCCGCTCCGTAAGGTTATTCCCACAATTTAATAGAATTTGAGTACAAAGAGTTATTCACCAAACAGGCGGCAATCCGCTCCGTAAGGTTATTCTCAGAGATTAATAATGAATGAATACGAAAGGTTATTCACCAACAGGCGGCAATCCGCTCCGTAAGGTTATTCCCACAATTTAATACATGGAAATAAAAGGCACGTCTTATGAGTAAGGAAGAAACAATATTATTATCGAGAATCAAATAATGATAATCCCTTACCATAGTATGTTTGAATAATGGAAGATGAAAAAGATGGTATCCCTTACCGTAACACGTGACTGGATATTGATTTAAATGAGGTTGATTAACTTGAATAGTACACGTATACTTATAGATCTTCACAAATACTCAAGATGACTTAAGCACACTTAGAGAGAACTTTCACAAGAAGTATTTAGAGAGAGAAAGAAAGAACAAGTAAGGAAGTTTATGAAAAATCCTTAAGTTAAGGCTTCTATTTATAGCCAAAAATCTTATCATTCATTTAATCTAAACCATTCATTTAAAGATCACCTTTTAATCTACACCATCCATTTCAAATATTATATTATCTTTAATCTACACCATTCATTTCATATCACCTAATAATCACCTAACTTTATATTATAAACAAATCAATTTAATTATTCAACAATAATTCACACTTTAATCTACACCATTCATTTCATATCACCTAATAATCACCTAACTTTATATTATAAACAAATAACTTTATCAATTCAATTATTATGACTAATTGTTATAAATACAGTATAGTTAGCTCTTAGATATCAAGTCAATAAATTAATGAAATACAACTGTTTAAATAACATCATAATAGAGATAACAATAATGTAAAATAAAGCATACGTTACTGTGTAATGACAATTATTGATTCAATAATGTGAATTACTGTGCATATGTTACTGTGACAATTATTAGGTTCAATAATTTTAAAAACAGTGCAACAACAATTATTGACTCAATGATATAAAATACAGTGTAATGACAATTATTAAATCAATAATGCAAAATACTGTGTAACAACAATTATTGAATTGATAATATAAAATATTATGCAGTGACAATTATCGATGAAATGATGCGTAACAGTTACGGTGTCAATTATCAGACCAATAATATGAGACACTATGCAATACCGTGTGTTACTGTAGAGTACCGTGTGCTACAGAAAATACCATAAACTACCGTATGCTACTATTCTTTTATCACCGGTATTTTAACAGTTCCGTTGACTACTTTTATTTAAAAAGGTTACTTCTGTCGTTTTCTATATCCGACAAATATTCCGTTGTGGGGTCCACCAATAATTTATTATTTCGGCGCCGTCGTACGGCACGAATATTCCCCGACCAAACGAATATTCCCCGACAAAGCGAATATTGTCCGACAAAATAAAATTTGCACATAACATCCTTAACTTTCAATTTTGTTAATTTAACCACTTACTGTTTCAAAAAAAAAAATATATGAAGAAAAATTAAATTTTGTATTTCATAAAATTCGGGGTCTTACATATATATATATGAGAAGAAAATTAAATTTTATATAAAATTCGGGGTCTTACAGTTGATGACTTTGATGAAATCCAATACTGCTCCTAATGCATCTGCAGTTTCTTCCCATCATTTGGCAGGTATAATTGCTAATTCTTTATGTACTGTTCCTAGTGCTATGTGTAACCAAGTTTTTCTAGCAAAGATACTTGGATTCTTGATTCAAGAGCTACATATCATTTTACCAGTTTCATATCATACTTATAAAATCCTGTTGTTATTAATTCCTCAATTCTTTTACCAAATGGGAATTAAGCTTTTATTTCTCATAAGGATATTATTGTTATTTCCAATGATTTTATCCCTTATAATGTTCTAGTTGTTCTATTATTTAAATTCAATCTTGTGTCTATTGCTAAACACACAAAGGATTCTGCATGTAATGTCATTTTTCAATTTAATCTTTGTACCTTACATGACTCTGTCTTGAAGAACATGAAGGTGGTGATGGGTAAGCTTGTTGATAATTTGTACTAGCTTTTCTTATCAAATGCACATCATGTTTCTTCATCTTCAAGTGTTTCTTCTTTACTTTCTGTATCAACTACAACAAACCTTTGGCATTCCAGAATGGGGCATCTTTCACCATCATCTATGCAACATCTATCATCTATTCCCTGTAGTTCCAAACTTACACATTTTCATTGTACTGTTTATCATAAAGCTAAGCAAGCTAGGCATCCTTTTCCTCACAGTACTAATATAACTTATAAACCTTTTGTCTTTGTTCATTATGATATTTTGGGTCCTTATAGGTCCAAGACATATGATAATTGTGTATATTTCTTAACAATAGTTTGATGATTACATAAGATGTACTTGGACTTACTTGATGCAATACAAATCTCAGACTTTATCTTTCTTTCATAATTTTATTACGTATGTTTAAACTCAGTTTGTTGTTCCCATTAAACATATTAGGTCTGATAATGGTTCGAATTTTTTTGAAACATCTTTTTAGGCTTATGTAAAGTTTCTCGGTATCATTCATGAAACTAGTTGTACTAATACTCCTCAGCAGAAAGGAGTGGTAGAAAGAAAACATAGGCACTTGTTAAATGTTGCTAGGTCTCTTATGTTTCATTCTCATGTTCCTCTTTGTTATTGGGGAGATTGTATTATGACTGCTACCTATCCCATTAATCGTATGCCAAATTTTGTTCTTAAAAATAAAACTCCTTACAAGGTTTTATTGTGCCATCCTCCCATTTATTCTCATATTAAAGTGTTAGGTTGTTTGGGGTATGCCTCTACTTCTTCTCATAACAAATGCAAAATTTCTCCTAGAGATGTTAAATGTTGTTTTCTAGGCTATCCTTATGGTAAAAAGGGATATAAAGTGTATGATATAGAAACCAAGAAAGTGTTTGTCTCCAAAGATGTTGTGTTTTATGAAGATTAATTTCATTTTATGTCTTCTTCTGTAGATTCTTCATACTCTATATTTTCTTCTTATACATAAAATGAATTAATCAATATTGATTTACAAAATGCTTCTGTTCCATTCTCTCATATGATAGAGCATCATGTTTTACCTTATCTTCCTAACCATGTTCCTTCTTTTCATACTTCTGCTAGACCATCTCGACAAAGGAAACCACCTAGTTGGTTCAAAGATTATGATATTCCTTCCAAATTTAATTATTTTATTTCTTCTTACTTGTTCTTATCCTATTAGTTCTTCTCTTACTTATTCTTATATTTCACCATCATATCACAAGTTTCTTACTGCTACTTTTATAATTTATAAACCTTCTACCCATTCTCAAGCTGTTAAATCTCCCGAGTGGTGTCAAGCTATGCAAAATGAAATAAATGCTTTAGAAATGAATAATAATTGGGAATTAATAACTTTACTTACAGGAAAACAATGTGTTGGACGTCGGTGGATTTACATAATCAAAAATAACTTAGATGATACTATTGACATGTATAAAGCTAGATTAGTAGCTAAAGGATTCACTCAGACATCTGGAATGGACTATTTTGAGACATTTGCTCCAGTTGTCAAAATGACAGATGTGAGAACTTTGTTGGCTTTAGCTATAATTAAAGGGTGAAAATTGTTTCAAATGGTTATAACAAATGCTTTTCTACAAGGTTATTTGAATGAGGAGGTTTACATGACATTACTTCCAGGTTTTAAATATGCTCATTCCAGTACTTCTTCTTCACTGGTATACAAACTTAAGAAATTCTTGTATGTTCTTAAGCAGGCACCTAGACAGTGATTTTCTAAATTTTCAACTGCTCTTATTCATTATGGATTTCATCAATCGTATAATGATTCTTTTATGTTTACTTACCAGTCTAATGGCACCTTTACTGTTTTAATAGTATATGTGGATGATATTGTGGTTACTGGTACTCATCAGTTCATGATTGATAAAGTCTGAACTTATCTAAGTTCTCAGTTTTTGCTCAAAGACTTAGACTTGTTGAAATATTTTCTTGGCTTAGAAATTGCTTACTCATCCTTTAGTATTTACATAAGTCAAAGAAAATATGCCTTGGACATCATTACAGAGGTTGGTTTACTAAGAGCAAAGCCTTCTAAAGTTCCTATTGAACAAAGTCATAATCTCAGCAAAGCTCAAGGCATAGCTCTTTCTAATTACAGTTATTATCGAAGATTAGTTGGGAGGCTAATATACCTTACTATCACTAGACCAGACATTACATATGCTGTGCACATTTTAGGTCAATTCAGAAATCAACTATTACTTGCACACAAATCTGCAGCTCTAAAATTGGTTAGATATCTTAAATCTGCACCAGGACAAGGACTTTTCTTTTCTACAAACAGTCCATTGACTTTCACTGCTTATTGTGATGCTGATTGAGGTTCATGTGGTGAAACTAGAAAATCTCTTATTGCTTATATTGTGTGAAGCTTGGTCATTCTCTCATCTCTTGGAATAGTAAGAAACAATCTACACAGTTTAGGTCTTAAGATAAGTCAGAATATAGATCTATGACCAATACTGTATGTTGAAATTCAATGGCTTTCACGAAAGAACTAAACATATTGAGATTAACTGTCACATTATTAGAGACAAACTCAAGCAATGCATCATTTCAACAGCTCACTTATCTACTACTCAACAGCCTGCTGATCTCTTTACAAAAGCCTTGTCTAGTGACCAACTTCAGTTTTTACTTTCCAAGTTGGGTGTGTACAATTTTTTTCCATATCCAACTTGAGGGGGAATGTTAAGGATAATAAAGCAGTTCACATCACACCGCAACAACAAACAGAACAATCAGTAGCAATAAGCAATCATGTTAGCAATACAAACATAGTCAAAAGTAATGCAAACATGACTACAGGTAATACAGACAGGCAATGCAAACATGCAATACAAACACGACTACATACAATGCAGACGACACTGCCAATAACTTCATTAATAGGCTAGGTTGTAAATAACTTATTTAATTTAATCACATGTTATAATTTAGTTAAGTAGTTTGTTAGTGCTAATGTCATACTAAGTACATCTATCAATATTAGTTAGATAATTAGTCTATGGTTGTAATAGTATATATATGAACATGTACTCTTTCCAAATAATCAATTATAGTTTTTACATTTCAAATCAATATTCTCTGTTTCTAACACATAAAGTACCTAAAAAATACTATTAATTATAATTAATAATGACATTAGTAAAATGACAAACAATTTAGAATGTATTCATTATATTTAGCAGAGTCATGGAAGACAATCAATACTTAGCTATCACATAGAGGTTTGTTATCTAATTTTTTTTTATAATAGAGGGCTTAGTTTATATTGATCAACAAAAAGGGGCACAATATCTAAATAAACTAAGAGTACAGTGATTAGTTTTATATTTTATTCCTAATTTATGTGGCACGCACTATGTGTATACAATGTTTAAATTTTTTTAAATATTTAAATAAAATTTGAAAAATATAAATGAGAAAAAAAGAAGAAAAATAAAAATAAAAAATAATTGAGAAAAAATAAAGTAGCTATTGACTCATTTGGACAAAGTGTCAACAAATAACCACTATGTTGTGGTCAAGAGAATACCCTTTCAGTCTAAATTATTTGAAGTTTTTGATGTCGAAAACAGATCCACCTTATCCGAGTGCGGCAAATCTAAAGCGAATTAAGTTGAGAATTGCCACAGTTGTCACATTCTAATAAGCTAAAAATCAACCCACAATGGAAGAAACACTTTTGTTTGACGATAATGCCAAACAAAAGTAGAAAAGTAATACTTTACTCGTTCAAAATTATAAATAAAATTTTCTTGATACGTTTTAAAAATATCATGAAATTATATAATCAATTTATCTTTAATTTTAAAACCGAGTTACATCTTAAAGTTATAGGATGAATAATAAGATAAAGAAGAAAATTAAGAAAAGCAACAGGTCACACACACACACACACACACACACAATATATATATATATATATATATATATATATATATATATATATATATATATATATATATATATATGTATTTATAGTTTATGTAGCATACTTTTATCAAAATAATATCATTTTAAAAAAAAAATGATGGCATTTTCATAAATAAAAGAAAAACAAGTTAGGCCGCAGAATGTCATATTTTTTTTTAATATTATTTTTAAATTTTTTTTTTTTCAAAACGACGTGGTTTTGATAAATGTATACTATTTAAAAGGTATACTTTAGATCCATCCCCTCTCTCTCTCTCTCTCTCTCTCTCTCTCTCTCTCTCTATATATATATATATATATATATATATATATATATATATATATATATATATATATTATAAAATCATCATGTTGCAAAATATTTTCTTGTATATAATCTCCTATTTAATGATAAGAAAGAACGACTTCAACTACCTTTTCTCCAACACAGACATATAACTAAATTTTTATTGAAAGCGGAAACAATACACGTTTAATAAAGAGTTGCAGTCTATCATCCCCGTAATACATTGAATCGGAGAGTTACGGCCCTAAAGAGTAACTCCCAAGATGGTATACCTCTCTTAGACATTGGTGAAGTGCTGTGTTTTTATAAATCTGGATTAGATTTTCTTGTGTTTCGGTTTTTGTGTTGGTGAATTCACATTTAGTATTCATGTGGCATGACTTGAATTTTGTATTAGTATTGAAGCATCTAGGAAGTAATGTTCAAGATGTTTAATTTCTTTATTATTTGAATTTGGCTCTAAATCCATCTAAGGAAACAATTTAAATTTTGCACATTTATTGATAACTCAGGCTATATTTTTCATGGGACAACTTTACATACATAAACATTAAATACAAATTTTTATACAAATTCTATCTCAATTATTAAAAAGTAAAACTTGACACGAATGTTTACGTCAGACCCTATTTTTTAATAATGAGATAAAATTTGAGTTTGTTTATAATTATTTGTATAAGTAAACTTATTCTTTTCCATGTTTAGGATGCTTTTTTGTATAAAAATCTTATGATGAAGCTTGGATAGCCTTTTAATCATATAGGCTCCATGCTTCACCATTCTTTTTAAAAGAAAAATATTTATTAAGTATCAATATATTTTAAACACGTATCACAAGTGTTCCCGATGCTAGTGATGATAAAAAAAGTAAATACAAATAAAGTGTTAAATTATAACTTAGTGATGTTTTACCGTACTACCTAATATTTAAACATAATAGTGTGAACAATTTTTGTCCGTAATCGTGTAAGCTAGTTAAAGTCGAATCTCATTTGCGGCGGAAGGACAGAACATTTTTTCTGTATTATTTATAATAATCCGAGTGCAGTGGGTACATCATCACGTGAAAGTCACTAACAAATTCTTATCCTTTGAAGATATTATAAATAATCCAAATTCAGTGGACTACACTCCACAAGGACCACGCTAATAGCTACGGGGCATGGAAACACATAATGGGTGACTTTGTCACCTAACATGACTCACCGGGAAAGTGCCCGGAGAAGCTCATGAGACAAAATCCCCGGTGCACTCAAGTGGGGCAAATGGCCCTCAATGTTCAACATCACCACCGTGTTGCGCCCACCAAGGTGGTTCTTCAGGTACGCCGCCACTGACATCGGGACCGACACGTCCTTGGCTGTTTGAATTATGCAACACGGAACCTTAACTAGGCCTAACACTGGCCTTAAGTCACTATTAAATACTGTTCGACACACAAATAGTGAAATGTCAGGCCTCATGTTAAATAAAGTTCGGCTAAATTCCCTAACTGCTGCAGGAACATCAGCTCCCACAGCTAGCGGAGCAAAACCATTGACAAATGCCTCGTAATTCGCCTTCATTGCCGAGAAGAGTTTGTCAATTTCTCCTTGCTCAAATCCACCATGGTATTCTAGATCATTTAAGAACCTGAAAAATTCCAAATTTCATTCTTTTAAGCATAAAATTACACAAGACAAAACGTTATTGTCGTATTATCATCCGGCAAAAAGGGATACCAAAGACATACTCCCTCCCTTTTACCAAAAGAGCACCATTTGCATAATTTATAAATTTTAATAACATATTTATTTTTCATGTAAATTTCTAAATTTATTGAGTACTTTAGTTCATGAGTGATGACATTAAATAGAATTTTAATAATAAGTTTGAGAATTGTGTCATTTTATTCTGTTATAAAAGATAAACTATTTCTTAAATGAAATAAAAAATTGATGAATAAATTTTTTTTGGTGAAATATAATGAGTATTTTATAAACATCCTATATGTTCAAAATATATCGTCCACATAAGACAACCAAAACCTAGCAATACTATATATAAAAAATTAAAAATTCATAAACGATCGATATACATGATAAGGGTTAAGATTATGATAAATTATTAATATAATAATTATATTAGACAAAATTATCATTAAAATTTAATAACATGTCATAATTTTAATACTTTTATGGTATATTTGGATCGAAGGAATACAATCGGCGAAAGAATTGAATAAAAATAAGAATAGAATAGAAAGTTGAATAATTCATTTTATAATTTTATTTTAAATAAAATGAGTTATTTTATATCCTCCAAACAAATAAAATTCATAAATATGAGAGAAATAAAAATGGCCAAACACAATTTTGTGTAATCCGTTCTCACTTTCATTTCTCTGATCCAAACGCAGCATTAGAATATACAGCAATCGTTTATCAAATTTGAACTCATTTAAATCCGTTCGTTATCAATTTGTTTCAGGTTACATAGTCTTATTAACATAACTTAAATTCTGCAATGGTTGACTTTACTAAGTATTCAAAAGGAATAAAATTCCAGTTCTGGCACCTCCAAATTAAATCCAAAATCATATACTATTTTGAAATCAAAATAACCAAACACATGCACAACTATAAAATGGATAAGATAGAAAGTCACATTTTGTGGTATACCTGGGAGAAGCACCGATAAGGATAAGCTTAGAAAAGAGCTCAGGCCGGCGAATTGAAGCTAAAATTCCGATCATGGCGGAAACAGAGTGGCCAACATAGAAGCAACGATCAACTCCAAGAGAATCGAGTATATTAAGGAGGTCATCGACGTAAGGATCGAGACTAGTGTATCGCCGGAAATCGAAGTAATCGGGATTTACACTGCCGGCACAGACCAAATCAAAGAGAATGACTCTGTAAGACGGGAGGAAATAGGGGAGAATGCGATTCCAGGCGGACTGATCGGTACCGAATCCGTGGGCGAAAACGACGATCCGCCGGCCGGAGCCGACTTGTCGAACGTTCAGAGCGTCCAAAATACTTTGGCCCATTTTTGGAGAGAGAAAATGTGGGGGAGATATACAGGTGGGGAGCTAGGGGAAGTTAGGTTTGCGTAGCTCAATAGATTATGTTCAAGTTTTAAGGGCGTGTTTGGTGTGTTATTTATATTGGTATGTGATAAAATTTGGATTATGTATAAACTCACTACTCCTATCTGCTAAGGTTGATGTGCCATTTTTGTTTTGGAGTTTAGCAATACGATAATATGACAAAGGATATTTTACTTCAAAAGATAACAGCTGAATCTAGAAGCGCATCACGTGGCCACAAATGATCAAAATAATAATTTATCAAGAAAATGTTTTAGTTTGCATATAATTGATTAGAGACAAATAATATATTTTATATTATTCCAATTTAATATAAAAATAAAAATAAATGGTAATTTATATTCTCTTTTCGAAAGCCTTATTTTTTTTTGTGGAGAAAAACAATATAATTTTGCGATTTAAATATATTATTATTATTATTATTATAATATTAAGGATCAATCCGACTTCATTAAAAGAAGAAGATATAAGTTCACAAATAAATCTCACATAATAATAAAATAAACTTTTCATAATAAAAAAAAATAAACTCACTTAAATAAAAATTAAATTTAAAAATTAAAAATCACAATACTTCAATTTTACCCACTATTTCAAAAGTGAAATAAATGTTATTTAGTTTTAGTAGGTCATCTTGTTTATCTAAATTGAATTTAAGACTTGATATGTCAATGTGTGGTTATGCATGCACCATACCACCATATATTATATGTAATGTAATTGTGATTATGTAAGCCGGAAGGAAGATCTTTTTGCAGTGGCGTATTGTCCTTCTGATAGCATCCGTCTCCCAAATTGAGGACAATAATAATTTTTTTGTAGGCACCACCCTTCTTTTCTGTACTCACTTTCACAAAGATTGCTCAGTTTTTTAACATATACAATGTAGCAAATATATAAATAAAATTTTAACACGACCTAAAATGAGAAAACCAAACTCCAGAACATAATGGTATGAGTAATTATTTTCATTAAATTTGTTTTAAATGGTTAAATTTAATATGAGTTTTAAAATAAAATAAATGAAAGATTGGGTAGATGGACAGTTGGGTCACAAAGGAATCTGATTCAATCCATCATTTTAATGGAAGTAGCCCTCATTCCCATGGGAGAAAAGCAAAAAGAAGAAGAGTAGTAGTGCATCTATAATCTATAATCTACTATATAATTAAAATACAAACTTGATTTTATTAAATTATAGCTTTATAATTTTTTAATTCAATTTTCCTATTCAAATTGGTATAAATAATATCCAAATTTATATTAATTAAATAATATCCATATTTAAAATAGTTTCATCTCTAATAGAAATAGAAATAGAAATAAGAAAAATCTTTTTCTTTTCTATTCAAATTTAGATAAGTACGTACTATAAAAAGTTATAATATATAATTAAATATATACTAACCAAATTTGTAAAGTATTCAAAAAAAAATTTAAAAAAAAAAAAAAAACTCAACCAATATATAATAGAAAAATTAATTTCTAAAAGAATTTTTATTTTTTATTTTATCAATTCAATTACAATTTTTTAATTAGTATTTTATGTAATTAATTAAGACAATATGACACATTATACTATATATTACCTAAATTTATTAAAACTTGAATTATAACCAATCACATTATTAATTGTATTAATAATATATGAGATTTTTTTTTAAAACATCATAACTGTAAAATTAGTTGAAAACTATAGTAAATTTATTACTAACTAATTGTTTTAATTAAATTAAAACTTGCTAAAGTTTTAGTTTCATACTTACATTCAGACTGAAATTTCATGTAAATTTTGTAAATATAAACACTTATATAAAATATCATTACAAACTTAAATAAAATTAAAATAATTATTTTCGTATAATCATAACTAAATAAATATGCGCTCTATTCAAATATTTAGCTAATAATTGATTGAAGTAACCTATAATTCAATATTTATTATTTGAATAAATATCTAATAATCTAATAGCTATAATTATCTTGAAAATCCTACTTAACATTTACTTATTTAAAAATATAATATACTGTTATCCCGATTGTCCGCGCTTCACACAACGTTGATAAGTTTGTCTATTATCTATAATCTACTATATATATATATATATATATATATATATATATATATATATATATATATATATATATATATATATAATTAAAAGCTTAAATTTGATTTCACAATTTTAAGTTTAACTTTTTCTTTCTTATTTAAATTAGTATAAGTACTATATAAATATTTATCATAGATTTAATTCTATCATAATAAGCCATTATTCAAGTATCATAATAAGCCATTATCCAAGTATCATAATAAACTATTATCCATGCTGGTAGCTTGCGGTGTTGATGAGCTTGTAGAAATATATAATATGGTCCCTTTTTGTTGTTTCCGCTTCCCCTTTCTCTCTCAAACACAAATCACTTACAACTGTTATTTGCAACTATTTTTGATGAAACTTGTTTTGGTATAATTTGAGAGAGAAAATGTGGTGCTGTTAGTGTGATAGTGATCTTTTTATGGTATGAAATCCTGAAATCCTAATATATATATATATATATATATATATATATATATATTTCATGTGGACTACTCTGCTCAATACTTACTGATTTTTAGTCGAATGCTGCCGAATTAGAAAGCCACAATATAGTGTCAATGCATCTACTACCTTGGTTTCCTTCAATTTTTATCTCAACAGAAATCAAATGTAACAAAACCAAATCAATAATTTAAAAATGAAAATTAAAATTAAAAAAGAAGAAGAAATGAAGATAAAAATTTAGGTCTGGACCAGGGAATATCGGCAACACCACACAATGTCAGCATCAAACAGTCGGATGGATTAGTTCAGTAGCAATAACTTTCCATAAATGAGATGATAGATTGTGAGGACACGAGCCTAGAATTTTGTAGATAAGTTTTGGAGTTTGGGGGCCCTCGCCTGCTCAATATATATTGGCTTGGGGTTGGTACAACCTGCCCTTTAATGGAAAGAATGAAGTGGAGTTGTACATATAAATTATTAATTAATTGGTATGTATATATATATATATATATATATGTGTGTGTGTGTGTGTGTGTGTGTGTGTGTGACTCATTGGCCTTATCTTATCCTTCCGTTGTTCTTTTTGCTTTGGAATTTCGTCTACTTTGTTTTGTCATTTAGCATCTTAATTCCCACTTATATTCTCATCGCTTTGGACCTTGCATTCATGTCTACCTGGCTTTGTAAAGGACAGCTTTTAGAAATTGTGGCACAAGGAGCCTCTTGTAAAAAGAAGATTTTTCTTTTTTGATTTTTCGATATATCACTTCGCGAGCCTCCTTATTTGGAAACGGTGCTTCGTTTAGTGCGTGTAGACTAATAATTGACATAGAAATATTTCCATCTCGATCAAAGACGCTCTTATTGACGATTTTTTACTCTAACACCACATTTAGATATATAAAAAAAATTTATTTATGTGCTATTCACAATAAAAATCATAACATTTTTGTCATAATATATATTATTTTTCAAATTTGAAGTGTATGCCATGTGTTTTTTTTTTTTTTTTGTATTCACACTTGGGTGAGTATGGACTCCAACCCTCACTGAATTTTTTAAAATTATTTTTAGGTATATGGCATATTAATAATATTATACAGTCTGGGGTTAATATCCAAAACTTTTCATATTCAATTTATAAAGAAAAGAACTCATTTTACTATTTACCGCTCATTTCATTCTTTGACATAAGAAAATACAAATACAAAATAAATTCTCCACCATTTCATCATGTTCAATTCGAATTTTATGATAAAAACTTGGAATACCCCCAAGTATGCTAAATGATAAATTAGAAATTAAGATACTCTATATTCTTATAACTTAAGAAATTTTAATTATTTCATGTTAAAACCCGCTACGTAGTTTCTTTAAGAGTATATTTGCCCCTTACTTTTACTACACATGATTACTATGAATTAGTCTCTCAAGTTAAGGCAGACCCATATTTTACTCTATACTAGAATTTATTGTGTATAAACAAATCTAGTGCAAAACTATAAATGAGAGAAGAAAATTATAGCAAGAAAAAAAATATTAAAATGATATACTTTCTAAGTTCTTGAGAAGGATTTTTTAATTTTATTTTTAATTGAAAACTTGGGTGGATTTACAATCTATTTACGAGTTTTCAAGTACCATTTTGAAGAGATACATCACTTTGAAAATGTATTTTAAAAATTAGAGATATATTCCTTTGACAAAATATGTTGAACCATTGTAATAATTCATCCAATGGTCTTATTAATTTGAACCATTGTATCGATTCAATTGTTTCATCCAGAACCATTGTATTGGTTCAATTGCATCTTAGCCCGAATCAATGCATCCATTGTCCGCATAGATCCTCTTGTTCAAGGAGTTATAATATTTCAAACCAGATTAATTAAATCAACACATCTATTGATTTTAATTACAGCATATAATATATTTATTATATACTTTACAGATTTGAAAATATCTAACAATTCACTCTGTACACGTAAATAATTATTGGTTTAATTTGAAAGTTATTAACTTGTTATTAGCTTTTGTTTTTTATTTTTTGTTTTATTTTCTTTTTTAATTGGCGTTTTCCAATCTTTGAGTCTTAAATTGTTTATTTGCTAGTAAAGTTGGTATTAATTCTATCTAATTGCAACTACAAATGTTGCAAGAATATTTTTCTGGTTAAATCTTATTAAGACATCATTGCGCATCGTACATAGAAGGAGACATTTTTTATATTATTGACAATGATTAAGTTGATTTTGAAACGGTTTCGGTATATAAGGCTATGAAGAGTATCATTGTAACTCACTTATTTGAAACATTTTTGTGCAAAAATAATGATTGATATTAATATATTTAATGTTTACAAATTTTATTATTGTTCTTTACTTTTCTTATAATATTTTGTATTAAGCCCCTGAGTAAAAATTTTGTGTCCGATGATAGTAATACAGTTGTTGATGTTATAAAAATGAGTAACTGCAAATATATAACGTCTAATTTAGACTTAGCAAATGTAAGTTGAATCACAAAAACTAGATCAATTTAAAAATATCTTTAATTTATATTTTAGGCAAATTAAAAATAAAAATAGTAGAGATGATAAATTAATTAATTAAATAATGCAAACTAGCAATTAATAATGAAAACTAGTAATGAGAAAAATTATCTAAAAATCCGAATTCACTAAGTATTAACATAATAATTTATTATTTTTTTTGAATTAATTTTTATTTTTGTTTTTCCCTTTAAAAATAGTGATTTATATAGTTAATATGAGCAATTATAAATTATGAAAAATTCAAAAATTAACAATAATTTATCAAAAACTCGTAATCAATATAAGAATCACATATAAACTTTGCACGAAAGTAAATATGAAAAAAAAAACAATTAAGTATTAATATCGGAACGAAAAGACAATGTGTTATTATGAAATACTTAGTTTCATCATCATTCTAAGTATCAAAAAATTAGTAGACCATAGAATTTCTAATTAACAAAATTAAACTTAAAACTAGTATTGATTGCATGAAATTAAATACCTAAAAGAATTTTAATATCTCAACTAACTTAAATATAATTTATAGTACATAAGCGAAGAAAAAATACGAAAAGAGAAGAAAACTAAAATTGAAACCCAGTTGAAGCGAAGCTACTGTATACCTTGTTAGGAACGGCAAGGTGAGAAAAGAATAAAAAAGAAATTAACTAAGATAAACATGTAACTAATGTAGCCAATCATGATATGATTGAAGGAAAATATTTAATAAACAACATGCTTATAACTCAAATACTGGTATACCTTTTCCTGCAATACATGAATGAAACAAGCCTATCCTATCTTTTATGCAGCTGCACCAAGGAGAAAGGAAAGAAAACTAAAATAAAAATAATTTACGCCCCCTCTTTCTAAAATACAATTCATTATTTATAAATAAAAAAAATCACTTGTGCCCTAATTTAACTTACACATCCCTCTAATTTTTAGGGTTTTTTTGTGTAACAACCATCCTCTCCAATTTCTCACTCCAGCACTAGGGTATCTATAAATTGCCCCAAATTTGTTGTTCGTTTCTAATAGTAGTTGATTATACTTTAATTGGATACATGTATATATGTGTATATCTAATTCTGTACCAACAAGTTGCAAATTTTGGGTATATAGGGCTTGATTTTGATTGGAAAATTAAGAGTATTGTATAAAGGTGTTGTTGCCATAATGCTCTTAAATTACAGTTACAAGGGGATTCTTTTCTTTTTTAATTGAACAGGATAAATATGTTATGGGATTTATGAAATTTGACTATTATTTGTGAAATTTGACACTGCACGTCTGACCTCAAAACCATTACTTTTGGAGGAGCTGACACTTTGGAGTTTGGATAGTTTTTGGTTTCCCTTATGCCGTGAGGTGCCGAGAGGGCATATAATTTTTTGTAGGGGCTATTTGCCATTTAGGTGGGGTTTTGATGTTGTGCAGTATGTAGGTTTTTCTGCCTGGTTGTACAGGGTTGTTTGTTACTCTGTCTATATGTTTTGCTCTCCTTTGGCGGAGTGAATAAGAAGTAAGAAGTATTCTCAAGGAGAAAAAATCATTACAACTTATTCAGAAGTTAAGCATACTTTTGGCTTGTCCTGTTGTTTTTACCCCTTTGTTTTGGATTCAATTCACATTTAGCTTGATGAGCTATAGTTCATCCCTCCTAAATCTTTTTCTTTTGCATGAACATTGTTGTACATTCACGTGTCTATACTAGTAAAAGCATGTAATAGTTTTACCTATTTTCTTTCAAATAAAGGTATGTGGTATGTAGTTTACATGTTATAATGTCGAATGTAGCATTTAAGTTTGCCGCATGTATTACGAGAGTTGATGGACTAATAATTATTAGTATGCCGTAACTTTGAGTGAAGTTGCGTTAACTTAATTGTTTATAGTTATTTGTGTTTGTGGTCATCGGTTATGGCATTTGTCTTGATTGCTCCATTTGCTAATGCAGGGGAACTAAATTCGTGAGTTGCTTTATTTGTAATGAGCGTGGGCACTTGAGTAAGAATTGCCCCTCAAAACAATCATGATATGGGCACTTGAGTAAGTTTCTTTTCCATTTGATGTTGTATACTTGTATTTCAATGTTTAACTTCTGCATAATATACGTATGTGTGCATCTGTGTATCATGAGTATATATATATGCATACTCATGGTTTCATGTTATTGATTGTCCAAGCATATAATCAGTCATTTCTTTCTCTCAGCTCTTTTCATTAAGCCAGTTGTCTAGTGTAACCCAGAAAGGAAAAGAGAAAGAAAAAAGGTTTAGACCGACATTTTTTGGGTCTTATTTATGTAGGGCGGTGGTTGTAAAATTTGTTATAGTATGACACATTTGGCCAGAGATTAACCTAACAAAGGCAACATAATTTCTCGTGCAGCTACTAGTTTTATACTACTTAAATTTTGTGATGGTTTTATAAAATTTGTGGCGTTTGTTTAGCTTATTAGTTTGTCTTTTGGGAGATGTTTGCTTACGTACTGACGTTTATATTATCTACTGATTTAGGGTGGGCTTCTAATGTATGTAACAACTCGTGGTTTGTACAACTTAAAACCTCCAACAGTGTTTGTTCCTCCTTGCATTAAAGAGGACGTGGAGAAGTCAATTCAGGTGGAACTGAACCTTGATTTGGTTTCACTGGATATAGGTATGTATGTTTGACTAGGGTCAGGTGGAATTGATATTCATAGGGTCATATCTGTTTGACTATTTTATCGTTAGTCTTTTTTCATTGTAGAGAAAACGGAGTATTTGCATCAGCTAAATATATAAATATATATAACAGAACAAGTTTATAGCCAAATGGCCCGAGGCCTACAGCCTGGCCCTAGCCCGACCTGGACTCGGCCTGGTCAAAGGCAGGCTTGGTCAACAATTGGCCAGATCGGCCTGGCCTGCAGACTGCAAAAAAGCCTTAAATTTTTTAACAATATCCGGCCTTACCCGACCTAGCCTAAAAGTCCAGCCTGGATCAACCTACGACCTTAATCCGGCCTGAGCTCGGCTTGGTCTGGTTTAACAAGCCTGGCTTGTTTGCTTATGGACCAATCACTCATCCAACCAATCTTGTTATAATGTAGTCATATTTCTACTTCCAATGACCTAACATAAGTTTGGTGGGTAGCTGATGTGGGAGTGGGATTTAAGACAACAATGCACAAGGAAGATTCGAATGGTTTAACATGGTGTATCAAATGTAACTTTCAATATCTTCCAATCTTAGATAACTTTTTAATCTCAGATTGAACAAAAGAAATATTATACAATATGATCAGATTAACAATTAAAGATTATATTATGTTAGATTAAGTATACCAGGGCGTGTACTGATTTTGGGATTGCGTTGTTGAAATTTTGAAGTCTGAATCTCATATGTTCATTTTTAAAATTTGTTATGTAATACAAGAAAATTTTCCTCTCTCTCTCTCAGTTTATATTTATTTACAACACTTAGTAACTATTATGACACTCCTCAAAATTGACTTATTTTATTTTTATGGACCACCATTTTTCTTGTACCATCCGTTATGCTCAATACTAAAGAATATAACTCTGCATTACCTAAGATATTTATATCATAACCGTTAAATTTCTCACCTTTAAAAACAAATGCACAGATTGAAAGTAATTACATGTAGGCTTTAATCAATTGAATGTTAATTTGAACTAATGGTTTTCATTTGGTATAGCTACGTATGTTGGCTTCTCTATTCATTGGGTACTAATTTGAGATTCATTTTTATTGTAGCTTTGGTCCATGTATGTAGCTGGTAATACAGTACCTATATCATTTTTGAGGGCAACCGATATATGACCCATCGCGTTGTTATCAAACAATGTGTTTGGATGCCGGGAGCGGGATAACGATGGAAACATTACTGTGGAAGGGATGCAGGAGCCCTTTACTGGTGACGGACAATCTAAAAAGGGAAGTAGTAGTTACAATGACGTCTCTTTCTCTCTCTGGTTGTGCCTGTCTACATGAAAACGAACAAATTTAAAATTTAAATATTATTTTGATATAGTATTCATAGTTAAATGCTTATGATAGAATTGTTTGGTTTTAGATATTCGAAAATTCATAACTTGCACTCTTTGAACATAGAGAGCATGTCTAGTATTTATTTTGATTATGTAGAAACGTACATGCTAATATATTTTGAGAACTTTGTGTTGATTCGTTTCGGTTTAGCATGTGCATATTAGAACCCCTTTTGTTTGTATTGTGTCGCATATATTGTGACATGATATTTTTGTTAGAATGTACCGTAGGGTATACCTGAGCTATAACCACCTATGGGGGTACCACAGGCATGTCCTCTTGGCACCGAGGCATGACACTTCCGTGGCGGTGTAATTAGTCCACGACGTCTCCATTTTGTGTGTTCCGATGAGAGTTGGTCATTTGGTGTTTTGTTGTGAGAGGCGTATGGGTCGGCCCTAGTTTTTTGTTCTGTTCTGCGGTTTGGTACTATTTGTGCCGAACACACCTTCCGATTTTGTATACATTTGGATTTACAATCCAATGTGTGCCTGTCTGTATGACAGTATTTTGGCTTGTCTTTGTGACAAGGTATATTTTTATTTTTTTCTGAGCTTGGTATGAAATAACCCTAGCCATTTGATTCAACCTATTATGTTATTCATATTAGTTCAGTTTAGTTGGTTTTATTATTCATTTTAGTTCTTATTTTATTGCACTCTATATCTGTACTGGGCATTTGACACATGCTGTGTTTTTCTTCCGGCAGGTAATCAAGGGGAGCAAGGGCAAGTGTAAAGAGAGCTTTCTTTATGTAAATAATTTAGATATTCTGTGTAAGATTTGACATTTTGGTTTCTAAGTATTGTAGTAATACTCAGACCGTATTTTAGCCAGTTGGTAATTATCTATTTAAACTATTCGGTTTCATATTAAAGTTTTAAATATCAGTTTGTTAGTTTTGTTGTGTTTTGTGCGTAACCTCCATTTCCACTACTTTGAGAAGGGGGTGTTACAAAGTTAGTATTAGAGCTAGGATTCTTTCTTATAGAAAACCTATTTAGGTTCGACTTGTGAGTTATGTGTAGATTTCTGGATTAGGTTTTTATTCTGTTTAATAGCATATTAAGTTATAATATTAGTTTGTATTCGAATTTGCCTCGAATCTATTTTTTTTCCATTCGTTGTTCTTAGATGACCCATAAATCTGTTAGAGGTGATGGGAGACGAGGTAATGGTAGAGGAAAATGAAGAGGAAGAGGCGAGGCCCAATCCGATGTACAACTTGATGTGTGTCGACGCCGGGATTTTCGTCGTCTCGTTTTTTATTATTAAAATGTCCCTTTCCAATTTTAGCCTTTTGAATTAAATGTGATTTTGAAAAGGGTCGGCTTGATGTCGACGGGTTTTGAAAGATCGATTTTTTATGAGCCAATTGACCAGAGTCGCCAGTTGGTATATTTGAAATGGATTTACCAACTCATCCGAGTTTGTTTTCGTACTCGCTGGCTCATATGTGACTCCGAGTTAATTGGTCCGCAAACCGAGATTCATAGAGTTCGGGGGCTTGCTTAAGCGAGGGGAAGGTGTTAGGCACCCCCCGACTTCCGTGAAACACGGTTACCGCAATCTCGATGTTTTCCTATCCTTTTAAATCCTAAAATGTGTGTGCGCGTGTGTGTGTGCGTGTATGCCTAAATGAACGTTTGTGGTGCGTTTTGCATGAAAGTTGCTTTGATTCTGTATGGCAAATGTGTTTATCTGGAAAGCGTTTTAGACATCCTTTGACCCAATTGACAAGACTTCATTTTTTACAATAAAGATTGATTTTAATTTCGAAAGCGATGGGGGGGTTTTTTATTAGGTGTCGTTTTCATAAAACAATTTGTAAACTTTTGTCAAATAGGTATCGAGACTATGCATTGCCCTCTAATAATAAAATGAACAAAATGAAGGCAACTTCTAGAACTCTTTCATCCTATGCACAAGTTTAATGAAAACATTTATTTATTTGCGAAATCGTTTTTTATGACCTTTTGGAACCAAATGAAGCCTTTTTGCCAAACATGGATTTAAGTTCGCCAAAACTCTTAATTTTAATCCTCGTGGATCTAATATCCTAAATTGATCATTTTTTAGAAAATCTTTATCATTTGCCTTATTTGGAAATCGCTTTTTTTTGCGTCGTAAATCAAAATAAGCATTCAAAACGTGTCGGGGCTATCCATGGGCATGTGAGCCATCCAGACAACCCCAAACACCCACAATCACATATTTTATTATTATTACGGGGCCTTAACCCGAACACGACTTGGTATCGTTTTAAGGCCCGATATTACAAAATACACATCCATGGATTCTATACAAGGATTACATATGCCAAAACGTCCATCATCGGGATTCGATCACGAGGATCTCCTCCCTAGGCTCACAGCTACCCAAATCGCTACACAACCAACACTAAGCCAAATCTAACAGTATTAAACATTGTTATCATATTACATAGCTCAAATATCACAACTTAATCACTACAAACTATCCATTACCACAACGAACGATATATCACCGTACGGATGTCATCGGGGCGTTAGGAGGAGTTACTTTCCGATGGAAACCTCGCTAACAACCCCTAATCCACGGATCCTTTATCAACATAATAACATATTACATCGCATAACCCAAAACATAAGCTATATTAACAATACAAGCAATAGAATACCAAAAAGACAATCTTTTTCACCTTGCAAAACGCGGATTCAAGCTTCTTATACCACAAAATGGATTACACCACAAGATTACTAAACTAAATAGCACAACAATATGGATCTAGTGCTTGAATCTAGCCCAAAACCGGACTCTCTCCCTCTCTCCCGCGATCTCTCTATCTCTCTCCTTTTCTTTCTTTTTTCCCTTTTTTTTCTTTCTTCCTCTGTCTCGGGTGGAAAAAATGGCCGCATATAGGCTTCAGCAGGCAGCCGCAGATGCATCTGCGGCTGGGCCTGCTGTGGCCGTCCCAGCCGTCGCCTCGGCTGCCGCATGCCGTTCTCGAGCCTCGTGCCTGTCATCTTTGTCGGTGGTAGCGGTTGCATTCGCGGCCGTCCGGCTTGCTTTTTCGATTTACGTGCCACGTGGTCTTAATTCGCCAATTTCTGCGGTATTATTTTGGAAGGCTGTATTTTTGCAGTCCGAAAATCCCTGGGAAACGTGCCATATTGTTCTAGGAGGCCAGTTTGGAGGGTCGCGACTTGATATAGAATTTGATAATTGTGCTTGGCTTTCAGGGGGCGCTGCCCGCTTTCCACCCCCGCCAGCTCACCGGCGAGCTGGGCAGCCGCTCGCTCACCGGTGAGCGAGACCCCCGAACATCGTAAGCGTAATGGCCATTAGTCGTCTTTGGTGATCCAATCAGGTTCTTCTGGATCAGCTGTTTGCCTTGCCTGATGCTCGTTGTCTGCTGTGGCGGATTTAACCGTAAGTCGTTGGGGGTGGCTTTGTGTTGGGGTCCACCTTCCTTTTCGCTCGTCGGGTCAAATGACGATTCTGCCCTCCTGTCAGGGTTAGTACAAAAGTGCAAAATTTGGGTGTCTACAGCTGCCCCTCTTTATCATGTTTATGTAATGTCATATGAAATGAACATGATAAAGAAGTAGGCACCCAATGCATGATGATGACAACACATATTTTAATGATGCAACATATATATCATTAATGCAACATATACATATTAATGATGCAACACTAATATTACCGGTTACTGCCTCAAATGGACTCGCATCGCATATTCGCCAAAACTATTTTTCTCTTGCTTAACGCGTATCGCATATTTAAACATCAAATCGCATATCATATTAAATCAAAGTCATATCAAATCGCATATGAAATCGCATATCGAACTGCTTCTCATATGATGTATCGCATATCGCATCGCATATCGAATCGCACATCGCATCGCACATTGCATCGCATCGTATTGCATCGCATCGCACATTGCATCGCATATCGAATCGCACATCGCATCGCATTGTTTTGGTCATTGTCGGATCTTTTCCCAACGGTTATCGCATTGTCATCGTCGGATCTTTCTCCAACGGGTCGTTTTTGGACGGTCAGGAATTTTCCCTGACGGGTCATTTTGGACGGTCAGGGATTTTCACTGACGGGTCATGTTGGACGGTCAGGGTTTTTACTGACGGGTCATGTTTGGACGGTCAGGATTTTTGACTGACGGGTCATGTTTGGATGGTCAGTTCTTTTGACTGATGGGTCATTTTGGACGGTCAGTTCTTTTGACTGACGGGTCATGTTTGGACGGTCAGTTCTTTTGACTGACGGGTCATGTTGGACGGTCAGTTCTTTTGACTGACGGGTCAGTTCTTTTGACTGACGGGTCATTTTTGAGTTGGTCAGGTATCGTATCTGACTGGTCGTTTTTGGCTTGGTCAGGTATCGTTTCTGACTGGTCGCTTTTGGTTTGGTCAGGTATTGTATCTGACTGGTCGTTTTTTGGTTTGGTCAGGTATCGTATCTGACTGGTCGTTTTTGGTTTGGTCAGGTTTTCATTGTCGGGTCATTTTTGTAATTGCCAGGTCTCGTCTCCGGAATCGCTGTGTACTATCCTAAATGGACTCGCATCGTATTGTACATCATAAAAATGCAATAATTCTAGAGGAAATTTAAAAGGAAAGCGTACCTGATTAGTTTGTGGGGCCTCCCTGGGATTCGTCCTCGTAAATCGCTTTTGCCAGCCACTTCTTTTGGTTTGACTTGTCATTCTTGGGGTTCGTCCTCGTAGATCGCTCTTGACAGCCATTGTTTTTGAGCTGTCATCCTGGTCGATTAGCTGAAGGTGCTTCAGACAGTCATTTTGTAATCCCTTGATGTTCCATAGATTCTGGGCGCATCGGGTCGCTGAAGTTTCCCGCTGCCATGTTATTCTGGTAAATGGCACCGGTATTCGTGACGCCGATAGTCTCGTACCTGTGATTTTTCTTTCATGTATATTTTATTACATGAATGCGCAGATGTTATGCATGGATCAATAGATATGCTTGGAATGGAAATGACCCCTGTTTAGTCAAATGATACAATTTTTTCACGTGTCGTTCTTTTTGACTATTTAGCTGTGCCATGCCTTATTTGGGAGTACAATTTCTGGACTTCAAGGCTGGTTCGTTGAATCGCATGCCCCCTGATCGTTTCTCTGTTGGGGAATTGTATCTGTCGTTTTGAATGCCCAATTAACTTATCCAGGGCTCCTCATCCTGCTGGTTCCCAGATCGTCATGTCTTTGAATTTGGGGTGCAGGGACTTCCTCTTATGCTAGAGGATTATGCCTAGATTCTGGGTTGATATCTAGGTGATCCCCTGGTCCGTTGGTCGTATGCTTTGATAGTTCTTGACTTTCATCTGATTGAGGCAGTCCACTTGGCTTTTCTTTTTTCCGATGATCGACGACCATGTTGCCCTTTCCTTGCCTTTTAATCGATTAGCCCTGACATCAGGAATTATATCGCTCTTTATATGCTCGCCTGAGTATCGAGGTAATGTTAGCATGCATCAGACCGAGTTCGTCAAAATCCATTGATGGTCGTGGGGAAAGTTTGTTGAGGAGGAATTTGATACAAATCTGGGCTTCCTTCATTTCCGTAATTTCCAACATGCCCCAGCCTTTACTCATGTTCTTGTCGAGGATTCGTATGGGAAGTTGTTTCGTTGGTCATGCCAAGTTACCCACACCGATTCATATCCTGCACAAGTAACAAACGTTAAATGCTCGACCATTCGGGTCGGCGGGGTTAACTCCGATATAAGAATTACTAAAATCTTGACAGTAAAGCATATAAAAATGGAAAGCTCGTGATTCTGCAATTTAGCTGGTGTCGTGGTGTTTATGTCTTATCGTTAAAGAAACTTGACATCGAGATGAATCTCTTTTGTTCGTGAATCGTGAGTGGATTAATTTGACATTGAATGAATTGTGAATGTATTAAGTCACTCTCGATTTCACTTCTTTTTTTTTTTTTTTTTTTTTTTTTTTTTTCATTTGACGAGTTATGAAATAGTAATAGAACATTTAAGCATTCATGGTCAATATACGTGAGTATGATTAAATTCAAAAACTACCTTCCTTTATCAAAGGTATTCCGTCTTCATTCTTGATATCGTTCTTCACAGGATTTACGTCATATGGCAAGTGCACTGTGCGATGCAATCCTTCAATTAGGGGCCTCTTTTCCGTGACTTTAGATAAGCCTCTCTTTTTTTCTTTGGTCGAAAATTTTTTCTTTTTCTTTTCCTGAGTCTGCTTTTTTCTTTTTCGTGTCCACTTAACTTGTCTCGTTTTCTTAGGCTGTTCAGAGTTACCCCTTTAACGAGCTTTGGACCAATGACTCCCAAACCATGCGGCTTTAGGGCATTAGGTGTAAAGACACCCCTTCGGGTTTACTTGCTCGAGTAACAAAGGCCACGCTTCGATACAAGTTAGATGGCTTATTGCATTTATTCCTCGTCTGACCCTGTGCAAGATTCGCTTTCTTAGGCTTGAGTTACCCATGTAGCGAGCGTTGGGCCGATGACTCCCAAATCGGACGACTTTAGGGCACCAGGTGTAGAGACACCCTTCAGGCTTAATTACTCGAATAACCCTTGCCACGATTCGAATCTGCTCAGGTCTCTGCAATCGTAATGCTTGTTTTCTTAGGCTCTGAATTACCCATGTAACGAGTGGTGGGCCGGTGACTCCCAAATCGGACGACTTTAGGGCACCAGGTGTAAAGACACCCTTCAGGCTTAATTACTCGAATAACCCAGGCCACGATTCGAGACATTTGATTCACTTTTATTTACCCTCCGACTCTGCATCAACTGGCATCATTATCGTCATAGCTTTATACCCCACATCTGAAGGTTGGCGCAAACGCAAAGTGCAGACTTGCTTATGAGGTGGATTCTGCTTCGAACGACATCTCGAAATCAGGTCTTTGTGCAGTTTTAATAGGTTGATCAGTTTTTAATCGTGTAATCATACTCACGAGTCTGCTCCACGGATGCTTGTCAGAATTAATTCGATTCCTAACAAGTCAAATAAAATTTTCTTTTTCCTAAAATTAATGTTAGAGTTAAACTATGTGCAGTCTTAATATATGTACATGAAGACAGGAAAGAAATAAATAACTGAGATGAGTTGTATCTTACCTGTGGGTCCTCGTATTCTGAAAGAGCTCTGACTGGACAGGACTAATTGATCGTACACCTTGGATGACGTTGTCGTATGCTGACGAGATCGTACCATAGATGTTGAATTGTGCACTACCTTTCCATGGATGATTGATGAATGCCCCAGTGTCGAATCGTCATCGATTTAAAAAAAAAAAAAAAAAAAAAAAAAAACTCCAGTCCTGATTGTTGTCAAGGTCATTGATTCGTGGTGTCTTTGACAGGTGGCTGATGAGATGCTGGGAACCCAAGAATCATTTGCCGTTGATCAGGTTAGAAGTGTACTCCGATGGGTTGACAGGAGAACAGGTCATCTGAGTCATTGATCGTTAATTGCAAAACTATCGAAGGGTTATATACATTTTTACAAGGATTAGACCGCGCCAAAGTGGCTGCCTACGTACTCCTATAGGAAGAGGAGATCAGGTCTTTCGTAGTTCAGGCCTGATAGCACACAAGATTGCTTTTTTTTCCTTTTTTTTTTTTTTTGTTTTTTTTTTTTTTTAGAAAACATAACATCATAATGCACAGAAAATAAAACAGGATATAACATTAAGTAGATGATAACGTCCCCACACCCCCTTTTTTGGGACTCACAATTGTATCCTTGGAATTTACCATTTCATGGTTCGTTGAGGCTCGGCAATCCGTTCGTCGGTGGTCAGGTTCCCCATTGCGGTGATCTCAAGGTCGTTTGCCATTTTCAGCTCTCCTCTTTCGATAAGATTTTGGATTTTGTGCCGCAACGCCCAACACTCTTCAGTTCATGCCCTGGTGAGTTGGAATGATAGAGGCATATTCGTGTAGGATCGTATCTTTTAGACTTGGGGTCGGTTTGTGGCAGCAACTCCGTAATCTTTCCCCGGCTGATCAGAAGGTGCAATATTTCTGCATTTGATTTGCTCAAAGGGGTGAACTTTCGATCTCTTGGGAATGCTGCTCGATCTTTCCCCTTTGAGGGTTCACCTCTGTCCGAGCGGTTATCAAGGCTCCACTGGTGGGATCGTCTGACATCTTTATTATTTTCATTTTCCTGCCCTTTCATTCTGTTTTGATCTCCTTGAGTCATCTGGTTTTCCTGGGAGGGATCCTGGTTTGAAATTTGTTTGTCCTCTTCTTCTGTTTGGTCTCTCAGTAATTGGGTGAAGAGTTGCCTCGTCAGATTATGTTGGTGTACCACCAGGTCTGCTAATTGCTTCATTTGATGCCTGACCAACTTCATCTCTTGCCTAATGACCTTAACCTCCTCCAGACATTCCCTTTCAAGGACATTTGTTTCGCTCATTGGGGGGTATTCTTCGACCTTTCGGATGTATTTGCGATTGGGGTCCACCCCGATATTTCCTGACCCAATCATGCTTACCTCATCTATTTCGCATTGCGGCAGATGGCTGGCATTGACATCTGGTCGTTCAACTACGATGTCCCCCCTATCGATCAAGTTCTGAATCTTATGTTTCAACGCCCAGCATTCCTGAGTGTCATGCCCCGGGGACCCGGAATGATAGGCACATTTCTTGCTTGGGTCGTACTTCCTCCCCTTTGGGTCAGTCGGTGGTGCCAGCTCCGTAATCTTCTTTTGGGTGATTAACACGGCCAATATTTGCTCTAATGGATCTCCCAACGGGGTGAATTCCCTATCTCGGGCATTTTCAAATCTCCTTCGCCCCTCAGACCTCTGATTGGTGAAAGTCGGTTGTCGCGGGGGCTCGCTTCTTGGCATGCGGACAGGACGGCTACTCATTGCTTCCCCAGATAGCCCTTGCAAGACCAGGGACACATCCTCCTCATTTCTCTTCTCTGGTCTCCGGGACGTACTGCCATAGTTCCCGCTTCGTATCTGATCAGCAACAGCTTCAAGAGCTGTGAGGTCTCGGATCTTTCCTGACTTCAACCCCATCTCTGTCATTTCCCCGTGTCTGATCATCTCCACAAAAGGCTTCCCTATCCCAGCTATCATCATTTCATAATAAGGGGCCTCCTGTATATCGATGAAGGTCATTATCATCTCTGTTTCGTTCATGGGTGGGTTTACTTGGGCCGCCAACCTTCTCCACCGTTGAGCGTACTCTATGAAAGATTCATTATTCTGCTTCCTGATCTTTGTCATCTGGTATCGGTCCGGGGCCATTTGGGACTGAAAGCTGTATTGCGTCAAGAAGGTGTGGGCCAACTCCTCCCAGTTATGAATTTTAGCATTATCCAGCCTCGCGTACCAGGTCCTAGCCTCCCCTGTCAGGCTTTTCTGGAATAACTGCATTCTCAACGACTCGTCCTCAGCATATACCCCAAGTTCTCCGATATAGACTTTTAGATGCGTGTAAGGATCCCCCGACCCGCTATACTTTTCAAATTCGGGGATCTTGAACTTCTCGGGGTATTTGGCTCCCGGGAAAATGCATAAGTCGGAGTAGTTGACATTGTCATATGACCCGATCCCTTTCATAGTTTTTATGGCTTCTTCCATCTGGTTTATCTTCTTGCTGACACTATTGGCAACTTCATCTTCTGGAATGACAATAATTTGTTTCGGCGGTTCAACCTTCGGGGTTTCTGGGGTCATCCCGTTCCCTTGGGATGATGGCTCTGGTGGGTCCTCGGTTTGTGACTTCGATTTCAATTTGAAGTGCTCTTTTAGCATCACAGTCAATTCCGTCAACTGATTCTTTACTGCATCAAACTCTTCCCGAGATATAAGAGCCAGGTTCGGATTGGGATTCTCAGCCATTTCGACTGTTGACTCTCTGGCTTTCTTGGATCGGAGACGAGTTTGGGGCGCAATCCTGCGAATAAACAAACCAAGTTTAGTTCCGGGAAATGACACTGGTGGATGCATGCTAAAGCAAATATTTTTGTGTTTTTGAGTTTTGTAATCTTTTCCTGCAAAACAAGGTTAGTATCCCTTTATTTTAACCAAGGTATGACATTGTGCAATTATGATGCTCTCCAAGCTGTCCCTGTAAAACAGAGGTTAGTATTTTTATTTTGACAAAACGGGAGGTACAAAATGTTTGACTAAAGTATGACATTACGTGCGTGAAACGTAAAAGGGTATGAAGAGACTTCCCACGCATCGGGTTTATCTGAGGCTGACCTACCCTAAGTTACTCTCGCGGGCTTTTTGGCATGACGGTTCCCAGATCTTCGCAACATACTAGAAGGGAAAAATCCGATCTTTCAATTGGATTGGATCTGAGTGGATGCTTTTCCTGAGCCTCGCCGGGGAGCACCCCTTTGAGTCCAGTAATCCACATCCGACGGGTTTGCCTCAGGAGGAGGAACTGCTCAACATACATTCATCATTCATTCACCGTTCCTCACCGTATGTAAATGATGACAATAACGTAAAGCATTCGTAAAGCCATCACAAAACTCGCATATTCATTCATACACGCACAAAAAGTAGATCAATCGCAAGAAACGCAACCACACATTTTTAGATTTTTTAAGGATAGGAAAACATCGAGATTTTAACGCGGCTTAAGCCCTTTACTCTCCCCAGCAGAGTCGCCAGCTGTCGACGCTGGGATTTTCGTCGTCTTCATATTAGGTGTCGTTTTCATAAAACAATTTGTAAACTTTTGTCAAATAGGTATCGAGACTATGCATTGCCCTCTAATAATAAAATGAACAAAATGAAGGCAACTTCTAGAACTCTTTCATCCTATGCACAAGTTTAATGAAAACATTTATTTATTTGCGAAATCGTTTTTTATGACCTTTTGGAACCAAATGAAGCCTTTTTGCCAAACATGGATTTAAGTTCGCCAAAACTCTTAATTTTAATCCTCGTGGATCTAATATCCTAAATTGATCATTTTTTAGAAAATCTTTATCATTTGCCTTATTTGGAAATCGCTTTTTTTGCGTCGTAAATCAAAATAAGCATTCAAAACGTGTCGGGGCTATCCATGGGCATGTGAGCCATCCAGACAACCCCAAACACCCACAATCACATATTTTATTATTATTACGGGGCCTTAACCCGAACACGACTTGGTATCGTTTTAAGGCCCGATATTACAAAATACACATCCATGGATTCTATACAAGGATTACATATGCCAAAACGTCCATCATCGGGATTCGATCACGAGGATCTCCTCCCTAGGCTCACAGCTACCCAAATCGCTACACAACCAACACTAAGCCAAATCTAACAGTATTAAACATTGTTATCATATTACATAGCTCAAATATCACAACTTAATCACTACAAACTATCCATTACCACAACGAACGATATATCACCGTACGGATGTCATCGGGGCGTTAGGAGGAGTTACTTTCCGATGGAAACCTCGCTAACAACCCCTAATCCACGGATCCTTTATCAACATAATAACATATTACATCGCATAACCCAAAACATAAGCTATATTAACAATACAAGCAATAGAATACCAAAAAGACAATCTTTTTCACCTTACAAAACGCGGATTCAAGCTTCTTATACCACAAAATGGATTACACCACAAGATTACTAAACTAAATAGCACAACAATATGGATCTAGTGCTTGAATCTAGCCCAAAACCGGACTCTCTCCCTCTCTCCCGCGATCTCTCTATCTCTCTCCTTTTCTTTCTTTTTTCCCTTTTTTTTCTTTCTTCCTCTGTCTCGGGTGGAAAAAATGGCCGCATATAGGCTTCAGCAGGCAGCCGCAGATGCATCTGCGGCTGGGCCTGCTGTGGCCGTCCCAGCCGTCGCCTCGGCTGCCGCGTGCCGTTCTCGAGCCTCGTGCATGTCATCTTTGTCGGTGGCAGCGGTTGCATTCGCGGTCGTCCGACTTGCTTTTTCGATTTACGTGTCACGCGGTCTTAATTCGCCAATTTCTGCGGTATTATTTTGGAAGGCTGTATTTTTGCAGTCCGAAAATCCCTGGGAAACGTGCCATATTGTTCTGGGAGGCCAGTTTGGAGGGCCGCGACTTGATATAGAATTTGATAATTGTGTTTGGCTCTCAAGGGGCGCTGCCCCCTTTCCACCCCCGCCAGCTCACCGGCGAGCTGGGCAGCCGCTCGCTCACCGGTGAGCGAGACCCCCGAACATCGTAAGCGTAGTGGCCATTAGTCGTCTTTGGTGATCCAATCAGGTTCTTCTGGATCAGCTGTTTGCCTTGCCTGATGCTCGTTGTCTGCTGTGGCGGATTTAACCGTAAGTCGTTGGGGTGGCTTTGTGTTGGGGTCCACCTTCCTTTTCGCTCGTCGGGTCAAATGACGATTCTGCCCTCCTGTCAGGGTTAGTACAAAAGTGCAAAATTTGGGTGTCTACAATGTGCAACCTAATAATCTGGATATGGCAGTCTTGGTAAATCAAGTAGTTAATCAGGCTTTACCGCAGTTAGTGGCACAAGTTGTTCAAGCAATACAGATGCAACAGCAAACGCCAGAAAATCCTAATCAAGGAAACTCGGGTAATGGTGGTCCACAAGCACATAAAGAGTTAGAAAATACAAATGGTATTGATCAGTTTGTGGTGCCAACGTATGTATGTTTAGAAAAGTTTCAAAAGCAGAAATCACATTCATGCAGTTTAGCTCCAACTCCAATTGAAACAACGAATTGGATTGCTCATTTAGAAAAAATCTTTGACGTGTTGGGTGCTCTGATAACTAGAGAGTGTTGTTGGCTGCTTACAAATTAGATGGGGATGCTCAGAGATGGTGGAAAGATATAAAAGCAACAAAGGGTGATAGATTCGTCGAGACATTTACTTGGACAGAATTTTGTGATGTCTTTTATCAGCAGTATTTCTCAGCTGCTGATAAGAAGGCATATGGTAGGGAGTTTCTGTCTATTCAGCAGAAGGATGATGAATCCATCACAGACTTCATGACAAGGTTCACCGGGTTGGCAGGTTTTGCCGGAACTTCAACAGGGACTGCAACAGAATAAGCAGAGAAATTTAAGTAGAGAATTCATTACAAGTATCGTCAACATCTCATAAACACTAAGTTTGAAGATGTGTCGGCATTGACTAATGCAGCCATGAATATTAAGATGGAGCAACAGGACTTTCGATCTTCTCAATCGGAGGGGAATCGAAAGTGGGACAGAGATGACTAGCAGGGTTAAATTTTGGGTTAACATGGGAGGAATCAAGGTGGTCAGTGGAATAGGAACTGTGGTGGTCAGCAGGGGCAATGACGTGGCCAGAATCAAAATAGGGGTTATCAATCGTTGCCTCAATAGGGCTAGAATCGTCAACTTTAGCTACATCATTAAGGTCAGAATCACCAGCAAGGGCAGAATCAATGTCGTTACCCAAGGCTAGTTGGTGGGGGTAACCCTAATCTTATTTCGATTGCTCCTTACACTATTTGTGGGGCAAATCATCTTGGGAGGCAGTGTCATAGAGTTACCGGTGCATGTTTCTTGTGTGGACAGATGGGTCATATTGCTAAAGTTGTATTGGGCCACGTGGTAACGATGGAGGCGATGTTAATAGTAGTAATGGAGGTCAGCGTAAGGGTGGTCGAGTATTTGCATTGACATTTAACCAGGCAACAGATGCGCCAAGTACTGTTTCTGACATTCTTTTATTTGGTAGTCGTGAGATTTTTATTTTATTTTATACTGGTTCTACTCATTCTGTTGTTGCTCAGACTTTTGCTCGACACCTTGGTGTGCTATCTCAGTCCTTAGATTATGTTATGTCTATTGCTACCTCAATAGGGACTTCTGTTGTCATTTCTGATTTGTATCGAGAGTGTCCAATTAGTTTTGGAGATAAGATTCGAAGGGCTAATCTTTTTCCGATGGGTATGTATGATTTCAATGTTATTCTTGGGATGGACTGGTTGGATAAGGATCAGGCCAATATCGATTGTCAGGCGAGAGAAGTTATATTTGGAGATGTTAAGTCTCTAGAGTTCGTGTTTCTATATTCCCGACCGAGTAAGGAGGTGAACTTGATTTCAACTTTGAAGGCTGGGAAGTTGGTGGCAAAGGGGCAAAGGGTTGTGATGGGTATTTGACATTTGTGAATGATACCTCTATAGGTGAGTCTCGTATTGAAGATGTTCCAGTTGTTCGTGATTTTTCTGATATGTTTCCTGATGGATTGTCTGGGTTGCCACCGCTGCGGGAAGTTGAGTTCACTATTAAGCTTATTCCTAGTGCGGAGCCTATCTCTAAGGCGTCGTATAGAATGACACCGTTGGAGTTACAGGAGTTAAATAAGCATTTGCAAGAATTATTAGATTGTGTTGTGATTCGGCCAAGTGTTTCGCCGTGGGGTGCTCCAGTTTCGTTTGTAAAGAAGAAAAATAGGTCTATGAGGTTATGCATAGATTATAGGGAGTTGAACAAGATTACCATCAGGAATCGGTATCCATTACCAAGAATTGATGACTTGTTTGTCCAACTTTAGGGGGCGAAGTATTTTTCGAAAATAGACATGAGGTTCGGGTTATCATCATCTAAAGGTGATGAGGGATGAGGATATCTTTAAGATAGCTTTTCGCACTCGCTATGGGCATTACGAGTTTCTGGTGATGCCATTCGGGTTGACTAATGCTCGGGCAGTGTTTATGGATTTGATGAATCGAGTATTCAAGGAGTATTTGGATCAATTTGTTATTGTCTTTATTGATGACATTTTGGTTTACTCCAAGTCTAGGGAAGAGCATAAGGAGCATATTCGCACAGTTTTGAGGATTTTGTATAAAGAGAAGTTATATGCTAAATTCTTTAAATGCGAGTTTTGGTTGGAATATGTTGCATTTTTGGGTCACGTTGTGTTTGTTGAAGGAATTAAGGTGGATCCTGCGAAGGTTGAGGTTATCACTAAATGGCTGAGACCTGCTACGGTGATTGAGGTTAGGAGTTTCTTGGGTTTGACATGTTACTATAGGCGATTTGTGAAAGGATTTTCTTTGTTTGTATTGCCATTGATTCAATTAATGAAGAAGGGCACGAAGTTTGTGTGGAATGAGGAGCGCGAGAAGAGTTTTGAAAAATTGAAGAAACGGCTTATGACAGCTCCAATACTTACATTGTCATCGGGCACAGGAGGTTACCCAATTTTTAGTGATGTTTCTCAAAAAGGCTTGGGGTGTGTGTTGATGCAAAATGGTAAAGTGGTTGTTTATACTTCTAGGTAGCTTAAACCTTATGAGGTGAACTACCCCACTCATAATTTGGAGTTGGCAGTAGTAATCTTTGCTTTAAAATTTTTGAGGCACCATTTGTGTGGAGAGACTTGTGATATCTTCACCGATCACAAAAGTCTGAAAAACATTTTTATTCAGAAGGAGCTCAACATGAGGCAGAGGCGTTGATTGAAGCTTCTAAAAAATTATGATGCGAGAATTCTGTATTACCCGGAAAAAGCGAATGTAGTTGCAGATGCATTTAGCCGAAAGAGTTCAGGGAGTGTAGCAGCCCTTATTACACAACGTCAGCTTATTGCGGATACGTAGCGACTAGAGTTAAAGTTGTATGCTCAAGGTTCAGATGGGCATTTCGCAGGTATGAGAGTGGAGCCCTCTCTTATCTTACGGGTTAAAGAAGCTCAAAAAGAAGATAGGGAGTTGTGGGCAATGACACATAATTTGGAGGAGGGCAAATAACCCGAGTTTCATATTGATGACCATGGTGTGATTTGGTTTGGTAAACGGTTGTGTGTGCCGTTAGATTCAACTATTTGGGAAGCAGTATTGGTTGAAACTCATAATTCACCATTTTCTATTCATCCAAGTTCTACGAAGATGTATAAGGATTTAAAGGAACATTTTTGATGGAATGAGATGAAGCGAGATGTGGTTGAATATGTTGGGAAGTGCCTCATCTACCAACAAGTGAAGATAGAACATCAACGAGCTAGCGGATTGCTACAACAGTTAGACATTCTAATTTGGAAGTGGGAGAATATCACAATAGATTTTGTGACTGGTTTGCCAAAGACTTTCAGGAAGAATGATTCCATTTGGGTTGTGGTGGATCGGTTAACAAAATCGGCATACTTCTTAGCTATCCATGAAGGTTACTCGGTGGACAAGTTGGCACAGATCATTCAGCTGGAAATTATTAGACGTCATGGTACTCCGGTGTTTATTGTTTCAGATCGAGACCCAAGGTTCACTTCACTGTTCTAGAAAGGGTTTCAGCGAGCTTGGGGCACTCGACTCAACTTTAATACTGCTTTCCATCCGCAAACTGATGGGCAATCTGAACGGACTATTCAGACGTTAGAGGACATGTTGGGGTCTTGTGCATTTGAGTGGCCGGGTAATTGGAATGATTACTTGAGCCTAGTTGAGTTTGCTTATAATAACAGCTGGCACCCAAGTATTAGAATGGCTCTGTTTGAGGCGTTGTATGGTAGGAAATGTCAGGCACCAACTTGTTGGGATGAGGTTGGTGAGAAGGCCATAGAAGGGCTTGGGTTAGTTCAAATTACTACGGAGAAGGTAGCGGTGGCTAAGGAGAAATTACGGTCGGCTCGTTCACGACATAAGAGTTATGCTACTAAGCATAAAAGGATGTTAGAGTTTGAACCTGGTGAACATGCGTTTTTAAAAGTTTCTCCTTGGAAAGGCATTCGGCGATTCGGGTTGAAAGGGAAACTTAGTCTGCGTTATATTGGCCCATTCGAGATTTTAGAGAGAGTTGGTGAGGTTGCATAACGGTTAGCTTTGCGTCCACAACTAGCTCATGTGCATAATGTATTTCATGTATCGGTGTTGAGAAGTTATCATTATCATCTGTTGCATGTGGTGCAATATATGTTTGATAAAATTCAAGGTGATTGTGAGGAGCAAGCCGAGGTAATTTTGGATCGTCAAGAACGAATTATGAGGAGAAAGACAATTCCGTTTGTTAAGGTTTTGTGGAGAAACCATTCGGAGCGGAAAGCTACTTGAGAGATGGAGGAGTCTATTCGAGTGGAGTATCCGCATCTTTTTGATAATTAGGTACATTTTTTTTTCTTTTGATTCTAGGAACGGAATCCATTTTAAGGGGGAGGTAATGTAATATCCGGTTCCTTTGTTGTCCCACATCGCCCATTTTCAAAAACTCTTTCCATTCCTTAGCCTATATATATGAGATTACTCCCTTTAGTTTTTAATCACCCAAACATTAAGATTTTACCCAATTTGATAAAATCTTTTTGTGTGAGGACCTTTTTAGTAAGGATCTCCTTAGTTAAAATATTTTTTCAGTGTCAAGGACGTGAGCGGACTGCAAACCTCATAATTTCGGGTATGTCTCGTTTTCTTTCTTTGTGTAATTATTTAATTTTATGTATTCATTTTAATTTTGTAGCTTTAATTTTGGTATGCTATTTAGTTTGTTAGTATATATATTTTTTGTATATATTTGTTAGTAATTAGCATTTTGAGATATTAAATTATTATTATTATGGTATATTTGTTATTATTTTTGGTATTTTTGACATAATAATAATAATAATAATAATAATAATAATAATTGTTTGTAATATAATTAAAAATGGAAAGAATATTTTTGTAAATATACTTAAATTTATTTTGGAACATGAAGGAATGTTGTTAATTATTAAAATATTATATATGATTAAAATATGTATAACTTTAGGTAGAATTTTGTTTAGAACGAAAAGATTTCAAATTCGTCAAAGAGAAAGAAAATATGTAAAACTTATTTAATTAATTAACTATTTTTTTATTTATTTATTCATTTATTTTGTTTAATTAGTTCCGACGGAGGAAATTTAACGAGTCATTTTTGGAATATAATTTTGGATATTATATTGCTTATTTCAGGTACGGATTTCATACTCCTTCAGCGATATTTTTTTAATTTTAATTTATTCGTTTTGTCTCTCAATTAGAATTCAGATATTATTTCGATATTATTCATAGTCAAATGCTTATGATAGAATTGTTTGGTTTTAGATATTTGAAAATTCGTAACTTGTACTCTTTGGACTTAACGAGCATATCTAGTATTTATTTTGATTCTGTAGAAACGTACATGCTAATATATTTTGAGGACTTTGTATTAATTCGTTTCGGTTTAGAATGTGCGTACTAGAACTCCTTTTGTTTGTATTGTGTCGCATATATTGGGACATGATATTTGTGTTAAAATATACCGTAGGGTATACCTGAGTTATAACCACCTGTGGGAGTACCACATACATGTCCTCTTGGCATTGAGGCATGACACTTCCGTGGCGATGTGATTAGTTCACATCATCTCCATTTTGTGTGCTCCGATGGAAGTTGGCCAATTGGTGTTTTGTTGTGAGAGACGTATGAGTCAGCCCTAACATTTTGTTTTAGTCTGTCCTGCGGTTTGGTGTTATTTGTGCCAAACATACCTTTCGATTTTGCATACATTTAGATCGCGCAGTCCGATGTATATTTATGTTCTGTTTTGTTATGAGCTCGGTATAAAATCACCCAAACCATTTGATTCAGCCTATTATGTTACTCAAATTAGTTCAATTTAGTTGATTTTGTTATTCATTTTAGTTCTTATTTTCTTGAACTCTATATTCGTACTGGGCATTTAGCTCATGCTGTGTTTTTCTTCCAGCAGGTAATAAGGGGGAGCAAGGGCAGGTGTGAAGATAGTTTCCTTTATATAAATAGTTTAGATATTTTGTGTAAGATTTGATATTTTAGTTTCTAAGTATTGTTGTAATACACAAATCATATTTGAGCTAGTCGACTATCTATTTAGACTATTCGGTTGCATATTAAAGTTTTTAGATAGCAGTTTGTTAATTCTGTTGTATTATGTGCGTAACTTCCCTTTCCAATTCGGGAAGGGGGTGTTACAATTTTAGACTAATACACAAGCAATTTCAAGCTTTGCAGGTGTCATAGGAGTAAACTAATTTTGCAGCAAGTTGAACTGTTAGAAAGTGAAAATGTGAGAATCAGTTCAATGGCTTTTGAATATTTAAGAACATTAATCATTACTTTGGAATTGGTATGATTTTCACAGGGTTTACTCCTTTATCAGATGGGTTTGACAGTATGTTTTAGTTACTTTTTGAAAATGACAACTAAATATGAATATGACTTTTAATTAAAATGTTATATGAAGATGTATATTTTTTCTCTTAATTTCACTTTTCATACATTGAATTTGATTAGACTCCTCATAATTTTCTAGATTTGTTTATGAAAGTTTATTGGCAAACTAAAGTGCTAATGATATTACAATCACTGAACAAATTTAGGATCAACAGGAAGAGCTTGAACATGGCTTATTGGAAAAAGCTAAATCAAGCGCATGATCCAAATATGAGCATTAATATGATGATTGTAATTCAAAAATTAAGAAACCTAATTCTCATGGCAAGATAGAATTTTTTTTTTTTTAAAAACATGTAATTTATACCAGTCGTATATAAAATATTGCATCTGTTTAAACAAAACAAGTTTAACAAATGCAATCTGTTTAAACAAAACAAGTTCAACGTATGTAATCTGTTTATATACAATTGACAAAAGTTGCATCTATACTATTTTGAGGAAGAGGACATGCAGCGACGATGGTAAATTTTGCTCTTCGGTATAAAAGTATTGTCAACTCTGGACACTTATCAAGTTAAGGCTTCGTAATTGATATAAAAGTATCAGTATGTAGTACATGGGATAATGTGTGTTTGATAAAATGCAATGTACAAATACATGTTTGATAAAATGTTCGATCGCCGCTATGTCTGAAAAATAGTACATGGGTAATGTGTGTTTGTTTGCATACTCATTACAAATAGTTGTGCAACTAATGAAAGTTTAAAATAGAATCCCATCTCCTACTAGCGTACTAGATATATGTGATTGTAATAGATTAGTTGTTTTCAATTAATTTCATATATTATTTAATGGAATGACACAATAAGGTCTTACATAGTAATTTTAACTTTCAATTGTTATTTCTTTGTTGGTTGATTCAAATAGGAGGGGTTTCTATTGATTTTTCAAACATGTGTATTAGACATGATTTTCGTAATGTTGTTATTGATGTTGTATTAAAACATTTTTTAAAAATAGTTAACTCTTTTATTAATGTTGAAATCAATCACGGTCATAATTAGTTTTAAAGTATGGAATTTATTAACGAACTACACATTCACTTAATTATAAATTAAGAAATGACAGAATACTAGCAACTATATCATTTTTAACTTTCTGATGACATACGTTTAATTTTACTGACAAATAAAGGAACACTTTTAGCTATCGTAAGTTAAATACTCCGACTTGACTTAATTTTCTCTATATGTATGATCGTACGAATTATATTCTATATTATTTCTAAAGATAATTAAATATCATAATTTAACAAAATCATTTTTAAAACATCAAATCATTTTTGCTATTATCAATTGTTAATTGAATTTTTTTTAAACAAATGTTGATAAATTATTCAAAGAGATATATTTCTCTTGACCTGTAATATTATCATTATTTGATTTGGTTGAAATATTTTCCTTTCAACAAAATCTATTTGATGTTATGAAAGAGTCAAGCACATAGATTACTGCCATGGTTATAAACTCGTACAAGGTGTCAACATGTTCTTATTTATCCTTGTATGTGAACATATTTTCTTGATTATAATTATTTGGGTGATTTTTATGCACCTGCACTTCTGGAAGCCGAATGTAATCTGTAAAAGAAAAATGGCTCAATCTCATCTATGTTGTGATAGAGCTGGTTTTGTAAAGATTTGTTTATCAGATTTGTAGTTGCCCGTGAATTTGTCAATATTAATAAATCTTCAAGATTGTTATTAAGATGCCCTCTGCTTTTTCTTATGTAATTAATATTAGAAAACGCAGGAAAACTAGTGTGACTGACAAACACGAGAACCAGCAGATTCAAAAAAATCCAAGAGCATCACATCAACCCCTGCTTCATATCATAACTTTTGCATTGCTCATGTATCATTCCATATGTTCTTCCCAAAAGCTTGCACAGTTCTAAAGGTGTGGCATCCTCCAACATTTTCCTAAAATCGATCATAAAGCCATGATTTGCTTCTACATCAACAGATTTCATCTTCAATGCAATATTTCGAACAGACACGAGGTTAAAAATTATATTATGAGCTCTTTGAGATGAAATTAAGTTGATAGATTCATCGCTCCTCACTAGATGGTGGAGCTGGACCAAATTGGCAAACGTGAACCGCACCATGAAGATGAAGAAATCGCAGAAATTCATGCCTACAGAAAACACAAACAGAATGTTGTAGTATGAAGAACAAGAAGAGAGACAAATATCTTGTCCATGATTTCACATGGTTTCTTAAAAGAACGTCAAATACAAATGAACTTTCATTTCCTTCAGGCAATCAAACCACATAATAGATGCGGTGCAAGTGTGCAACTGAGAGTGCAGCTACCAAGAGGGGGAACATGTAAGAGTTACAAGTGTACAAGAGTACAAGTCCCACATTGTTTATTCAAAAAAAATTCTGAGTACCATAATACTATAAATAAGGCAATAGACGCAAGTCTTCCTAAGGTTTACCCAAGCTTTAGCTTCCTTAGCATTGTGGAGAGAAGTTAGCCCAAGGCTTATCCAAGTTGTGGAGTCCGGCCGGGCTTGGCTTGGGGGCCTTAACAGGTCAAGTGTTTATTAAATAAATATGTCTAGCCTGATTAGGGAGGCTGAAAGTCAAGGCTCGGCCTAGCCTGGTTAACGGTTAAAGTTTGGTAGGCTTGGGCCGGACCATGCCAATCCGGCCTGTTGTGCATCACTATTTTTAATACTTTTGCATAGTCTCCAGGTACATTCAACACTATTTAGGTAGAAATAGAATTGTCATATCATTCATTATGTGAACCGAATGTTAATACATGGATATATCATTCATTATGTGAAGTTCAATTCTGGATTCCTCTTTGTGAAGTTATATCATATTGACTTTGGCTGTTGTAAACTAAAATTTGCAATTTAATTCATTTGAAAAGATGAATGGTAATTTGTCGGGTTCTTACAATATGATTTAAAATGAAAATAAATAACATGTGAAAAGACGTAAGTTTGTGGTAGGGTACTAAATGGTTGCTTAAACAATAGTTAGTGCGTGGTGGAATAAGCGACACGTGGTAAAAGAGTCATCTCAAGATTTAAGAAGTGTGAGAGAGTTTTATTTAAGGCGGCTATACTATGAAAATGATCGAACTTGTAAAGAACAACAACGTCTTAGCAAAGACACTTTTAACAGTTTGTGTAAAAAAAACTGTTTAGAATTGGAGGGTTGTTTGAGACGCGTTGTGTTATGATCAAAGAAGTTGTGACGATGTTCTTATATATCCTTGGCCATAATTTGAAGAATTGTGTAGTGAGCTTTCAATTTATGCATTCGGAGGAGACTGTTAGTCAACAATTTAATGTAGTTTTGAAGGCTATTATCAAATTAGGAAAATATTATTTGGTTCAATTTGATAAAGAAAGTGAAGGTTTTGAAGATGAGAAATGGGATTGGTTTGTGGTAATTAAATATAGTTTAATGTTTTTAACTATGTAATGATATTTTATATTGATACTAACAATTATCTACTTTTCTTAGGGTTGTGTAGGAGTGTTAGATGAGACTTACATTCCAGTAAATGTCCCCATTCAAAATCAAGGAAGATATCGGAATAGAATTTTTTTTTATCGTAACTAATGTTTTGGAAGTTTGTTCTCTTAACTTAAAGTTCACCTGCATTTTGCCTAGTTAGAATGGATCGACTGCTGATCTTAGAATTCTAAGAGATGCATTGATAAGACACGACCCTTTGATTGTACCCAATGGTGCATAAGCTTATATTGTTTTAGTAATACACAAAAGCTATAACTTTTGATAAAAACTAACACATTTTCACTTGTAGAAAAATATTATCTAGTTGATATAGGGTATATGAATGGGCTTTATTTTTTAGCTCCATACAGAGGTACTCAATATCATCTTAATAAGTGGGCAGCTAGAGGCAACAATCCGCAAACATACAATGAATTATTTAATATTAGTCGTTCAATTGTAGGAAATGAAATAGAACAAGCTTTTGGGTTATTAAAGAAACGATGAGTCATCCTCATATCTGCTTTATTTTTTTATGCGAAGACTCAAATTAATATTGTAAGTGCATGTGTCATCCTCCATAATCATGTATAAGATGAGCAACTAGATAATCCATTGTATGATGAAGTGAAAGCCGAATTATGTGTTGAACAGTCTGAATATATAGTTCAAGATCAAATGGATGATTATGTAAATATAAATAGAATTAGAATAGTACGGGCGACCAATGAGTGGACACAAATGAGGAATGTACTAGACCATGCAATGTTTGTAAATTACCAAAATAGAAGAGGTCAAGTATAATATTTATTTTTTAGTACTTTTTACTCTTTTCGAGTGAAATTTGAGATTGAATGACTTGCAAATAGAATGGAAAGAATTTGCTGCCTTAAAATAATTAATAATTGTGATTTATTTTATATGGATGATTTTTTTTATAATTGTTACTAGTGGTGCCTTATTTTATATAGATGTATTTAATTATGTTGAATTTTTAATATTGAAAACAATACGAAAATAATAATTATCCAAACAATAGTTTTTAAATTCTAATACAAATAACCAAACAATAGAATTGTTTTATTTTGATTTTTTAAATCAATGTATTATAATTTCATAGAGTTACAAGTCAAATTAAATTCTAAAACAAATTATTTAAATAGACCCTAAATGTCTATAAATTTATGACGAATTTAAATTGCGATTAATGTATAATTTTAAGCGTCAATGTAGAATAAATTATGATAAAACTATTTTAATTTTTTTGTGTCCTATATTCTCATATATATACTTATATTAATATTTATTATTGATATAAATTTATCTTTCATATGTAACATTGCACAAGATTACTTTTAATATCATAAAGTGGAATGGTTCAAGTGTTACCTATATTAGTTAAAAATTCCGTGCAAGGCACGGCTATAATTTATTTGTATATTTATTTTTTTGTAAATAATTACATATAAAAATTATATATATAATTTATTCCGTCAAAGTCATGATTCCCGGTCAAGATCGGCGTAAATTACATCCATAAGAAGTTCACCTAACATTAATAAGTCATCGAGTCTCATTATCTCTTTTAACCCTTTTTAATATATCTGGTCAAGAATCAATAAAAGTATGGCCCGTCATTGTTCTTAATTAATGAATTTGTTTTTTTTCATATCTCTTTTTTAATTTTTTAAGAATTTATGTTAAAAAAGTTCTATCACTTTCTCAAAAAATAAATAGTCTAACAAGTATTTTCATTAACTTAAAGCTCATCACTTCTCCTGACTTACGAGTACAATTTTTTTTAATATTTCTTATAAAGAGTCACCAAAGAGTCTCCAGAACACGCATCGGGCTCCAAACTCATAAATTATGATTTTGATACTATTATTTTAAAAACTAGCTCATCATCTCCTGCAAAGAACGATTTTAGTTATAAAATTATTATATTATTTATACTTTTTGTATTATACTATATGAATATGTTAATAATAATAATAATAAATTAATATTGTGTACAAAAATTTTTATAAAAAAATAATTTCTTTTTAAAATATATTATGTTAGTAATAATGCATAATTAATTATTAATAAAAATTAAATAAATTTAAAAATCTACAATAATAATTAATCTGTTTATATAATATAAATAATAGTATTCATCTTTACATTAATGATTTATTTGCTTATATATTCATCTATGTTTGTAATAGATATGCACAGAGGTCAGTCTTGGGCTTTGACCACGTCCCAGATCGTTGACTAAGGCCTGCCAGCAGAGCTGGTCCTGGGTTTTCTAAGGCCTAGGGCAAATTTTCTCAAGTGTGCCCCTTTATACAAATTAAATAAATCAATAAATAAATTATCAACTAATTAATTTTATTAAAATTATAAGAATTTACAAAGATTAGGAAGAACACTTTGGGTCCTTATTAAAACCTTATTTGGAAAAAAACCCAATGGGATAAAATCCCAAACGAAGGAAAAAGAGTAACCCGGATTGTAAACATTGCATTAAAAAATGAAAACTACATATTTGAGTCTACATGCTTCCTTCCGAATCTCCATAAGCATTTCTTGATTTGATTAATCTTCTTTTCATCCTCCACAATTAATCAAAGTAAAGAATCATCGTATGTACCTACAAAATAAAAATAGCAATGAAATCTGAACCACAAAATATCATTTAAAATGTATTCTTGTTGCACTTTTAGATGCAAAATCATTAATTATACTATCATATTTAATGTTTTCTAACATATCATTTTCAATGCATAGTATCGCTAATCCATTTAGCCTATCTTGAGTCATGGTGGTCCGCAAGTAAGATTTCAATAATTTTAATTTAGAAAAACTTCTTTCAGCAGATGTCATAATCACAGGTATAGTCAATACCCTATATATAAGCAACCATTACATTAGGAACATATCCACACTCTTTACAAACTCAAGAATTTTAATGGATGTCCATGGTTTATTTGTTTCATATGCTTCTTTTGGTAACATCACTTGCAACACCTGTAATTTTAAAAATAGATCTCGTGCATCAACATCAGAAACATCACCATGTTTTAAAGCATTTTCAAGATTCACACAAGAACTTTTCAATTCATTGTTATCAAACGAAGTCAACTTTGCAACGTCAAATAAGAACCCAAAAATAGATTCAAAACAATGCAATTGTCCAAACCTACTCTTCAATTCACTAAGAGCAATATCCACTATAACAAGAAAATAATCAGTTCTAAATGATTCTTTAGCTGATTGTTGTTCCCTATCACTATTGGAAACCTCATCAAAATGTCTTTTTCTACAAACTTGACGCTTTTTTGGAAATAAGGGCTCAATTCCCATATCAAGGGAAATTTCTTTAGCGTCAATCATGGCAAAAACAAACCCATTTATTCTATATTTTTCAAAAATAAAACAAGTCATTCTAAAACATGTCTTCAAATTGTAACTTTTTACTAAGTTAATCTTATATAAAATGTCATGCCAAATAACCAAACTTAATATAAATTCAAAACTTTAAAGCTATCATAATGCTAAACTGTGAGCTTCCCTACTCAATTTGTCATCTTCACTAATTTCTGTTAATTTAAATAAAGCTTCTCTGATTTGGGAAACTTGAGATTTTATTGCTTTGATACTTTCAATGTGACTTTCCCAACGTGTAGTTGACAATGATTTCAAAGTCAAACCATCTATGTAATCAAGTAACACATTTTATCACTTTGTTGAATTAGAGAATACCGTATCTATGCATCGACATGCTCCAAAAAAAGATTTTGTTTTAACATATGAGTTGGCCATATTACAAACTATTGAGTTGAGACAATGAGAACCACATGGCATGTAAAATGCTATAGGATTTATATCAAGTAATCTTTTTTGTACTCATAGATTTTGTCCTTTCATACTAGAGCCATTATCATAACCTTGTCCCCTCACATCATCAATATTAAGTGTAAGGTACTCAATTATATTTTGCAATTCATTAAAAAATTCATAATCCAGATGTATCTTCCACATTCAGAAACTTTAAAAAGTATTCTTCTATATTTATTGGAGTACTTGAAACATCTACACACCTCAATATTAAAGTCATTTGTTCTTTGTGACTTGCATCAGGAGTACAATCAAGAATGACTGAAAAATATTTAGTTGTTTTTATTTTTTCAATGATTGCATGTTTAACATTTGATGCTAAAATAGCTATCAACTCATTTTGAATTTTATGGCTAAGATAATGATAATGAATCTTTTTATCTTGAATGAGTCGAAAATGGCGATGCATTACTGGATCAATCTCTACAATCATTTCAAGTAGGCCTAAAAAGTTACTATTACCATCTTCATAAAAAATTTCATTTGTTCCACGAAAAGCCAAATTATGTATAGCAAGACATTTCACAATAGCGATGATTCTGACAATAACATTTTTTCAGTGTAATGTATCTTTCTTGATTAGCTCTTGTAATTCTGTCTCAATTGTTTGATTTGTTTTCATTCTAATTTGCAATTCAACACAAGACCTCAAGTTAGTAAGGTGTTCAATACTACTTTTATGTTGTTTAAGCTTCTCACCAAGATGTTTCCAATCTCTAATTCCTTCACTAGTTAACTGACTTTTAGAATTCATTGTTTTAAACAACTTACAACATAAACAAAACACTTTATCCAACTCCTTTGAGTACACTAGCCATTTTCGATCCTTAGTTTCCCCATTTAGTAACGTACGAAGATAATAATTTGTGGAAAAATGTCTATTGTGTTCATCCATGGGGAATTTGATATTAGCTTCTCTTATGGGACCTTTTTCTACAAGTAAATCTCTCATTTTTGCAACAAGATTATCCCAAACTCGTGGATCATAAATGTTCAAATCAATTCTTGTTTCGGGACATTCATTTTCATGGCAAGGTATATCAATATTTTCATTTTCATCAAGGAAAGGTTCGTCACTATTTTCATTTTCATCTAGATCACCAATTTCTTCATTCATATCATTCTCATTTTCTACTAATTCTTCCAATTGAATTGGTTGTTCATATTCATTTGGTAAATCTTCATCTAAATTTTTAAGTGAAGCATTGATTTGTTTAACAAAATATTTATTTAAATATCCTCTTAAACTTTGAGCAATTTCTTCTTCTTTTTTCTTTCTTTGTCTCTTGAGATTTTCGGAAAGTTGTTTCTCAGGAAACATTTTTTAATTTTTATAATAAACACAACACAATAAAAAATAATAAAACTAACTAACAAAGAATAATAAAACTTTGATTTTGAGCATATTTTCCTCCACAGTTCCACTTGAAACTTCCAATTATAAAGAATAAGAATCCCAGCCAAGTTTTCTGTTGAATCAAATAATAAATAAGAAAAAGTTAACAAATATACGTATTACAATTTACAAAATTTATACATCTAGATTTTATTATCTATATGTATCTTTAAAAAAAATTACCTTCAAAGAAAGACACTGGTCTAGCTGATGGATGATTTATTGATTTATTTTCCAACTCTGTTGGAGAAGAGGGGAATCACCGGAAAAAAAAATAAAAATTTGCTTGCGTTGCGCTATGAACTAAGAGGATCGAAGGGTTTTTCTTTCTTTTTGTGGCTAAGAGTCTAAGAGTCTGTTTTGATTCCCCATATTTATTGATTTATTTTATATTATATTTTATAATTAATATGGGACTTTCTTACTCAATACTTTTCTTCTTGAGATTGAGTATATAAAGACTGATTGGATTGATTGGCTTCCCTATTCATTAACAAGTACATGCGGCAACTTATTTTGTTTCTTATTTTTATTTTTTATACACATATATACATATACTTATAAAAAAAAATTGGGCCCCCCTTAGCTATGGGCCCCGGGCTGTAGCTGTGACGACCCCAAATTCGGGTTCATTAACCTCGGGTTTGGTTCTCACTGTACAATATTTAACAACCATGAAATACATAAATTGTATTCAACTACGCGGAATAATACAAAAGGTTCCTTCTTAAAAGGCTACACTTCCCAATGTCTATTACCTTAATCTTAATCATTACATATCTTAAGGGAAATACAAAAGATTTACAAAGTAATTACATAACAGTAATTTAAACTAGCATGCATCTACTAAACTATGCATTCGCTTTCCCCTTGCCTTTGTCTGACTTAGAGCAGTCGGGCTTAGCTGAAATATAGTCATGATATAGCAAGAATGAGCAACTAAATGGCTCAACAAGTTTATAAACAACAACATAAGGTATATCATAATGAAGGGAAATAACTTCAAGGTTTTCAACAATAACAATTATGAAAGATATCAAGAATCAATGTTCAATAAGAGAATGGATTGACTCTTTACTGCTTAGTGGTCTTTAATGACCGGGAACTGCTACTAAGGTAGAACAGACATACAATGTCTGACACCTTGTTAAAAATAACGGGACACTTGAGGGGATCAATCATCTCATGTCCTATGTATATGCATAACATTTAGATTTCTTGTGCGCATTCGGTTTCCCGACAAATAAAAATCCCCTTTAACTAGGGTTGTTATTTCTCAGTCTTACTGTAAGAATCCGCACCAGCCAATGGTTTGGATAAGCTTTTATAATATTCAATTTAACGAATTTAAACATGCATTTGTCTAGCCGAAATAATTAGCTTAGACATTCTTAAACAGTTGCAAAAGCACTATGTGCGAATACAATAATCAATAACGATGTGAAGTAATTTTTGGATAATTAATTCACTCAAAGGTCTGTCAAATAACTACGAGTGTAGATACTTGCTCAACAATAATTGAATTACTCAATGTAAATACGGTTGAAGAATAACTGTAATAATAAATACAAGTTAAGGTGTAGAAAACTTGTCTCGTGCGTCGTCTACGGCTAACCAACTTAATTTAACAATCCTTGAACGGACCTAACAATTAAATCAGTTTGATCTTAAATTAGTATCATATACTTGTAAGTATAATGACCTTTATAAACCTTACGAACCACATAATTTATTAATTATGGGTAATTAAACACTTAAGAAATATTATCACTACTTGATAATATTTCAAACACAAAGAACCTATATTAACTATTTAATATAGTTCATGCAATTGTCTAATATTATTAACAATTTAATAATATTTTATTAACATTGTAGTATTATTCATCATTTAATAATACCTTATAAATCTTTTAAGATTAACTAATATTATTAATCATTTAATAATATTTTATTAACTATCTAATATTATTAATCATTTAATAATATTTTATTAGACTTCTAATATTATTAATCATTTAATAATATTTTATTAATTATCTAATATTATTAATCATTTAATAATATTTTATTAAATATCTAATATTATTATACACTTAATAATATTTTAATAATTTTTCAATATTATTATTTATTTAATAATATTTTATTACCTTTATTATATTATTAATTCAATAATAATATTTTTAACCCTTTAAATCATTAAATCAATTATATATATATTAAAAAATATATTTATTAAGTCCAAAAATACCAAAATGATTGTTGGAATATTTTTCATTTTCTGACCCGAACCTGAACCAACCCGATCCGGCCCGACCCGACCCAGTTCGGAGTTATTATTTTTTCAAACAGAACCTTTCACCGCTGCGGCGGTAGTGCAAAATTTTCCGTTACAGTGTGTTTCACCTCTGCGGCGGTGACACTGATTTTAAAACCCTAATTTTCTTATTTTGATCTCTTTGGTTTTAACATGGATAAAATGATATCTACACATCCAAATGACACCAAATCAGTGTTGATGCGTTCCTAACTTCTTGTTTTACAATATTTCATGGTTCGATCATCTTTTTGAAAACGTTATACACGAAATTTACGGATCGAACCACTTAGAGTTTAAAAACAACATTATTTGCGGTAAAAGTAATAACTTCTTTGTTATTCAATATTTTTTAAAGCTTCAAGTTGGGCTTTTCTTTAAAACTCATGTATCTAACTTTCTAGCCATAAAAATCCAATTTTCAACTTGTACATTTTAAAATACAACATTAAACACAACATGCTTAGTTAGGTTGTACCGGTAAAAATCAATATGAGCATTTCTTGCAATTTTATGCACTCTACACATACCAAAACATGATATAACCACATCAAGATATGAATATACATACATTACATAGTTAAATACATCTAGACCATCAAAACAAGTTTTGATTGGTTAAAAATAGATTTTAACCGTTCAAAATCATTCTAAACTACAAAAATAAAATAAAGGGAAGTCAGAGCACTTTTAAACCTTTGTGACTTGTGTGCTCTTCTTCTTCTCCTACCAAAGTATGTGATGATGCTACTTGACATCCACCAAGATCTTTCTCTTGCTATTTCTTACACTTACAAGTGTTTTCTCTCAAATGCTCTCTATTTTCTCTCTTGTATTCTATAGGAAATGAGCTAGCAAACTTGGCACAAGTGTGGAGTGTTTTATTTATAATACTCTACTAACACTTTTTTAAGTTTCCTAATTCACCAATGTTGGTGAAATTAAGTCTTAAGTGAGCTTACTATAGATGAAATGACTACATGATGGACATATGGAATGACTAGGGTTGTTGAACCACTTTGGACTTGTATGAAAATGAAGCAACAAGGAAATCAAGCAACCCATGTGGGACCCCCTTCAAATCTCAGCAAAATGGCCTCTTCCAATGCATTTTTCCTTTAATTTTTCTACTTAAATTATACATACATATATATATATATATATATATATATATATATATATATATATATATATATGTAACAAGTTTGACCAATTTTGACTTCTTATTGGGCTCCATATTGGATTCTAGGATTAAATATATTGGGCTCATCCATTGAGTTAGTTTGGGCTCAATTTAAATAACACATTGGGCTAGCATTTAAATAACTATGCTACCTTTAACTAAAATAAGCATTGGGCTTGTTTAATTAATTACATGGACTAAGGTTTAATTTAATTACTTGGGCTACTAGGTAAATTTAATTGACCTAGTTTAACAACTCATTTGGATTTAAATTATAATCCAATTAAATTTGCTTTAATTAATTATATACCTTGCTTTAATTCTTTAAATAAATATACGCATACGCAAGTACATTTATTTAATTATCTAAAGTACAATTAATTAGTACAAAAAGTTTAAATTCATTGCTAAATATTTATTAAGTATATTTACAATGACTAATGAAATTCGTGGTCATTATAGTAGCCCTGGCCCAAGCGGGGCCCAAGGCAGGCTCTACTTGTCAGGCTAGGCTTATGCCGATCTGATCCTCCTTCCCCCTCCCCCTTTTGAATCCATTTTTTTAATGTTAAATATTAAAAATATAAATTAATAAAATTTTATAAAAATTATGTAAGATTTTTTTATCTTTATTTTATTTTAACATTCTATTGTACATCAATATAAGTTGGATGATTAGAACAAAAATAAATATACTCCTTTTAAATTAAAAAAATATAATTTAAATGTAACTAAAATATAAATTAATTGATTTCCTAAATATATGTCTACTATGCACAATTTATCTTCATAGAAAATATAATTTGAATGCAATCTATTGCAATACATATGACTATAGATGCAAAATTTGAATGCAATCTATTGCGATACATATAACTATAGATGCAAAATAAAGTTAACTTACTACAGATTACACTTTTATATTTTAAATATAAAATTAGTTTCTATTTAATTTTTTTGGTACCAGAATCAGTTGGACATATATTTTGAAAAGTTAAAATACACATATATATTTTTCTTTATGGTCATTAAACATTTACATAGTTATATCTCAAGTATTATTTTCAATTATTTTTTTTAATTGCCTCATGAAATTATTCTTTAAATTGCTACAATAGAACACTGAAAAAATAACCAAAATAATAACCCCCCCCCCCCCCCCCCCCCCCAAGAATTTAGCATATCCAAATTAATGAAGAATTTGAGTATTTATAAGAAACTAACTTATTATTAATATTTAATATTAAAAGTTAGTTTATTAATTTATTAATTAATATTAATATTTAACATTAAAAGTAGCAAGAAATATTAATAAAATTTTATTATTAAATATAAGGAATTTAGTATTTTCAATAAACTAACTTATTATTAATATTTAATCAACTAAGTAACTAACTTATTATTAATATTAAATATACCAACTAGTTCTATTAATTGAAGATGTATATTAATTAAATATATTTACAAGAAATCAAGAATAAATAATTAGAATTTAAACTTTATTGATGTATTACTTAAAACTAATGTATTATAATTTATAAATTATAATAACGAATAAGTAAAAATTTATACTTTATTAATGAATAATTATGACTTTAAAGTTCAAAAATTACAAATAACTGGATAAAGAATCAGGTCAGGCCTCAAGATGGACCAAGCTGGACCTAGGGCCGAGCATGGTGACGTTTAAAACTCAAACCGCACATAAAATCACTTAGGTGTGGTTTAATAAATTCAAAATCGCTCATGAAACAGCTTGTAATTGGTGCTGTGTGATTTTGAAACGTGCAGCGTGGTTTCATTTGATGCGATTTTGGTTTTAAAATTAATTAATCATATACAAAAAAATTAGGACCGAAAGAATACACAAACCCATCCTTTAGAATTTAGTTAGAAAGGAGCAAGTAAGGATGACTCGTAATTGATTTACTGCATGCATTACCTTTAAACCTGAATGATGATTATTATTGCTGGAAGCTCAATGTTAATAATGATTGAGTGGTAACTCTGTGCTGCATCATCTGAAAGGCCCACGCTCATCCTTGATCTTTTGTGGATTTTCGACCACGCTTTTTAAAATCCTCAAATTTAAAATTGGTGCAAGTCAAAGGAAAAATTGGCATATATGCTGCTGGTAAAATAAATATATAGATCAAATATAAATCCATAAACGCCTATTTTTTTGCACATATGTAAAAAGTTGTCACATCATTGTCTTGGACTTGAATTAGGATGCTTCTTCAAGTCACCCCGAGTATTTTGTATTTTCTTTAGAGTCAGTGTTGTGAGAATAGTTTACAACTGTGAGAATAGTCAACCTACTGAGAAAATTTTCACAAATCTTTTAAAATAGGGCAATCCAACATAATCGTTTTCTTTTTCTTTTGGTAAAGATACAACAGAATAGTTAAAAATAATAAAATTAAAAACGACCACAATTCTCCTTGGAGTATAAGAAAAGAAAAGAAAACTAAAAGTAAACTTCGTACAAAATTACTTATTGCATTCTCTAGAGCAGTTTGTCTGCCATTATTTTTTGTTCCTCCCCAGTCAAAGACTCTAAATTCATGTGGCATTCACCTAAAGTAATAGAGAAAATCAAGACAGGATACATGGAGCTTTACTCATACCATTCTATCTCGGATTACTGATAGTGCAATATACTAGAAAGCTAGCTTGCAAAAGATGTCATTTTGGCCATTATTTTGTGTGGTGTGTTTTTTGCGATGCGGTGGACTGCAGAAATCGAAACCAAACTACAAATACGATTTCTCTCATAAAACCGCTATATACGCCGAAGTCATTGATATAATTTCATAGATTTTTGGTGCAGTTTCAGGTTCAATTTCGATATTTTGCTCATCCCTAGCTAGACCAGACCTAAGACCAAGTCAGGCCCAAGGCCATTCCAAACTAGGCTTTTTTATAAGTAAGATAGACCAACTTTCTGTCTTAAAAGAGCGGTCTTTTCAAGTTTTTTAGGTCAGACTTGACTGGTCCAGGCCTTAATCAGGCCAGTCTTTGACCAGACCAGACTCAAGTTGCAGGCCACGAGTCTTTTGTGCATCCCTAGTTTGTAATAATAAAATCTTAATTAAATTCAAGTAGTTATACATATATAATTTAATAATAATAAATTATTACATAATTAAATATTATCGTTATCAAGAATATGAATTTTGAATAATACTAACTAAATTAAAAAATATATAAAAATAAAAGATAGTGGTAACTAGATAATTACGATAGTAATTAAGGATGAAGATGAAAAGATTTCAAAATCAAATAAAAGATGGAAAAATAATATTTTTTCTTCTAAATTTTAGATTTTTATTCCAAAAATTTAAAGTTGAGACTTTTCTTAAATTTTAGAGTTGAGTGACTAATTTATACTATAAATTATATATATAGATATCACAAATTTATATGCGCTCTTTTATTATATCTTGACTTGAAAAGTAAACTCTTAAATTTTATTCTGTTCGAACATGATATATTCTTAATATTTCAGCTTATGTTATTAAACTTTATAAATCACGTATTAATTCATATTCGTAAAACAAAGACACGAGTACATCATGATGAAAGGATCTGCAAACGCGGGACGTTAAAAAAATTGATATCATTTAAATACTGTTTGTGAAAAATCATTACGTATACGGCCCCATATGATATAATTATTAATTTGTATGGAAGAATAATAATCTTTTGGTATCTTTGTTTGGTCAAATTAATACGAAAAATATGTTATTAGCTTTGAATTTTGATGAAACTGCTGCCACAATCTGGAGAATGGGTCAGGGACATACCTTTTGGGGAGTAGGCTGGTAGCTGCTGAATAGATCTTTTGGGGTGAAAATGAGTGCTGCTGCTAAATTATGATATTTCTTGATATTTGTAAATTTGATATTTATATTAGTATTATGGTTATAAAAGATGATCATAAAAAGATAATATAAAATAATATATTACATTATAATTAGTGAATATTTTACTATATATAAATAGGTCTAATGTATAACGAATAATTATTATATACATTATTTTATAATTACTCTTTATATTTAATTTTTTATAAGCAAAAAATTATTTTCCATCCTTGAGTTTTTGTTACCGTAAGAAAAGAATATATAAGAGGGCTAAAGAACCAAGGTTCAAGATATAATGGCCAAAAATCCTTTTAGTTGTTGGATATATGTATTATTTTTGTTGTGAAAACATGATTAGAATTAATTTAGGTTGACCTATTTGAGAAGTTAGTTATCAACCTACAAATAATTTTGATTCATACGTTGACCATATAATAATTATGTATACATGAGGACAAATTATTGGAAATTATTTCAATCAACTTAAATGAAAATATTTGGTTTATAAGATTCGCATATGTTATTAAAAATTTACTACATTAAAGGGAGAGGGTAAAAACCGAACCATGGACTGAAACCGCAGGCTACCAGCTAGTTCTTAGATGGTTTTAAAGTGTTAAAAACATAAAATTTCAAGCTTGTACGGAAAAGAAACTTAATCCATGGTCAAATTTACTTGGATGAAATTTGGTTCGAGTTAAATTAATATAATAATTTCATACTCTAATAAGCTATTACATTAGTGTGATATTTTTAAATTACGATATCACAAGTGAGTTAGAATTTTACATCAGATAAATAATAAAAGAGTGAAAGATTAATATACATCAATAAGACTAAAATCTAATAGCTTAAATTTTTAGATCAAGTTGGATTATAAACATGTGTTAGTGACTTGTATACACTATCAGAGCTACGAAAAATTGATCTCGGGCTAGTGAGCCTATTTAAAAGATGCTAGTTCGAAGAAAATTAAATTTTGGACAGTCTCAATTCGAAGAAAATTAAATTTTGGATAGTCCCTTTAAAAGACAAGCGATGGTGGTGAATTCAAATTAGGTTCGAAACATGTGTGTATTCAAGAGACAATTAAATTTTGGACAATCTCTTTAAAAAACAAGGTATTGTGGTGAATTCAAGTTGGGTTCCAAACATGTGTGTATTTAAGTTAAATTTTGGACAGTCTCTTTAAAAGACAAGCGATAGTGGTCAATTCAAATTGGGTTCCAAATATGTGTGTATTCAAGAGATAAGAGATGGTCGTGAATTTAAGTTGGGTTCCAAACATGTGTCTATTTAAGTTGAGTTTTAAATATATGTATTAGTGTCTTGTGTAGGGGCACGCGTCGCGCAGACTCTAGTTCTCCCCTCGCGTGCGCTCCCCAGTTATGCCCCAACAATTTACTATGTTTTACTAGTGGTGAATCGTCGTGTGCGCACGGTTCTCCCCTCGCTTGCACTTCCTAGTCCCCCCCCCCCCCCCCCCTACCCTATAATTTATTATGTTTGGATGGTGGTGAATTCAAGTTGGGTTTCAAATATGTGTGTTAGTGTTTCTCAACAAATTATCATGTTTGCATGGTGATGAATTTGAGTTGGGTTCCAAACATGGTGAATTCAAATTAAGTTTAAAACATGTGTGTTAGTACCTTGTGTACGGGCACACGACATGCGGGCTCTCTAGTTCTCCCTTTACGTGCGCTCCCCAACTCTCCCCCAATAATTTATTATGTTTGGATGGTGGTAAATCATCGCGTGTAGTTCTTTCCTCGCATGCGCTCCCCAACTCTCCCCTACAATTTATTATGTTTAGGTGGTGGTGAATTTAAGTTGAATTTCAAATATGTGTGTTAGTGTCTCATAACAATTTATTTATTATGTTTAGATAGTAGTGAATTCACGTTGGCTTCCAAACATAGTGAATTTAAGTTGGATTCTAAACATGTGTGTTACTAAACTTGTGTACGGGCACGCGACGTGCGGGCTCCCCATTTCTCCCCTTGTGTACTCGCATGCAACGCGCAATCTCTCCACCTCTTCCCCAACAATTTATTATGTTTGATTTGCCTATTACATATTGTGTTTGGTTCGCCTATTATATGCATTACTCAATTACGGGCGTAATACTATTATATCAATTCTTAGCTTTTCATTACATCCTTCAATTGATGTATTGACCCATTACGTTTGTAATACAATAAGTCATAAAAGACAAATCAGTAATGATTACTGTTGATTTGATATTTTGATTTATACTTTATTTTATTTACTACATACAATTATATAATTTAGTAAATTAAATATAATTTTGAATATAATGCAAAAATATTATAATTACTACATAAATATTAAGAATCAACCAAACAAATATATCGTAATAATTTAGGGAATTAATATTTTTTTTTAAAAAATTGATATTTTCGTAAAATTCTATTCACATGAAGATTAACTCCATTTACTATTAGAATCTTGCAGAAATATAATTTTTTTTGTAAAAATATCAATTCTCATAATTTATTATTATTATATTATAACTCTATTATATTACGTAAATTATACATTTATATTAAATTTCTATTACACGAATCAAACCACACCTTAGAACAATGTTGTGCTTTAACTTTATAATGGAGAGTAAACAGTGAAAAAATGATAAACATATTTGATAAAAATCATAAATGAAAATAAAGAAAAAAAATGACAAAAACATAGTTTAAGCAATCAACGTGCTGAGAGCAATGCTGATTGTTGGCAAACGAGCTGGAGATAGTTGACGGGGACAGCCTTGAAATCAATAAAGCACCACCAGCTTCGCGAAAGTGATAATTAGATAAAAAAAAATTAAATTTGAGTATTTTATAATTTTATTTATTTAAATTTTTATTTTTAATTGAGAGTAAAAAAAAAAAAAAATTATAAAATACTCGTATTTAATTTTTATATCCTATTATTATATTTTCAAAGAAAAACTACATAAAATAACTCACAATCTCCCATAATTCATGCATCTTACGTTTCACATTATTCCTGAGAAATACTTTCTATATTTTTGAAAGTAGCTGTGAGATATATAAAAGGGAAAATGTAAGGTATAAAAATTTTCAATTTCTCAAGTATTTTTACTGAACATGATATACTCAGTTGTGTAACATTTTATTTCTACATCGAAATATATGACATAATTTAATATATAAAATATATTTTAAATAATTAGTAGTAGTATTTTTAGGTCATATTTGTTAAATGAATTTATGATGATTTAAGATAATTAAAAAATATATTATTAATATAATAAATTAGTTAAATCTTTGATATATTATGATTTGACTTTGACTCACAATGACTACATAGTTTTTAGAATGTGTTGGGCTTTTTGGGTTGTGTTCGATTGTGAAGGTTGAGTTCGACATGACAGTCGTTAAGTTGAGAATTTTCAACATTCCAGTCCCCATTTACGTAAGAATACAGTGATTTAGTTTTTGATATATTATAATTTAATTGAACTCAAATTAATATTCATGATTTAATGTATTAAAATAACATAATTAAAACAGTTAATTGAACCTTAGTTGTTACGGTCTGAATTAACAAAAACGAGTTCTTAGTGAGTGATAAATTAAAATGACTCAATTGAAACAGTGAATTGATTCTTGATTGTTATAATTTGATTGAACTAAAAATTTAACCTGAATTATTCTGGCATGAGCCGACAAAAATGTTAATATTCTTTTGAAAATCAAATCATATTTAGAATTCTGAAAATGATAGTTTATAGTTTGTACCGTCTCTAAATTAAAAAATTACCCTGATGTAGGCACGAATTAATATAGTAAACATTTACCCCAAACCCAGTCAACACTTAAATCAAAACCAAACCTTGATCGTCTAGACCAATTTACAAGCTTCCTCACAATATTACATATCTACAATTTCCTACTCTACTTTTTTGTTCTTTTAGGGAACAGTTTGTTTCTGTATGATGATTAGCACGGGGCACGTCGGAACATTTAAAGTGACACATCTGACGTCCTTGCAGCTGCGTTGCCGGATCTTGGTCGCCGTAGAAGTTCAATCAGTGTCTGCGCCTGTCCCAAAATATTAGACACAAATTGACAAACAACGCACGCCAGTTAGACAATTATCAATTAAGAAATAAGTTTATATATATTTGTATATGCATAGTATAACAAAATTAACAAAAATGAGAGGAAAATAATTCCACCAAAACCAGAAACCAGAGGAAATAAAATAAAAAGCTAGTTACCAACTCCATTAATTGGGATTTCCAGAATGTCTGATGGACCATATATACGAATAATTATTCAATAGTCCATAAGCAAATGAATAGTATGTTTTTCTCTTTCACATGATAGTAATGTTCATAAGTGGTGGACCCCTCTTGTGGACTCCACTATTATGTGAAAGAAAGAATATACTATTCATTTGCATCAGGGACATCGAATAATTTCTCTATATATATCATTTAGTAGTTTGTTTAAATATTAAAATTGCTTGAAACAAATCCCAAACAAATTTCTACTAGTTAATTAATAAATAAAGCAAAGCTATTAAGACCAAAAATGTTAGCATCAAGCCATCAACCATATAAGCCCATTCGATTAAAATACATCTCCAGCACAATATTTTGTTATGCCACCAACCACATAAACCACGATCTAACTACTGCCTCTATTGAACACTAGTAATTGATAGTACCTTTGCTTCAATTTGTTAATTTTTCTCAATTGTATTCCCATTAAACAAAAATAGATGAACCAAAAAAATACATCAATGCAAAACCATAATAATACTGTGAGAGCTACTTATCAACGCAAATTTTCTTCTTTTTTTGTGGACTTTTTTTCGGTGGCAAATAATTAGTGAGACCACATTATTATAAATTTTAGACCAAAATACAACATTTAACATCAACTTTGAAAATGACGTAAACTATTCACCTTCCAAACATAACTTGTCGTTCTAATAATAATAATAATAATAAAAATAAATTATGTTCTTAATTATTTCAATTTTTCCTTTCCCAGTAGTTGGTTTTTACAAAATAGTAATTTGATCATCTATTTAATTGACCTACAATTTCTCAGCTCAAATTTAAAACTCAGTCATTCTATTCAAAATATTAACAAAATTGAACTTTAAAATATTATGAACGGTAAATTATTACCTTTTGTTTAGCTCGATTGGTTCCTGTCTGCGACAATGCAATCAACGGCGGAATTGCTCCTTCGCGGGCCACCATTGTACGATACACCAAGCTATCCTCGCAGAGCTGCAACAATATCGCCGCCCCTAACTCCTTTTGTCTCTGTGATCCCACCTCCACGATCTCCACCAGCACCGGAATTCCGCCTTCCTCCACCAACGCCGCCCTCGCCTCCGCCACAGGCACCAACAAACTCAACACGAACCCCGACTTATCCACCATATTCGAACTGAAATCCGCCATTAATTCCACCAGCGGCTTCATGATTCCGGCCTCCACGGCTCTAATCTTATTCTCCTTCACCGAACAGAGAGAATAAAGAGCCGTTGACGCGTCCTTTTTCCCGCGAAAATTGCCTGTTTCTAGAAGATTAACCAGCAGCGGAATCGCTCCTGACCGTCCGATCGCCATTTTGTTGTCCTCGAACTGCGATAGCCTGAGCAGAGCGCAGGCCGAGTTCTCCTTCGCCGTTGAATTTCCGATTCGGAGAGCTTTAACGAGCGGTTTAATCGCTCCGGCCGAAGCGATTAGCTCTTTGTTCTCGTCGCACAGCGAGAGATTCAGAATCGCTGTGACGCCATACTCTTGAAGTTGAGAATCAGAAGAACCAATTAGTGAAATCAACGGCTTGATCGCGCCGGCTCGGGCGATTTTGATTCTATTCTCCGGCTTATTCTTCGCGAGGAGTCGTAGTTCCATCGCGGCTTGCTTTTGCTCGTCGATTGAACACGACTCCAGATCGGAGACGAGCTGATCAATTAGCTCGTCGGCGTTATCAGAAGCGCACGAAATAATTAGTCCCCTGCTCTGCGACACCGCCGTCGTGAACTCGCCGGATAGATCACTGTTACATTCACTGAAAGCTGCGGAGTCGTCGTTGACACTAAGACTACCGAAGCTCCGTCCCATATAACTGTACTTTTCCTGAATTTCCGTCTCCATCGCCGGAAATTTCGGTATCACTGTATGAACTTTAGCCGGGAGGAAGGGTTTTCTGGCGAGTTTTGGGAGGTTGGTTGGTTTCTCCTAAGGGCTGGGGATAGGTAAGGAAAGGGCAAAATATAGGGTGGGGAGAGAGAGAAAGGAACAGCTCAATGAAGGCCTTGGGCGATGTAGTGACACGTGTACGACCGTATCGTATCTGAGTGCGAGAGAGGACTTGGGACAGTTACTCTCTTTTAGGACAAGTCTACGCACTACGATTAAACGTTACACTATATTTTTATGGGTCTGTTTGATGTGTATCTTAAGAACACATATTAAACATGAAAAATAAAATATAGAGCTTATTAAGTATTATTTTTTTATATATTTATATTAAATTTAATATATAGGGTCTACTAGTATATTATTTTTTTATGTATTAAATTCAGTACAAATACATAAACAAATAATATTATGCATTGAATTTCGCGCTTAGTATGTGCCACACATTCTAAGAAAATTCTATTTTTATTTATATTATTAAAAATTAAAATATAATATTAAAATCTATATCATATTTTATTTTTAATTATATAAATAAATATAATATTTAATGTAATTTTTTATTGCAGTGTGTTTATACTTCTCCCTCTTTTTAACGTGTGGGCAAAAGGTTCGCCACCCCCTTTTCTGCTCCCCTCAGGATAAGGTGATAATGTTTGTATTACATTAATTAACTTTTTATTCTTTTTATTTATTTATAAAAATAAAAAAATACTAGAAGGGAAAGCTGTAGTAGCTTTACATTTGTTGGAAGCTTCACACTACAACTTCCTAGAAAAAAAAAGTAAGAGAAAAATCATGGATAAGATTCTTAAGAAGGTAAATGTTTCCGTTGTTCCAACCATCTCCATCTCATGCGTAACAATTATATAAACTAAAGTAAACGATCCGCTGGTTATGTGTATAAATTATATGAGATAAAATAAAATTTTAAAAAATTAAATAAATAAATAATATAGAATAATATTATAACTAAGCTTATATAAAAAAATTATAACACAAATATGCCAAAAAAACAATGACCGCTTTATAATATAAATATTAACACTCCCCAAATGTGATCGATAGTACTAATTCTATTGTGCATGATCAAAAGTATGCATAAAGGCGTCAAGTGTATAGAAAAAAATAAATATTTATGTTAATGACATCTTAATTTGATGATTAAGATTGAGATCTTGGAATAATTAGATTATTTTTTGTTGCGGAACTTTCTTTATTTTTATTGTGAGAGTTTATTTTTATATTTTTACATATTGAGTGTCAGAATTTATTAAATGTTGTTAGGAGAGTTTTTTTTTTAATATTAATTACGCTATTTATTATACTTGTATTAATTAAGAAGAGATGAGAATGGTCCATTTATTTTTAATAAAATAATCAGACATAATATTTTCATTTCATAAAAATTAGTCATTTCATTCTTATATTCATTTCTTCAATTCAAACGTAATATAAATCTCTGAAATAAATCTCGATTTAAACTTTTAAATTATTAAGTGTTATATTCATTTACATATGTTAGACTTTTGCACGTATCTTCTTTAATTGGTATGAGATGTTAGATTCCAATAACAATAACAACGATAACAATCACAATCGTGATTAAGAATGATTTTTATTCAATAGATGCTCCTACTTTTAGAACTAAATAAACTCCATTGTTTTTTGGTAATGTTAGGTAAGGGATGTAAACTTTGTAGCAATGTTGTAATATCAATAGCTTCCCGTAATCGGCGGTCATATTGCTTTATCCTTTACTTTAGGGCTATTTATATTTTTAAAAAAAACATATTTAAAATTAGATTATTTATATTAATTTAATATTACTTCAAATTATTTTATTTTATGTTAAAGAATTATTAATTCTTTAATATTGAACTATTAGTCTCGTAAAGTCATTTAATAGTTTAAAATGAAAGGGACTATTAATCTCAAATTCATCATGAGATTATATAATCCCTTACAAATTGCCTTCAGAATGATAAAAAATAGTTCACAGGACTATCTAAAGAACTATTAATTTTTCATCATATCATGAGATAAAATTGTAAGACCCCGAATTTTATGAAATACAAAATTTAATTTTTCTTCATATATATATTTTTTTTGAAACAGTAAGTGGTTAAATCGATAAAGTTAAAAGTTAAGGATGTTATGTGCAAATTTTATTTTGTCGGACAATATTCGTTTGGTCGGGGAATATTCGTTTGGTCCGACGGCGCCGAAATAACAAATTATTGGTGGACCCCACAACGGAATATTTGTCGGATATAGAAAACGACAGAAATAACCTTTTTAAATAAAAATAGTCAACGGAACTGTTAAAATACCGGTGATAAAAGAATAGTAGCATACGGTAGTTATTGGTATTTTCTGTAGCACTCGGTACTCTACAGTAACACACGGTATTGCATAGTGTCTCATATTTTTGGTCTGATAATTGACACCGTAACTGTTACGCATCATTTCATTGATAATTGTCACTGCATAATATTTTATATTATCAATTCAATAATTGTTGTTACACAGTATTTTGCATTATTGATTTAATAATTGTCATTACACTGTATTTTATATCATTGAGTCAATAATTGTTGTTGCACTGTTTTTAAAATTATTGAACCTAATAATTGTCACAGTAACATATGCACAGTAATTCACATTATTGAATCAATAATTGTCATTACACAGTAACGTATGCTTTATTTTACATTATTGTTATCTCTATTATGATGTTATTTAAACAGTTGTATTTCATTAATTTATTGACTTGATATCTAAGAACTAACTATACTGTATTTATAACAATTAGTCATAATAATTGAATTGATAAAGTTATTTGTTTATAATATAAAGTTAGGTGATTATTAGGTGATATGAAATGAATGGTGTAGATTAAAGTGTGAATTATTGTTGAATAATTGAATTGATTTGTTTATAATATAAAGTTAGGTGATTATTAGGTGATATGAAATGAATGGTGTAGATTAAAGTGTGAATTATTGTTGAATAATTAAATTGATTTGTTTATAATATAAAGTTAGGTGATTATTAGGTGATATGAAATGAATGGCGTAGATTAAAGATAATATAATATTTGAAATGGATGGTGTAGATTAAAAGATGATCTTTAAATGAATGGTTTAGATTAAATGAATGATAAGATTTTTGGCTATAAATAGAAGCCTTAACTTAAGGATTTTTCATAAACTTCCTTACTTGTTCTTTCTTTCTCTCTCTAAATACTTCTTGTGAAAGATCTCTCTAAGTGTGCTTAAGTCATCTTGAGTATTTGTGAAGATCTATAAGTATACGTGTACTGTTCAAGTTAATCAACCTCATTTAAATTAATATCCAGTCACGTGTTGAGGTAAGGGATACCATCTTTTTCATCTTCCAATATTCAAACGTACTATGGTAAGGGATTATCATTATTTGATTCTCAAAAATAATATCGTTTCTTTCTTACTCATAAGATGTGCCATTTATTTCCATGTATTAAATTGTGGGAATAACCTTACGGCGCGGATTATCGCCTGTTGGTGAATAATCTTTCGTATTTATTTCCATGTATTAAATTGTGGGAATAACCTTACGGAGCGGATTGCCGCCTGTTGGTGAATAACCTTTCGTATTCATTCATTATTAATCTCTGAGAATAACCTTACGGAGCGGATTGCCGCCTGTTTGGTGAATAACTCTTTGTACTCAAATTCTATTAAATTGTGGGAATAACCTTACGGAGCGGATTGCCGCCTATTGGTGAATAACCCTTTGTATTAATTTCCTTCACCTTTTGTTAATCAAACCTGCTACGGTAAGGGATATTATTTTCTTTCATACTCCTAAATCGAAATTTATTATGGAACTATTGCTTCTATAATTCCTGAAAATATTATATGTTCCATAATAGTTGAACTTCATTATTTCAACTGAACCTTCCTATTTACGTGAACCTTTCTATTGAATTGTAACCGTTGTTCTGAACTGTGGATCTTGAATATCATTTTTAAATTTCACTCCACATCATGTTGACAATTTGGACATTATTTGAATCTGTACAAAGTAAACTTCCGATACTTATTGTTATCCTATTTCTTCTGTTCATCATTTATATCATTCTAATCATCCAAAAATCAAGCTGTTGTGAATATCTGTGGCCGGGGGCACAAATGTGATATATTTGTTGAACAGATGATAGGTTAAAGGCGATATAATAGGTTAAAGGCGATACATCTGTTCGGTGTCTTTTATGGCACGTGGTGAATGTTCTCTTTGGCCCGTAGTGCAAAGATGAACTGTTGTTTGGTATGATTATGACCAAAGGCTGAATCTGGTATAATCATGACCGTTGGTGCTATATTGAATATCTTTGGCCCGTAGTACAAAGATGAACTGTTGATGTGCATGATTATGATCAGGAACTGTGAATTTGTATTATCTTGACTAATGATATTTCAGATTGTGACGCCCCCAAATCTGGGCCCACACAGCCCAAACTTGAGTCGTCAAAAGACTACAACAAAATTATTACAACAAAGCACAACGTACAACAATACAGTGTATAATAATACACAACTAAGTCTTCACTATTATTGCCACACTATTTTACAAAACGTGAAGACTATGATAACTATTCCTCGGACCCTCACTCCATTCCCCGGCTAGACCCTGTTATGTTTTCATCTCCTGTTGAAAAACAATGGAACAAAAGAAAGGGTGAGCTCAAATAGCCCAGTAAAGAATATCATGACTAAGATAATGACGAATAAATTATCATTAGTCTTCAACAGTTGAGTTCTTGATAGAATACAATAGACTACAAGGTTTATATCAAAAACTGCAGTTAAATTCTTAAACAACGTTCAGATCAATAATAGCAGCGGAATGAGTAATCTATTAGAAGAATAATGCAGACTATAATGTCCACTCGGTTCTCTTTTTAGGAAAAACATCATCAACTTTTATCATCTGAAATATCATTAGTCAAGATAATACAAATTCACAGTTCCTGATCATAATCATGCGCATCAACAGTTCATCTTTGTACTACGGGCCAAAGATATTCAATATAGCACCAACGGTCATGATTATACCAGATTCAGCCTTTGGTCATAATCATACCAAACAACAGTTCATCTTTGCACTACGGGCCAAAGAGAACATTCACCACGTGCCATAAAAGACACCGAACAGATGTATCGCCTTTAACCTATTATATCGCCTTTAACCTATCATCTGTTCAACAAATATATCACATCTGTGCCCCCGGCCACAGATATTCACAACAGCTTGATTTTTGGATGATTAGAATGATATAAATGATGAACAGAAGAAATAGGATAACAATAAGTATCAGAAGTTTACTTTGTACAGATTCAAATAATGTCCAAATTGTCAACATGATGTGGAGTGAAATTTAAAAATGATATTCAAGATCCACAGTTCAGAATAACGGTTACAATTCAATAGAAAGGTTCACGTAAATAGGAAGGTTCAGTTGAAATAATGAAGTTCAACTATTATGGAACATATAATATTTTCAGGAATTATAGAAGCAATAGTTCCATAATAAATTTCGATTTAGGAGTATGAAAGAAAATAATATCCCTTACCGTAGCAGGTTTGATTAACAAAAGGTGAAGAAAATTAATACAAAGGGTTATTCACCAACAGGCGGCAATCCGCTCCGTAAGGTTATTCCCACAATTTAATAGAATTTGAGTACAAAGAGTTATTCACCAAACAGGCGGCAATCCGCTCCGTAAGGTTATTCTCAGAGATTAATAATGAATGAATACGAAAGGTTATTCACCAACAGGCGGCAATCCGCTCCGTAAGGTTATTCCCACAATTTAATACATGGAAATAAATGGCACATCTTATGAGTAAGAAAGAAACAATATTATTTTCGAGAATCAAATAATGATAATCCCTTACCATAGTACGTTTGAATAATGGAAGATGAAAAAGATGGTATCCCTTACCGTAACACGTGACTGGATATTGATTTAAATGAGGTTGATTAACTTGAACAGTACACGTATACTTATAGATCTTCACAAATACTCAAGATGACTTAAGCACACTTAGAGAGAACTTTCACAAGAAGTATTTAGAGAGAGAAAGAAAGAACAAGTAAGGAAGTTTATGAAAAATCCTTAAGTTAAGGCTTCTATTTATAGCCAAAAATCTCATCATTCATTTAATCTAAACCATTCATTTAAAGATCATCTTTTAATCTACACCATCCATTTCAAATATTATATTATCTTTAATCTACACCATTCATTTCATATCACCTAATAATCACCTAACTTTATATTATAAACAAATCAATTTAATTATTCAACAATAATTCACACTTTAATCTACACCATTCATTTCATATTACCTAATAATCACCTAACTTTATATTATAAACAAATCAATTCAATTATTCAACAATAATTCACACTTTAATCTACACCATTCATTTCATATCACCTAATAATCACCTAACTTTATATTATAAACAAATAACTTTATCAATTCAATTATTATGACTAATTGTTATAAATACAGTATAGTTAGTTCTTAGATATCAAGTCAATAAATTAATGAAATACAACTGTTTAAATAACATCATAATAGAGATAACAATAATGTAAAATAAAGCATACGTTACTGTGTAATGACAATTATTGATTCAATAATGTGAATTACTGTGCATATGTTACTGTGACAATTATTAGGTTCAATAATTTTAAAAACAGTGCAACAACAATTATTGACTCAATGATATAAAATACAGTGTAATGACAATTATTAAATCAATAATGCAAAATACTGTGTAACAACAATTATTGAATTGATAATATAAAATATTATGCAGTGACAATTATCGATGAAATGATGCGTAACAGTTACGGTGTCAATTATCAGACCAATAATATGAGACACTATGCAATACCGTGTGTTACTGTAGAGTACCGTGTGCTACAGAAAATACCATAAACTACCGTATGCTACTATTCTTTTATCACCGGTATTTTAACAGTTCCGTTGACTATTTTTATTTAAAAAGGTTACTTCTGTCGTTTTCTATATCCGACAAATATTCCGTTGTGGGGTCCACCAATAATTTATTATTTCGGCGCCGTCGTACGGCACGAATATTCCCCGACCAAACGAATATTCCCCGACAAAGCGAATATTGTCCAACAAAATAAAATTTGCACATAACATCCTTAACTTTCAATTTTGTTAATTTAACCACTTACTGTTTCAAAAAAAATATATATGAAGAAAAATTAAATTTTGTATTTCATAAAATTCGGGGTCTTACAACCTCCCCTCCTTATGAAATTTCGTCCCCGAAATTGACGTACCTGACATATCGAAAAGGTAAGGATACTTAGATTTCATCTCAGATTCTAGCTCCCAGGTCATTTCCTCAGTATCTTGGTTCCTCCATAAAACCTTAACTTGAGGTATAACCTTTGAGCGTAGGATCTGCTCCTTCTTATCCAGGATCTTAACAGGTACCTCCTCGTATGTTAAATCCTCTGCTATAACGTCTGGTTCTAACTCAATGACGTGGTTTGGGTCCTTCACATATTTACGTAACATAGATATGTGAAAAACGTTATGGATGCGAGACATACTTGGTGGTAGGGCTAGTCTGTAGGCTACGGTTCCTATTCGATCGAGGATTTCAAATGGGCCAATAAATCGAGGGTTGAGCTTTCCTCTCTTTCCGAATCTCGTAACCCCTTTCCATGGAGAAACACGTAAGAATACATGATCTCCGACGTTGAAACTTTCGTCTCTCCGATGAAGATCAGCATAACTCTTTTGTCGTTCTTGTGCGGTCTGTATTCGTTGTCGGATCATTTGGATCTTTTCGGTCGTCAAGCGTACCAACTCGGGTCCCAACAATTTTGCTTCTCCTACCTCATTCCAACATATTGGAGAGCGACACTTCCTTCCATACAATGCCTCGAATGGAGCCATGCCTATGCTTGCTTGGTAACTGTTGTTGTAAGAAAATTCCACCAACGGCAAGTACTTATCCCAACTTCCTTTGAAGTCTAATACACAAAGTCTCAAAAGATCTTCGAGGGTCTGGATCGTCCTTTCCGATTGTCCGTCCGTTTGAGGATGGTATGCAGAACTAAAACGTAGTTCAGTGCCCATAGCTTTTTGTAGACTGATCCAAAAGCGTGAAGTGAATCTAGGATCTCGATCAGAAACTATGGAAACTGGCATGCCATGCAATCTCACGATCTCATTTATGTACATACCGGCAAGACGTTCAAGTGAAAAGTTTTCTCGTATAGGCAAGAAATGAGCAGATTTGGTCAATCTATCTACGATCACCCAAATTGCATCTAAGCCTTGAGAAACTTTTGGAAGACCCGTCACGAAGTCCATATTGATGTGTTCCCACTTCCATTCGGGAACTTCAAGTGATTGTAATGGACCTTTAGGAACTTGATGCTCTGCCTTGACACGTTGACAAGTTAGGCACCTTGAGATAAACTCCGCAATCTCTCTTTTCATATTGTTCCACCAAAATGTATGTCGAAGATCTCGATACATCTTGGTACCTCCTGGGTGGATTGCAAACGGCGTGTTGTGTGCCTCCATCATGATTTTATGCTTTAATTCAGGATCGTTAGGAACACAGAGTCGAGAGTTGACTCGAAGTATTCCTTTCTCGTTGATTCTTGCTTCGGAAATGGCACCTTCTTGTACTTTCTTTATCATGTTTATCAGTTCCGGATCGGTAGCTTGAGCAGCTTTAATTTTATCGATTAAAGTTGGTTCTACTCGCACGTGAGCAATCTTCGAGTGGGTCCCTGGTGTCTTTAGCTCTATCTCCATCTTTTGCAAGTCGTACAAAATACACTTTTGTGTTGTCAGCAGTGCACTTGTACTTGCATAAGATTTTCTGCTCAAAGCGTCAGCTACAACGTTCGCCTTTCCCGGGTGATACTGGATTGTGTGGTCATAATCCTTTAACAGCTCAAGCCAACGTCGTTGTCGCATGTTGAGTTCCTTCTGGGTGAAGAAATACTTGAGACTTTTATGATCCGTATAGATATCCACTTTTTCTCCGTACAAGTAGTGTCTCCAGATCTTCAACGCGAAAACGACTGCTGCCAACTCTAGATCATGAGTGTCGACGCCGGGATTTTCGTTCGTCTCGTTTTTTATTTATTAAAAATATCCCTTTCCAATTTTAGCCTTTTGAATTTAAATGTGATTTTGAAAAGGGTCGGCTTAGTGTCGACGGGTTTTGAAAGATCGATTTTTTATGAGCCAATTGACCAGAGTCGCCAGTTGGTATATTTGAAATGGATGTACCAACTCATCCGAATTTGTTTTCGTAATCGCTGGCTCATATGTGACTCCGATTAATTGGTCCGCAAACCGAGATTCATAGAGTTCGGGGGCTTGCTTAAGCGAGGGGAAGGTGTTAGGCACCCCCCGACTTCCGTGAAACACGGTTACCGCAATCTTGATATTTTCCTATCCTTTTTAAATCCTAAAATGTGTGGTTTGCGTGTGTGTGCGTGCGTGCCTATATGAATGTTTGTGGTGCGTTTTGAATAAAAGTTCGCTTTTATTTTTATATGGCAAAAGTGTTATCTGGAAAGTGTTTTGGACGTTCTTTGACCCAAAGGACGAGGCTTCGCTTTTTATAAGAAAGATTGATTTTAATTTCGAAAGCGTTGAGGTTTTTTTTATTTAGATGTCTTTTTAGAAAACAATAGTTTTAAACTTTTGTCAAATAGGAATCGAGACTATACATTGCCTTCTAACAGTTAATATAAATAAATCGAGGGCAACTTCTAGAACTCTTTAACCCTATGCACAAAGTTTAATGAAAACATTTATTTATTTGCAAAATCGTTTTTTGTGACGTTTTAAAACCAACTAAAGCCTATTCATCAATTATGGATTAAAGTTTGCCCAAAACACTTAACCTTTAAACCTCGTGAATCTAATATCCTAAATTTGATCACTTTTACAAAATCTTCATTATTTGCCTTATTTTGAAAATCATTTTTGAGTCGTAAATTAAAACAAGCATCCACAACATGTCGGGGCTATCCACGGGCATGTGAGCCATCCAGACAACCCCAAACACCCACAATCACATATTTTTATTATCGCGGGGCCTTAACCCGATCACGATTGATATCGCGTTAAGGCCCGATATTACAAATACATCGCCATGGACCCTATGCCACGATTACATACACCCAAAACGTCCATCATCGGGATTCGACCACTAGGATCTCCTCCCTAGGCTCACAACCATCCCATCACAGCATAACCAACACTAAAACAAATCTAACAAGCTCTAAACATTTGCTATCACTTTATATAACCCAAATATCACAACTTAATTACTACAACCCATCTATTATCACAACGAACAATATATCACCGTACGGATGTCATCAGGGTGTTAGGAGGAGTTACTTTCCGATGGAAACCTCACTAACAACCCCTAATCCACGGATCATTATCCACACAACAACAAACTACACTACACAAACTCAAAAACACAACATCAACACACTAATATAAACAAAAAAACATCAAAAGAACACTCTTTTCACCTTGCAATACACCAATACGAGCTTTATATTCCAAGATTTGAGCCAAACTACAAGCAAATCTAAGCTATTGGAGCAACAACACACAATTTATCACTCAAAAACACCTCCACCCGAGCCTTTCTCTCTCCTCCCGCGCTCCTTCTCTCTCTAAAAATCTATTTTTCTCTCTCTTTTTTTCTTCTCGGACGCAGATCTGGACGCTTAATAGACTGCCGAGACCAGCCGCAGGTGCATCTGCGGCTGGCCGCAGGTGCATCTGCGGCTGGGCTCGGCAGCCGTCCGCGCCGAACCTCGGCTGTCGTGTGCCGTCCTCGAGCCGCGAACCTGCCCCTTTGTCGGTGGCCGCAGGTGCATCCGCGGCTGTCCGGCTTGCTTTTCTTGATTTCCGTGCCGCGCGGTCTTAATTCGCCAATTTCTGCGGTATTATTTCGGAAGGCTGTATTTTTGCGATCCGGAAATCCCTGGAAAACGTGCCATATTGTTCTGGGAGGCTAGTTCGGAGGGCTGCGACTTGATATAGAATTTGATAATTGTGCCTGGCTTTCAGGGGGCGCTGCCCCCTACCCCCCCGCCAGCTCACCGGCGAGCTGGGCAGCCGCTCGCTCACCGGGGAGCGAGACCCCCGAACATCGTAAGCGTAGTGGCCATTAGTCGCCTTTTGTGATCAACTCAGGTTTTCTGGATCAACTGTTTGCCTTGCCTCAAGTGACCGAATGCTCGTTGTCCGTTGTGGCGGCTCTGACCGTAAATCGTTGGGGTGGCTTCGTGTTGGGGTCCACCTTCCTTTTCGCATGTCGGGTCAAATGACGATTTTGCCCTCCTGTCAGGGTTAGTACAAAAGTGCAAAATTTGGGTGTCTACAGCTGCCCCTCTTTATCATGTTTATGAAATGGTAAGTGAAATGAACATGATAAAGAAGTAGGCACCCAATGCATGATGATGACAGTACACATTTAATGATGCAACATATATATCATTGATGCAACATATACATATTAATGATGCAACACTAATATTACCGGTTACTGCCTCAAATGGACTTGCATAGCATATTCGTCAAGTAGACTGTTTTTCTCTTGCTTATCGCCCATCGCATATCAAGTCGCATGTTAAACATCAAATCGCATATCATATCACATATCGCACTGCTTCTCATATGATGTATCTCACATTGCATCGCACGTCGCCTAGCACATCGCATCGCATTGTTTGAGTCATTGTTGGATCTTTCTCCAACGGTCATCGCATTGTCATCGTCGGATCTTTTGCCAACGGGTTTATCGTCATCGTCGGATCTTTTGCCAACGGGTCGCTTTGGACGGTCAGGACTTTTGACTGACGGGTCATGTTTGGACGGTCAGTTCTTTTGACTGACGGGTCATGTTGGACGGTCAGTTCTTCTGACTGACAGGTCATGTTTGGACGGTCAGTTCTTTTGACTGATGGGTCATTTTGGGCGGTCAGGTATTGTTTCTGACGGGTCATGTTTGGACGGTCAGGGGTTTTCACTGACGGGTCATTTTGGACGGTCAGTTCTTTTGACTGACGGGTCATGTTTGGACGGTCAGGTATTGTTTCTGACGAGTCATGTTTGGACGGTCAGGGGTTTTCACTGACGGGTCATGTTTGGACGGTCAGGGGTTTTCACTGACGGGTCATGTTTGGACGGTCAGGGATTTTCACTGACGGGTCATGTTTGGACGGTCAGGGGTTTTCACTGACGGGTCATTTTGGACGGTCAGTTCTTTTGACTGACGGGTCATGTTTGGACGGTCAGGTATTGTTTCTGACGAGTCATGTTTGGTCGGTCAGGGGTTTTCACTGACGGGTCATGTTTGGACGGTCAGGGGTTTTCACTGACGGGTCATGTTTGGACGGTCAGGGATTTTCACTGACGGGTCATGTTTGGACGGTCAGGGGTTTTCACTGACGGGTCATGTTTGGACGGTCAGGAGTTTTCACTGACGGGTCATTTTGGACGGTCAGTTCTTGTTTCTGACGGGTCGTTTTGGACGGTCAGTTCTTGTTTCAGACGGGTCATTTTGGACGGTCAGGGGTTTTCACTGACGGGTCATGTTTGGACGGTCAGGGGTTTTCACTGACGGGTCATGTTTGGACGGTCAGGGATTTTCACTGACGGGTCATGTTTGGACGGTCAGGGGTTTTCACTGACGGGTCATGTTTGGACGGTCAGGAGTTTTCACTGACGGGTCATTTTGGACGGTCAGTTCTTGTTTCTGACGGGTCGTTTTGGACGGTCAGTTCTTGTTTCTGACGGGTCATTTTGGACGGTCAGGTATTGTTTCTGACGGGTCATTTTGGACGGTCAGGGGTTTTCACTGACGGGTCATGTTTGGACGGTCAGGGGTTTTCACTGACGGGTCATGTTTGGACGGTCAGGGATTTTCACTGACGGGTCATGTTTGGACGGTCAGGGGTTTTCACTGACGGGTCATGTTTGGACGGTCAGGAGTTTTCACTGACGGGTCATTTTTATAATTACCGGGTATCGTCTCCGGAATCGTTGTGTATTGTCCCAAATGGACTCGTATCGTGTTGTACATCATAAAAATGCAATAATTCTAGAGGAAATTTTAAAAGGAAAGCGTACCTGAATAGTTTGTGGGGCCTCCCTGGGATTCGTCCTCGTAAATCGCTTTTGCCAGTCATTTCTTTTGGTTTGACTTGTCATTCTTGGGGTTTGTCCTCGTAGATCGCTATTGACAGCCAGTGCTTTTGAGCTTTGATCCTTGTTGATTAGCTGAAGGTGCTTCAGACAGTCATTTTGCAATTCCTTGATGTTTCATAGATTTTGGGTGCATCGGATCGTAGGAGTTTCCTGCTGTCATGTCTTTCCGATCAATGGCACTGGCATTCGCGACCCCGACAATCTCGTACCTGTGATTTTTCTTTCATGTATAGTTTATTTTGATATATACATGGAGGCGCAGATGTTATGCATGGATCAATAGATACGCTTGGAAGGAAATGACCCCTGTTTAGTCAAATGATACAATTTTTCACGTGTCGTTCTTTTTGACCACTCAGTTGTGTCATTCCTTATTTGGGGGGACAGTTTTCTGGACTTCAAGGTTGGTCCGTTGAATCGCATGCCCCTGATCGTTTCTCTGTTGGGGAATTGTATTTGTCGTTTTCGAATGCCCAATTGACTTATCCCGGGCTCCTCATCCTGCTGGTTCTCAAATCGTCATGTCTTTGAATTTGGGACGCTGGGACTTCCTCTTATGCCAAGACTCTTGGTTGATATCTAGGTGATCCTCTTGTCATTTGATCGTATGCATTGATAGCACTTGACTCTCATCCGACTGGGGCAGTTCATTTGGCTTTTTGCTATGATCGATGACCATGTTGTCCTTCCTCGCCTTTTAATCGATCAGTCCTGACGTCCGAGATTATATCGCTCTTGTATATGCTCGCTTGAATATCGAGGTAATGTCAGCGTGCATCAGACTGAGTTCGTCAAAATCCATTGATGGTCGTGGAGGAAGGTTCGTTGATGAGGAGTCTGATATAGACCTGTGCCCCTTTCATTTCCATGATCTTTAAGATGCCCCAGCCTTTACTCATGTTTTTGTCGAGGATTCGTTTGGGAAGTCATTTCGTTTGTCATGCCGAGTTACGCACACCGATTCATATCCTGCACAAGTAACAAACGCTAAATGCTCGACCGTTCGGGTCGGCGGGGTTAACTCCGATATTACTAAACATCTCAACAGTAGAGCACAAAAATGGAATGCTCGTGATTATGCAATTTAGCTCATGTCTGTGATGTTTTCGTCTTATCGTAAAAACTTAGCATCTAGATGGATCTCTTTTTTCGTGAATCGTGAGTGGATTAACTTGACATTGAATGAATTGTGAATGTGTTAAGTCACTCTTGATTTCATTTTTTTTTTTTTTTTTTTTTTTTACGAGTTATGAAATCATAATAAAACTTTTAAGCATTCATGGTCAATATACGTGAGTATGATTAAATTCAAAAACTACCTTCCTTTATCAAAGGTGTTCCGTCTTCATTCTTGATATCGTTCTTCGCAGGATTTACGTCATATGGCAAGTGCACTGTACGATGCATCCTTCATTTAGGGGCCTCTTTTCCGTGACTTTAGATGAGCTTCCTTCTTTTCTCTGGTCGAAAATTTTTTCTTTTCCTCTTTTTCAACTCCGCATTTCCCTTTTCGTGTCCCCCTTAACTTGTCTCGTTTTCTTAGGCTATTCAGAGTTACCCATTTAACGAGCTTTGGACCAATGACTCCCAAACCAGGCGGCTTTAGGGCATTAGGTGTAAAGACACCCCTTCGGGTTTACTTGCTCGAGTAACAGAGGCCACGCTTCGATACAAGTTAGGTGGTTTACCACATTCATTCCTCGTCTGACTCTTCGCAAGATTCGTTTTCTTAGGCTTGAGTTACCCATGTAGCGAGCGTTGGGCCGGTGACTCCCAAATCGGACGACTTTAGGGCACCAGGTGTAGAGACACCTTTCAGGCTTAATTACTCGAATAACCCATGCCACGATTCGAATCTGCTCAGGTCTCTACAGTCGTAATGCTCGTTTTCTTAGGCTCTAAGTTACCCATGTAACGAGTGTTGGGCCGACGACTCCCAAATCAGATGACTTTAGGGCGCCAGGTGTGAAGACACCCCTCAGGCTTATTTACTCGAATAACTCAGGCCACGATTCGAGGCATTTGATTCATTTTTATTTACTTTTCGACTCCGCATCAATCGTCATCATTATCGTCATAGCTTTATACCCCACATCTGAAAGTCGGCGCAACCGCAAAGTGCAGACTTGCCTATGAGGTTGATTCTGCTTCGAACAACACTTCAAAATCAGCTCTTTGTGCAGTTTTAATAGGTTGATCAGTTTTAATCGTCTAATCATACTCACGAGTCTGCTCCACGGATGCTCCTTAGGATTAATTCGATTCCTAACAAGTCAAATAAAATTTTCTCTTTTTCCAAAAGTAATGTTAGAGTTAGACTATATACAGTCATAATATATGTACATGGAGACAGGAAAGAAATAAAGAGATGAAACGAGTTGTATCTTACCTGAGGGTCATCGTATTCTGAAAGAGCTATGAATGGAAAAGACCAATTGATAGTACATCTCTGATGATGTTGTCGTACGCTCACGAGATCGTACCATAGATGTTGATTTGTGTACTATCTTTCCATGGATGGTTGATGACTGCCCCAGTGTCGAGTCGTCATCGATTTCAAAATTGCCCCAGTCCTGATTGTTGTCAAGGTCATTGCTTCGTGGTGTCTTTGACAGGTGGGCTGATGAGATGCTGGGAACCCAAGAATCATTTGCCGTTGATCAGGTTGGAAGTGTACTCCGATGGGTTGACAGGAGAACAGGTCATCTGAGTCATTGATCGTTAATTGCAAAACTATCGAAGGGTTATATACATTTTTACAAGGATTAGACCGCGCCAAAGTGGCTGCCTACGTACTCCTATAGGAAGAGGAGATCAGGTCTTTCGTAGTTCAGGCCATCAATAGCACACAAGATTGCTTTTTTCTTCTTTTTTTTTTTTTTTTTTTTTTTTTTTTTTTTTTTTTTTTTTTTTACATATCATAATAATGCACAGAAAATAAAGCAGGACATAACATTAAGCAGACGATAACATCCCCACACCCCTTTCTTGGGACTCACAATCGTATCCCTGGGAATTTACCATTTCATGGTTCGTTGAGGCTCGACAATCCGTTCGTCGGTGGTCAGACTCCCCATTGCGGTGATCTCAAGGTCGTTTGCCATTTTCAGCTCTCCTCTTTCGATAAGATTTTGGATCTTGTGCCGCAACGCCCAACACTCTTCAGTATCATGCCCTGGTGAGTTGGAATGATAGAGGCATATTCGTGTAGGATCGTATCTTTTAGACTTGGGGTCGGTTTGTGGCAGCAACTCCGTAATCTTTCCCCGGCTGATCAGAAGGTGCAATATTTCTGCATTTGATTTGCTCAAAGGGGTGAACTTTCGATCTCTTGGGAATGCTGCTCGATCTTTCCCCTTTGAGGGTTCACCTCTGTCTGAGCGGTTATCATGGCTCCACTGGTGGGATCGTCTGGCATCTTTATTATTTTCATTTCCATGCCCTTTCATTCTGTTTTGATCTCCTTGAGTCAGCTGGTTTTCCTGGGAGGGATCCTGGTTTGAAATTTGTTTGTCCTCTTCTTCCGTTTGGTCTCTCAGTAATTGGGTGAAGAGTTGCCTCGTTAGATTATGTTGGTGTACCACCAGGTCTGCTAATTGCTTCATTTGATGCCTGACCAACTTCATCTCTTGCCTAATGACCTTAACCTCCTCCAGACATTCCCTTTCAAGGACATTTGTTTCGCTCATTGGGGGGTATTCTTCGACCTTTCCGATGTATTTGCGATTGGGGTCCACCCCGATATTTCCTGACCCAATCATGCTTACCTCATCTGTTTCGCATTGCGGCAAATGGCTGGCGTTGACATCTGGTCGTTCAACTACGATGTCCCCCCTATCGATCAAGTTCTGAATCTTATGTTTCAACGCCCAACATTCCTGAGTGTCATGCCCCGGGGACCCGGAATGATAGGCACATTTCTTACTTGGGTCGTACTTCTTCCCCTTTGGGTCCGTTGGCGGTGCCAGCTCCGTAATCTTCTTTTGGGTGATTAACACAGCCAAAATTTGCTCTAATGGATCTCCCAACGGGGTGAATTCCCTATCTCGGGCATTTTCAAATCTCCTCCTCCCCTCAAATCTTTGATTGTTAAAAGTTGGCTGACGCGGGGGCTCGCTTCTTGGCATGCGGACATGAGGGTTACTCACTGTTTTCCCAGATAGCCCTTGCAAGACCAGGGACACATCTCCCTCTTCTCTCTCATGTGGTCTCCAGGAAGTACTACCATAGTTTCCGCTTTGTATCTGTTCAGCAACAGCTTCAAGAGCTGTGAGGTCTCGGATCTTTCCTGACTTCAACCCCATCTCTGCCATTTCCCCGTGTTTGATCATCTCCGCAAAAGGTTTGCCTAATCCAGCCAATACTCTTTCGTAATAAGGAGCCTCTTGTATGTCTATGAAGGTTATCACCAATTCAGCCTCATCCATGGGAGGGTTCACTTGTGCGGCCATCCTCCTCCATCGCTGAGCATAGTCTCTAAAAGACTCTTTGGGTTGCTTCTTTATCTTCGTCATTTGGTAGCGATCAGGGGCCATTTGCGATTGGAAGCTATATTGTGTCAAAAAGGTGTGGGCCAGCTCCTCCCAATTGTGAATTTTAGCGTTATCCAGCCTCGCGTACCAGGTCCTAGCCTCCCCCGTCAGGCTTTTCTGAAATAACTGCATTCTCAACGACTCGTCCTCAGCATATGCCCCAAGTTCTCCGATATAGACTTTTAGATGCATGTAAGGATCCCCCGACCCGCTGTATTTTTCAAATTCTGGAATTTTGAACTTCTTGGGGTATTTGGTTCCCGGAAAGATGCATAAGTCGGAGTAGTTAACACTGCCATATGACCCGATTCCCTTCATAGTTTTGATGGCCTCCTCCATCTGCTTTATTTTCTTGCTGACAGTGCTGGCAACCTCATCCTCTGGAATGATAATGATTTGTTTTACCGGTTCAACCTTTGGAGTTTCTGGGGTCAGTATGTTCTCTTGAGATGATGGCCCCGGCTGATCCTCGAGCTGTGGCCCTGATTTTAGTTTGAAATGCTCTTTGAGCAACATAGTCAGCTCCGTCATTTGATTTCTCACCGCGTTGAACTCTTCCCGAGATACGGGAGCCAGGTCCGGATTAGGGTTTTCAGCCATCTCGACTGCTAGTTCTCTGGCTTTCTTAGATCGGAGACGGGTTTGGGGAGCAATCCTGCGAATAAACAAACCAAGTTTAGTTCCGGGTCATGATATTGGCAGATGCATGCTAAAGCAATTATTTTTGTGTTTTTGGGTTTTGTAATCTTTTTCTGCAAAACAGGGTCAGTGTCTTTTTTATTTTAACCAAGGTAATGACACAGTGCAATTCACGATGCTCTCCAAGCTTGCCCCTGTAAAACAGAGGTTAGTACTTTTATTCGGAAAAAGTGGTTGGTTCAAAAGGATTGACTACAGTATGATATTACGTGCGTAAAATGTAAAAGGGTATGAAGAGACTTCCCTCGCGTTGGGTTTATCTGAGGCTGACCTACCCTAAGTTACTCTCGCGGGCTTTTCGGCATGAAGGTTCCCAGATCTTCGCAACATACTAGAAGGGAATAAATCCAATCTTTCAATTGGATTGGATCTGAGTGGATGCTTTTCCTGAGCCTCGCCGGGGAGCACCCCTTTGAGTCCAGTAATCCACATCCGACGGGTTTGCCTCAGGAGGAGGAACTGCTCAACATACATTCATCATTCATTCATCGTTCCTCACCGTATGCATATTATGCTAATAAAGTAAAGCTTTGAAAAGAAATCGCAATCACACCATTCACATACACGCACAAAAAGGTAATTTTAAAGCAAATAACGCAACCACACATTTTTTAGATTTTTGAAGGTAGGAAAACATCGAGATTTTAAACGCGGCTTAAGCCCTCTACTGTCCCCAGCAGAGTCGCCAGCTGTCGACGCCGGGATTTTCGTTCGTCTCGTTTTTTATTTATTAAAAATATCCCTTTCCAATTTTAGCCTTTTGAATTTAAATGTGATTTTGAAAAGGGTCGGCTTAGTGTCGACGGGTTTTGAAAGATCGATTTTTTATGAGCCAATTGACCAGAGTCGCCAGTTGGTATATTTGAAATGGATGTACCAACTCATCCGAATTTGTTTTCGTAATCGCTGGCTCATATGTGACTCCGATTAATTGGTCCGCAAACCGAGATTCATAGAGTTCGGGGGCTTGCTTAAGCGAGGGGAAGGTGTTAGGCACCCCCCGACTTCCGTGAAACACGGTTACCGCAATCTTGATATTTTCCTATCCTTTTTAAATCCTAAAATGTGTGGTTTGCGTGTGTGTGCGTGCGTGCCTATATGAATGTTTGTGGTGCGTTTTGAATAAAAGTTCGCTTTTATTTTTATATGGCAAAAGTGTTATCTGGAAAGTGTTTTGGACGTTCTTTGACCCAAAGGACGAGGCTTCGCTTTTTATAAGAAAGATTGATTTTAATTTCGAAAGCGTTGAGGTTTTTTTTATTTAGATGTCTTTTTAGAAAACAATAGTTTTAAACTTTTGTCAAATAGGAATCGAGACTATACATTGCCTTCTAACAGTTAATATAAATAAATCGAGGGCAACTTCTAGAACTCTTTAACCCTATGCACAAAGTTTAATGAAAACATTTATTTATTTGCAAAATCGTTTTTTGTGACGTAAGCGTAGTGGCCATTAGTCGCCTTTTGTGATCAACTCAGGTTTTCTGGATCAACTGTTTGCCTTGCCTCAAGTGACCGAATGCTCGTTGTCCGTTGTGGCGGCTCTGACCGTAAATCGTTGGGGTGGCTTCGTGTTGGGGTCCACCTTCCTTTTCGCATGTCGGGTCAAATGACGATTTTGCCCTCCTGTCAGGGTTAGTACAAAAGTGCAAAATTTGGGTGTCTACAATGAGTAGGATAATTTTTCTCATAATCTTTGAGTTGTCGAGAGGCGTAGGCTATAACCTTTCCATGTTGCATAAGGACACAGCCTAGACCTTTGCCAGAAGCATCGCTGTAGATAACAAATTCTCCTGATCCTGATGGTATGGTCAGAACAGGAGCTGAAACCAGTCTCTTCTTGAGTTCTTGGAAACTTTTCTCGCATTCCTCGCTCCATATGAATTTTGTGCTTTTCCGAGTAAGCTGCGTTAATGGAGTGGCGATTCGAGAAAATCCTTCTACGAATCTCCGATAATAACCAGCTAGACCCAGAAAACTTCGGACTTCGGTTACTGTTTTGGGTTGCTCCCAATTTAGTACCGTTTCAATCTTCGCAGGATCGACTGATATTCCTTGACTAGAAATCACATGCCCAAGAAACGCGACCTCCTCAAGCCAGAACTCACATTTCTTCAACTTGGCATATAATTTGTTTTCACGGAGCTTTTGTAGTATCAATCTCAGGTGTTGTTCATGATCCTCGCGACTCTTGGAGTATATGAGGATGTCATCAATAAAGACAACCACAAAATGATCCAAATGTTCCTTGAATATCCGGTTCATCATGTCCATGAAAGCTGCATGAGCATTAGTTAGTCCAAAAGGCATGACTAAGAACTCATAATGCCCATAACGAGTTCTGAAAGCAGTCTTTGGAATGTCCTCAGCTTTAACCTTTAACTGATGATATCCAGAACGGAGATCAATATTTGAGAAATGTTGAGCGCCTTGCAATTGATCAAACATGTCATCAATCCGAGGTAACGGGTACCTGTTCTTGATGGTGACATGGTTCAATTCTCGGTAGTCAATGCACAATCTCATACTCCCGTCTTTCTTCTTCACAAATAGAACAGGAGCACCCCAAGGTGATGCACTCGGACGAATGAAACCGGTATCCAACAATTCCTGTAGTTGGACTTTTAACTCTTGAAGTTCAATGGGAGCCATTTGGTAGGGAGCTTTGGAAATGGGCTTGGTACCGGGTTCAAGATCAATATAAGAATCAATTTCACGGTTTGGGGGTAAGCCAGGAAGTTCTTCAGGAAAAACGTCAGGAAACTCATTAACAATGGGAATATCATTCAAGTTTGACGTATTTTTGTTCAAATCAGTGACATGAGCTAAAAAGGCTTGACATCCGTTTTTCAATAAACGAATGGCTTTATGGCTAGAAATAACAGTTATAGATTTCAATGGTTTAGTTGCTTGAATTTGCATGACAGGTTGATTAGGAATATGAAAACTAATAATCTTATGAAAACAATCAATTTTAGCATGATGGGTAGTCAACCAATCAATTCCTAAAATCACATCAAATTCACGCATCTCCAAAGAAATAAGGTCAACAGGTAATGTGAGGTTGTTGATTTGAACTAGGCAAGATTTATAGATAGTAAATGTAATAGGTATTTCTCCCAATGAGGTTTCAACTGATAAGACAAGATTTAAGTTTTCAATAGTCAAATTTAAACGTTGAGTACATATAGGTGAGATAAAAGAGTGGATAGAGCCAGTATCTAATATGGCATAGACTTCACGAGAATTTATGAATAGCTTACCGGTTATCACCTCATTCGGTTTCTTGACTGTTATCGTCAAATCGAATCCCAAATACTTCATTCGGATCTTCACGTATTTCAACCATGGGAATACCACTGAATAATTTTCTAGCAAACTGTTTCTCGGGTTCATCAACTTCATCAGTAGTAAGGTACCAATGATTTCCATTAAAATAGTATTTTCGATAGACTGCAGTTTCCACGATAGTGACTAACTTAACCTGAATTCCTCTAAATTGTAACGCCCAAAAGTATAGAAACATCATTTTTAAATAATCTTGAAAATCATAGCTGGAACACCATAAATCCCAAAGACTAATATGAAAAGTCTATATATTCTGATCCTTTGTTATAGAGCATAACCATGTGATATCACTCTCCCAATTAGTGAGTAAATTAAAGGTAATAATTTCCGCAAGTTCGTTACTTCCTTTAATTGCTTCTAAGAATGGATCTGGAACGACTGTAGCAGAGCTTTCACCTTCATCCTTACTGGATAGAACACGCATAATTTTTGCCTTAGGCAAATGATTCAACTCTGAGTTTGTAAGAAGATTATTCGTCGCCTCTTGTTTTGCAGCTACATTTGTTTCGGTAATTTCATAGTTAACCTCCTGATTTCCAGATGCCATACTTAACTGTGGTCACAAAATAAATGTTAGTTCAAATAAACTGACTCATCTCTTCATGTTCCTACATTCAAATTGACTCATTAGATAATAAAATCTATTTTAGGTAGGACACACTAGTGACTGATTCTATTCGTCTCTCCCCTCCTAGTTCTACCCCAGATCTCCATTAAAGACCATATCCCTAAGCTCTGATGCCAACTGTGACGCCCCCAAATCTGGGCCCACACAGCCCAAACTTGAGTCGTCAAAAGACTACAACAAAATTATTACAACAAAGCACAACGTACAACAATACAGTGTATAATAATACACAACTAAGTCTTCACTATTATTGCCACACTATTTTACAAAACGTGAAGACTATGATAACTATTCCTCGGACCCTCACTCCATTCCCCGGCTAGACCCTGTTATGTTTTCATCTCCTGTTGAAAAACAATGGAACAAAAGAAAGGGTGAGCTCAAATAGCCCAGTAAAGAATATCATGACTAAGATAATGACGAATAAATTATCATTAGTCTTCAACAGTTGAGTTCTTGATAGAATACAATAGACTACAAGGTTTATATCAAAAACTGCAGTTAAATTCTTAAACAACGTTCAGATCAATAATAGCAGCGGAATGAGTAATCTATTAGAAGAATAATGCAGACTATAATGTCCACTCGGTTCTCTTTTTAGGAAAAACATCATCAACTTTTATCATCTGAAATATCATTAGTCAAGATAATACAAATTCACAGTTCCTGATCATAATCATGCGCATCAACAGTTCATCTTTGTACTACGGGCCAAAGATATTCAATATAGCACCAACGGTCATGATTATACCAGATTCAGCCTTTGGTCATAATCATACCAAACAACAGTTCATCTTTGCACTACGGGCCAAAGAGAACATTCACCACGTGCCATAAAAGACACCGAACAGATGTATCGCCTTTAACCTATTATATCGCCTTTAACCTATCATCTGTTCAACAAATATATCACATCTGTGCCCCCGGCCACAGATATTCACAACAGCTTGATTTTTGGATGATTAGAATGATATAAATGATGAACAGAAGAAATAGGATAACAATAAGTATCAGAAGTTTACTTTGTACAGATTCAAATAATGTCCAAATTGTCAACATGATGTGGAGTGAAATTTAAAAATGATATTCAAGATCCACAGTTCAGAATAACGGTTACAATTCAATAGAAAGGTTCACGTAAATAGGAAGGTTCAGTTGAAATAATGAAGTTCAACTATTATGGAACATATAATATTTTCAGGAATTATAGAAGCAATAGTTCCATAATAAATTTCGATTTAGGAGTATGAAAGAAAATAATATCCCTTACCGTAGCAGGTTTGATTAACAAAAGGTGAAGAAAATTAATACAAAGGGTTATTCACCAACAGGCGGCAATCCGCTCCGTAAGGTTATTCCCACAATTTAATAGAATTTGAGTACAAAGAGTTATTCACCAAACAGGCGGCAATCCGCTCCGTAAGGTTATTCTCAGAGATTAATAATGAATGAATACGAAAGGTTATTCACCAACAGGCGGCAATCCGCTCCGTAAGGTTATTCCCACAATTTAATACATGGAAATAAATGGCACATCTTATGAGTAAGAAAGAAACAATATTATTTTCGAGAATCAAATAATGATAATCCCTTACCATAGTACGTTTGAATAATGGAAGATGAAAAAGATGGTATCCCTTACCGTAACACGTGACTGGATATTGATTTAAATGAGGTTGATTAACTTGAACAGTACACGTATACTTATAGATCTTCACAAATACTCAAGATGACTTAAGCACACTTAGAGAGAACTTTCACAAGAAGTATTTAGAGAGAGAAAGAAAGAACAAGTAAGGAAGTTTATGAAAAATCCTTAAGTTAAGGCTTCTATTTATAGCCAAAAATCTCATCATTCATTTAATCTAAACCATTCATTTAAAGATCATCTTTTAATCTACACCATCCATTTCAAATATTATATTATCTTTAATCTACACCATTCATTTCATATCACCTAATAATCACCTAACTTTATATTATAAACAAATCAATTTAATTATTCAACAATAATTCACACTTTAATCTACACCATTCATTTCATATTACCTAATAATCACCTAACTTTATATTATAAACAAATCAATTCAATTATTCAACAATAATTCACACTTTAATCTACACCATTCATTTCATATCACCTAATAATCACCTAACTTTATATTATAAACAAATAACTTTATCAATTCAATTATTATGACTAATTGTTATAAATACAGTATAGTTAGTTCTTAGATATCAAGTCAATAAATTAATGAAATACAACTGTTTAAATAACATCATAATAGAGATAACAATAATGTAAAATAAAGCATACGTTACTGTGTAATGACAATTATTGATTCAATAATGTGAATTACTGTGCATATGTTACTGTGACAATTATTAGGTTCAATAATTTTAAAAACAGTGCAACAACAATTATTGACTCAATGATATAAAATACAGTGTAATGACAATTATTAAATCAATAATGCAAAATACTGTGTAACAACAATTATTGAATTGATAATATAAAATATTATGCAGTGACAATTATCGATGAAATGATGCGTAACAGTTACGGTGTCAATTATCAGACCAATAATATGAGACACTATGCAATACCGTGTGTTACTGTAGAGTACCGTGTGCTACAGAAAATACCATAAACTACCGTATGCTACTATTCTTTTATCACCGGTATTTTAACAGTTCCGTTGACTATTTTTATTTAAAAAGGTTACTTCTGTCGTTTTCTATATCCGACAAATATTCCGTTGTGGGGTCCACCAATAATTTATTATTTCGGCGCCGTCGTACGGCACGAATATTCCCCGACCAAACGAATATTCCCCGACAAAGCGAATATTGTCCGACAAAATAAAATTTGCACATAACATCCTTAACTTTCAATTTTGTTAATTTAACCACTTACTGTTTCAAAAAAAATATATATGAAGAAAAATTAAATTTTGTATTTCATAAAATTCGGGGTCTTACACAGATGATAAAAGTTGATGATGTTTTTCCTAAAAAGAGAACCGAGTGGACATTATAGTCTGCATTATTCTTCTAATAGATTACTCATTCCGCTGCTATTATTGATCTGAACGTTGTTTAAGAATTTAACTGCAGTTTTTGATATAAACCTTGTAGTCTATTGTATTCTATCAAGAACTCAACTGTTGAAGACTAATGATAATTTATTCGTTATTATCTTAGTCATGATATTCTTTACTGGGCTATTTGAGCTCACCCTTTCTTTTGTTCCATTGTTTTTCAACAGGAGATGAAAACATAACAGGGTCTAGCCGGGGAATGGAGTGAGGGTCGGAGGAATAGTTATCATAGTCTTCACGTTTTGTAAAATAGTGTGGCAATAATAATGAAGATTTAGTTGTGTATTATTATACACTGTATTGTTGTACGTTGTGCTTTGTTGTAATAATTTTGTTGTAGTCTTTTGACGACTCAAGTTTGGGCTGTGTGGGCCCTGATTTGGGGGCGTCACAAAAATAGTCTGATATAGTATTAAATTAATACAGATACTTAAATTTTAAATATATTTTTTATAAACAAATATAACCTAGATCTTTAAGTTTGCTAGTCATAGTCATACTAAGATATTATATATTTTAGGCCTAGATATAAATTAGTACCCTGAACTTTTAACGTTTTTCCACTTTGGGGATTGAACTCTCAATTTTTTCAATTGAGTGATTAAACTTTTAATTTTTTCCACTTTGGGGATTGACTTATTTCTTTTTTCAATTAGGGGATAGAACTTTTAATTTTTTTCATTTTGGGGATTGTTTTCTCAATTTTTAATAATAATAATAATAGTAGTAATAATATTAATAATAATAATAATAGTAATAACAATAATAATAATAATAATAATAATAATAATAATAATAATAATAAGAATAATAATAATAATAATAATTATAATTATACTACTACTACTAATAATAATAATAGTAATTATAATAATAATTATAACAATAATAAAAATAATAATAATAATAATAATAATAATAATAATAATTATTATTATTATTATTATTATTATTATTATTATTATTATTATTATTATTGTTATTGTTATTAATATTATTATTATTATTATTACAATTATTATTATTACTATATTATTATTATTATTATTATTATTATTATTATTATTATTATTATTATTATTATTAGTATTGTTGTTACTATTATTACTATTATTGTTATTACTGTTATTATTATTATTATTACAATTATTATTATTACTATATTATTATTATTATTATTATTATTATTATTATTATTATTAAAAAAAATTGAGAAGACAATCCTCAAAGTGGAAAAAATTAAAAGTTCAATCCCCTAATTGAAAAAACAGATAATTCAATCCCCAAAGTGGAAAAAATTAAAAGTTTAATCACTCAATTGAAAAAATTGAGAATTCAATCCCCAAAGTGGAAAAAGGTTAAAAGTTCAGGGTACTAATTTATATTTAGGCCTATATTTTAAATAATAGTTCTATTAAATTGAGAATGACATGTTAGTTTAAGATCGTGAAGATGGTGATGCAAGAGATTGGGTCAATTGGCAAGTTGGGGATAAATAAGAACGAGTCCATTCTATAGAATTAGCTACATAGGTTAGGTACGAGGAAATTTACCAACAAGAACAACTTTTAATTATAAATCTATTATGATGCTACTAAGTTAATGCTCTCTGTATTTAATTCATATTTGTAATTAATGAACATTTAAGTCGAATGGCCACTGTGCTAGGAAGTTAGTGGTTTATGTATATGTCTCATTCATTAACTACCATAGATTTTCTATATTAGACACAAAACAAGCACCACACTCGCTACAGCTTTATATAACCATTCACACACTCGCATGTGAATATTCAATTAGTACTGAAAAAGGTTTTCTGTATTCTTGATACTTGAGTGTCAATTTGATATGCAAGCAAACAACTAAATTGAGCGTTTTCCCTAATTGGAGTTTTATTTGGACTAAATGGAAGACTTCTTATTTAATTTTTTATTGAAACTTTTGTTTTAGTGTGATATTCCTTGTGTACTCGTCTTTAATTTGTTGAATCAATCATAATTATAACCCTTGCTAATTGCATACTCCACCAGTTTTTAAATTAACAATACCCCTTAATTTAACAAATGTATCACTTTAAACCCCTAATGTAGTTGACCAGGTGATGTAGTCAATTTTTAAAAAGTAGCAATACACACTAAAAAATTGTGCATCAGTTATACATAAAAAATTGTGCACAAGCCGCATATATGTTGGTATTTATTATTAAAAAAAATTACACATTTTATTGGTATACATTATATGGGTTTTATCATTTATGCACAATTTTTTATTTATAATTTGTACAAATAGAATTATTTTTCAGGGAATAAAACACACTTACTTTTTTTGTCTTTATTAATGCACAATTACTACGAAAATCAAGAATTGGTACCGAATTACCGGTGTATATAATCGGTAACGATTGTTCGGTTATACCCCAGGGTAATATAAATAATTATAATTTATAAATAATAATTAAATAAAAGAAAATTTATATATTTACAAATTTAATAATATTTTTTTATATTATAAATATATTATTTTGTACCCAAAACAAGAAGATTGGGTTTAGTTTGACAAGGATATCCACATATAAAATAATATGTTCCTAACTAGGGTGGGTTAAATAGCGACTTGGTGCAGTATATTTTTCATGTTTTAATTGCCTTAAAGAGAGAGATAGTCAAAATGTAACTGTTCCAACTTGGTTGTTACTAATAATTGTGGTTTCATTAATGGAATAAATGATTATTTTATAATTTAGATTTTCACATGTTGATTTATTGCTGCTTCCGCGGCTCTTCTCAAGTGTTCCCATATAACTTGCATGTAATGTTTGTAATGTGCCTTCAAATTGAATGTAAATGCTAGAGCTGGTGTGGTAAAATGGTTGCTCAAAGATTCTCCAATGACTGAAGCACAGCTGCAAAAGCACCATGAGTGTAGATTCTTTACCATCGTAAGGCAGTGTCTGCATGCTTGTCCACCATTGCCCCAAAACTATCTGTTGGTGGGAAGAGCAATGATAATTGAAACGAAAGCATCAGTGCTTTTAATGTTCCCTAGACAGTTAGACTCTTGTTTTTGGCTTATAGTTTCCCATAAATTCGATATACCCATTTTTCGGTTCAGTTTTTCGGTATACTGATTTTTATCGAAATTCAGTTGTTTCGGTATGCCCAATTACTGCTAGGATTATTTGACTATTATACATGCTCCCCAAGTAAAAGTCACACATTTTGAAATATGAACACCAATTTATCAGGACTTGAAATCCTCACTCTAATTATTCTCTCTAAGAATTTAGAAAAAGAGTGAGAAGTACCAATAATTACCACTATGAGACGATCTATGCAATAATTCTTTATTACCATAATTTTCACATGTACATATATCTTCCGCCGAAACTGCCGGCAGCCGAAATTGTCGGCCGCCGAAATTGCCGGCCTTATAGATTGTGAGTGTGAGAGTGACAGTCAATTTTTAGTTTATTTTACTTACCGGCATGAAGAGCTATAGAAAGAGGGTCGGTACCACACCTAACACGTGTCAATCTCATGACAAAATTCAAAAATTCCAGGGGGAAAAAATGCAAAATCTTGAGCTCGTCTAACTTTAAGCTAGAAGATTCAACGATCACTTATAAAATAATGACAAAATTTGAAAATAGATTTGAAAATAGAGAGGAGACGACGACATTTTTATTTAGGTTATGTTGGTTTATAAAAATATATTTGGAATTTGATTATTGGTATTAATTTAACATTATTTCGAATTATTTTATCCCATGATGGGAGATTAATAGTCCTTTAAATAGTCTTATGAATTTTTATTTTTTTTTATCATTCTTAAGGTTATTTATGATAGCTTATATAATCTCATGATAAATTTAAAATTAACAGTCCTTCTTATTTTAAGCTATTAAATGACTTTATGAGATTAATAGTCTAACATTAAGAGATTAATAATCTTTCATCATGCGATAAAATAATCTAAAGTAATGTTAAATTAATAGTACAAATAATCTATTTTTAAATATATTTTTTATAAATAAATATAGTCGTACACTAAATTTGTTATACATTTAACTGCTAGATAGTTTTTCTTTTCTTTTCTTTTTTGGGAAAGAAGTGCAATTTTGACTAGACGTACAATATATAAAAGAGTGGAAAGAAATATTGGCAGACGAAATTATCTTTATCTATCGAATGATTCTGGGGTGTAAAATACTTTATTTAGTAAATCAGTGTAAATTAAATTATTTTTTAAAAATTAGGTTCTTAATTTAAGTTTAATGTATTTAAAATCTTAAACTGATTTTTGTTTATGTTTAATTATTTCTTTAACAGAAAAAGAAATGCTTATGTGAATTATTTTTTACTTCTAATGTCATAGATTTTAGAGAAAGAAAGTGTAATCAGACTTTAGAGAGACAAAATATAATCAAATTTTAGAAAGAGATAAAATGTTATAGATTTTAGAGAGAGATAAAATGTAATCAGATTTTAGAGAGAAAAAATATAATCAAATTTTAGAAAAGATTTTAGAGAGAGAAAATATAATAAGATTTTAGAGAGAAAATGTTACAGATTTTAGAGCGAGAAAGTTTAAAAAATATTAGAGATAAAACATTAGAGATAGGGTGTGTATAAAAAAATTTAGAGTGAAAATTTAAAAAATTTAGAGAGAGTGTGTACAAAAAAATTTAGAGAGAGGAAAAATGTATAAAACATTAGAGATAGAAGGTGAAAGAATAAAGAAATTAAATATCATAAATAATTTATTTAATTGGACCATAATAATGATAAATTTAAAATTTAAAATATGAGTTGACCTATATTTGACTCAGAACTATATAGTTTCAACCCACACAATCTATATTAAAAATAAATAATATAATTTTATTTTTTAAATAAAATCATAACTAACTTTTATAAACCAAAACTAATCTATAATCATATTTTGCCAGGCTAACACTGATCGTTAATCAAAAAAGTAAAAGAATACTTAGTATATTCTTATAATTTAATATGTAAAGCCGGATGGAGGATTTAGCGTAAACAGTTTTGAAAACTTTTTTGACTTTCAAAAATGCTTTTCAACTTAAAGATAATTTTTATTATGTTTTTTTTACATTATATTTGTTTAATCTTTTTATTTAATTTTTTTAAATTATTATTTTGATTCTCATAATTTATACACACAATACGTATATCATTAAATACTAGTTATTTATAAGATGCATCATTGTATTTCACTCTTATTGAATGAGAGTGAGGATTATAAGACGACCTCAATTAAATGAAGCTGTGAAGAATGTTTTTGCGTCATTTTCATGCAATTTTGGTAGGAATTTATATTTTGTAATTTTATTTATATTTATTGAAATTTTCTTTTTGTACTGAGAATTCTTTATTATTTTATATCCCTTAAAAAAATCCAGCATACGACGGTGCTAGATCTGAGAGGGCATGGATTTGAATATATGTGGAGCTTTAGTTGGCTTGAATTGAACATAAAATAAACACTGTGAGAAAGTTGATTAGACTACGTTATTATTTCATAAAGTGACAATATGTGTTGATTTTAATTTTTATAAGCTAAAAAATATTACTCGCATGTCCAAAAGAAAGAGCAGATTTGTATTACTTTTTATTTTTTTGTAATTTATGTTCAAGTTTGATTCGTTATACGAGTAATCGGAGACGTTCAAACTAATGCGACTTTTGAATTGAGAGGATAAAATAAAAGAAATAATATAATAAAAAATAATTTATTTAATAATTATTTTGAAAGATAAATTATTTTAATAAAATAAAAAAATCATCCGGTAGATTTTTATTCCATATAAAAATTGATGAAATAAAATTTATTTCAATATAATGAATATGCGTGATAATTTTATTATCATATTACACTATAGTACACTTCTACTAACAACCAAACATATACCTGAAATATTTTAAAATTATTTTATTTATTTTTTTATTCTATTCTTTCAATTCAAAAACAGTATAAGTTTGAGATTTGCTCAATTATATATCCTAAATGTCATACATACATATTTGAGAAAATATATTTGTAACATACTCACTCATTTTTATTATATAGGTTGTTTTAGAAGTTTTTTTTCTTTTTAAAATATAAGACGTTTTATATATATCTAAGAGAAAAAATTAAATTATTTTTAACTTTACTCTTAAAGATAGAGTAATTGAGAGAGAGAGATTAGCAAGAGTAATTAATTAGTACATGAATAATAACGAAGTTTTAAACTAATATTAGTTATATAATATTAGTATTAATGAAATTTTTTAATACATGTGATTATATCTTAAACGACCTATATAACAAAAAAAAAAAAAAAGTGTAAATTTTTAAATAATTGTGTTTAGTAACATAAATTGTAGACAGACATTATGTTCGAAAGAAACTTGTCTCAATTATCAAATTTTAGGCAGGGCCTAATTTGAGGCGTTCAAACTTGCTCAGTTTATACGCTAGCGTAGGTGGCATTTCTTAGGCCTGAAGCAGTCTCGCTGTCCAAATATTGAAAGGCCGTGGATCAACATTGCGGTCAGGGTGGGCAATTGACCACTGCTGAATTGAGAAAACTGTTGTTACTTGTTCTATTCATGTTCTATATTTTTCAAATTTATGTCAATTTTAAAATTTAAAATTTCACAAATTAATTTCAAAAATAAAAATATATATTTAATTTACTGATCAACTCATAATTAACCAAAAAAATTAAGTTAACTTAATTAATTATTTTAATTGCTCTCTTTATTATATAGTAGACTGATAACTCATGCAATGCACAAATTAGTATCGATAATCTATTACATTTGGTATTATAATTTGAGTATAAATAGTATAATATGAATTGTAGTAATATATTGAATATGAAAATGAAAAGTTGTGTATGTATATATATATATATATATATATATATATATATATATATATATATATATATATATATATATATATATATATATATTCAATTTTTAATACATGCATGTATATTCTTGAAATAGTACAATAAATAATAAGAAAGTTTAATATAATTATTGATATGACATATATTGTATCAACAGAGGTGATGAACTTGGGACTAACTTGAATGATGAACTAGAGGCTAACTCTGACTCAGTTAATTTGGATAAGATCTTCATTTATCTTGTTATATATAGTAATAAATAGTATATATTAGATTTATATTTTCACTTTTTAGAGTTAATTCTAAGTATTCATGTTCTCTATTTCTCAAATTTATGTCAATTTTGAAATTTAATATTTTACAAATTAATTTTAAAAAGTTAATATATTTCTAATTTTTGTCTTAAAAAGTATATAATAAAAATAATTATGTGCACCCTTAAAGTAAAGTTTTATAAGTTGTGCCCACCAATCTTGAAATTAAAAAAATAATTAATTAATTTCTTTTCTATTAAAGTCTCAACTTTTTCAGTTCTCTTTTAATTCTTCGCTCGAATCAGTCTTCTCCTTTAAAAAGGTTTAATTGATATTATTAGAGATGAGGTGATTATTAAGTATATGGTGTCACATCTATTGCATGTGTAAGTTATATATATGATAAAATTAAAATTTTATAAAATTTAGAGAATGAAATGAAAAAATTAAATTTAAAAATGACAAAATAATAATATATCTAAAGTTATAAGGGTAAAAGAAGAAGAAGAAAAAAAAGTCAAGCCGCATACAAAATCATCAAAGCACCATAGAGGTTTTATAATATAGATATAGATTATTATAATAGATCAAGAAAAGAAATTTGAAAAATTAATTGTGTATTTTTTCAATTGCATATTTTCAAATTTATTTTTATTTATTCTATTTTGTTATAAAATATCCACTCTTACTAATTTTTTTGAGTATTAATATATACACACTCTATAGTGCCAGTTGCACACACTAAAATATTAAAAAGACTATATTACCCCTTACATATATAAAACCAATAAATACATTTTCTATCTATTCATTTTGTCCGTAAGTTTGTTATACATCATATTTATTACTAAAAAAAGGTGTATACACTTAGCTGGCCGATCCTCAACTATATATGAAACTAAATTATTATATTAAACCAATTATTTTCTTAATTAATAGCACTCTTTCTAACTTGAGATATTTCATAACATAATTTATTAAAAAAATAAATTAAATACATATACATAAAATATTAAGAAAACAAAAATATAGATTCATAAAATGATAAAAATTCTTGTCAGTATATTTTAAGATATGACATAATTTAGCTCGCTATCTTATTGAAGTGATACTTCACAATATAGTTAATTGGTTCATCTAATTAAAACGATTTTATTTTGTTGGAATCAATTCATGCAATTTTAAAATTTAAAGCAAATAGGAAATTATTTAGTCAATAAAATTATAAATATTATAAATTATTTTAAAAGAACTAGCAGTTACAAATTTATTAACTTTAAAATTTAAATGAATTAGTTTACCTTTTTTTAAATTTTCAAATTGACTTTTTAATGTAAATATGGTTTTTTTAATTTTTTTATTTTAAACAAAGGGATTATCTAAGTAGGTACTAATAAAATTTGTGAGAGTAATTTAAATTTCATGAATATAATTTATAGAGATTTGTAATTTTTTTAATTTTTTTTTTGAGTTGCGAGTAAAACAGGCAAGTGATGAATATGTTAATTGACTCCTCATTTATTAAAGATAATATTGTCTTTTTATCATAAAGGTGTCAATAATTAATTTAGAGTGTGCATATATCACCATTCATTTTTTTTGTCCGCCGTTGGACTGAAAATAGAGTTGTTGAGAAGCCCATACCACTTCAGTAATATCTTCCCGGGCAAGAAATGACTGGCAGTTATAAATAAATAAATAAAGTTCACCGGAATCTTGTTAATTTTAGATTAGCTTTTGGGGTTTCAGAATATTCCTTCTAGAGAAAAATCAGCAAATATGAGCCAGAGGCCTGAGGCCAGATCACTTATATCGAATATATGTAATTATCTTTTGCTTGTCTTTAGTTACAAAGACTTGCATGCAACAGATATTCGATACAGATGATATGAGGCCAGGCCTGGCCTATTCTCTGATTTCGGAAAGAAATATATTTTGTGTGTATATATAGTGATATTTCTGATTTTGCAGCTATATTAACAAAGGATTACAGTGGCGATTCGAAGTTCGTCACCTCCAGTGAAAGTTATATCGGAGTGGTACGGTCACATTATTATGCGCTTTACTCAATTTTGCTTGGGTTTTTAGTAATTTTTTTTGTGTTGTTGCTATTCAGCATTATTAGTGGTGATTGTGGTGTCAGATGCTTTAGATGAATTTTTTTGTTTTTGTTCTGCCATTGTTCAGCAAATTGGTTTTAGTGTTCATTATTTTGGAATGAACTTATTGGCTTGATTTTTACAGGATTCACAGTCTGTTATCAATTAGACTTCAAAATTACAAATTTTTGGATGAAGTGGTTTATTTCATTTGTTCTTCAAAAAGAAATTATTAGTTGGAATTTATTGGAAAGAACAACTCAGTTAGAATTATTTGTATTTTCTAAATATATACATTTTAATTTTGAAAATAATTTTGAATTTTGGAAAGGTAAAAATTTGAAGTATCACCGGTAAATTTGGTTACAAATTTATTTCACTTGTTCCTCAAAAGAAACTATTAGTTGGAATTTATTGGAAAGAACAACTCCCTTAGAATTATTTGTATTTTCTAAATATATACATTTTAATTTTGAAAATAATTTTGAATTTTGGAAAGGTAAAAATTTGAAGTATCACCCGTAAATTTGGTTACAAATTTCTTGGGCGATAAAACACTAATGGAAGGGAATTAATCTGGTTGAGTGTTGGTTTATCTGTTATTTGAGTGTTTCAGAATTTTTTTATGGACAATTGTGCGAGAAAACAATTATGTGAATAACCAAACTTAATATCATAATATATATAATTTTTAAGACAATATTGGGAGAGATTTCTATTGCACAAGTATAATTACAACTTTGTTGTATGATTTACAAATGAGAAACGTCCTCTTTTATACCCCCTCCGTCCCAAATTAGAAGACCAATATTGACTTTTTAAAAGTCAATTTGAGATATTTTTAAATTTAAAATTATCATGATTTATTTAAATTTTGTAAATAATAAATTTTATAACTAGTAGTACTTTTTAAGTAGTTTATGATATTCATAATTACATTGATATAAACTAAATAAATTCATGTCAATTTTGAATTTAAAAATGTGTGAAATTGACTTTTAAAAAATTAATATTAGTCTTATAATTTAGAACATAGAGAGTATAGCCTTTGGCCATATAACAATGGCTAAAATCAAATTTAATGAAAGGCTAGATAAATTATCTTGAATCATCTTCTAAAATAACAAGGATATTTGTAGAGTATGATAATTATATGAGTAATTCTAGAACACTTTATTAGGAATCCTAATATATAAAAGAAGATTCTAAAGAATATCAACTAGTGTAGCTAAATGAGAGCCTTGTGAGTAAGCGATGTCATAGTGTCATCTTGTTGAAAATGTTCTTGTTATAACACTACACTTACAAAACAACTCGACTAGTCTTAGTTATATCTCAATTAGTTTTAACTATATTTTTTAGAAAGGTATTTTCGACGTACAACATTATGAATAAACGTATTATATACCAACTAAGCTATACAAATAAACATTTCCCTATGTACTCCATAGCACAAAATGTGACATTTTTCAATCATATTTCTTTACACGTACAACATCGAACCACTATCTAGGTAACATTTTTTCTTACTAATATTAACCTATAAGGTTTACGTGATCAAAGATTGTGATAAGTTGATGGTTAAATACTGTGTGACCATCATTATTGCTTGGCAGTTCAAGTTCTAAACATCTGGTGATTGGAATTTGCGTGAGGATTGTGTTTATCAATCTGCAATTTCCTAGCGTAGTCCATCTCCTTGTGGATTTAAAAAACTTTACGTGTAATACTTGTAGCGGAAGTGCTTGGAGAGACTTGTACATGAACTTTAGTTGAGTTCCTTTATAATATATTCTCCATCAAAAATCTCCAAGGGACTCACCTTAATTGTGTCCTTTACTCGGTTGTAGTCTTTGTTTGTTGTCTCAGGTTCCCAACAGGTGGGGTTACTTTTCTAGTGCAAATGATAAATCCCGTAATTCTAAATTTAATTAAAGTCACTAATGAAGCCCTTCTGATTCTAACAGCAGTTTAAGGGAATATTAGAATATACTACCATGGAAGTCACCTTATAGAGTGAGGGAGCTGCAGTTTGTCTTCGACTTTCTTCACGTTATCAAAGATGTTGCCAAAGAAATCCTTATTCCAGATTTTCAATGTTTTATATTGACTAGTTTCATGCCGGGGTCTTGCTTTCCTGCACTATTGTGCTGCATGCATTGAGATTATATCGGAGCAACTCATTCAGCAATCTGGCTGTTTTATTTTACCTATTCCATTCCCTTATGCATCATATGCTTTATCTGCGGACCCTTGTTTCAACTGCAGGGGAGAAAGGGGGACTTTCCTCCGAGGATGTAGCAGCAAAATACAAATAAAAGAATGCCATTTTTGATTTTAAAGTTGACACTGTCAATTGTAAATCTCTCTCTCTCTCTCTGTGTCTCTCTCTCTCTTTTCAATACGCATCCGTGTTAGAGATACGCTCAAATAATTAAGTGTCATGTTTATAACAATGGTTACTTGGCTTAGCAGATCTCGACAATCCTCACTGTCACCGATATTCTGCCTTCTGTGTAGACCATTGTTTCTTACAAATATCCTGATCACAACCCTGGAAAGGTACTACTATTATTTACTTGCAAAGTGCAAAAGATTAAAATTGCTGGCAGTGAAATATTTTATAAATTTATCATGTTCTTTGTTGTGCAGATTCAGGTTCAGTATTTACATAAACATGCAAGTTTCACTACAGCTGCTGATCTGCAAATGTCCCCCACTGTTGAGTTTTCAGCAACCATTGGGTCCACCATTGCCTTCGGTACAGAAGCACAATATATGGTAGATACTGGTAATTTTGTGAAGTATAACGCTGGAGTGCGCTTGACTAAGCCGAATTCATGTGTGTCAGTGATTCTGTAAGTTCCCCTATTGCAATGATATATCAACTGAAAATGAACCTAAGCAATCCAATAGTTGGATGCAATTTGCTTTTAACAAGGAAATTGTAATGGAATTGGTAATCAGTAATCACCATCACTTTATGGGCTATAGATGAATCTAGTATTAACTAGAACATGGTTCGTTCGATTCACATAACCAATACGGGCACGCGGTATATTACATAAGTTTAAACGCGGTATGTTAGGGTAGCTTTATATGAATACGTATGGTTGAGAATTTTCCTATAGAAAATTTTTACTTGAATCAAACAAATTGATTAGTCTAATTTAATACAAATGTGATGTTTGAGTATCTAATATTAAGTTAATATTTGTACAACTATAGGTAAAGCAACAAAGAATATGTAATTTAGTGTCTTGGTACTTAAGAATACCATATTTGATGACGGAAGTACCAATATCCGGTTTCGTTAGGTCGATAAGTGTATCTAGTAACTTGCATGAATCTAGCATAGGAAAGAAGAAAAGAACAAGGCATGTTACGATAACACTATTATATGCTCTTTTTGTAGGGGTGATAAAGGAGACGCGCTACAAGTTTCATATTTGCTCCGTCTTGATCAGCTGAAGAGGAGTTCTGTAGTAGGGGAAATCAGCAGAAAGTTTTCCGCAAATGAGAACACACCGACTGTTGGAAGTTCATTCGCCGCTGATCCTTACACAGTGGTGAAGGCAAAACTCAATAACCATGGCAAACTTGGGGCTCTAATACAGCATGAGGTGATACCCAAATCCCTTTTGACAATCTCTGGGAACTTTGATACCAATGCCATGGACAAGAATCCAAAATTTGGGTTAGCACTCTCTCTCAATCCTTGACCAATCCTGTCGATTGTGTGATACTGGGATAGGACCAATTGATGAGGTTATATATATATATATAACTTGATTGCTTATGTAGTTATTAGAAACAAAGTTGGCTACATTGATAACATTATATAGGGTACCATTCTTTGCTCGACTTCTATCCGCAAATGCTTATCTGAATTTTATAAACTTTTATGCATCATTTTCTTACCAAGATGGGGTGAATCATTAATCATAGTGAAACCTTCTTTTTTACTCTAATCATTTCAAGTAGTTTATGACAACAAAAGTCTACTGAGCTTCTGGTAAATCCAAATGATAAGATAGTTATTTCATCATAATGGAGACCGCTAATCGCATGCCCGCCTTCTCTCCAATTCCATCTAATATATCAATTTTTTCGTAACTTTGAATAATATAATTGTAATCGACTCTTATCAATTGATTTATAATGTTGAGTAGTATAATTGTTTTTAAAATATAAATAATTCGGCACTTTTTTTACCATATGATGAACATGTGAATTATGCATTAAAATTGCAATGGTTAATTTTTTTTAAAGATAAAATACTATCAATGATTTTAATTTGTTATAAGATTGATTTCAATATCATGGATTATTTACTAAAATATTCAGATCATTACTAATAATTTTATTAAGATAAAACAACTGGCCAGAATTGAAAAGAAAGTGTAATGTTGGGAGGCAAATCCCCCTTTAAGGATAAGCTAATCTGTTGAAACATAAGGCATAACAGGAGAACAGAAACCAGATGGTCCATTTTACTTTGATCCAGAATTATGGACTACACTGTTGGGTATTATCCTTTCCTTTCATCATGAAGCCCTGGGCTAAACCGCTTTGTGTTTTTGACTCGGAATTATTGGCTACATATTACGCTTGGCTTTTCCTCGACCACAAAACTCTAGGCTAAAATGTTTAATGAGTTAGTTTGGACTTATTCAGTATGTTTCAGTGAGCTGGCCCCTTCTCTAGATTCCCCGTATGCCCTACAATGAAACGTATCATTAGAATTGAATTATAATAAAATAAGTTATCGAAAAAAAAAATCTTTTTGCTATTAATTCTTATGTCTAAATATACGAGATTCGAGTTGACTAAAATGAGTCAACTCAAACGAGTTGTTCTTTTATTTTCAATTCATCTCCCGATATCAATTTTTTTCTTTCTTCCTTTTGTCTTTAAAAATCCAAAAGCCCAAGATCTTTTAATTTTATCAACGCATATATTCACAACTTTAATAGTATACATTGAATAAATTTTTTTATGACCATTCATATTTTCAAATTCATGTAATGAAATCTTTTTCTCTACATTATTTATATATATTCACGACCACAAAATCGATACATATTCAATATTAAGACCCTTCATATTAATCATATATTTCATGGTCAGTGTATAAATAGATTAATTAATAATATAAATATATTACAAATGCTTTAAAAATTAAAATTATAATATTTAAATAAATTTTACACACTAATATTCAAACAGGTTCGTGCCTCACACGAATTCACCTATTAATAGTATTGATATATACATTTGCTAATTCTTGATATTTTGCATTAGTTTTCATGATTTATAAAACCTAATTAGTATAAGTTATCTCGTTCAACTTACTCTAATTCATTGTTATAAATAATTAGGACTCTACCTACACACCAAATTACACATAAAAATCCTATAAATTTAATATGAATTAACATGTTCCCTTGAATCAATTATATTTAAGAAAAAAATAATAATTTATTTATTAAAGTCAGAGTCATTAGAATTTAGAATAGAGTAAATACAAAAAACAAACAAAATTGTTAGCACCGTCTGTATTCTATTGGATGAAGAATACGTATTTTTTTAAACTATTAATCAATAGATTAAAATAACATATTATAATGACTTCATTTTAAATTAAATAAATTATTATAAATATAAATATTTTCGCTCAAATATATCATATTTAAAATTAGTTAATAAGTTGTCTTTAAATTTACTTCTATTTTGCAATGATTTGAAATCCGGTCTGGACCAATCGGTTGGACCAGAATCCGGTTTAATGTTCGATCCGGTTTGGGCAGGTTCAGTTGATTTGATCAAAAACCGATAGAATCGGTTGATCACTGGTTCGACCGTTGGTTCAATCGGTAAAATTGGTTTTAAAGTGTTTTTTAATAAAAAAATTTGTACAAAAATATTTTTATTTTTAAAATTAGACATTTTTAGTAATATTATAACATAACTTTACTATATTTTAGTTTATAAAAAATTAGATGTTATAAAAATTTATAATTATTAATAATATATATTTATGACATCATTGGTTTAACAACGGTTCGACCATTAGTTGAACCAGTAATCCATTCATCCGATATCATTTTAAATTCGATGACCGATCCGAATTTGAAATCATTGCTATTTTGCACGACTTATAGAGCTTGTGGTATTTAAGTCCACAAAAATGTGAAGATGTAATTAATGGTTTTTGAAGTTGATATGTTAACTGCTCAAGCATGCAAGATTTTCATTGGGTCATCTTGTCAATGTTTGCTAAATCACAATCATACGTTGCATGACCGCTGTTATCTACTGAGCTTAGATAGTGCATGTTGGGATGAAGTTTATAAATTTAAGATTAAACATGAAACGAATTAAGATATACTTTTAAATTTTATAAATGATTTTTTTTTTATGAAGTTAAAAAAATAATATTATAAAATTTAATTTATTAATTACTAGTATTCTTTGCTGACTCCGGAAGCTAAAGCATCTATCAAGCTAATCACCCACCTGACTTTCTAATATTCTATACTTTCTTCGAAAAAATATCAATTCCCAAAATACACATCATTATCAACTTGCTCGCTCTAGTCTTGTGTACTTACTATGCACGTTATCAATGATAATAATCAATTTTGTGATATTACTAAACTTAGGAAATCTTCATCCAGGTGCAGATATGGAGATAGGAGAAGATATGGAGATACCGACCCACATATTTCAGGGTTCAAGGATCACGAAAAGTCGCATATGTTATTAGATCAGAGTTTTATGTTGTACAACAGGGACTAATTCATCAGATATGACTAAAAATTATTCAGTAGTTTTAGAATTACAAAAAGGTTCAGTGGTAAGAACTGCCAGAAACAGGACTAAAATACTCCGAAAAACAGAGTCAAAACTGGCCAAGGGTATATGTTACTTTCTGTATTTTTTAATTCAAAATTCTTTAAAAATGATTTGGAAAACATATCTTCTCATACCCGTTATTCCTAAATCAATTTTTGGCATTCAAAACCGTAATCTGGGTAATTGATTTATTGAGTTTTTACAACTGTTGGAACTTGTACTATATATATTATCCTTTGTCAGTAAAACAAGGTAGAAGCTTTCAAGATATTCATATACTTATACTAAAAAGCTCTCAAATAATATTTTTAACAATTTATTGTGCCTTATTTTTAAGCTCTTTTGTCTAAAAAATTATAGTCATATTGTAATCATATTCTTTTATATATAAATTTGTATTCAAGTTTTGTTTGACTTGGTTGATCTAGTACATAGTGGATGAAATTGTACAAATGAAGTTTTGAAGGTTATAGAGATGCAACAATTGCAGAGGTGCAAAGGGGGGAGAGATGTCCAACTCAAATCAAAAACTTCTTTGTACATGAAGGAATCATTGTATTTAATTAAGAAATTTATTAATAAAACAGTCTTCAATACCAATTGGTATTGGACGTGGATTAGACTATTAGATTAGAAGATTAAAGGTCAAACTACGTAAAAATCTTGGTGTCTTTAATTTGTTGTGGTTTGATTTATTCTGCATCATTATATTGCGCATACACTATTTAAAGTTAGTTTAATTTCATCTAAAGCAGACAATGTATTATGTCTAGATTTTAATCAACGAAAAACGTTAACTAAAACAAACTTCCAAAGCAGACAGGGTATCCAGTCTGAATTTTAACCAACAAAGAACATTAACTAAAACAGACAGGGTATTCTGTCTGAATTTTAACGAACGAAACAGATAGCCTAAAACAAACACGTAAAACAGACAGATATAATTGTCTGAATTTAATCTATTGGATAAAGAGTACGTTTTTTTTCTTCTAATTATTAATCGGTGGATTAAAATAGCATATTATAATGATTTTGTTTTAAATTAAACAAATTATTATGATTATAAATATTCTCATTCAAATATATCATATTTAAAATTAATTAATAGATTATCTATAAATTTACTCGTACTTTGAACGATTTATTGAGCTTGTAGCATTTAAAACGACAAAAATGTGAAAGATGTAATTAATGGTTTTTGAAGTTGATATGCTAACTGCTTAACAAGCTTAAGCATGCAAGATTTTCATTGGGTCATCTTGTCAATGTTTATTAAATCACAATCAGACGTTGCATGACCGCTGTTATCTACTGAGCTTAGATAGTGCATGTTGGGATGAAGTTTATAAATTTAAGATTAAACATGAAACAAATCAAGATATATTTTTAAATTTTATAAATGATTTTTTTTATGAAATTAAAAAAATAATATTTTAAAATTTAATTTATTAATTACTAGTATTCTTTGCCGACTCTAGTAGCTAAAGCATCTATCAAGCTAATCAGCCACCTGACTTTCTAATACGGAAAAGTTGGGCGACCGGTCCATTTTTTATTTTTATTTTTTCTCTTTTGACACTTAAAATATTTATAATATTTATTTTGATAATTTTTTTTATATAATTTAAATATAATTTAGACATATATAAATAATAGTGTTGTGCAGATTATTCCCTTAGAAAAGTTTTTTTAATATTCACTTTGAAAAATATAGAAAATTGATATTTTCATAAGATAAAATGAGATTCACTTATGAAAATATCAAATTAACTTGTAAAAATATCAATTTTTATATACAATTGATATTTTTATAAATTAATGTAGTATTAACACAAAATCAAATAATACCCACTTATAAAAATATCAAATTAACTTATAAAAATATTATTTTTCAAATATACATCATTATCAACGTGCTCGCTCTAGTCTTGTGTACTTACTGTGCACGGTATCAATGATATATAAATATGAAAGAAAAGTATCTTTTAAAAATATCAATTTCTTAAATTTATTATTTTCTTATTCTTTTCATAATAGTCAATTCAATTGTCTGGTGGCTGGCATGCCTGAATTGTAATGACTTTAGATGGAGATAATATAACGTAGATAGTGACTTATTTTTTTTGCTGAAAAGATAGTGTGACGCTTGAAGATATTATTGAAACAAATAAATTTCAAGGGCCAAATTCAATTAGCAGAATTTTGTAGAAAAAAGTACAAATGGTGGACTTCAGATATTTAACCTAACCAATCACATCAACCCACTTCACAATGAAAATTCACATAATTTTTTTTCTCAATAATTTGAGTGTTTTAATAAATTCAACGTTTAAACGAAAACTTATTTTTAAAAACAATAAGCACCAAGAAACGTATCTGCCAATTATTTATTATTATTTTATTTTTTTGCCAAACAAACTCGAAGATAAACTTATTTAAAAAGTGCGTTTAGCCCTAATATTCTTTTGTTGTCAAACACTCTTACACATAATCTTCAAAAAGAAAGAGTTTTAGCCCGCCACATCGCAGTGTGTTATGTTACTAAAGCATAAATAATTATTTAAAATTAGAATTTTATATAGACGTGAAATTCGGAATTGTAGAAATGATGAAAGAAATCATTTCTATACAATTTCATGTTGAAAGTGTCTTGCTTAATAGTAGTTCTTGAATTATTCATATTTCTTCTGCAACCACATCCCCCATTAAACAAGTCAAATTAAATGAAGATATAGAAAATTTATATTTTAAAAAAATCAATAACAAAAAAAGAACTGATATAATTTCAGATATTTTTACGTGATTCTCTCATATAAATATAAAATTAATCAACATTTTTGTGAAAAAAAATTATGTAATAATATTAAAAACACATAAAATTAATATTTATTAATAAGCTAATGCTGGACAACATATGAAAATCCCAATATCAATCAAAGAAGGAAAAAAACTATATTTACAATACAATTTAAGTACCCAAAACATGGAAAAGAGCAGATTGATGATCATATAAAAGCATGAAGCTCTGGAACAAAGGAAAACCATCTAAAACCACAACTCCATTTTTCAGGCATTGAAGGGCATTTAGGCAACCAATGCCAGGTCCTCCTAGAAACCATGTAGTACAAAATCTCAGGCCAAGAATAGCAGCAAACACAAATCAAACCCTCATGCCAAAATATGTACAAGTACTCATAATTGTGGAAACAAACTGATAACAATTTCCTGCACATCATATCTGGCACACTTGCAATTTCCACCCAATTTTCTCCATCTAATTCCCACAATTTCAAATTTCTTGAAATCCCATTACTCCCAGTTCCACCAAACAAGAATAGTTTGTCATTTCCATTACTAACCAACCGAGTAAAAATAAGCTCACCCGGCAAATCAGAAACTGACTTTTCCCATTTTCCAGTCCCCAAATCAAAGCCCACAATGGAAAAAGGTTCCATTGTTGTAAAATTCAAACACCCATTAAACAAAACACCTTTCTGGCGATAATTGACTGAAAACAGCGGCTCCGTACACTGAAATTGCATCCATGACTGAGTAGTAGAGTCATACACGAAAGCAGAGCATCCCGAATTCGAAGACAGCAAGAACAATTTGTACCCATTTGATGTTAAAATCAAAGTAAAACACTCAAACGCAAATGGATATGCCGGAAATTTCACAATTCTTGAAGATCTTGCCAGGAGATTGCATATAAGGAAGGAATTTGAGATTGGGAGAGAAAAACAGAGCAGCCCATTTGAAGCAAAAAGAAGGGTGGCAGAAGGGGATAAAAGGGAAGAGAGAGAAAGAGATGAACTGCGCCAGGAATTTAGAATTGTATCATAAAGAGAATATTGATGATGGAATTGAGGGTGGGAAAGTAAGAGAAAGGAAGATGATGAAGAAAAGTGTTTGGAAATGAAATTAGGAGAAAAAAGGAGAGATTTGAAGTATTTACAGGTTGATCGGAGATCAAAGAAAGTCTTGAGGGGTAGGCACGAGAGAACGTGTTCAAGGAGCTCTTCCGGCAGCTTACTCCATAATATGGGGTCCATTTCCGGCGACGTAGTCGTCGGAAAGAGTGAGGCCTTGTCTTTCACCATGATATGAAATGCTTAAAATTTTCTTGGGTGGGTGGTATATATTATGATTCTAATGTAGAGAGAGATTAGAGAGATGGGGTGGTGACTTAGTCGTGTACGTATAAAATGGGGCTAAACCATGGATCACGTAAAGAAAGATATTTTTTATTATTTTTTATTTTTTCAGTTCAATCGTATTATTAATTTTTTATTAGAATTATAATAATAAAATTAATAAAAAAATAAAATAAAAAAAAATAATAAATAGGATAATTTATTTTATTCTTAATTAAATGAGTTATTTTATATTCTCTTTCAAAAAATAAAATTTATAAATTTAATAAAAATAAAAATAATTCATTTTATAAAAAATAACCAAACACAATTCTTTTATTTTTATTTTTATCTTAATTTCTATAATTCTAATATATTATCTCAATTAACTTCAAAATAAAAAATTCAAATAATATTACTCAACTCATAATATTCATAAAATTTGGCGGCAATTAATGAAAGGTGGTAAAATTTTGAACGATTGATCATATTATAGCTTTCTCTCATGTCCAAACAAAAAGGAGAAAGAAATAAGATTATATTATAGCTTCAATTATGAAATTTGATAGTCACAATTTTAAAATATACTATAACACTGTTAATTTATTTTTATTTTATTTTTTTACTTTTAAAATTCCTCACCGTCAAATTTTTATAAATCAAGTCAAATTTGGTTGTCATGTAAACTTTCAAGTCGTGTCATGGATCGTTTTTTCGTGTATAAAATATTAAGTTTAATTTTTCAGAGTTAATATAAAATATTTTTAAATTTAAAATTGAAATAATTTATCTAAAATTTCAACAAAAAAAATCAAATTGACTCATATCTCAAGAAAAATCACTTTTAAAAATAATAAATTTAATAATTAGAAGTTATTATTTAAACAATTTTTAATTCTAAAATTTAATAAATTCTTATTAATTTTAAAATTAAAAATATTTTAAATTGAATTCAGAATATTAAAAGTAATTTTGTATTTTCGAGTATATCCAATAAGTGTGACATTAATTTTAGAAAGAAGGGGACCCCGACTTTAAATTGCATTAAGCATAAGACAGGAATCAGCACCCTTTGCAAAATCAATATTAATTTTAAAAAAATCAGTTTTAAATAATTTTTAACAATTTCAAACTTAAAATTGAAGTGAATTTAATTAATTTATATTAATATAATTATGAATATTATGAACTATATATAAGTACAATTAATTATAAAATTTATTATTTTATAAAATTAAATAAATTGTATAAATTTTAAATTTAAAAATATTTTAAATTATTTTTAAACAAAATTAATAATAATCTAATAATTTAAAATAAAAATAGTACAACCACATGAAAATTTAGAAAAACGAAAAAAATAAGTCTTTACAAGTTGCCGGGTCACCTCTTCGCTCCTTCCTTGAGAAAATAAACTCTTTGATATTATTTGTATGGTCTGAAATTTGAATGGTGAGATGCTGCTATAAAATAACGATAAGTATATGTACACAATATCTAATTATAAAAATTAACTATTATATTAATTTTAATTATTAAAAAGTAAAATTTTACATTAAAATTCGTGTCATGTCCTCACTTTTTAATGATCAAAATTAATATAGTAGTAGTTGATTTCGTGATTAGATATTGTGTACATAGACTTATCCATAAAATAAACTGTGCTGATCTTTGTAAATTTTGTTTTTACCTGTTGTTTAATATATAAAATATCTTTACATAACCTTATAAATATAAATGGGAGAGGAACATAAGAAACTCACTTCCTATTAGTGGTGCACAAATAGCTTGTGACTTGACCTTGGTCCGGTCTGGGCAAAGTCAGGCCCGGTCAAGGCCTGGCCCGGCTTAGCCCAGCCTGAAGGCCACGAACATGTTATATTTTTTTGACTCAGATCCGCCCTGATCTGGCCAGCCAACATGTCTGCCCTACCCTGGCCTGAGGTCCAACCTAATTCACCCAAAACCCGACTTGACCTATCAATTTTATTTCTTTGCTACTTTAATTCTTTCACTGTAGATGAAAACTTTCTCTTTGTGATAACTCATTCAATAAACCAAATAAAATTGACGTATTTCAATACTTTTATTCATGCATGTTTGTTTATATACGAATAATTTTTTTTATGAAAACACATTGAGTAATGTAATATATAAGGATTTTTCTTACCTAGCTAGTAACTTATACTTTTTGTAGACATTTCATTGAATCTTCATTTTAATAAATACTTAGCTTAAAAACTAGAAAGTCATTTGTATAATAATAATAATAATAATAATAATAATAATAATAATAATAATAATAATAATAGTTTTCATGAAAAATTATATTTTTTTTTATTAATATAGTATAAAATAATACAATATTTTTAAAATTGTACAATATTTTAATTCATTATTATAATTTATAAGTTGTAATGCATTACTTTTAATTAATACATCAGTTAAGTTTAAAATTTAATTTTGTATTTTTATAATATTTAAAATTATTAAAAAAAAATTGAATGGAACGGATTAGACTAGCCTGACCCAAGGTCTGGTCTGCAAGCCTTAGCAGACCCTCTTTTCAAGCGCCAGGCCTGGCCTGGCCTGGGCTACAGGCCGAAAGTCAAAGGTCCGGCTCGACTTGGTCAACGGTCAAGCATGAAAACTCAAGCCAGACTAGGCCGACCTGTTGTGCATGACTACTCCCGAATCCCACACCACTGCTAAGTTAAAATGAAATAAATTTTGTTTAATAATATAATGGAATACCTAAAACAATTATTTATTTATTTAATTTTTTGTGAAAAGTATTTTTTCCCCCCTCAAATACATACAATATGAGTATCTACTGTTTAGAATTTTTAGATTGAAAACTTGAAATCGTATGTATGATAAAGGAAGGGACAAGTCTACAACTCTATATAAACAACATCTAAATGTAAAATCAAACATTACATTAATCTTAATTATTAAAAAGTTGGACATGACACGAATTTTAATGTCATAACATAATTTTTAATAGTTAAGATGCATATAATGTTTGATATTGTGGACTTATACTTATTCTAAAGGAAGAGGGGGGTATCCACAACAGTCCAAATTGTTGTAAATTATATTTAATTAAATAAAAAATATATTTATAAATCATAAAATTATGTAATTTTAACTTTTTAAATAGTTGTGTGACCACAACGATGCTATATACCATATAATATTTGTAATACTCTACATTCATAATACTTTATTCCTGTTAGAAATATTTAAAACTAATACGTAAACACATATCAACTTACCTATGGATTGGTTAGTATCCACGTAGCAGAAGCGATTGAACTGGAATGCCAAATCTACGAGCAACACCACAAACACAGCTACTACGAACCTTCGTAAGAATGTTTCTCGCCAATATAGAGTTGTTACAAGCAGCGATATATGTGAACTAACTCAAGTGTTCACACCAAGTACACCCAAGCCAATTAATGGAAGCTTGAAAATACTAAATAGATTATTAAAGAGAAAAACTGTATGGGAAAAATCATACATTATTTTTCCTTAGCCCTACACTATATAAGCGTCCGTCTTTTTAACGATGAATCCATATTGATATGGGATAAGTCTACAACTGACTAAATCAGGAGAGTTATCTCATATAGAGTCCTAACTGTAAGACCCCGAATTTTATGAAATACAAAATTTAATTTTTCTTCATATATATTTTTTTGAAACAGTAAGTGGTTAAATTAACAAAATTGAAAGTTAAGGATGTTATGTGCAAATTTTATTTTGTCGGACAATATTCGCTTTGTCGGGGAATATTCGTTTGGTCGGGGAATATTCGTGCCGTACGACGGCGCCGAAATAATAAATTATTGGTGGACCCCACAACGGAATATTTGTCGGATATAGAAAACGACAGAAGTAACCTTTTTAAATAAAAATAGTCAACGGAACTGTTAAAATACTGGTGATAAAAGAATAGTAGCATACGGTAGTTTATGGTATTTTCTGTAGCACACGGTACTCTACAGTAACACACGGTATTGCATAGTGTCTCATATTATTGGTCTGATAATTGACACCGTAACTGTTACGCATCATTTCATCGATAATTGTCACTGCATAATATTTTATATTATCAATTCAATAATTGTTGTTACACAGTATTTTGCATTATTGATTTAATAATTGTCATTACACTGTATTTTATATCATTGAGTCAATAATTGTTGTTGCACTGTTTTTAAAATTATTGAACCTAATAATTGTCACAGTAACATATGCACAGTAATTCACATTATTGAATCAATAATTGTCATTACACAGTAACGTATGCTTTATTTTACATTATTGTTATCTCTATTATGATGTTATTTAAACAGTTGTATTTCATTAATTTATTGACTTGATATCTAAGAGCTAACTATACTGTATTTATAACAATTAGTCATAATAATTGAATTGATAAAGTTATTTGTTTATAATATAAAGTTAGGTGATTATTAGGTGATATGAAATGAATGGTGTAGATTAAAGTGTGAATTATTGTTGAATAATTGAATTGATTTGTTTATAATATAAAGTTAGGTGATTATTAGGTGATATGAAATGAATGGTGTAGATTAAAGTGTGAATTATTGTTGAATAATTAAATTGATTTGTTTATAATATAAAGTTAGGTGATTATTAGGTGATATGAAATGAATGGTGTAGATTAAAGATAATATAATATTTGAAATGGATGGTGTAGATTAAAAGGTGATCTTTAAATGAATGGTTTAGATTAAATGAATGATAAGATTTTTGGCTATAAATAGAAGCCTTAACTTAAGGATTTTTCATAAACTTCCTTACTTGTTCTTTCTTTCTCTCTCTAAATACTTCTTGTGAAAGTTCTCTCTAAGTGTGCTTAAGTCATCTTGAGTATTTGTGAAGATCTATAAGTATACGTGTACTGTTCAAGTTAATCAACCTCATTTAAATCAATATCCAGTCACGTGTTACGGTAAGGGATACCATCTTTTTCATCTTCCATTATTCAAACGTACTATGGTAAGGGATTATCATTATTTGATTCTCGATAATAATATTGTTTCTTCCTTACTCATAAGACGTGCCTTTTATTTCCATGTATTAAATTGTGGGAATAACCTTACGGAGCGGATTGCCGCCTGTTGGTGAATAACCTTTCGTATTCATTCATTATTAATCTCTGAGAATAACCTTACGGAGCGGATTGCCGCCTGTTTGGTGAATAACTCTTTGTACTCAAATTCTATTAAATTGTGGGAATAACCTTACGGAGCGGATTGCCGCCTGTTTGGTGAATAACTCTTTGTACTCAAATTCTATTAAATTGTGGGAATAACCTTACGGAGCGGATTGCCGCCTGTTGGTGAATAACCCTTTGTATCAATTTCCTTCACCTTTTGTTAATCAAACCTGCTACGGTAAGGGATATTATTTTCTTTCATACTCCTAAATCGAAATTTATTATGGAACTATTGCTTCTATAATTCCTGAAAATATTATATGTTCCATAATAGTTGAACTTCATTATTTCAACTGAACCTTCCTATTTACGTGAACCTTTCTATTGAATTGTAACCGTTATTCTGAACTGTGGATCTTGAATATCATTTTTAAATTTCACTCCACATCATGTTGACAATTTGGACATTATTTGAATCTGTACAAAGTAAACTTCCGATACTTATTGTTATCCTATTTCTTCTGTTCATCATTTATATCATTCTAATCATCCAAAAATCAAGCTGTTGTGAATATCTGTGGCCGGGGGCACAGATGTGATATATTTGTTGAACAGATGATAGGTTAAAGGCGATATAATAGGTTAAAGGCGATACATCTGTTCGGTGTCTTTTATGGCACGTGGTGAATGTTCTCTTTGGCCCGTAGTGCAAAGATGAACTGTTGTTTGGTATGATTATGACCAAAGGCTGAATCTGGTATAATCATGACCGTTGGTGTTATATTGAATGTCTTTGGCCCGTAGTGCAAAGATGAACTGTTGATCTGCATGATTATGATCAGGAACTGTGAATTTGTATTATCTTGACTAATGATATTTCAGATGATAAAAGTTGATGATGTTTTTCCTAAAAAGAGAACCGAGTGGACATTATAGTCTGCATTATTCTTCTAATAGATTACTCATTCCGCTGCTATTATTGATCTGAACGTTGTTTAAGAATTTAACTGCAGTTTTTGATATAAACATTGTAGTCTATTGTATTCTATCAAGAACTCAGCTGTTGAAGACTAATGATAATTTATTCGTCATTATCTTAGTCATGATATTCTTTACTGGGCTATTTGAGCTCACCCTTTCTTTTGTTCCATTGTTTTTCAACAGGAGATGAAAACATAACAGGGTCTAGCCGGGGAATGGAGTGAGGGTCCGAGGAATAGTTATCATAGTCTTCACGTTTTGTAAAATAGTGTGGCAATAATAGTGAAGACTTAGTTGTGTATTATTATACACTGTATTGTTGTACGTTGTGCTTTGTTGTAATAATTTTGTTGTAGTCTTTTGACGACTCAAGTTTGGGCTGTGTGGGCCCAGATTTGGGGGCGTCACAGTTGGTATCAGAGCTTAGGGATATGATCTTTAATGGAGATCTGGGGTTAGAACTAGGAGGGGAGAGACGAATAGAATCAGTCACTAGTGTGTCCTACCTAAAATAGATTTTATTATCTAATGAGTCGATTTGAATGTAGGAACATGAAGTGATGAGTCAGTTTATTTGAACTAACATTTATTTTGTGACCACAGTTTAGTATGGCATCTGGAAATCAAGAGGTTAACTATGGAATGCCTGAAGCAAATGTAGCCGAGAATCAAGAGGCCCCAAACAATCCTCCTGCCAACTCAGGAAATAATGTTCCTGATAACATGATGAACGATGGATTCTTTAGGAATTTCATGCAGTTCATACAGAATCAAGGAAGAGGAAATCCAGTCAATAATAACGGTAGAAACGCTGGCAATTTGAGGATGGTCACTGTTAAGCAATTTAAAGAATTAGGACCACCTGAATTCCACGGGAAGCCTGACCCACTCAAAGCGGAGGCATGGCTAAAGCAGACGACAAAAATACTTGATGTCTTACAATGCGCTGATGATCAGAAGGTGCCATTTGCCACTTTTATGTTACGAGGTGAGGCGGACCATTGGTGGGAAGCGGTAAAACGTATCCAACCTTCAGCACTCGAAATGTCTTGGACAGAATTCGAAGAACTGTTTAACGAGAAGTATTTCCCAGAAAGCATCCGCCATATGAAAGAGGTGGAATTCATTAAGCTGGAGCAGGGAAACATGACAGTCTCCCAATATGAAGCCAAGTTTGCCGAGTTATCTCGCTTTGCCACCCATCTTGTGGATGACGAAGCACGAATGAGTCGGATGTTCTTAAGAGGTTTGAGATTCAAAATTCGTCAACAACTTAGCTCTCATAAATTTAGTTTGTATTCAGATGTTGTAGATAGGGCTCAAAGGGTGGAGCAAACAGATGAAACATTGCAGCCAAGAGTTAATGATCAGCATAGAGAAAGGAGTGACAACAACCACAGGAACGAGAACCATCGAGGAGGTAACCAACACTTCGGTGGTAATTCCATACCAAATAACAGAAGAGGAGAATCTAGTGGGAACAATTTCAAAAGAAAGAGATTCCATAATAATTATGGAAGGGCACCAGCACCAGTACCAACACCAGCACCGACCCCAGTTTCAAGGGGAGAATATCGACCACCAGTGAGATGCTATAGGTGTGGTCAGGAAGGTCACATCAGCCCAAACTGTACACTGCAGTCCAAAAAGTGCTACAGTTGTGGGAAAGAGGGTCATCTTGCGCGGTTCTGTCCTGCCACAAAATCAAGTCCAGCTGCAATGATGATACCAAAAGCTAGCGCGGATAAGGGAAAATCTGTAGTTCAAGGGAGAGCTTTTGTTGTGACATCCCAAATGGCGCGAAACTCAAACGAGGTGATAACCGGTAAGCTATTCATAAATTCTCGTGAAGTCTACGCTTTGTTAGATACTGGCTCTACCCATTCTTTTATCTCACCTGCATGTGCTCAGCGTTTAAACTTAACTCCTGAAAATTTGGACTTTGACTTATCAGTTGAAACCCCATTAGGAGAAATGACCATTACATCTACTGTCTATAAATCTTGCCTAGTTCAAATCAACAACCTCACATTACCTGTTGACCTTATTTCTTTGGAGATGCATGAATTTGATGTGATTTTAGGAATTGATTGGTTGACTACCCATCATGCTAAAATTGATTGTTTTCATAAGATTATTAGTTTTCATATTCCTAATCAACCTGTCATGCAAATTCAAGCAACTAAACCATTGAAATCTATAACTGTTATTTCTAGCCATAAAGCCATTCGTTTATTGAAAAACGGATGTCAAGCCTTTTTAGCTCATGTCACTGATTTGAACAAAAATACGTCAAACTTAAATGATATTCCCATTGTTAATGAGTTTCCTGACGTTTTTCCTGAAGAACTTCCTGGCTTACCCCCAAACCGTGAAATTGATTTTTATATTGATCTTGAACCCGGTACCAAGCCCATTTCCAAAGCTCCCTACCGAATGGCTCCCATTGAACTTCAAGAGTTAAAAGTCCAACTACAGGAATTGTTGGATACCGGTTTCATTCGTCCGAGTGCATCACCTTGGGGTGCTCCTGTTCTATTTGTGAAGAAGAAAGACGGGAGTATGAGATTGTGCATTGACTACCGAGAATTGAACCATGTCACCATCAAGAACAGGTACCCGTTACCTCGGATTGATGACATGTTTGATCAATTGCAAGGCGCTCAACATTTCTCAAAGATTGATCTCCGTTCTGGATATCATCAGTTAAAGGTTAAAGCTGAGGACATTCCAAAGACTGCTTTCAGAACTCGTTATGGGCATTATGAGTTCTTAGTCATGCCTTTTGGACTAACTAATGCTCCTGCAGCTTTCATGGACATGATGAACCGGATATTCAAGGAACATTTGGATCATTTTGTGGTTGTCTTTATTGATGACATCCTCATATACTCCAAGAGTCGCGAGGATCATGAACAACACCTGAGATTGATACTACAAAAGCTCCGTGAAAACAAATTATATGCCAAGTTGAAGAAATGTGAGTTCTGGCTTGAGGAGGTCGCGTTTCTTGGGCATGTGATTTCTAGTCAAGGAATATCAGTCGATCCTGCGAAGATTGAAACGGTACTAAATTGGGAACAACCCAAAACAGTAACCGAAGTCCGAAGTTTTCTGGGTCTAGCTGGTTATTATCGGAGATTCGTAGAAGGATTTTCTCGAATCGCCACTCCATTAACGCAGCTTACTCGGAAAAGCACAAAATTCATATGGAGCGAGGAATGCGAGAAAAGTTTCCAAGAACTCAAGAAGAGACTGGTTTCAGCTCCTGTTCTGACCATACCATCAGGATCAGGAGAATTTGTTATCTACAGCGATGCTTCTGGCAAAGGTCTAGGCTGTGTCCTTATGCAACATGGAAAGGTTATAGCATACGCCTCTCGACAACTCAAAGATTATGAGAAAAATTATCCTACTCATGATCTAGAGTTGGCAGCAGTCGTTTTCGCGTTGAAGATCTGGAGACACTACTTGTACGGAGAAAAAGTGGATATCTATACGGATCATAAAAGTCTCAAGTATTTCTTCACCCAGAAGGAACTCAACATGCGACAACAACGTTGGCTTGAGCTGTTAAAGGATTATAACCACACAATCCAGTATCACCCGGGAAAGGCGAACGTTGTAGCTGACGCTTTGAGCAGAAAATCTTATGCAAGTACAAGTGTACTGCTGACAACACAAAAGTGTAGTTTGTACGACTTGCAAAAGATGGAGATAGAGCTAAAGACACCAGGGACCCGCTCGAAGATTGCTCACGTGCGAGTAGAACCAACTTTAATCGATAAAATTAAAGCTGCTCAAGCTACCGATCCGGAACTGATAAACATGATAAAGAAAGTACAAGAAGGTGCCATTCCCGAAGCAAGAATCGACGAGAAAGGAATACTTCGAGTCAACTCTCGACTCTGTGTTCCTAACGATCCTGAATTAAAGCATAAAATCATGATGGAGGCACACAACACGCCGTTTGCAATCCACCCAGGAGGTACCAAGATGTATCGAGATCTTCGACATACATTTTGGTGGAACAATATGAAAAGAGAGATTGCAGAGTTTATCTCAAGGTGCCTAACTTGTCAACGTGTCAAGGCAGAGCATCAAGTTCCTAAAGGTCCATTACAATCACTTGAAGTTCCCGAATGGAAGTGGGAACACATCAATATGGACTTCGTGACGGGTCTTCCAAAAGTTTCTCAAGGCTTAGATGCAATTTGGGTGATCGTAGATAGATTGACCAAATCTGCTCATTTCTTGCCTATACGAGAAAACTTTTCACTTGAACGTCTTGCCGGTATGTACATAAATGAGATCGTGAGATTGCATGGCATGCCAGTTTCCATAGTTTCTGATCGAGATCCTAGATTCACTTCACGCTTTTGGATCAGTCTACAAAAAGCTATGGGCACTGAACTACGTTTTAGTTCTGCATACCATCCTCAAACGGACGGACAATCGGAAAGGACGATCCAGACCCTCGAAGATCTTTTGAGACTTTGTGTATTAGACTTCAAAGGAAGTTGGGATAAGTACTTGCCATTGGTGGAATTTTCTTACAACAACAGTTACCAAGCAAGCATAGGCATGGCTCCATTCGAGGCTTTGTATGGAAGGAAGTGTCACTCTCCAATATGTTGGAATGAGGTAGGAGAAGCAAAATTGTTGGGACCCGAGTTGGTACGCTTGACGACCGAAAAGATCCAAATGATCCGACAACGAATACAGACCGCACAAGAACGACAAAAGAGTTATGCTGATCTTCATCGGAGAGACGAAAGTTTCAACGTCGGAGATCATGTATTCTTACGTGTTTCTCCATGGAAAGGGGTTACGAGATTCGAAAAAAGAGGAAAGCTCAACCCTCGATTTATTGGCCCATTTGAAATCCTCGATCGAATAGGAACCGTAGCCTACAGACTAGCCCTACCACCAAGTATGTCTCGCATCCATAACGTTTTTCACATATCTATGTTACGTAAATATGTGAAGGACCCAAACCACGTCATTGAGTTAGAACCAGACGTTATAGCAGAAGATTTAACATACGAGGAGGTACCTGTTAAGATCCTGGATACGAAGGAGCAGATCCTACGCTCAAAGGTTATACCTCAAGTTAAGGTTTTATGGAGGAACCAAGATACTGAGGAAATGACCTGGGAGCTAGAATCTGAGATGAAATCTAAGTATCCTTACCTCTTCGATATGTCAGGTACGTCAATTTCGGGGACGAAATTTCATAAGGAGGGGAGGTTGTAAGACCCCGAATTTTATGAAATACAAAATTTAATTTTTCTTCATATATATTTTTTTGAAACAGTAAGTGGTTAAATTAACAAAATTGAAAGTTAAGGATGTTATGTGCAAATTTTATTTTGTCGGACAATATTCGCTTTGTCGGGGAATATTCGTTTGGTCGGGGAATATTCGTGCCGTACGACGGCGCCGAAATAATAAATTATTGGTGGACCCCACAACGGAATATTTGTCGGATATAGAAAACGACAGAAGTAACCTTTTTAAATAAAAATAGTCAACGGAACTGTTAAAATACTGGTGATAAAAGAATAGTAGCATACGGTAGTTTATGGTATTTTCTGTAGCACACGGTACTCTACAGTAACACACGGTATTGCATAGTGTCTCATATTATTGGTCTGATAATTGACACCGTAACTGTTACGCATCATTTCATCGATAATTGTCACTGCATAATATTTTATATTATCAATTCAATAATTGTTGTTACACAGTATTTTGCATTATTGATTTAATAATTGTCATTACACTGTATTTTATATCATTGAGTCAATAATTGTTGTTGCACTGTTTTTAAAATTATTGAACCTAATAATTGTCACAGTAACATATGCACAGTAATTCACATTATTGAATCAATAATTGTCATTACACAGTAACGTATGCTTTATTTTACATTATTGTTATCTCTATTATGATGTTATTTAAACAGTTGTATTTCATTAATTTATTGACTTGATATCTAAGAGCTAACTATACTGTATTTATAACAATTAGTCATAATAATTGAATTGATAAAGTTATTTGTTTATAATATAAAGTTAGGTGATTATTAGGTGATATGAAATGAATGGTGTAGATTAAAGTGTGAATTATTGTTGAATAATTGAATTGATTTGTTTATAATATAAAGTTAGGTGATTATTAGGTGATATGAAATGAATGGTGTAGATTAAAGTGTGAATTATTGTTAAATAATTAAATTGATTTGTTTATAATATAAAGTTAGGTGATTATTAGGTGATATGAAATGAATGGTGTAGATTAAAGATAATATAATATTTGAAATGGATGGTGTAGATTAAAAGGTGATCTTTAAATGAATGGTTTAGATTAAATGAATGATAAGATTTTTGGCTATAAATAGAAGCCTTAACTTAAGGATTTTTCATAAACTTCCTTACTTGTTCTTTCTTTCTCTCTCTAAATACTTCTTGTGAAAGTTCTCTCTAAGTGTGCTTAAGTCATCTTGAGTATTTGTGAAGATCTATAAGTATACGTGTACTGTTCAAGTTAATCAACCTCATTTAAATCAATATCCAGTCACGTGTTACGGTAAGGGATACCATCTTTTTCATCTTCCATTATTCAAACGTACTATGGTAAGGGATTATCATTATTTGATTCTCGATAATAATATTGTTTCTTCCTTACTCATAAGACGTGCCTTTTATTTCCATGTATTAAATTGTGGGAATAACCTTACGGAGCGGATTGCCGCCTGTTGGTGAATAACCTTTCGTATTCATTCATTATTAATCTCTGAGAATAACCTTACGGAGCGGATTGCCGCCTGTTTGGTGAATAACTCTTTGTACTCAAATTCTATTAAATTGTGGGAATAACCTTACGGAGCGGATTGCCGCCTGTTTGGTGAATAACTCTTTGTACTCAAATTCTATTAAATTGTGGGAATAACCTTACGGAGCGGATTGCCGCCTGTTGGTGAATAACCCTTTGTATCAATTTCCTTCACCTTTTGTTAATCAAACCTGCTACGGTAAGGGATATTATTTTCTTTCATACTCCTAAATCGAAATTTATTATGGAACTATTGCTTCTATAATTCCTGAAAATATTATATGTTCCATAATAGTTGAACTTCATTATTTCAACTGAACCTTCCTATTTACGTGAACCTTTCTATTGAATTGTAACCGTTATTCTGAACTGTGGATCTTGAATATCATTTTTAAATTTCACTCCACATCATGTTGACAATTTGGACATTATTTGAATCTGTACAAAGTAAACTTCCGATACTTATTGTTATCCTATTTCTTCTGTTCATCATTTATATCATTCTAATCATCCAAAAATCAAGCTGTTGTGAATATCTGTGGCCGGGGGCACAGATGTGATATATTTGTTGAACAGATGATAGGTTAAAGGCGATATAATAGGTTAAAGGCGATACATCTGTTCGGTGTCTTTTATGGCACGTGGTGAATGTTCTCTTTGGCCCGTAGTGCAAAGATGAACTGTTGTTTGGTATGATTATGACCAAAGGCTGAATCTGGTATAATCATGACCGTTGGTGTTATATTGAATGTCTTTGGCCCGTAGTGCAAAGATGAACTGTTGATCTGCATGATTATGATCAGGAACTGTGAATTTGTATTATCTTGACTAATGATATTTCAGATGATAAACGTTGATGATGTTTTTCCTAAAAAGAGAACCGAGTGGACATTATAGTCTGCATTATTCTTCTAATAGATTACTCATTCCGCTGCTATTATTGATCTGAACGTTGTTTAAGAATTTAACTGCAGTTTTTGATATAAACCTTATAGTCTATTGTATTCTATCAAGAACTCAGCTGTTGAAGACTAATGATAATTTATTCGTCATTATCTTAGTCATGATATTCTTTACTGGGCTATTTGAGCTCACCCTTTCTTTTGTTCCATTGTTTTTCAACAGGAGATGAAAACATAACAGGGTCTAGCAGGGAATGGAGTGAGGGTCCGAGGAATAGTTATCATAGTCTTCACGTTTTGTAAAATAGTGTGGCAATAATAGTGAAGACTTAGTTGTGTATTATTATACACTGTATTGTTGTACGTTGTGCTTTGTTGTAATAATTTTGTTGTAGTCTTTTGACGACTCAAGTTTGGGCTGTGTGGGCCCAAATTTGGGGGCGTCACACTAACCATATCAAGTATTATCTAAAATACTTCCAAGTGATATGGGACTCTTCCAATCCTAATTGGGTTATCCAATATCCATACCCAAGTGGATGTCCATGATCCACAGGTCCGACCTGGATCAATTACTAATATCTCCCACTAAGATACTTGGGATATAAAGATACGTACTCATCTCAATTCAATCATCTCTAGATTTCCTCGTACAGGTGTCTTGGCGTGCGACAGACAATAAATAAATAATATCAAAGGCAAGGGCTCACATATTAAGTTTCCATCATAACTAATATGAAGCATCTCCTAAACAAAAAACTTGTCATGTCCTATAATTACATTCAGCCAAGTGTTTCTCCATGGGGAGCACCTGTGTTGTTTGTAAAGAAGAATGATGGATCGATGAGACTGTGTATGGATTATAGAGAGCTGAATAAGGTAACAATTAAGAACAAGTACCCGTTGCCACGAATTGACGATCTTTTTGATCAATTGAAAGGGGCGAAGTACTTTTCAAAGATTGACTTGAGGACTGATTATCATCAGTTGAAAGTCAGGAAGGAGGATGTACCCAAGACGACATTCAGAACTCGATATGGGCATTATGAGTTTCTGGTGATGTCGTTTGGACTTACGAATGCGCCAGCCGCATTTATGGATATGATGAACAGAATATTCAAGCAGTACTTGGATAAATTCGTTGTTGTGTTCATTGACGATATTTTGGTTTATTCCAAAACGGAGGAGGAGCACGCGTAACACCTAAGATTGGTATTGGAGATTTTACGGAAGGAATAATTGTACGCTAAGTTTTCAAAGTGTGAATTCTGGTTGGAGAGAGTTCAATTTTTAGGTCATGTTATTGACAAGGAGGGAGTTTCAGTGGATCCAGCGAAGGTTGAAGCGGTGATAAATTGGGAACAACCAAGGACGCCGACGGAGGTTAGAAGTTTCTTGGGGTTAGCGGGTTACTATCGGAGATTCATCCAAGATTTTTCAAAAATAGCAACACCGTTGACAAATTTAACGAGGAAGACAGTGAAATATGTATGGACGGAGAAGTGTGAGGAGAGTTTTCAGGAGTTAAAGAAAAGACTTAGTGAAGCACCTGTATCGACTTTACCGGACGATACGGGAGCTTTTACGGTCTACAGTGATGCATCGCACAAGGGACTTGGTTGTGTGCTTATGCAAAACGGCAAGGTCGTTGTGTATGCATCTAGACAGTTGAAGGATTACGAGAAGGGATACCCTACCCACGACTTGGAGCTGGCAGCGGTAGTGTTTGCCCTTAAAATTTGGAGACATTATTTGTACGGAGAGAAATGTGAGATATTCACAGACCATAAAAGTCTGAAGTATATCTTCACACAAAAGGAGTTAAATATGAGGCAACGGAGATGGTTAGAGTTGATCAAAGACTATGATTGTGAAATTTTATACCATCCCGACAAGGCCAACGTAGTAGCAGATGTTCTAAGTAAAAAGAGCAGGAAGAAATTGTTCATATTGACAGATCAGGAACAATTGGTTCAAGAGATGGCTCGAATGAAGTTGGAGGTGAGAAATCCAAATGAGTCAATGGAAGTGGAAGCGAGCCCAACCCTGTTAGATAGGATGAAAGAGGCTCAAGACAGAGATGAAGAATGTGTCCGAATAAGGATGAGAATGACCGAAGGAGAAGAGGTCAAATTCAAGGAGGATAGCATGGGATTGCTAAGGTTTGAAAATCGTGTTTGGGTACCACTAGTGCCTGAACTACAAGAGGAGATTTTACAAGAGGCCCACAGTACGAGATACTCGACATTTTTGGTGGCCAAATTTAAAAAGGGAGGTCGCAGAATGTGTCAGCCGATGCCTAACTTGTCAAAGGGTAAATGCCGAACATCAGAGACCAAGTGGATTATTACAGCCGTTAGAAATTTCTGAGTGGAAATGGGAGCATATCACAATGGATTTTGTGGTAGGATTTCCAGCCACACAGAAGGGATATGACGTAATATAGGTGAGTGTAGATCGACTAACAAAGTCAGCGCACTTTTTGCCGATCAAGATTAAGTTCAGTTTGGACCAGTTGGCTAAACTGTACATCAAGGAGATAGTTTCAAGACATGGGGTGCCGGTATCGATTGTGTCAGACAGAGATCCGCGCTTCACGTCAAAATTTTGGAAAAGTCTTCAGGAGAGATTGGGGACACAGTTGAGAATGAGTACAGCGTATCATCCGCAGACCGATGGGCAAAGTGAAAGAACAATACAGACATTGGAAGATATGCTCAGGGCGTGTGTGATGGATTTCAAGGGCAGTTGGGAAAACCATCTACCACTAGTTGAGTTTGCATACAACAACAGTTATCTTGCAAGCATAGGCATGCCGCCTTACGAAGCATTATACGGAAGGAAGTGCATAACACCACTATGTTGGGATGAGGTAGGAGAACGCCGACTGTTGGGGCCGGAATTTGTTCAACAGATGGTAGAAATTATTAAGGTAATAAGAGCTCGGCTAGTAGCAACTCAGAACCGTCAGAAGAAGTACGCCAATTTACATCGACAGAAGCGAGATTTCGAAGTTGGGAGTTTTGTGTTCATGAAGGTATCTCCCTGGAAGGGGAAGATCCGATTTGGAAAGAAGGGGAAGCTGAGTCCGAGATTCATAGGACCGTTCGAGATATTAAAGAGAGTGGGTGAAGTGGCGTACGAGGTAGCTTTACCTCCTGAATTGGAGCATATTCACAATGTGTTTCATGTGTCAGTGCTGCGACCATACAAGTCAGACTACAAACATGTCATATCCTATGAGCCAATACAAGTCGAGAAAGACTTATCGTACGAGGAAATTCCTGTCCAGATACTAGATAGGAAAGATCAAAAATTACGGAATAAGGTTATACATTATGTCAAAATCCTTTGGAGGAACCACAACGTTGAGGAAGCTACGTGGGAGCTTGAAGAAAAGATAATGGCTAACTATCCGAATCTTTTTGAGTAGTTTAAATTTGTAATTCCGGGGACGGAATTCTTATAGGGGGGGGGGGGGAGAATGTAATGACCACAAATTTCATTAGTCATTATAAATATACTTAATAAATATTTAGCAATGAATTTAAACTTTGTGTACTAATTAATTGTACTTTAGATAATTAAATAAATGTACTTGTGTATGCGTATATTTATTTAAAGGATTAAAGCAAGGTGTATAATTAATTAAAGCAAATCTAATTGGATCATATTTTAAATCCAAATGAGTTGATAAACTAGGTCAAAGATATTAACCTAGTAGCCCATGTAATTAATTTAATTACTAGTCCATGTAATTAATTAAACAAGCCCAATGCTTAATTTAATTAAATGTAACCTAAAATATTTAATGTAAGCCCAATGTGTGATATAAATTGAGCCCAAACAATTTAATTGAATGAGCCCAATAGAATTTATTTCCAAGCCCGTGTGAAGTCCAATTAAGGTCAAAACTTTGGTCAATATATATATATAGATGTATATATGCACATTAAAGCATTAAAAATAAATCAAAAATGGGTGATTAAATCCCATTTTTGTTGAGATTTTTGAGGGTCCCACTTGGATTGCTTGATTTCCATATTGCTTCTATTTTACTTTATGACAAAGTTGGCCAACTACCCTAGTCAATCAACTAGTCAATCACCATGTCCATCCATCAAATAGTAATGGTAATTAGGCTTAATTTCACCAACATTGGTGAATTAGTAAAGCTAATGAAGAATTACCATATGGCTATATATAGAACACTCCACACTCTTGCATTGGTTGGTTAGTTCATTTCAAGCATTCCTAGAGAGAAAAATTGAGAGCATTTGAGAGAGAAATAGAAGAAGCACTAGTGAGCTTAAGGAAAAAGCTAGAGAAAGGTTTTGGTGAATATCCACAAGCTTCATTACATACTTTGGTAGGAGGAGAAGGATAACACACAAATCTCTAAGGTTTAAAAGTGCTCTAACTTCTCTTTATTTCATTTTTATGGTCTAGAACGATTTTAATCGGTTAAAATGTATTTTTAACCGATCAAAACTCGTTTTGATGGTCTAGAAGTGTTTATCTATGTAATATATGTATATTCATGATATGAAGTGTTTATATTATGATTTGGTATGTGTATTTTGCATAAAAACATAAGAAATGTTCATATTGTATTTTTACCGGTAAAACCCTATGTAGCTATGTAATATATTTTGTGTCATTTCGAAATGTACAAGTTAAATACTTGATTTATATGGCTAGAAAGCTTTATGTATGAGTTTATAAGAAAACCCAACATGAAGCTTTCAAAAATATTGAAAAACAAAGAAGTTATGGCTTTTACCGCAAAGGATGTTGATTTTAAAACCCTAGGTTGCATTGTGAGCCATTTTGAGTCTAGTTAAGTTTGGAATTTGGATTTTTGATATAAAGAGAAATTGTAGAGGGGGAAATTCTGATGAGAATGAACTTAAGAATCACCCCAAAATTGTTTATAATGAAGAAGTTATGGTTGTCGGAGTGACTAGAGGTCGGACAACCCATTTTAGGGTTTTTGATTTCTGCTTTGAAAGCCTCGGTGCCCAAAATAGCCTCTGTTGAGCGCCGGGGCATTCAAAACAGTAGGTGAAAATTTTCTGGGTTGGTCCGGGTCGGGTTTTATTGGAAAATTTAGGTATAACTAAGTGTAAAATGAAGGTATTTGTGTATTGAACCAATATATAAAATTTATTTGTAATTAATGGGTAGCAAAATGTTTAAGATAAAGATTAATGTTAACACCATTAAAAAGTTAACTATTGGTGTTGTTTAAAGATTTTTATTAAAATATTATTAAACAATTAATAATATTAGTATATGATTAAAAAATTATTACATGATGAATAACATTAACAATTGGTTAAAATATTATTAAATGGTTAATAATATTAGTAAGAGATTAAAATATTATTAAATGGGTAATAATATTAATAAGTCAATAAAATATTATTAAATAATTAATAATATTAATAATTAGTTAAAATATTATTAAATGAATAATAATATTAGAAAAGCAATAAAATATTATTAATAAGTAATAATATTATATAATGAATAAAATATTATTAAATGATTGATAATATTAATAAAGTAATAAAATATTATTAAATGATTAATAATATTAGATAATGAATAAAATATTATTAAATAGTTAATAATATTAGATAATTAATAAAATATTATTAAATGACTAATAATATTATAAGGTTGTTAATATATTATTAAATGATTAATAATATAATAAGATTAATAAGGTATTATTAGATGGTTGATAATACTATACAACTAATAAAATATTATTAAATTATTAATAATATTAGATAAGTGTCTGGACTATATTAAATAATTAATATAAGTTTTTTGTGTTCGGAATATTATCAAGTAGTGATAATATTTTCTAGTGATTGTATACCCATAATTATATAATTATGCGGTTCGTAAGAGTTATAAAGGTCATTATACTAATGTGTATATGATACTAATTTAAGATCAAACCGGTTTAATTGTTAGGTCCGTTCAAGGATTATTAAATTAAATTGGTTAGCCGTAGACGACGCACGAGACAAGTCTTCTACCCTTAACTTGTATTTATTGTTGCAGTTATTCTTCAACCGTATTTACATTTCAATTATTGTTGAGCAAGTATCTACACTCGTAGTTATTTGACAGACCTTTGAGTGAATTAATTATCAAAAATTACTTCACCTCGTTATTGATTATTGTATTCGCACATAGTGCTTTTGCAACTGTTTAAGAATGTCTAAGCTAATTGTTTCGGCTAGACAAATGCATGTTTAAATTCATTTAATTGAATATTATAAAAGTTTATCCAAACCATTGGCTGGTGCAGATTCTTACAGTAAGACTGAGAAAGAACAACCCTAGTTAAAGGGGAATTTTTATTTGTCGGGAAACCGAATGCGCACAAGAAATCTAAATGTTATGCATATACATAGGACATGAGAGGACTGATCCCCTCAAGTGTCCCGTTACTTTTAACAAGGAGTCAGACATTGTATGTCTGTTTTACCTTAGTAGCAGTTCACGGTCATTAAAGACCACTCGGCAGTAAAGAGTCAATCCATTCTTTTATTGAACATTAATTCTTGATATCTTTCACAATTGTTATTGTTGAAAACCTTGAAGTTATTTCCCTTCATCATGATATATCGTATGATTGTTGTTTATAAACTTGTTGAGTCATTTAGTTGCTCATTCTTGCTATATCGTGATTATATTTCAGCTAAGCCCGAATGCTCTAAGTCAGACAAAGGCAAGGGGAAAACGAATGCGTAGTTTAGTAAATGCATGCTAGTTTAAATTACTGTTATGTAATTACTGTTGTAAATCTTTTGTATTTCCCTTAAGATATGTAATGATTTAGATTAAGGTTAATAGACATTGGGAAGTGTAGTCTTTTGTTAAGGAACCTTTTGTATTATTCCACGAAGTTTGAATACAATTTATGTATTTCATTGTTGTTAAGTATTGTACAGTGAGAACAAAACTCGAGGTTAAAGAACCCGAATTTGGGGTCGTCACAGAATTATTGTCGGATATAGAAAGCGACATACGTAACCTTTCTAAATAAATATAGTTAACGGTACTATCACTTTTAACTGTTAAAATAACCGGTGGTAAAAGAATAGTAACTTACGGTATTACACAGTAGCACACGGTATTGCATAGTATTTCATATTATTGAACTGATAAAGTGGCTATTGTACTATATTGACTTTATTAAACCAATAATTGTCACATGCATAATAATATTATTGAGCTGATAATTGTCATAGTAGCATATGCACAGTATTTCACATTACTGAATCAATAATTGTCATTACACAGTAACGCGCTATTTTTTTATTTATTTTCTGCATTATTATTATCTCTTTTTTGATGTTGATTAAACTGTTGTATTCTATTATTAGTTAATTTCTCTACTTATCTAACTCAGAAAGTCAACTACACTACATTTATAATAATTAGTCATAATAATGAATAATTGTGAATTATTGTTAAATAATTGAATTGATAAAGTTATTTGTTTTTATTATAATAAATTATATAAAGTTATTTATTTTTATATATAAAGTTAATTGATTTATATAAAGTTAGTTATTTTATATATAAAGTAAATTGAATGGTATAGATTAAAGATTATCTTTAAATGAACGGTTTAGATTAAAGAAATCTTAAAGGATGAAATGAGTGGTATAAATTAAACATTATCTTGAAATATACGGTTTGGATTAAATTAGGAAATCTTGGTTTCTGATAAGATTTTTTGCTATAAATAGATGCCTTAACTTAAGGCTTTTTCATAAAAACTTCATTGCTTATTCTTTCTTTCACTCTCCAAATATTTCTTTGTATAAGTTCTCTTTGAGTATGCTAAAGTCATCTTGAGTATTTGTGAAGATCTGTAAGTGTACGAGTACTGACCAAGTTGATCAACTTCATATCTAGTCATGTGTTAAGGTAAGGGATACCATCTTTTTCATCTTTCACTATTCAAACTTACTACGGTAAGGGATTATTATTCTTTGATTCTCGAAAATAATATCGTTTCTTCCTTACTCGTAAGATGTGTCATTTATTTCCATGTATTAATTTATGAGAATAACCTGACTACGCGGACTACCGCATGTTTGGTGAATAACCTTTCGTATTCATTCCTTATTAATTTGTGGGAATAATCTGACTACGCGGACTACCGCATGTTTGGTGAATAACCTTTCATATTCATTCCTTATTAATCTCTGAGAATAACCTGACTATGCGGACTACCGCATGTTTGGTGAATTACTCTTTGTATTCATTTCTTATTTGTCTCTTGTTGGTAAAGTTTTCTAAAATAATTATATATTCTTTAATAGTTTGCGTTTCATCTAATATCATTTCAATTGAGCTTTACTATTTTTTTAAATCTTTCTATTAAAACTTAACCGTTATTCTGAACTGTGGATCTTGAATATCATTCTTGATTTTGAGTCCAAATCATGTTGACAATTTGGATATTATTTGAATCTGTACAAAGAAAAATCATAAATTTTCGATATTTATTAATCATACTGTTTCTTCTGATTCATCATCTATATCACTGTTGTTATTCTAATCACTAAGAACAATGTTGTTGTGAATATCTATGGTCTAGGACACAGATGATAGGATAAATGCGATATAATAGTTTTGTCTTTTAGGACACGTGCTGAATGTTCTCTTTGGCCGGAGGCAAAGAAGAATTGTTGTTTGGTATGATTATGACCAAAGGCTGAATATTGGTATAATCATGACCGTTGGTGATATATTGAATATCTATGGCTCGTAGTGTAAAGATGAACTGTTGACTTGCATGATTATGACCAGAAACTGTGAATTTGTATCATCATGACCAGTGGTGTTTCAGATGATAAAAATTGATGATATTTTTAAAAAAATAGAAGCGAGTGGACATTATAGTCTACATTATTTTTTTAATGGATTATTCATTCTGCTGCTATCATTGATCTGAATTTTATTCAAGAATTTAACTGCAGTTTTTGATATAAAACTTATTGTCTATTATATTCAATTAAGAACTCAACTGCTGAAGGCTAATGATAATTTATTGGTCATTATCTTAGTCATGGTATTTTTTACTGGACTATTTGAGCTCACCTTTCTTTTGTTCCATTGTTTTCCAGAAAATGAGAGAATAGCTGGGCCTAGCAGGGGAATGGAGTGATGGTCCGAGAGATAGCTATTGTAGTCTTCATATGTTGTATATAGTGTGACAATAATAGTGAAGACTTAGTTGTGTATTATCGAGTTATGTATTTCTGTTCTATGTACTGTTTATATTAGAAATTGTGTATTTTATAGCGTCTCAAATTGGGCTATGTAGGCCTAGATTTGGGGGCGTCACGACATAGGTTCAAGTTACTAAGGACAATAGTTAATGTACAGAGCTCACATAGTGATTAGATAGGGATCCACCACATCACTCTTCTGTACTATGTCGCCAATCTTGCACACGAGGTATAATTCTCATGTTACGGTGGAGCTTTCAAAAATAATGTCGCTCTAGCTAAAATGACACCGTACGGACAATAGTTAATCGCTCTCTAGCGTTTAACCTTTGAAAACATTCCTAGTTACTTCAGATAGTATTTAGTATGAATCTAATATTCGGCAAACCCAAAAACAAGGCTACACTTCTTGCAATTGTTCGGTATATAATGATACCTCTTCTTGGACCCAGCCAAGACGCCTAAATCGTAGTGTCTCAAAAATGGTGCCCTACCATTTAGACCTCCACAAAATAGCCTCATCTCGCTCGCTATTACAAGCGCCAAGGCAGGTTATCAGTGTGAGTAAATCAACCATGTTGCCTTGTGACATTTTATATGTGTGCTTATATATACAAAGTTAAAACATAAAACTGAATAAAAATCAACATTATGTAATAACATTTATTGCATAAAAAAAGTAAAAAAAAATAAACAATATCCAAAAGATGTCCATTATCAAGCATAATACATATCAAAGCATAATAACATTTATTAAAAAAGATGGCAGCGCGGACACCCACTCGCGCCTAAAGGAGAGTGGTTCCCACGCGCCAACTTCTGCTCGTTTTTATAAAATAAAATTAATTATAATTAATTCTACAGATGTCCCAAAATTACAAACTTAATATTTCTGGAATCATGGCAACGTGTACGATTTTATTATGTAAAGAAAATATAATTTTGACTTATATAGAAAAGCAGATTTTTACGTGAATGCAACATAAATGTTAATTAGGGTTTGCATTTTCTCACAAAATACAAATCCTATTGCAACAAAAACTTGCAGGTATTTTAGCATGTATTTTGGACTACAACATACTGTATTTTTAGCCTCTAATATGTACTCTAGCATATTATGCCATTAATGTCCTATTTCAAACTTTTTAGCGAATAAAAAAAATTGCATATTATTTATGCGAGATTAAGCATAACAAGCTCTGATGCCAATGTTAGAAATATTGGAAACTAACATGTAAACACATATCAACTTACATATGGATTGGTTAGTATCCACGTAGCGGAAGCGGTTGAACCAGAATGCCAAATCTACGAGCAACACCACGAACACAGCTACTACGAACCTTCGTAAGAACGTTTCTCGCCAATATAAAGTTGTTACAAGCAGCGATATATGCGAACTAACTCAAGTGTTCACACTAAGTACACCCAAACTAATTAATGGAAGCTTGAAAATACTAGAGAGATTATTATAGAGAAAAACTGTATGGGAAAAATCATATGTTATTTTTCCTTAGCCTTACACTATGTAAGCGTCCGTCTTTTTAACGATGAATCCATATTGATATGGGATAATTCTACAACTGACTAAATCAGGAGAGTTATCTCATATAAAGTCCTGACCATATCAAGTATGATCTAAAATACTTCCAAGTGATATGGGACTCTTCCAATCTTAATTGGGCTACCCAATATCCATACTCAAGTGGATGTCCATGATCCACAAGTCCGACCTGGATCAATTACTAACAATTCCGTATTATAAAATCATTATTATTTTTTTAAAATTAATTTGAAATATTTTTAAATTGAAGATTGACATAAATAATTTAAGTTTTGAAAATGACAAATCCTACTACTAGTACTATTTTTGAGACAATTTATGATATTCATTAATTTTGAGCTTGAGTATGTTTGAAATTGAGTTTAAAAAGTCAATAAGAATGTTATAAATTGAAAAAGAGGGAGTATAAAAAATTAGAATGTTGAGGAGAAAACGTAAAATACAATTGTTATACGCATGTAAACACGCAAAAAAGAAAACTACTTGTACTTCCGTCTTTTACCTAAATCAGTCAGCAAAACCATAAACATTTTTACCCCCAAATTAAGCACCATTAGTAATTCTGGGACATTGATTAACAACTGCCCCTGGTTTATTTAACCCACAGTAAGCAGCCAGGCATTTCACATGTATATGCCACCTTGACTGAAAATTACAATCTTATCACCTTTAAGTTTAACGTATAGTATTACACCAAGTACTAATTGTATTCTTATTCATTTGTACTTTAATTTGAAAAGGGATAAATTAGTGGAGGGTGGGGTTCGAATAATATTAGCTTTGATAAAATGCACTAAAATCAAATAAACACAACTAGATTGGGTCCGAGGTAGTTTTTCTTTTTGGAATATTAGTTGATTTTTGGTCCTAATACAATAATTCATCTCTCAGTCGAAGTCAAGGTCACGCTTTTAGCTCTTTAATTCAAAACGGATACATACTGGTTTCGACTCTCCACCCACTGATTCCAGCAGAAATGACACTTCATATTGAACAACAAGAAAATCAACATCTTCACAAATATGTACATATATACATATATGTACACATATATGTATGCGCGTATACACTATAACCTCTCTTTGGACAAATAATCTACAGTCGTCCATTGCAAATAAGAACAACCACGATTAAAAGTAAAAATCCGTCATCCGCTACTAATAAGAAAATGGATTTCAAACTACTGTTAGTAGCAAATAGACCATTTACAAAACTAACATTGAAATCATCAAAATTCTTTAAAAAATTAACACCATCCGCTATTATTAGTAGTAGATGTAGATCAGAATGCTAGTTTTCTATAATATACATAAATTTTTGTATATTATAATAATTCACTTGATGTTTGCTTTAATTGTCTATTTTCCCATAACCCTAGTAGCCGATGGCTTAAATAGACTTTTATATATTAAAATTCACTTGATATTTGGTTTAGTTGATTAATTTTTACATCCTAAATCTTAAACCCTACACACTAAATCTTAAATCCTAATATCTAAACCCTAAACCATAGTAGTGGATGATCTAAATTTGACTAGCTTAATTCTTATTGATGTCCATCCGCAAAGAATAGTATAGTAATTGGCTCATTTATTACTAATAGTGACGGATAACGATTTTTCAAAATAATCTTGATCATTCTAAATTGCTATTTACGGTTATAGATCTATTTATCTAAATAATTACTATGAATCATTCAATATATGTGTGTGCATGGCACGTGGGGAAGGATAGAAGATGAAGGGGTAGCATACCAAAGGTAAACAACACTACTATTTTGAATTAAAAAATATAAAAAGAAGAAGAAGAAGAAGGTCAAATTCTTCCAGCAGGCGTCTTTGGAGCTAGATTATTTTGATATCAACAACTATTGGAGAACGGGGATGACTATAACTGATAGGTAAAGGCCTTATCTCTATTCCTTGTTAAAAATAGCAGATATAGTAGTCAGCTAATAGCATGGGTAAAACAGTCCTTCCAAAGAAACTCAGCATGTGCCCTTGCTAATTATCCTTGATTGGACCAGTTTTTGTAGTTCAAGGTATCAATTTAAAATTATTAGTCCATGGCCTAAAAAAAAAAAAAAAATGAGCAACGTAGGACATACTAAAATATCGGTAGGCCTAATATAATGATAAGACAGACGGTTGTCCTTTTGCACAAGGCATGAGGCCCATATTTTCAACGTAGGCATGCTAAAAAATAAAGAAAGTCTTCTTCCTAAGATCAAAACTGTTAAAATATATTCAGATTGATTAAGACAACCGGGGCCGGCCCTGTCTTATAAAAAAAAAACCTGTATTTTAGGCCTCATTTTAAAAAAAATCCTAAATTTTTAAACATCATAAATAATTCATATAAAAAGGTCTTATAAAAATATAAGCCAAATAATTTTTTAGGGTCCATAATCCAATTCAAATATTAAATATGTAAAAAAAATTAATAGTATAAAAAAAAGCCTCATTTAAATAAAAATTATTAATACTCCCTCCGTCCCAAAATAAAAGTTCTCCATTGATTTTTGTAGTCAAATTGACCATTTTTAAAATTAATAATTAAGCATATATATTTAGATTTAAAAAAAATAAATATTGAAATTAGTACTAAATTTTATATAATTTATAATGTTTATAGGTTTTTTACATATATATTAAATAATAATAAGATATATTTATTTAAAAAATGATTAATTTGACCATAAAAGTCAATGAAAGATGTACTAAACATAGAAAGCCTCATTAAAAATATCGTTTTAGGCTTCAAATTATCTTAAACCATCCTGAAGACAACTAAACAAGGTAATCTAGAAGAGGCAGCTAAACAACTATCACATTCCTAATAGGTATATAGCATCACTGCTTCAAATTAAACCTACCTTCCCACAGTCAGCAGCCATATTCACTTATTCGTTCGAATATCTTTATACTCGCGTCTTTCAGAATCTTTACACACACACACACACACACACACACACACACATATATATATATATATATATATATATATTGACTTACTTGTACTGTATGTTAGATTCTAAAATTCCATGAAAAATTAATCCCAGTCAAGCGAAAAGAGATAGTGTAATAAATATGGACAGATGAAACAACTTCTCACGTGGCGGGTCCCATGACACGTGGAATCAACTGATGACCTGTACTCATCATGATCACTGAACCCTCCTCTCCGGTCGTACAGCAAAGAAGAATTTTTTTTATAAAAATAATTAATTATTATGTAGATAAATTTTATGATAAATTTAATTTTCAAAAATTTAAAACTCTAATTAATAATATAAAATTTTAAGCATCTAATAAGAGTTTATTTTAAATATAATTTATTTATCTCATAAAAACATAACACATCAAAAATAATATAATATATTTGAACTTTTAAATACTATCATTCTAAATACACTAAACATTAATAATTAAACAAATATTTTAATTTATTTCATTCTGGATATTCATTTATATCATTGTTTATAAAATCGGCTTAACACTTGAAAGATAAACAATGAGGACAGAGGCTTCCCCACGGGTAAAGTTGGACCCATCCGTACAGTGGCAGTCTCCGTAATTGCGTATAAACTGCGCATCAAAATTGAGAGGTATGTTAGTGAGCGATAAAATTGTTATATTATTTATTTCATAAGGCTTTTTTTGGTAATAAAAAATATCTTATTTTTTCATTCTTTTCCATCTCTCCAACTACTCTAATTTTTGAGGAAAAAAATTTGAGCCAAAAATTGAATCAATTTTATCTTCAAATCTTTTATCTTCCTCTCTAAAAAAACTCACAAGCAGAAATTATTTTTCCTCTATTTCTTTTTTCTTTTTTCTTTCCCCTCAAATAAAGACTTACAAACACATTATAAAGCGCCCTAAAGCTAATACATATTTCCCCCCAACCCTTTTCTTTAGATATACACAAATAATTGTGCCTTTAATATAATATCAACTCTATGCACACACACACACACTCATATAACACCGTCAGTTAGAAGTTACATATATTGAAAATGTGAAAGAATAATCATTTCAAATTTAAAGAAAACCATTTACCTACAACTAAAGAAAATGATTACGAAATCATCCTAAAGAAAAATCTGCTCCATGTTAATCTGGTCCCTATGAAACAACATATTATTTTAAATAAAAAAATAATCAACAAAATGTATAAATAAATAAAGAAATAAAAAATCACATATAAGGAATAAAAATGAACATCCAGAAACACAAAAATTCATTAATGAAAGTCGAAATATAATACTTTTAGAGGCGCTTGTTTAGTTGCTCCGAATATCCTCATCAATTACAGGAGCCTGTTGTTTTCTGCTCCATTCATCCTCTGCATCAACATAAAATAAAACATGATGCATCTATTAGAGGATAATGCTTATCTGTTCCATTTGTATATATCTTGTAATCTGAATTTCTATTTTTAAATTTTCCTAGATTAGATTAGTTCTTGATTTGTCTTTAACTTACATATAGGTATTAGGCTATTTATACTTCTGATTATTCAATGGAACAAGTGTGGAAAATCATTCTTCTTCATACCATTCTTCTTCATGGCATCAGAGCTGCATGTTCCTCACGTCTAACCTAACAACCACCAACATTCTCTTCCTTTCTTAATATATATATATATATATATATATATATATATATATATATATATATATATTTTCTCTCTCTCTTCATTCTTTTGTCTATCATGGCTGATGACCCTCAACCTCAACAAATAATAATTCCAAATCCACAAAACCCCACCACAGCTCTTCAACTTGTTAATATTTCTCACCAGAATATTCTCAAATTAACCTCCACCAACTATCTGTCATGGAAATTGCAGATCAAAGCTATTCTTATTGGCTATGATTTATATAAATTCGTTGATGGCTCACATCTTTGTCCACCTCTAACAATTCGTGCTAATGATACAGAAACATCCAATCCTGATTACTTGCCATGAATTCGCCAAGATAAACTTCTGTTTGGAGCACTTGTTGGTTCCATCTCCTCTATTCTTGTTCCGCTCATTCAACAAGCTGTCACCTCCCGTGATGCCTGGATTATTCTAGCCAATACATACGCACGTCCGACTCGAGGCCACATCAAACAAATCAAGGACCAGATTAAGAAAGCTGTTAAGGGTTCTCAAACTATCTCTGCATACATGCAGTTTATCAAATGTCGCTCCGATGAACTAGCTGCTCTTGGAAAGCCGATGGATCATGAAGATCTTATTGAAAAAAATTTAGACGGTCTTGATGACGATTACCGTTCTATTATTGACATTATTGACGGTCGTGAGACTATGATTTCATTTGATGAACTTCATGAAAAACTTATCAACCGAGAACTGTCACTGAATAGTGCCCAGACCCTCAACTCTCCCTTTCCGGTCACAGCGAACTACACCACCTCAAACTTTCGTCCGGGCAACATCCCTCGACGAACCAACTTCAGGCAGCAGTGGCCGACCACCAACATGCAAGGCACACAGGCCCAGACTCGTCATCCCTCACGCTCCTCGCGTCCTTACCTAGGCAAGTGTCAAGGTTGTCGCACCCACGGGCACTCGGTATCTCAATGTCCTCACTATCAAATTGTTCCGACCTTGACTACCACCTCTTTTGCTTCTCGGCAACCATCTCAATCATCTTGGACGCCGAAAGCCAACATTGTCATGGCACCAACTGCAGCTAATCCATCATGGCTCCTTGACAATGGTGCTTCTCATCATGTCACTGATGATCTTCAGAATTTGTCCTTACATTCACCGTATGACGGCCCCGACGACATAATCATTGGTGATGGTACTGGGCTACCTATTACCCATACTGGTTCCACTCTCTTACACACTCCCTCTCACAATTTTTCCTTAAACAATGTTTTGTGTGTTCCCAACATCAAACGAAAGCTAATCTCCATATCTCAATTTTGCACTTCTAATAATGCATCTGTTGAATTCTTACCAAATTGTTTCTGTGTGAAGGATCTGCAAACAGGGGCACTACTACTCCAAGGCCGCACTAGAGATGGTATCTATGAGTGGCCAAACACACCAAAACTCAACTCTTCAATAATTGCTTTCTCAAGTGTCAAAGCCACTCCCTCTGAGTGGCACCAACATTTAGGACATCCGTCAGAGTCAATATTTCGAAGTCTTGTTTCTAAATTTAAGTTAGATTTGTCTTTGGGTTCCAAAACCTTACATTGTAATGACTGTTATTGCAACAAAAGTCACAAATTGCCTTTTGCTCAATCTACTCTTATATCAACTAAGCCATTACACATAATATTTTCTGATGTTTGGACTTCTCCACTTCATTATATTGATCATTACAAATACTATGTTATTTTTGTCGATCACTTCACTCACTACACATGGTTTTACCCTCTGACCCGCAAATCTGATGTAGCCAATATTGTTCCTCGCTTCAAAGCTCTTATCGAAAACTATTTCCAAACAAAAATCATTACATTATACTCGGACAATGGGGGTGAATACACTGGACTTACATCTTTTTTAAGTCAAAACGGTATCTCTCATTTTACCTCACCACCACATACTCCTTAGCACAATGGTTTTGCCGAACGACGACATCGTCACATAGTTGAAATAGGTCTGTTCCTTCTCACTCGTGCCTCTCTTCCTCTCTCGTTTTGGTCATTTGTCTTCTCCACTGCAACCTATCTCATAAACCGCCTCCCTACCCCAACATTAAACATGATGTCTCCCTACCAATCTATCTTTGGCTCTCCTCCCAACTATTCCAAACTCCGTGTTTTTAGGTGCTTGTGCTATCAATGGCTTCGCCCATACATTACTCACAAACTCCAACCTCGCTCTTCTCCTTGTGTATTTCTGGGTTATTCTCTCACTCAAAGTGCATACCTCTGTTACAATTCAACCACCAAGAGATTACACACCTCTCGTTATGTTCGCTTCGTTGAGTCTATTTTTCCAATGCCTATCACTCCTAGTGTTTCTCCTAACCTCAATGAGTCCACCTGCACTTCGTGGCTTAATCTTTAGGTTGTCCTTTCGTTGTCCTCGCAACCATCTCAAACTCACCAACTCCTACCTCGGCTGAATAACCCCCACTGCAGATCCTCGGTACATGAGCACCAATCGCCATCAGTCACCCCTATGCATACACCCTTGCCTGTGCCGATCCAAGCCCGTGACTCGATAGAGTCCCTCACTGCATCTGCTCGTATCTCGACCGCACACCACACCACTCCACCCGAGTTAGTTACCTCGGACTCTTCCTCCACAAGCCAGTCAAACCCACTGCCTACTAATATTACTCATGAGCCCTCCTCTGCACCCCCCATCTCTACTCTCCACTCTCCCATTGTCATGCGTTCTAAACACAATATTTATAAACCTATCACCAAACTAAATCTCTCAGCCCAACTTGCTCACGAAATGGAACCCCCTTCGGTAACTCAGGCAATAAAAGATCAGAAGTGGCGGCAGGCCATGTCTGCAGAATTTAATGCTCTTGTCCATAATGGCACTTGGGAGCTTGTTCCCTCCTCTGCGGCTCAAAATATTGTTGGTTGTAAATGAATTTTTCGAATTAAACGTTTACCTGATGGCTCTGTTGACAGGTATAAAGCACGCTTGGTAGCAAAGGGATTTCATCAACGCCCCGGTGTTGATTATCATGAAACATTCAGCCCTGTGATCAAACCTGCTACCATCCGTCTGGTGCTCTCCATTGCGGTTAATCATGGTTGGTCCTTACGCCAACTTGATGTCAACAATGCCTTTCTCCAAGGCACGTTGAGTGAAGATGTCTTTATGGTCCAACCACCAGGCTTCATTGACATGGATTTTCCTACACATATCTGTAAATTAAAGAAGGCAATTTATGGTCTGAAGCAGGCTCCCCGTGCCTGGTATACCGAGCTTCGTCAATTTCTTCTCCAATCGGGCTTCGTCAATTCCACTGCTGACACTTCCCTGTTCATCTTCAAATCTGTTGGCATCACCTTGTTTCTCCTAATTTATGTTGACGACATAATTATTAATGGGAATGATAATACTGCAGTTCAACGCTATGTCACTACATTGGCAGCCCGTTTCGCCCTTAAGGACTTAGGCTCCTTGTCGTATTTCCTTGGTGTCGAGGTTTTGTCTCATCCGTCGGGACTTCACCTTTCTCAGCGTCGCTACATTGCTGACCTCCTGGCTCGCACCAAAATGACTGACGCAAAGCCGGTGGCCACCCCAATGTCGACTACACCCAGTCTCACCCTCCTTGCCGGCACTTCTCTTAGTGATCCATCCGAATATCGGACAACAATTGGCAGCCTTCAATACCTGTCCATGACTCGTCCGGACATTGCCTATGCTGTCAACAAGCTGTCTCAATTCATGCATCAGCCCACCACCGACCATTGGAACGCTGCAAAACGCATCCTTCGCTACTTATGTGGAACTATTGATCAAGGTCTCTTACTTCATCGTCAGTCTCCTATAACTTTACATTCCTTTTCTGATGCAGATTGGGCAGGTGACAAAGATGATTACACTTCTACTGGTGCTTATATTGTATACCTTGGTCAGAATCCAATTTCTTGGAGCTCAAAGAAACAACGTACTGTTGCGCGCTCCTCTACTGTGGCGAAATATCGATCAGTAGCTGCCACTGCGGCAGAACTATCTTGGCTAACTTCTGTTCTTGGTGAACTTGGCTTTTCATCCTCTCAGAAACCTGTCATCTATTGTGACAATGTCGGTGCAACTAATTTGTGCTCCAATCCTGTATTTCACTCCCGCATGAAGCATGTTGCTCTTGATTATCACTTCATTCGTGAAAAGGTTCAGAATGGTGCATTCCGCGTCACCCATGTCTTCTCTACTGATCAGCTTGCAGATGCACTTACCAAGGCCCTTCCTCGCCAACGGTTTCAACAACTTATGATCAAGATTGGACTCTCCTCTCGGCGCTCCATCTTGCGGGGGCATATTAGAGGATAATGCTTATCTGTTCCATTTGTATATATCTTGTAATCTGAATTTCTATTTTTAAATTTTCCTAGATTAGATTAGTTCCTGATTTGTCTCTAACTTACACATAGGTATTAGGCTATTTATACTTCTGATTATTCAATGGAACAAGTGTGGAAAATCATTATTCTTCATACATTCTTCTTCAGCATCCATCCATCAGTAGGAGAAATTATTCTATAGTCTAAGAACATGATGAACGGTATGTTATTTCTCTCTCACATATATTTGGGTCTCGCGTGGGGCTTCTTGTGCTGGAACCTACATATATGTGAGAAGAGAAGCATACTGTTTATTAAGCTCCCGGTACATTTAATAATTTTTCCATCACTAGACCGTTTACTGCCTTAATATATAATAACATATGGAAAAGATAGTTTTGATTTTAGAATGCACACCTCATCCTCAGAACTCAATTTAGATGTGGAGACCTTACAAGGGCTTGCCTATCATTACCGCCGGTGTATAATTCCTTTATGAAGACAGACATAAATTGTTCAGCCACTTTGTCATTGTTATTAAGTATAAAGAATATCAATTATCTTGACAAATTATTTGAGTATAAATTCAACAAAGCATGGGAGAGCAATCCTATAAGATAGGACACTAAAATTACCAAAGACAATAGCAAAGAAAATCTTTTAAGGACGATAGATTTAATTTGGCTAACATTGGTGGAGATAAGAAATTATAAGGTAGACCAAAGGGTTAAGGACATAAATAGACTTCTATTAGAAAGGAAAGAGAACAAGAAAAAATTTAAGTCTATAGTTTTTTTTTTTATTTAAAATGAAAAGTAATGGTAGCAATATGTATAGGGTTTAAACAAAATGGATCTATTGTAGGTAAACAAGTGCAGAAAATAAATAAAGAAACAAAAGAAAAGGAGGCACTTTAAGCTTTCACCATGGCAAGGGAAGTTAAGCCACAACACACGCCCACAACATTAAGTTTCAAACTTAATCAAGAGATTAGACAAATTTTCCTAGGATCTTGAACGTTTCTAACATTCCAGGCTAAGGGTTGGTTTTAAAATGACGATAACTACTAATATAGTTCAGTCCAGGTAAAATATCAATATTCTGAAACTGGTTCAAACAAAAACCAGCAGTCCGGTACTGACTTGATCTAAAAAATCATATTGCTTTCCTGCCATATAATATTGCAGATTTAGGCCAATCTTGAGACTTGAATAAATTAAATAAAAATAAAAATTACTTTCCACTGCACAAAGGCTTCTTAATGTGAAGGTCTACTTGCTTCTTTTAGGCTTTTGGAATCTATAATCAGCCAATCAGTACTAGTTGGGTTACTCACTTCATGTGCCTATGTGATTAGTATCTGGTTTTGTCAAGTAGAAAAGAAAAGTTTGCCCCGTTGGCTTGGTTTAGACTTTGGAATCCAGAAATTTAAAAAAGAAAACAACTAAAAAACATTATAAAAAAAAAAAAAAAAAGTGTTGATAGGAGAGGAGGGACTTACAAAACCATACACAGCAAAAACCTCCATTGGTAGATATTGATAAGATCAAATGCAAGCATCTTCCTCTTGCCCAGCTAGTTTATTCAGTCATTTTTCAAAGATGTAGGTCAAATGTCGACGCTGGATAGAACTTATGTCAACGCTAGATAGAGTAAAAATCCTGCAGTGAGCTGCACCATGAGACCAGCTAGCTAACTACCAGGAGAGTAATTAATTAATTATAACATATACATTATCACCTGGAACACATATTCAACTTTTAAGTATCTTTGTCGCATTCTATAGTTGAAAACCATAGGTTTCTAAAAACTTAAAAGCACAAAGTCTACCCAAGGATAATTATGTGCCTATACAACTGTGAGGAAAATGTCTTCTAGTTTGATATCATATAGCCAAAAAGTAAACACTAAGCATCCTATCTGATTTTAAATGTCTTACAAGTTCCACAAAAAAAAAGAGAGAAGAGAATTATAAAAAAAAAAAGCCTTTTCAAGTCCCAGGAAATATGGTATATAGAATACATTTACATGGAGGACAATCCATGTAGTTTACATTGAGAACCATCTTGTAGAGAAAGAGGAAAGAGGTTGTACCTGATCCTGCACATTATACCAAAAACAATTTAATTACATTTCCTTCCACGTTCTCCTAGCATCTTCATCAAACACACAATTTCACCTCTCGGTTCAATTTCACTTCTCCACGGATATATAGATGATTATATATGTATATATTTGTATAATTTGATATTAGATATTACATATGAATCAACAATCACGTTCACAAATGATGGATTAGGATTCTCAACGTATTCAAACCCTTTTGCTTTCTCTCTCCTTTTGTTGCTGATGCAACTTGCAGTGCCGGTGATTGTGATGGAGCCCTATCCCCGTCGGGCCAAGCTCCGGTAAACCAACAAAATATAGTCTAAAGTAAATATTCTAACTAGGGGTGCACACAAAATCGAAAAATCAATCGCAACAAATTAAACCGTTAAAAATTCAAACAAAAAAACATAAAATCAAAAAATCGAACACTATAAAATCGAAAATCTGAGACTAGTTTGGCCGATTTCGGTTTGATTTCTCCAAAAAACCAAAACCGACTTAACCGACCGAATAATTTAAAATTATAATATAATTTATATACTTTTATAATAAATATTTATTTTAGTTATGAAACTTAAGATTTAATAAATTTAATTTAGTTATGAAAATTAGTTACACAATTATATTATATGTATAATGATATAAACACTTGATTTTAAATTAAATTTGAATACAATATTTTAAACTTAACAGTGTATGCTTAAGTTTTTATAACCAATCCTTCTCTTATGCTTAAGTTCTAATAACCGATTAAACCGACAGATTTAACGAATAAGCGAATAAACCAATAACAGATTACGGAGTAAAAATTTGGATGGTTTTGATTTTTAATTTTTTATAACCGATTTAAATGGTTTGATTATTTTTTTACCGACTAAACCGACCGTTGTGCACCCCTAATTCTAACTAAAAAGCCCCAATAACGTTTCCTTGGTTGCTGCTGAATATGGGCCGAAAACTGAATGGGTGCCAATCGGCCAACGAGGGTTGATCTTCATTTCACCTCAAAATATTGCGATATTAACGAAATAATAAATCTATTATTTTTTTATAAAATAATTATGTCTGTCACAGTTATAAAAAATTTAAAAAAAAATTGGTGCGGTGTTGGTATTCATTATTAAATCAATGATGAATTGCACCGCGTTGAAAGATGGCTATTATTATGACTTTTTATTTAAAAAATGGGAAGCACTACTTCTATATATATTTTTTATATTTTTACATAATTTTCTCCTACATTAAGGTAAAATTCACTTTATACTTGTGTAAAAGTTAATTATGTGATAATATCAAAAATACATATAAAAATATTAATTCTCTAAAAAATTTAAATTATAGTTGTTGTACTTTTTTACTTTTGTAGTGGAGACAAATTCAATTGTTATCAATAATATATGTTATTTAAACTTTAATTGAAGAACACTTTGTTATGTAAAATTTATTTTATTGTATTTTAAGCTACAAATTGGATGTTCAATTCATGGGTGGTGTGGTCCGGTGCGATTCAATACTAAAAATTAGGCGGTGCAATCATAGTATCGCAATTCTATCAACCGGGATCGGTGCTATTCCGGTAAAAAAATAAAATAAAAAAAAATAAGAGCGGCGTAGTACCAAATCATTAAAAACCCGCTATCTTCCCGCACAATTGTCATCCATGAGTAAAACAACGTATTTTAAATTAATTAAATATTTAGCTGACAAGATGAAATAAAAATGATTAGTTGATAAAACTATTGTTCCATAAAAAAAATTTATTTATTAATAATAGTATAAAATGATTATATACTCAAAATTTGGCTTTTTAAAATATAAGTTTAGTTTGATTTTGGATTATACAATATAATTATGGTTTCAATTAAGAACTAAAGTTATATAACTTATTTTTAATATAATTTGTATGAGTTAAGTTCAAATGATTATAGACCCAATATAAGTCGTTTTTCAATCCAAACTTATTATTATATATTCTTAAATTTTGCTCCTGATTAATAATTACTCCCAAGTTAGGAGACTAATAATAAGTAAGCGCAAATTTATCCTTTCAGCATAATAAATAATACAACACACAATATGCCTTAAAAATTATTTTATATATTAAAGTAAATTCAATGCTAAAAGTATCATTTTTTAAATTATTAAGTTACTCTTAATTTACTCAAAATGGTAAAATTATAATAAGAAGGTCCTCTCTTTTTTTTTTTTTTTTTTTTTTTTTATTTTTTATAATGGAATAACATACAAAAATTGTTTCTTAAGTGTGTGCCTAATTCTTGAAAAGCCTCTATAATTGATTTGTAAGTATAACTTAAAGTTATGAACATAGTAATAATTTAATGATTTTAAACTTGAAAAGATCATTACATTAAAAAAAATATATCCAATGCACGACATGTTAAACTTATAGTTAAGTTATGATTATAGTTTTCAATAACCATACGGAGAGACGAGATTACTCGTAGGCAAATCAGTGGAGGGACTCAAGTCATCACACAGTAGTGAGTGGTAATATTATAACTACAGTCTACAGCTAGTAAGTATGTTGTTACTCCATCCGTCTTATTGATTTAATTTGAATTTTGAAATTAAATTGATTAATTTTAAATTATTTTTTAAAATATAAGTGAATAAATTATAAATATAAGAAATTAGATTTAATTTACTACAATATCCAATTTTTGAAAGTTAAAAAATATAAATGAATTTGTTAGATTAACAATTTTAAAATTAGTCAAATTGTCTAAAACAAATCGAATTAGGCCAGTATTTGCGATATAGACAATTTGATAATCAAAATTTTATTATCAAGTATCACTATTAAATTAATAATTTATTATTTTAACAGTAAACATGAAATAAAAATATTTTAAAATTTTATAAAAGTGGAGTATTATTTTGAGTTGTCACCATAGCTAACTATATATTTTTTACAACTATGATCATGTTATCCTTATATTTATTTAAATTGATATTGAATTGTCTAACACGATTCAAAAAATTTCTAAGTTCCAAAATCGAAAAAGCTTTTGCGGTTAAATATGTTTTATTTTATGGCACATGCACACGAGTAATTTAATCAAATTAAAAATTATTTAAAGAGAACTAACAATCATCCACTTAGCGCCAAACTATCCAACGTGCGGACTTTCAAAAACCCTCTCCCTCTCTCTCTCTCTCTCTCTCTCTCTCTCTCTCTCTCTCTCTCTCTCTCTCTCCTGTTAACATATTTTCTTATTTTTTGGTTCAATCAAATAATATCTTAACATCATCTCGTAAAGGTAGACAGTTCAACATGGAAACGTTTGTACACTTTCACTTCCAATCTCATTTATCTAAATTTCCTTAATTAGTGTCAAAATGTGAAGGGAAAACATTGTGTACAATTTGTAGCATTGTCCAATAGAGTGCAAAATTAGAAGGAAACTGATATTTTTACATAATTTTTTGATATTTTCACATGAAAAGTGTCTTTATATGTAAAAATATCAAAAAAACTTTGTGAAAATATCACTTCCCAATAAGAAATAAGCTCAAGCCAATCAGATATTCAATGGAAATTGATAATATATACGTGGGGAGCACTCTGCACCTCCCATTTCACAAACATATATGATCTTAGAAAGATGGAGCACACAAAATCCAATATAAAGTCCTACAAACTTTACTATACAAAAGAAAAAAATTAAATAAATAAACATTAGCCTCGATGAGGGGGAAATAAAACCATCAAGCACAATTTATCCGCTTTATTTCCAGTTTCTCTCACATTAGAGAAAACTTCACAGCAGAGGCTTATTCAACTCAGGTCTGATACAAAAAAGATCGGTGAAATGGAGTTCATGGTTATTCCTTACACATACACTGCGTAGAAGAAAACAAAATGATGGGGTTTCAACTGTTAACAAGCTATGCCTACTTTCAGCAATGCACATATGCATGAATCTTAAGTTATTGTTAAAAATTATCCACATAAAGCTGATTCAATTTTGTGATATTACTAAACTTAGGAAATCTTCAACCAGGTGCAGATACGGAGATAGGAGAGCAACCATAAGCTGATACCGACTCACATATTTCAGGGTTCAAGGATCACGAAAAGTCGCATGTGTTATTAGATCAGAGTTTTATGTTGTACAACAGGGACTAATTCATCAGATATGACTAAAAATTATTCAGTAGTTTTAGAATTACAAAAAGGTTCAGTGGTAAGAACTGCCAGAAACAGGACTAAAATACTCCGAAAAACAGAGTCAATACTGGCCAAGGGTATATGTAACTTCCTGTAATTATGGTAGGACTAGAGCAGTAGTGCAGCACACTGTCAGCTCATTGAACACATTTGACGACGCAAATAGTAATAGTTTTTAGCTGCACACGGATCAAAGGATACAAAAGGATCTTAACTGCCTTTATATTCTCTGTACATCTCATTCTTTGTTGTTTAAACATTTTGGCAATGTTGGATGAGGAATCAGGAATGCTCAATTTTAAGTAAATAATTGGCAAAACAAAAGTGAGAGTGTGAAAAGCCTAGAGTTTAAGAAAAATACTGAGAAAAGAGCACCAATCTCTGTGCGTGTATATGGTGCATACAGAGATTTTTAAGTGCATTGATGGCAGATAAGTACCCAAAATTATCACAAGTAAAAACAAGAAATGAACATTGAGTTGATCCTTCAAAACTTGGGTTGCTTTTCCCATATTGCCTTCTGTTGCCTACAGATTAGTTGAGAACTTTTATTATATAACTTCTCTTTTGGTCATTCAGATTTTGATAATGCACTGACCTATTTACCAACATCATTTTAAAAATAAAAAGGAGTGAAAGTAAAGTAGTATCCAAAACAGATGTTAGCTTTGACAAGATCCTAAGTTCCTATCTAAGATTACGGGGACCTACAAATGCAACACACCCTTTTAACATGAAAATTTTGAAAGAACTTTAAGAGAGCAATCAAATAACCTATATTAACTAATGATTCGGGTTGCTATTCACGTCTTTTTAGTGTATGCAAGTTTACAATTGCTGCAATAGTCATCAAGATGATTAATTAATTTAATGGATCTTAAAGTAAGACTTGACTAGTAAACACAAACACAAGGATGCTCATTGAGCATCACATAAGTAAATAAATCAGTTGAAGTAAAAAAAATCTATGTTGAAATGCGTACTTACAATAAATGGCCAAACTAAGCTCAGAAGCTAGTCCTCATCCCATTTGCCACTGTGTACGCATTATAAGTGAATAAATCAATAAAGGATCAAACTCAGTAATCACTTTCTGGCAAATTCATACTCCTTAGAAAACCCGAGCAGTGGCATTCTAAACATGTATATACTTCATAGTAATTAATATAAGAGTAGGGAGAGTGAAATCATAAAAGTCGTATAAAGAATCATTAGTGCAAGCAGTGTAACCTAGAAAATGGAAACAACGATCAATAATACCTTAAGAACTGGTTCCCCTTTGTTAGTGTTAGCAGATTGTTTTGCGGCAGCTGCTAGCTGTGCACGTGCAGCTCTTCCAGCAGCAGACTTATCAAATTGCTCTTGCCTGCAATTGTGCCAAAGTTGACTTGGTTACACAGTATCATTTAGAGGCTAATCCAAATTGATTCCTATTACTGGATATAAAAGAAACGGAACCAAGTACATTAAGTGAAACAAAATCTGCCAATGCATAGAGGGCATAAACAATAACAGTAGTGCATGTTCTAGTCTCATGTGCCACTGTCCTTTGCAATTCAGCATATGAGTTGACACAAGTATTTCATGCCTTCAAAGAGCATGGCTATTTGACTCGTTGATAAAATCTCATAACTTGAACATCAAATTGCATCAAGGAAACTTTGAATCTGTTTTTATTTATTTGATTTATAACCTTGCAGGCTTGCATTTCTTTTAATTATTATATATGGGACTCATTTTCAGCCTTCTCCAACTAGCTTGGGATTGAAAGACCTTGCTGAGTTGAGTCCTTGATTGATACCTCAATTACTTAAATGGCCACATCTCTTTCTTGCTTACTTGCTAATATACGATAACCTTTTTCCATACTTCTAAACAAATCCAATATCATAAATAATGGGTACAATTGGAACCTTGTGTTCACTTCCCAAGAGAGAAATGCTTAGGACAGGTTTGTTAAGGACAAACTCCACTATTTTCATCTTCCAAAGGTATTTTTTGTGAGTGTGGACAATTTTTTTTCAGAAGTATTGATTGAAATACCCACCATAGTGATAAATTATCTGGATTCCTTCCAAAAGCAATATGCTAAAAATCATTATCAAGGAAATTAAAACAAGTAACTATATCGACAAATGGTAGCGGGTAGGCAAAAGCTCATTGTGATGCTGGTCTCAAATTTTGGGTCTCAAAAAGTGTGCCAAGAATGTGTCACTGTAACATTAGTTTGGTAAATCTCACGTGATTGACTATATCATAAATTATTATTAAAATATTCCATGTTTGTCATTTGAGACCATTTGAGATAAAAAAATAATAATAATTTGAGATTCCTAGTATTACTCTTTAAAATTATAAGAAAAATAGAGTTCAAGTGACGCAAAAATTGGTTCTTTTCCAATAGAATCCCAAAAATATCTAAATAGAAACCCAAAACTAAAAAAACAACACCTAACCTTTGATCGTGCTTTGTTGAATTATTCGAGTACTTAGCAAGTTTTCCAGTTTTGATGAACAAAATTTAAAATTCCAAACAATATAACAAGCCCTTGCAATCTTATAAGACAACTAAAGTCGTTGAAACAAAGAACAAATCGCATAATAGTGATTACAGAGGACATAGTTGAAGAAACAAATCGTAGATTGACATTTAATGATTAATAAATAAACAAAATCAATTCAAAGAGAAACAAACGATTGATAATTGACAAAGAGGAAGAGAGAGAGAGAGAGAGAGAGAGAGAGAGAGAGAGAGAGAGAGTGCCTCTTCTCGGCGGCTTCGGCCGCTTTAGCTCGAGCTTCTTGGGAGGCTAAACGGTCTTCTTCCTTTCTCTGCTGCTTCCCTCCATCAAAGCAAGCAAAGCAACCCATCTTTCTCCTCTTTCTCTCTCTAGAAACGGTCACCTTCGTATTTGACTTCACTAGTTTCCTTCACTTTCCCGGTGACAAATTTATCGATCATGCCTTAAATTACAAAAAATTGTAAATTGTTGCCCAAAGGTTTCAAACATTGGGATTTCCTCCTTAATCTTACAATATTTTATAGAGAATTGATATTTCCACAAGAAAAATTGATATTTTCACAAAACTCAACTCATATAAAAATGAATTTTACTTACTATTCATGTGAGTAGAGTCTTGTAAAAATATCAATTTTTTATTTTTTATGTTTTAAGTTTATTTTCTCTTATCTGATGTGAAATAAACACGATATGAAATGGAACAATATTTTCATATGATATCCCCTTACGTAAAAGTAAAAATAGAGTTCATTTTATTCTCATGCAAAGGTACACTTTGACCATTAATTAGGTTGGGCGAGACACATGCTCATAAAAAATTATTAAATGTTCCTTAAGCACTTGTTATGTAATGTCTCACACTACTCATGTATTGTCATTTCAGCACTTAAAGTAAGTTATTTTTATTTTAAATATTAAAATAATAATACATAAATGGTATGAGACATAACGTGACAAATACTTCAACACCACCGAATAATTCATACTCATATGATCAAAGGCCAGGTCAGACCAAATATTTGAGTTGAAAATATGGTCTGATCAGCTAGCCTACTGGTCAAGCCCATTCCCAGATCAAGGCCAGCCCCTTTCTTACTTTCTTTCTTTTTCAATAACTTTTAAATTTTAAATATTAAAAAATGAAAACTATAAACTTCCGAACATCATTTCCAGAGTAAGGATTGCTACATGATTACCACCATTTAACAAGAATAAATAATTATATGTATTAACTATCTAAAATTAATATATTATTTAAATGTATTTACAAGAATTAATAATTAAAATTTTAAACTTTATTGATATATTAATTAAATGTATTTGCAAAAATTAATAACTAAAATTTTAAACTTTATTAGTGTATTAATTAAAATTAATATATTTCGGGATGAATAAATATTTTTTTTAACTTTATTGATGTAGTAATTTAAAACTAACTTCGGCTAGGCTGTAAGGGCAGCTAACTTGTTAAGCTTCAATTTTTATTTTATTTTTTTGTTCTGGGCTGGGCCGCATGGGGTAGGCTGCTAACAAATTTTTAACATTAAGGATTGAGCTGGGTTGGGGACTGGTGACTAGACATTAGCCATGCCTGCAAGTCAGGCGGTCCTAGGTCTTTTCAATGTCAGGCCAGCCCAATCCACCTGATAAAAAAGGAGGTCTACTTAGGGCCTTTAGACCATACTTTGATCAGGCCATACCTTTTTAGGCCGGGCTTAGGCCAGTTCAGACCAGGCACCAGACCTCCAGACCATTTGTGCATGCCTTATTAATGAAGAAAATTACATGAAAATATTAAAAATATATGTGAAAATAATAATTATTCTTTATATCTAAACCACATAATTTTATACCCGAAAAAGTAAACATTCATAAAAATAATAGTACCTATTAATTTATCAAACACCTCATTTCATTTGCGTTCGACTTTTAAGTTTGATTTGTTCGGTTCATTTAGACACGATGAAGTATTTTAAAAAATAAATTTTAATTTGATCAACCAATTCATAATTGCGTTATCCTTAATTTGTACTTGCATATTTCCGGGATAAATAAATATTTTCTACCATGTCAACTGAAATTAGTAATTGATGCCTTCCTATCTTTACATGCAATCAGCTTTTGGGCTTTTTCCACCAAGTTCCCACATTGCACACATTCTATTTACACTCGAGATTTCGGAATGTAACTAATACTTCCAAACACACTATTTAAGACTCAAAAGTAATAAATATTAATAACCAATAAATTTTGATAAAGAAATGAAATTGATATTTTCGCAAAATTCTATTTATATGAAGGTGAATCTCACTTATTATTCATGTGAATAAGATTTTACGGAAATATCGATTTATCTCGTGAAAATATCAATTTCCATTTCCATAATATAAACTTAATATGATTGTCTTTCCGAAGAGAAGGGGAAGGGGGGGTATATTTTTTATTTAGTTAAAATAAGTAGAAAAAATCATCACCAACGTAGTGTATGAGATAACCTTAAATTAAAAAAACAAGCAATCCGAATAAGTTACCACCTTGGTTTTGTAATGGTACAAAGTTAAACCTGTATGAAATATATTCGTACTACAAAAAAAATCTCAGACATAATTGTTCTTAATAAACTTTTCTTCAATTTTTTGAAGTTTAATATTAAAAAACTTTAGTTTGAATCATCAGTCTTGGATATTATTTGCCTTTTTTTATTTATTATTATTAAAAATGCCAAAACGGTACTCCTACTTTTTATCTTGAGGGAGGAAATATCTTTTTAGGCTCTTGTTTGGACGTGGAATATTTTAATTCCTGTGGAAAACTTTAATCTTGAAAAATCTTCTTTTTTATTTTATTTGCATTTTTAATGATTTTTTCATCCGATTCATCCAGCCATATTTGATTATTAATCAAGCTCATTATTGGTGCGCTCATGCTTTACTTATTTAAATCATGACTGGTTAAGTGAGCCCCGATCGATCATTATTTTAAACTTCATCAAATATTTTATGAATATTTAACTCTACAAAATTGATCATATTTGCCATTTTTCGAGTGGTTTATCGGAAACAGAAAAAACAAAAACCCCACAGAACTTCATTATTGGACAATTTTCTTTTTTCGTGGGCACACTCACTATCCAACATTGTGGTGTGCACAATCCCTGAAAATCTAGTACTACAATGTTAATTAGAGGATATTATGTCTACCAACTTTTGCCAGGACATGGATATCATGTGTACTTTTGGCAGAATCAGTGCGGTGTATTGAGATGAAATATTTTTAATAAAAATATTTTCATAAAAATTAAAGTTTAAATAGTGTTTGATTACATAATTTGATATTGTTTCTAAAAAAAAAATACTAAATCTTTCAACTCAAGTTGTGGTTAAGATTTTGAAGTATTTTAATTTGTGCAAATCCATTAAACAATAGGGAACTGTTATTTCCACAGTTTTTTTTTGTTATTTTTGTAGGTATACCCTATTTTTTACCTATGTCGCTATATATTTATAATTATATTTTACATGTTAAAACCGTCGCTATAGACTTATTGCGATATTTTACATGTAAAAAATGTTGTCATAAATCTATAGCGACGATTTTAAAATTGTCACTACAAGTAAACCCTGAAGAAATAAAAAAAAAAACTACGAAAATATTAATTTCCTAAACAATAACCTAATTAACTGACGTTTTGGTACTTGGTAATTAATCTGCTAGCTGTACTTTTGCCATCTCTGAACATTACAAAAAGGGGCTTTTTGTGACACGGGCAAAACTGTCTCTAATGTGAAAAAATCGTCACAAAAAGTATTCGTGACGGTTCTATGCTGTCATCTATGCAGGTGTCGCATTTAATTTTTATGATGGCTCAAATTTTGTTTAACCGTCTCCAATAATAGTGTCACTTTTACCCTGTTTTTTAGTGGAAAACATGCTTCAAAATTTCTCTTTTGAGGCATAATTAAAGTCGCGCAATATTCTCTAAAAACATGCTTGAACTTGCAAGCAACTTTTATCCCTACCTTGTATCATGTCAACAAACATCTCTCATTGCTAAACCTTTAATATGCAGAAAAAGTTGGGAGTGCAGGCTATGCCAATATTGTGGTTTTCATTGATGAACATATCAAACAAGATACGAAGGTCAAAAAATGAAATAAGATAACAAGGCAACATTTAATAGGACCAAATTACAACAAAGAAATCAGCACACATATATTCCTTGAACTCTTAACAAAAATAAATACAATTCAATTCAAGTAGAAAAGGAAATATGGGCTGCTTAATGTCTGACCTATTATACAACCCATTTTTTTTCTAATAATTTACACTGATTTGAAAGTCTAAGCTTCCAATCCAACTCAACATTCACTACAAAAAAATTTACACGGAGATCAATGACCAAAATCATCACCAAAAAAATGAAAAAAAAAAACACTAAACTTGGATTTTATCTTCAAAAACTCCTCCGATGGCCACCTTGTGGAGGCGACTTATCTCCAGTTAAAGCACTCTTAGGAGATAATAAACCATCATCAGTACTTGCCATGATCTTACTATTACAACAAAGTTTTCACATAATCTTTCTTCATCGTCTTCGTCTTTCTCAAATCATGATCAATACCGCCACTTGAAATAATCTTATTGTTGTAACTCATAGCCTTCTCATAATCTTTCTTCATCGTCTTCATCTTTCCCAAATTCGAACCACTACTCCCATATGCTTGTATCGTTGGAATAAAATACCACCCCAAAGTAGTACACACAATCGCGAAAGACCTTCCAAAAATAGTCAAGAGCACCAGAATCAAGATTATAATTACCGGAACATAATAACCAGGCTGCCTCAATTTTTTCCATTTGATCCTATCCCATGCCAAGCTAATATTTTTCGTAGGAGGCTTTATATCCGATTCAATTCTTGACAGTTTTGCATCTCCTTTTGTCTGCTCAATTGGAACAACCTTATTATTATTATTATCTGTGGCTTCTGTGTTAGGCTTGTACATGTTTTCCTTTTGTTTTTCGAGCTTGGTTTTGTCGGGATGCTGCTTTTTTAATCTGACGACGATGGGCTTATAATCATCGGAGTTTGAGTAGACGAATCCAATGAGAGAAATGTCTTCCGAGCCCTTTTGGGTGTAAATTTTCTGCCTTTTTGAATCAAGCTCGGCTAAAAGTGAAGAAAATTTGTCAAGGCCACGGCCTGCATAAGGGTTTTTGTTGTCTTTGATTCTGCCTCCAAAACTTTGCCATCTTGTGGGTTTTCTTGATGATTTCTTTGCTTGTGAACACGACCTTAAGAACTTGAAATCATCCTCTTCTTGATCTTGAAAACTGCCACAAATAAAGGGACTAAGCATCTTGAAAAGGGGTATATAAATTTTGATGAAATGGGACTTTAATTTGGCTTTGGGACAATATTGGTTTGGAATTTTGATGAGTTCAATATTATGACTGTTTTGATGTTTAGAAAAAAGGACACTAGAGGAAGAAGTGATAATCACGACAATATTTATGAAGGGTAAAGACCGGCGGATCAGATCCAAATAGGAATAGGAATAGGAATAGGAATAGTCAAATGTAAAAATAATTAAATTTTATGGAAGCTTCTGAATAGATGGATTTATTTTGTCTGACTTTCTTGGAGGAGGGGCTTACATTTTATTAAGATAAAAGAGAGATGACTTGGGCACTTGGGTATATAAAGTCTACGCGTCTATTATACACTTGCCCATTTCGAATAATGGAAATTTGAATTGGTCCAAAGTCTTTTATATTTTGATTAATATTATTTTCTTTTAAAATACTAGAGCGATATGATATATGGTCATTAAATATCCCGTTAAAATGGCAGTAAGATAAGTAATATTCCATCTCCTTGATTTTGTAATCAAGACTACCCGTGTCAAGTTTTCCTTTGCTAGCTTTTGGTTCGTTTATTATTTGAGTTTTGTTTATAATTATGCAATGTATTAATTTTTTCTCTTATATCTAAATCAATTTTATATTGCAAATTATTTACTTATAAACTTATATATGTATATATATATATATATATCCTCATTTAATTACTTTAAATATTAATCTTAAATTGTATTAAGGTACATAATGTTTTAATATTTTTTAAAATAATATATAATTTAGTCGAGTTAAAAGAAGTAGGCTAGCTAATTTAATTATTTGAGTGAAAATCTTAGCTAGCTCAAGCTCATTTTATTCAATTCTTTGATCGAGTTGAATTAAATTATCTGTATATGAAGTTGAGGTCAAGTAGTTCACATGTAATTCAATTTATTTACAGCTTATATTCTCCTAAACTAATGCCATCCATTTCTATAACTAATCCGGATGAATTCAACCTAACACGGGTTGATCTAGCTACCAGTGTACTTAAAATAATGTTTCATTCAATCTCTCAATCCAATGAAATAATACTATTGTTATTAAATTTTTTTTACATATTTTCTAATTAATACATTTCAAAATATCATGTTATTATTTTTTTAATAGTTTAAAAACTTATAGAAAGCGAAAAATTAGAGTGAGTGGTACTACTGTATATGGGGGTCCATTGGGATATTGATAGGTAGTCTGATCAAGACTAAAGAGATTAGTTGTCCCATTAATTTAGCTGTCAAATTTTTTTTTTTCATCGAAATTGTGTTTAACATGCGAATAATAAGAAACATGCCCCGAGTTGGATATATTGAAGATGGATCATTCAAGCTTAATTAGACAATCCACATTGTAAACATCAATTTTAATCTAACAAGAACACACACACACACACACACATATATATATATATATATACCATCACAGTCCACAAGATATAAGGTAGCTTAATTCTGTTGACTAAAATCTTTTTTATTAAGTTTATTTCAGATATCGTGAAACTTTAATTTACTAGTAGCTAGGCTATACGTCCATTAATCTTAGTCCCTTATTATTTTTTATTTGAAAAAACATAAATTATCTATTATTAAGGTGGGTGAATGAGCATAAAACCTAATCTCAATTCTACAAGAACTGTACCTACGTACGGGATTAAGAAAAAAGTCCCTGATGGAATTTGAACATTGCACTTCCCTGTTAAGGAATTAGAGGGAGACAACCATTAAGGGATTAATTAGAGGGATATAACCATTAGAGGAAGGGCTCATTTGTCCTTTCTCGATCCATTTAAATGATTGCAAGTCCTAACATATAGTAATACTTTTGAGATAATTTATAATTTTTATAAGTGTGTTGTTTAAATATATATTATTTTAATTTTGAAAATATATTTTTTGACTAAGAAAAGTTAATGTGAGATTTATATGTTAGAATGGGGGGATATTTTTCTATATAAACTATAAAATAAATCAAAACTAGTTTTTTATTTTTAATTATTAGGTTCCAGCTGATGAATCCCTAAGATCCTAACTGAGATCATAAGAGCAAGATTTTCAATCCCTTATGTAATATCGTCTGTCCTAAGATGATTTTTTTCCTAAAAAAATTAACTAATTTTAAGGAAAAACTTTATACTCGATTAACTTTTAATTCTTGATAATATAATATAATATAATATAATATAATATTGTATTTATTTATTTTGAAAATAGGTTTTAGCATATAGTTGAAATAGTGTTGCTTCACAAGAATGTTCACATTCAGCTTTGCAAATAACTCCAAGACCATTGTGGAGAGAGAATGTTAATGTCAACCCTACATGAATTGTAAGGTCACCAGTGACTTAGTACTCTTCCGTTCCTTCTTAAATCACGTTTTAAGAAAAAATATAAAAATTTAAAAAGTCAATTAATGTTTTATTTAATTGATTAAATTTAATATAAAATCTCAATATTACTAATGCGAACTTTATATTAAAACATAAGGGATAGTCTCATATCAGTTATAAATATAATTTAGTGTGCATGGATATAGACCTTATCATCTTTTCTTGTATAGCTAGTTTTTAAAAGTAAGTTAAAAGAGATTAAAATTTGAATTATTGAGCGACCTTACTTGCACACATACCGAGTTACATAGAAACCAAATTAAAATAACAAAAATGTAATGTGTCCTACACAAGTTTAAAATAACCTCATGCATTATCATATAACCATGTATGTTACGCCCCTAACAAATTTTGCAAATATCCCCGAAAATTGTTATTATTTTCTTTAATTTTGCTTTTAATCAGACTTATGTATCTGATTGATATTTTCTCATTTCAAAATAATATAATATTATATTTATTTATTTATTTATTTTGAAAATAGGTTTCCATATTTGGTAAAAAAAACTTTTAATTGAAGTCTACGTATTTAAAATTTTCCAACTTACACCGAGTGTGCAGTGTTAGTGACCGAACACGAAGTAGAAAATCAGCATCAACATACATGCATGCATATATAGTCCATAAGTTGATCGACTACAAATAAAATCAGAAAAAAAACAGTAATTTGTAACAAGAGGGACTGAGGGAGAACAAGAAATCTAAATGATTTTAATTAAACTTCGCCCATGATGACCAAGAAATCTAAATTTAAAATGACAGACTTCTTAATTAATTTTTTTTTGCTAAATAGAATTCTTAATTTTTGTTTCCCACATGATTATGCAGCGTCAATAACGCGACCGTCGCAAAGTCTTTTCGCCAAATGTGTCTTGGCCAATATTTAGCACAAATGTTGTAGCAACATTTTTATAAAATTTAATTAGCTCAAATGTTTTTCCAATTAACATTTTATAATTAATGCCAAAAACCTCAATACATATGTAAATAAAATTTAATATTACAAACAGCCAAAGCACATAACAACATAATATATTATTTCTCATTCACATCTTAATGACTATAGATAGATTCAATTAACTTCCTAATCAATCAACACAGAATTGAGCTCTAACAACACATATACTACTCAACTTGAGTAGATAAATTAACCGTACTCTTGATTAAAAGATAAGATTTGGTTAACACATTTTATTTGTAAAAAATTTGTCGCTCTTTCTTTGTCTATAATTGAAGTTGACTATTGTAAGACCCCGAATTTATGAAATACAAAATTTAATTTTTCTTCATATATATTTTTCCTGAAACAGTAAATGGTTAAATTGACAAAATTGAAAGTTAAGGATGTTATGTGCAAATTTTATTTTGTCGGGGAATATTCGTTTGGTCGGGGAATATTCGTGCCGTACGACGGCGCCGAAATAACAAATTATTTGTGGACCCCACAACGGAATAATTGTCGGATATAGAAAACGACAGAAGTAACCTTTTTAAATATAAATAGTCAACGGTGTTAACTGTTTAAATACTGGTGATAAAAGAATAGTAGTATACGGTAATTTATGGTATTTCAGTATAGCACACGGTACTCTACAGTAGCACACGGTATTGCACAGTGTCTCATATTATTGGTCTGATAATTGACACCGTAACTGTTGCGCATCATTTCATCAATAATTGTCACTGCATAATATTTTATATTATCAATTCAATAATTGTTGTTACACAGTATTTTGCATTATTGATTCAATAATTGTCATTACACTGTATTTCATATCATTGACTCAATAATTGTTGCGGCACTATTTTTAAAATTATTGAACCTAATAATTGTCACAGTAGCAAATATACTGTAATTTATATTATTAAATTAATAATAATCTGTACCGTGTTTATTACATTATTATTGAATTATTGTTGTAGCATTATTTTATTGTTTGATCTACAGGAAGAATAAATAATTAAATTTAAAAAAAAAAAAAAAAAATTAATTAATTTTTACTATTTGGAATAGTAAACATGTGGGCCATCTGTGGGGGCCACATGAGAAACAAATTCAGAAATTGGGGAGTTGGTGGCAGCCGACTGCGCTGCCACTTTTGAAAAATAAGATTGGCATGCGCAAACCTAATGTACTGCTGCCACCTACCACACGCATAGTACCCTTATTTCTCCTATAAATAGCTTGCTCAACTGAATAGAAAAATCACACCTAAAATATAAAATTTTTCTATAAGAATTTTATGAGTTTTCTCTGAGAATAGTAAGGCTATTTTGAGAGTTTGAAAGCCAAAAGGAGTGCAGAAAATTTTCAAGTAAGTCTTTTACTAAAGAGTAGTAATTTTATAAATTCCTATTTTTCACGGTATTCACAAATCTTCCTTTAGAAGACTCTTCTTTGAGAAGATTCATTTTTAAAAGCTTTCTTTGGAAGATTTATTTTGGAATATTATTTTAAAAACTATTTTAAAGTAGTTATATTATACTACAAAAATTATGTTAAATATATATAATTTTGATAGTTCATATTATACGAGTTATCATACACTTTGAAATTTATATGTGGTAATTACTAATTATATTAAAAATATATAGGTTGATCAACCTCATTTAAATCAATATCCAGTCACGTGTTAAGGTAAGGGGTATCACTCTTTTCATCATCATAAATGGATATTATTTTCTTTCTTACTTGAAGGGATTATCATTCTTTGATTCTCAAAAATAATATCGTTTCTTTCTTGTGCCATTTATTTCCATGTATTAAATTGTGGGAATAACCTTACGGCGCGGTTTACCGCCTGTTGGTGAATAACCTTTTGTATTCATTCTTTATTAATCTTTGAGAATAACCTTACGGTGCGGATTATCGCTTGTTTGGTGAATAACTCTTCGTGTTCAAATTCTATTAAATTGTGGGAATAACCTTACGGTGCGGATTACGCCTGTTTGGTGAATAACTATTCGTATTCAAATTGATGGGAATAACCTTACGGTGCGGATTATCGCCTGTTGGTGAATAACCCTTTTTATTTGTCTCGTGTGGAAATAATTTGTCTACACGAATTATCACATGACACTTTTATTCCATATTCGTAAGTGATATCATTTTCCTTTATACTCATAAGGGATACCATCTTTTTCATCTTCCATTATTCAAACTTACTATGGTAAGGGATATTAATTCCCTTCACCTTTTGTTAATCAAACCTGCTACGGTAAGGGATATTATTTTCTTCCATACACCTAAATCGAAACTTATTATGGAACTATTGCTTCTATAATTCCTGAAAATATTATATGTTCCATAATAGTTGAATTTCATTAGTTCAACTGAACCTTCCTATTTTCTGAACATTTCTATTGAACTGTAATCATTATTCTGAACTGTGGATCTTGAATATCATTTTTAAATTTCACTCCACATCATGTTGGCAATTTGGACATTATTTGAATCTGCACAAAGTAAACTTCCGATACTTATTGTTTATCCTGTTCTTCTGTTTATCATTTGTATCACTGTTATTTGTATTAATCATCAAGAATCAAGCTGTTGTGAATATCTGTGGCCGGGGGCACAGATGTGATATAATTGTTGAACAGATGATAGGTTAAAGGCGATATACTAGGTTAAAGGCGATACATCTGTTCGGTGTCTTTTATGACACGTGGTGAATGTTCTCTTTGGCCCGTAGTGCAAAGATGAACTGTTGGTTGGTATGATTATGACCAAAGGCTGAATCTGGTATAATCATGACCGTTGGTGTTATATTGAATGTCTTGGCCCGTAGTGCAAAGACGAACTGTTGATCTGCATGATTATGACCAGGAACTGTGAAGTTGTATTATCTTGACTAATGGTATTTCAGATGATAAAAGTTGATGATATTTTTACTAAAAAGAGAAGCGAGTGGACATTATAGTCTGCATTATTCTTCTAATAGATTGCTCATTCCGCTGCTATTATTGATCTGAACGTTGTTTAAGAATTTAACTGTAGTTTTTGATATAAACCTTGTAGTCTATTGTATTATATCAAGAACTCAACTGTTGAAGGCTAATGATAAATTATTCGTCATTATCTTAGTCATGATATTTCTTACTGGGCTATTTGAGCTCACCCTTTCTTTTCGTTCCATTGTTTTTCAACAGGAGATGAGAACGTAACGGGGTCTAGCCGGGGAATGGAGTGAGAGTGCGGGGATAGCTATCATAGTCTTCACGTGTTATAAAATAGTGTGGCAATAATAATGAATACTTAGTTATGTTGTATTATCCACTGTATTGTTGTACGTTGTATTTCATTGTAATAATTTTGTTGTAGTCTTTTGACGACTCAAGTTTGGGCTGTGTGGGCCTAGATTTGGGGGCGTCACAGTTGGCATCAGAGCTTAGGGATATGGTCTTTAATGGAGATCTGGGGTTAGAACTAGGAGGGGAGAGACGAATAGAATCAGTCACTAGTGTGTCCTACCTAAATTAGATTTTATTATCTAATGAGTTGATTTGAATATAGGGACATGAAGTGATGAGTCAGTTTATTTGAACTAACATTTATTTTGTGACCACAGTTTAGTATGGCATCTGGAAATCAAGAGGTTAACTATGAAATACCCGAAGCGAATGTAGCCGAAAATCAAGAAGCCACAAACAATCCTCCTGCCAACTCAGGAAATAATATTCCTGATAACATGATGAATGATGGATTCTTTAGGAATTTCATGCAGTTCATGCAGAATCAGGCAAGAGGAAATCCAGTTAACAATAACGGTAGAAACGCTGGTAATTTGAGGATGGTCACTGTCAAGCAATTTAAAGAATTGGGACCACCTGAATTCCACGGGAAGCCTGACCCACTCAAAGCGGAGGCATGGCTGAAGCAGACGACAAAAATACTTGATGTCCTACAATGCGCTGATGATCAGAAGGTGCCCTTTGCTACTTTTATGTTTCGAGGTGAGGCGGATCACTGGTGGGAAGCGGTAAAACGTATCCACCCTTCAGCACTTGAGATGTCTTGGACAGAATTCCAAGAGCTATTTAATGAAAAGTACTTCCCAGAAAGCATCCGCCATATGAAGGAAGTGAAATTCATTAAGCTGGAGCAGGAAAACATGACAGTTTCTCAATATGAAGCTAAGTTTGCTGAACTGTCTCGTTTTGCGACTCATCTAGTAGATGACGAAGCACGGATGAGTCGGATGTTCTTACGTGGTCTAAGATTCGAAATTCGTCAACAACTTAGCTCTCATAAATTTAGTTTGTATTCAGATGTTGTTGATAGGGCTCAAAGGGTGGAGCAAACAGATGAAAAATTACAGCCAAGAGTCAATGATCAGAGAAATGATAACAACCACAGGAACGAGAACCATCGAGGAGGTAACCAACACTTCGGTGGTAATTCCACATCAAATAACAGAAGAGGAGAATCCAGTGGGAACAATTTCAAAAGAAAGAGATTCCATAATAATTATGGAAGGGCACCAGTACCAGCACCAGCACCGACCCCAGTTTCAAGGGGAGAAGATCGACCACCAGTGAGATGCTATAGGTGTGGTCAGGAAGGTCACATCAGCCCAAACTGTACACTGCAGTCCAAAAAGTGCTACAGTTGTGGGAAAGAGGGTCATCTTGCGCGATTTTGTCCTGCCACAAAATCAAGTCCAGCTGCAGTGATGATACCAAAAGCTAGCGCGGATAAGGGAAAATCTGTAGTTCAAGGGAGAGCTTTTGTTGTGACATCCCAAATGGCACGAAACTCGAACGAGGTGATAACCGGTAAGCTATTCATAAATTCTCGTGAAGTCTACGCTTTGTTAGATACTGGTTCTACCCATTCTTTTATCTCACCTGCATGTGCTCAGCATTTAAACTTAACTCCTGAAAATTTGGACTTTGACTTATCAGTTGAAACCCCATTAGGAGAAATGACCATTACATCTACTGTCTATAAATCTTGCCTAGTTCAAATCAACAACCTCACATTACCTGTTGACCTTATTTCTTTGGAGATGCATGAATTTGATGTGATTTTAGGAATTGATTGGTTGACTACCCATCATGCTAAAATTGATTGTTTTCATAAGATTATTAGTTTTCATATTCCTAATCAACCTGTCATGCAAATTCAAGCAACTAAACCATTGAAATCTATAACTGTTATTTCTAGCCATAAAGCCATTCGTTTATTGAAAAACGGATGTCAAGCCTTTTTAGCTCATGTCACTGATTTGAACAAAAATACGTCAAACTTGAATGATATTCCCATTGTTAATGAGTTTCCTGACGTTTTTCCGGAGGAACTTCCTGGTTTACCCCCAAACCGTGAAATTGAATTTTGTATTGATCTTGAACCTGGTACCAAGCCCATTTCCAAAACTCCATACCGAATGGCTCCCATTGAACTTCAAGAGTTAAAAGTCCAACTACAGGAATTGTTGGATACTGGTTTCATTCGTCCGAGTGCATCACCTTGGGGTGCTCCTGTTCTATTTGTGAAGAAGAAAGACGGGAGTATGAGATTGTGCATTGACTACCGAGAATTGAACCATGTCACCATCAAAAACAGGTATCCGTTACCTCTAATTGATGACATGTTTGATCAATTACAAGGTGCTCAACATTTCTCAAAGATTGATCTCCGTTCTGGATATCATCAGTTAAAGGTTAAAGCTGAGGACATTCCAAAGACTGCTTTCAGAACTCGTTATGGGCATTATGAGTTTTTAGTCATGCCTTTTGGACTAACCAATGCTCCTGCAGCTTTCATGGACATGATGAACCGAATATTCAAGGAATATTTGGATCATTTTGTGGTTGTCTTTATTGATGACATCCTCATATACTCCAAAAGTCGTGAGGATCATGAACAACACCTGAGATTGATACTCCAGAAGCTCCATGAGAACAAATTATATGCCAAGTTGAAGAAATGTGAGTTCTGGCTTGAGGAGGTCACGTTTCTTGGGCATGTGATTTCTAGTCAAGGAATATCAGTCGATCCTGCGAAGATTGAAACGGTACTAAATTGGGAACAACCCAAGACAGTAACCGAAGTCCGAAGTTTTCTGGGCCTAGCTGGTTATTATCGGAGATTCGTAGAAGGATTTTCTCGAATCGCCACTCCATTAACTCAGCTTACTCGGAAAAGCACAAAATTCATATGGAGCGAGCAATGCGAGAAAAGTTTTCAAGAGCTTAAGAGGAGACTTGTTTCAGCTCCTGTTCTGACCATTCCATCAGGATCGGGAGAATTTGTCATATACAGCGATGCTTCAGGCAAAGGTCTAGGCTGTGTCCTTATGCAACATGGAAAGGTTATAGCCTATGCCTCTCGACAACTCAAAGATTATGAGAAAAATTACCCTACTCATGATCTAGAGTTGGCAGCAGTCGTTTTCGCGTTGAAGATCTGGAGACACTACTTGTACGGAGAGAAAGTGGATATCTATACGGATCATAAAAGTCTCAAGTATTTCTTCACCCAGAAGGAACTCAACATGCGACAACGACGTTGGCTTGAGCTGTTGAAGGATTATGATCACACAATCCAGTATCACCCGGGAAAGGCGAACGTTGTAGCTGACGCTTTGAGCAGAAAATCTTATGCGAGTACAAGTGCACTGCTGACAACACAAAAGCGTATTTTGTACGACTTGCAAAAGATGGAGATGGAGCTAAAGACACCAGGGACCCACTCGAAGATTGCTCACGTGCGAGTAGAACCAGCTTTAATCGATAAAATTAAAGCTGCTCAAGCTACCGATCCGGAACTGATAAACATGATAAAGAAAGTACAAGAAGGTACCATTCCCGAAGCAAGAATCGACGAGAAAGGAATACTTCGAGTCAACTCTCGACTCTGTGTTCCTAACGATCCTGAATTAAAGCATAAAATCATGATGGAGGCACACAACACGCCATTTGCAATCCACCCAGGAGGTACCAAGATGTATCGAGATCTTCGACATACATTTTGGTGGAACAATATGAAAAGGGAGATTGCAGAGTTTATCTCAAGGTGCTTAACTTGTCAACGTGTCAAGGCAGAGCATCAAGTACCTAAGGGTCCTTTACAACCACTTGAGGTTCCCGAATGGAAGTGGGAACACATCAATATGGATTTCGTGACGGGTCTTCCCAAAGTTTCTCAAGGCTTAGATGCAATTTGGGTCATCGTAGATAGATTGACCAAATCCGCTCATTTCTTGCCTATACGAGAAAACTTTTCACTTGAACGTCTTGCCGGTATGTACATAAATGAGATCGTGAGATTGCATGGCATGCCAGTTTCCATAGTTTCTGATCGAGATCCTAGATTCACTTCACGCTTTTGGATCAGTCTACAAAAAGCTATGGGCACTGAACTACGTTTTAGTTCTGCATACCATCCTCAAACGGACGGACAATCGAAAAGGACAATCCAGACCCTCGAAGATCTTTTGAGACTTTGCGTACTAGATTTCAAAGGAAGTTGGGATAAGTACTTACCATTGGTGGAATTTTCCTACAACAACAGTTACCAAGCAAGTATAGGTATGGCTCCATTCGAGGCTTTATATGGACGCAAGTGTCGCTCTCCAGTATGTTGGAATGAGGTAGGAGAAGCAAAACTGTTGGGACCCGAGTTGGTACGCTTGACGACCGAAAAGATCCAAATGATCCGACAACGAATACAGACAGCACAAGAACGACAAAAGAGTTATGCCGATCTTCATCGGAGAGATGAGAGATTCAACGTCGGAGATCATGTATTCTTACGTGTTTCTCCATGGAAAGGAGTTACGAGATTCGGAAAGAGAGGAAAGCTCAACCCTCGATTTATTGGCCCATTTGAAATCCTCGATCGAGTAGGATCCGTAGCCTACAGACTAGCCCTACCACCAAGTATGTCTCGCATCCATAACGTTTTTCACATATCTATGTTACGTAAATATGTGAAGGACCCAAACCACGTCATTGAGTTAGAACCAGACGTTATAGCAGAAGATTTAACGTATGAGGAGGTACCTGTTAAGATCCTAGATAAGAAGGAGCAGATCTTACGCTCAAAGGTTATACCTCAAGTTAAGGTTTTATGGAGGAACCAAGATATTGAGGAAATGACCTGGGAGCTAGAATCTGAGATGAAGTCTAGGTATCCATACCTCTTCGAAATGCCAGGTACGTCAATTTCGGGGACGAAATTTCATAAGGAGGGGAGGTTGTAAGACCCCGAATTTATGAAATACAAAATTTAATTTTTCTTCATATATATTTTTCCTGAAACAGTAAATGGTTAAATTGACAAAATTGAAAGTTAAGGATGTTATGTGCAAATTTTATTTTGTCGGGGAATATTCGTTTGGTCGGGGAATATTCGTGCCGTACGACGGCGCCGAAATAACAAATTATTTGTGGACCCCACAACGGAATAATTGTCGGATATAGAAAACGACAGAAGTAACCTTTTTAAATATAAATAGTCAACGGTGTTAACTGTTTAAATACTGGTGATAAAAGAATAGTAGTATACGGTAATTTATGGTATTTCAGTATAGCACACGGTACTCTACAGTAGCACACGGTATTGCACAGTGTCTCATATTATTGGTCTGATAATTGACACCGTAACTGTTGCGCATCATTTCATCAATAATTGTCACTGCATAATATTTTATATTATCAATTCAATAATTGTTGTTACACAGTATTTTGCATTATTGATTCAATAATTGTCATTACACTGTATTTCATATCATTGACTCAATAATTGTTGCGGCACTATTTTTAAAATTATTGAACCTAATAATTGTCACAGTAGCAAATATACTGTAATTTATATTATTAAATTAATAATAATCTGTACCGTGTTTATTACATTATTATTGAATTATTGTTGTAGCATTATTTTATTGTTTGATCTACAGGAAGAATAAATAATTAAATTTAAAAAAAAAAAAAAAAAAAATTAATTAATTTTTACTATTTGGAATAGTAAACATGTGGGCCATCTGTGGGGACCACATGAGAAACAAATTCAGAAATTGGGGAGTTGGTGGCAGCCGACTGCGCTGCCACTTTTGAAAAATAAGATTGGCATGCGCAAACCTAATGTACTGCTGCCACCTACCACACGCATAGTACCCTTATTTCTCCTATAAATAGCTTGCTCAGCTGAATAGAAAAATCACACCTAAAATATAAAATTTTTCTATAAGAATTTTATGAGTTTTCTCTGAGAATAGTAAGGCTATTTTGAGAGTTTGAAAGCCAAAAGGAGTGCAGAAAATTTTCAAGTAAGTCTTTTACTAAAGAGTAGTAATTTTATAAATTCCTATTTTTCACGGTATTCACAAATCTTCCTTTAGAAGACTCTTCTTTGAGAAGATTCATTTTTAAAAGCTTTCTTTGGAAGATTTATTTTGGAATATTATTTTAAAAACTATTTTAAAATAGTTATATTATACTACAAAAATTATGTTAAATATATATAATTTTGATAGTTCATATTATACGAGTTATCATACACTTTGAAATTTATATGTGGTAATTACTAATTATATTAAAAATATATAGGTTGATCAACCTCATTTAAATCAATATCCAGTCACGTGTTAAGGTAAGGGGTATCACTCTTTTCATCATCATAAATGGATATTATTTTCTTTCTTACTTGAAGGGATTATCATTCTTTGATTCTCGAAAATAATATCGTTTCTTTCTTGTGCCATTTATTTCCATGTATTAAATTGTGGGAATAACCTTACGGCGCGGTTTACCGCCTGTTGGTGAATAACCTTTTGTATTCATTCTTTATTAATCTTTGAGAATAACCTTACGGTGCGGATTATCGCCTGTTTGGTGAATAACTCTTCGTGTTCAAATTCTATTAAATTGTGGGAATAACCTTACGGTGCGGATTACGCCTGTTTGGTGAATAACTATTCGTATTCAAATTGATGGGAATAACCTTACGGTGCGGATTATCGCCTGTTGGTGAATAACCCTTTTTATTTGTCTCGTGTGGAAATAATTTGTCTACACGAATTATCACATGACACTTTTATTCCATATTCGTAAGTGATATCATTTTCCTTTATACTCATAAGGGATACCATCTTTTTCATCTTCCATTATTCAAACTTACTATGGTAAGGGATATTAATTCCCTTCACCTTTTGTTAATCAAACCTGCTACGGTAAGGGATATTATTTTCTTCCATACACCTAAATCGAAACTTATTATGGAACTATTGCTTCTATAATTCCTGAAAATATTATATGTTCCATAATAGTTGAATTTCATTAGTTCAACTGAACCTTCCTATTTTCTGAACACTTCTATTGAACTGTAATCGTTATTCTGAACTGTGGATCTTGAATATCATTTTTAAATTTCACTCCACATCATGTTGGCAATTTGGACATTATTTGAATCTGCACAAAGTAAACTTCCGATACTTATTGTTTATCCTGTTCTTCTGTTTATCATTTGTATCACTGTTATTTGTATTAATCATCAAGAATCAAGCTGTTGTGAATATCTGTGGCCGGGGGCACAGATGTGATATAATTGTTGAACAGATGATAGGTTAAAGGCGATATACTAGGTTAAAGGCGATACATCTGTTCGGTGTCTTTTATGACACGTGGTGAATGTTCTCTTTGGCCCGTAGTGCAAAGATGAACTGTTGGTTGGTATGATTATGACCAAAGGCTGAATCTGGTATAATCATGACCGTTGGTGTTATATTGAATGTCTTGGCCCGTAGTGCAAAGACGAACTGTTGATCTGCATGATTATGACCAGGAACTGTGAAGTTGTATTATCTTGACTAATGGTATTTCAGATGATAAAAGTTGATGATATTTTTACTAAAAAGAGAAGCGAGTGGACATTATAGTCTGCATTATTCTTCTAATAGATTGCTCATTCCGCTGCTATTATTGATCTGAACGTTGTTTAAGAATTTAACTGCAGTTTTTGATATAAACCTTGTAGTCTATTGTATTCTATCAAGAACTCAACTGTTGAAGGCTAATGATAAATTATTCGTCATTATCTTAGTCATGATATTTCTTACTGGGCTATTTGAGCTCACCCTTTCTTTTCGTTCCATTGTTTTTCAACAGGAGATGAGAACGTAACGGGGTCTAGCCGGGGAATGGAGTGAGAGTGCGGGGATAGCTATCATAGTATTCACGTGTTATAAAATAGTGTGGCAATAATAATGAAGACTTAGTTGTGTTGTATTATCCATTGTATTGTTGTACGTTGTATTTCATTGTAATAATTTTGTTGTAGTCTTTTGACGACTCAAGTTTGGACTGTGTGGACCTAGATTTGGGGGCGTCACAACTATATTTATTTATTTTTAATTTATTTTTTAATAAAATATAGAATTTGAGCAACACAAATTTATGATTTTCCTTTCGATTTCCATTTCCTTTTCACTCCAGCACAGCATCATATAATTGTAATCTTATAATGGTAGACGAAAGTACGAGAAAAGGTATGATAAAAGGGTTATGCCTTTTTTCTTGACCGAGTAATTAATGATAAGATCTGAAATATTGTTCGAAAGGATTAATAAATAAGTCAAACCTACCCTACCAAAAGTCAAATCATCGAAAAAATAAAACAAAGACTGGGTCCCATTTCATTATTAAATGAGTTTTAGTAATCAAACATTGGATTAAAAAAAAAACGTGATGACATGGCCGCTTACGCATGCTTAAGGTACATTTGCACTCCACACGCAAATTTCTTCACTTTGTGATTACAATTTATTTTAAAGTATGATTGGGATGTTCATTAATCAATCAAGGTCTGCGTGAGCTTAGCACTCTCTAATACTAGTAAGCAAATTTATTTTATAGATTTATAATGTATTATATATGTATGAAATATATATAATATTGTTTACCTTTTCCTCATCAACAAATTATATCCATAGCAGAGAAAATTAACCTTTTCATAATTTATATACTCTCTTGTCCCATAAAAAATATTTTTACACTAATTAAAAAATATAAATTAAAAAAGAGAGTATAAATAAATTTTATCATTAATGCTAAGAATTTTTTCTTTTTGTAACAGTAGTGGACCGACCTAAATGCTTGTTGAGGGTAAATTAAAATAGATTTGATGTAACATTTGAATTGTATGCTACATACATCTTTTGTCAGAAAAAAATCTTTTGCAATTTAATCATTTTTGTGAGTACTTGAATTTGTCGCCTGTTAAATCAAAAATATAGTTATTCCAACTTTCCAAGAATATTACAAGCTTTTTCAATAGTATAATAATTTTGAGGTGTTATTTTAGTACTTGGATTATCTAGCAAAAAGTGATTTATCAAACATAGACCCACTAATCAATCACTAATCATATTTTACTTTTTACTTTTATGCATCAACTGCCTTAACTTAAAGTTTCTTAGGGTTAAATGATTTTTATGACGCTATATTTTAAGTTAATTTATAAATGCATAATTATATATTTTTTTTACAGTTAACTAATTAGACTTTAATTTACTTAGATAAATCTCAAATTTCGTCTTGAGTGTTAAATTTTTAACAGAACATTGACATGGCACTTGACGTGGCTTTTTTTTTTTTTTTAATTTAAAGCATACATTTAAATGTGACAATTTTGTCCTAATTAAAGTAATAAACTAGTTGACCCATAACCCATATTCTATCTATAACCCTCCCATTAACAAGAAAATATTAACTTTATTTAATTTTTTTTAAAAAAAATATAGGCTCCATCTTCTTCCTCTAGTCTTCTCTATCTTTAAACTTCACCTAACATTACCAAAAATCAGGCAGAATTGGTTTCAAAATTTAATTTGAGATCGAATTTGGAAAGAAAAAATTCGTCTATAATATCGCAGAATTAGTTTCAAAATTTAATTTAATTTGAGACAGATTTAGCCCGTCTCAAAATCCATCTCAAATAATATTTAGAAATTGAATATTTCTGTCTCAAAAAATATTTATAAACCGAATATTTCCGTCTCAAACTGCTCTCAAGTCCATATCAACTTGACCGAGGGGAACTCAGAGTTATATTTTAAAATCACTTTTATTTGTTTCAATTTTGGCGGGAAACATTGGCTTCATTTTTTAGTGTGCCTAATTTGATACAGAAAATAGTCGTCTTAATTTCGTTTCTAAATAGTTTTGGCATTAAAAAAATATATTTGAAACGTTTTATCTCTGTCTCTAATCTGTCTCAAATGCTAGCAATGAAAAACAAATAGTTTCAAATTTAGTCTTTAAATCAGTCTTAAATTTAAAATTATATTTTCTCACAAATTTTTATTTTCAAACTTTATCACACCAAAAAAAATTTAATACTTAAACTTAATAAAATAAAACATGATTAAAACACAATAATCTGGGGGAGTTAAAAGAGGCGGACAATGTAGGACTAGAAGAAAAGAAAAGAAAAAAATTAAGTATTACATTATCTCTTCCTTAAAAGGATTTTGTCCCCGGAATCAAAAAAATAAAGACAGGCCTATTCATCAAAAAGATGTGAATATTTCACTCAAATAAATTTTTTCATAAAATTGTAACAGACGAAATGATTTTTCTCCTGAATCTTTTCAAATAAATAATGCACAACGTGCAACAGATGATAATGATAAACTCTTCAACACTGAAACATAAAATATGTTATGCACATGGGCTAACTGTGTTGGCAAAACTAATCGATACACAACTTCACTAACCCTTTCCAAAATCTTGAACAGAACAATATAACACAGACTGAGTTTACATTTCAACCCAAATCGCCGAGTATCCTTCCAAGGAGAAAACCTTCAAAAATACGTGCTCACCCAGTTTAAACTCTAAGGTCCTCCTATACTTATCAACAGAACTCTTCTGTCGAGAAAGAGTCAACTTCAAATTTTCTTAGTCATAACTAACTACTTTCCCCGTAGTGATTTAAACTAACTCAAAGCCTTCTATGACCTTCTCGCCAATCTCATCTCAACAATTTGGTGCCCTTCACTTTCTACCATACAACACCTTAAGCGGAGAAATCCCAATACTTGTTTGCCAATAGTTGTTATAAAACAAATTCAACAAGGCTCAAATAATCAATCTAAATTTTCTGTCCATTCTAAGACACGAAATCGTAACATGTCTGAATAATTTTTCCCGATTGCCCATCCGTCTGCAAATGAAAAACTATACAGAAAATTAAATAATTATAAAAAGAAAGAAAAATAGACATACTTGAAATTATGAGGTTTGCAGTCCGCCTACGTCATCGACATCGAAAAATATTTTAGCTAAGGAACTCCTCAAATAAAAATATTTTCTCAAATTGGATAAAACCTTAATGTTTTTATAAAATAAAATAAAAATGTGGTCTTTCATAAGGCTAAGTAAAGAGGGGAGTTAAAAGAATCGGGCGATTTAGGATTAGAAGAAAAAAAAAGGAAAAAAAAATTAGGTATTACAATTAGAATCAGAGACAGAACTTAGTCCGTATCTAAATATCTGTCTCAATGCCTAGTATTCTAATAGTGCAAATATATATAGGAATCTTTGAAAACAACGAAATCAATTGAAATTAACTAAGATTTGATCTTCATAATCTTATCCAAATTAAAAAAAATACAAAATACCCAGATCTAATCTTCAGTCCCACCCATACCTATTTTAATTCACAATATACATGTCCATCAATTCAAATATCATGAATCTTCATCTCCATTTCTAATTAATTTATCCCTTATTCTCGTTAAAACATATTTATTGTCATCGATAGTGACTGCGTGAAAGCAAAGGAATTATTTCATATTCTTAGAATATAGTTAATGTTTGTTCTATTCGCTCTCATAAAAATAGATTCTACACGAGTTTTATCATGTGTAAATTTTATTTTTAAATAAAAAGATAAAATAAATTATAATTATATTTCAAGGGTATAACATAATTTTTCGTGGCAGCGACGGCGTGAAAAAAGAGGTGTGATAGCAGCAATTTTTCGTGGGAGCGACGGCGTGAAAAAAGAGGTGTGAGCAACAACTCTTGTCATTCTTGTTCTAAAATATAATGATGTAAAAGCATTTAACCCAAAGTTTGGTAGGTTAGTTTTGTCATTGGTTCTCCTGTGATGATGATTTTGTAGAACAAATCCTTTATCTACCCAATACATACTCCACTTTTTCTTGATTAATTGTTATTTGGATTTTAGAGTCCAAAATTTACGGCTCCTTGCGTTTTTGCCTTCAGTCCCATCGCCATCTAATCATTGATCATGCCACCTCAACCATTCCCAAACCCAGAACTCCCGTCTTTATGCTCACCTGGAAAATGAACCTAATTAATTAGACTAAACTTCTTGTCCATTAGCCTTGTATTTCTTTATTAGCTTATAAAATTACGCAATTAATATCGCGAGAACAAAAGTGATACAATTTTTTAAAATGTTAATTAATATTAAAATAATTAAAAAATTATTAATTATATATTTATTTTGACATTATTATTTTTATTCTAATAATATCAACTAATTATGCTTATTTCTTAAGAAATGTTGGTTTCTTTGTAAAAATTGATATTTTTATAGTATTTTTTTATATTTTTATATAAAAATTGTCATATAACAACGATTTTAATTATTATTATAAATTTATAACGACGATTTTTATATAAAAATATTAAAAAATAATATAAAATTTATCATGCGGCTAAATCTGACTCTTATACATTTTTACATATAAATAGAATCCGTAGAGTTGTGGAGAAAATTAATGCTACAGTATGTTAACTTTGTTCCCCACATGTTTTGTCAGATATTGTTGAGTACATTAAACACAAAAGTCTTCTCACCATAAATATCAGACTCTATCCAAATTAAGCAAAATTTTATATTCTCATTTGACTTTTATTTATATATGTATATATTTATTTATTGTATATAAAGGCTTGTTATAGACATATTTAATGTATTTTAGATTAAATTTTAAAATTAATTTTTTTTAACTGGAAAACTATTTATAATTTGAGGAAGGACTGCCAGATTTGGAGTGATTATTTGCATCTGTCAATGTATTCTAACCAGTTAAATGAAATATCGGATCATCGTGACGGTGATTTGAGTACACCCTTAAATGCAAATTAAGCAATTATTGCTTAATTATACATAAATTTTGAGGAAAGTAATTCAAGAATCATTAATATAATATATAAACATGTGAATTATTTTTACACAATTTTTTTTGCTTTTCACAAAAATAATATCATTTGATAAATTTTTTTTATTTAAAAAAAAAATTTATATTTATTGATAGTAGTGTAAAATTACACAATATTTTTAATTTTGTCAATAGAATTTCATTATCATGCAAAAGCTACCAACTAATAACTTATTATATTTAGAAATTAATGTTTAAAGGATATATATTTTTAATATTTTTAAATTAGTATGGAGATTATAAGAAAATACTAATGTTCGGATCTGAAAATTCAAAAACAATATGAAATGTTCAGAACTTAAGTCAATTATATTACCCCATCCAATACCCAATAAAAACATTGTAGGGAGTGGGGATATACATCCCATTTCATTGTCATGTAAGAAATTAAGGAAAAAAAGGATTAAGAAAATGCATGGTGCGTGTCAGACAGTCACGGCTGCTTAAGAAAAATTGTGCACGTGATATTATCCAGATTCCAGAAGCAATTACTTGGCATTGTATTAGTTCCTATTTATTTTTGAAATATAACTTCTAGAAGATCAATTATGTCACACTGATCTACTTGTAATTATGGATTAAGGATCATTTTCTTTTATTACTAGCTAGAATAGACTGAATAAATTTATATCGCGTAAAATTTGGGAGTAAATAACGTTATTGTGCCACATATATATTATCAATAATATTTTGGTGATAAAATAAAATTAGTTACAAATAATTAGCAATGTAAAAATATTTGTTGTAAATAATTATATTGCTAATTTTTTTATTAAATATAATATTTATGTCACTAAATATGTATTGAGAAAAATTAGAGAATAAATATAAAAGATGGGATTCTAATTCAATTTTCTCGAATACACATTCAGCGATACAATAAAATTCATTGCAAATAACTATATTGTTAGTAACATTGCTAAAATCAATTTTTGTGTCATTGAATATATATTAAAGAAAAATAAAGTAATAGTACACACAAACCAAACACAACATTCAAACATAACATCATCCTTACTATTAAAAAGTGATGTGTTGCACAATTTTCAATGTAAAAATACACTTTTAAACGGTGAATATGATGTTGTGTTTAGTTTGTGTATATGTATACTTATGCATAAAATTCATTAAAAATAACTATATCTTTAGTAACGTTACAAAAATTAATTTTTGTGTCGCTAAATGTGTATTAAAAACTTGGAAGATAAATGCAATGAAGATGATCTTAATCTCTCAATTAATGTCAATTTAATTTCTTGGGTTGACTTTTACTATCCGAAGAATGCAACTGGATCATGTCGATCCATTATAGACTAGTCATGCACAACAGGTCGCTTTGACCTAGATCTATCAAGCCTTGACTGTTGACCAAGTCAGATCGGCTCTTTGACTTTCGACCTACAGGTTAGGGCAGGCAGGCCTTAACGCTTGAAAAAGAGGCCTGATGAGGCCTGCAGGCTAGGCTGGGTCAGGTCTTGGGTCGGGCCAGGCCAAAGCGGTCTAATCCAGTTCATTTAATTTTTTTTAGTAATTTTAAATATTATAAAAACACTAATTAAAATTTTAAAATTAATTGATGTATTAATTAAAAGTAATGTATTATAACTTATAAGTTACAACTTATAAATTCCAATAATAAATTAAAATAATGTATAATTTTAAAGATATTGTATTATTTTATATTATCATTAATAAAGAAAATTATTTTTTTATGAAAAATAATTTTTTTATTATTATTATTTTACAAATGACTTTTTAGTTTTTACACTAAGTATTTATTAAAATGAAGATGCAATGAAAGGTCTGTAAAAAGTGTAGGTTGCTAGCTAAGTAAGAAAAATTCTTATATATTACATTATCTAATGTGTTTTTATGGATTTCTTAATTCGTATATAAACAAATATGTATGAATGAACGTATTGAAATACGCCAATTTTAGTTGGTTTATTAAATGAGTTGTCACAAAGAAAAAATTTTCGTCTACAGTGGGAGAATTGAAGTAACAAACAAAAAAAATTGGCAGGTCGAATTGGATTTTGGATGAATCTGGCCGGGCCTCAGGCCAGACCAGGCCAAGCCGAATTTGAGCCAAAATAATGTGGCATATTCGTGGCCTCCAGGTCCTGCTGAACTGGACTAGGTCTTGACCAGACCACAAGCTATTTGTGCACCATTGTTATAGACTCACCAACAAATTGTGTGACTTTACTATACATCATATTTGTTACTTTTAAAATTTAATTAAAGCTCATATTACTTTTTATGTATTTTAAAATTTCGTAATTGACCTCAAAATGTATATATTTTTGCAAGGGAGTATATAATCCCTGTGCTCTTCTTTCTCCTATACACTTTTTGCTTGTCCTTGTTTTTCCCCTTGATAATTTCTCAAGTTAATGCCTTTTCTCCTTCTTGTCCTTCTTCTCTTTGATGGCAATGTATCAGCTGATCAAGTCCCAGAGGACCCAGACCAAGGTGCTCTTATATGACCTTTATTTGCTTCTATTTGTATCATACAACTTGTCTGTTGGGTTCAACTTTAGTAGCAGTTTTTTTTTTTAGACAATGTCCCTTCAAATGTACAATCATTTGACAATTTTTGTGTGCATGTACTCACCTTTTTGTTCAAACTACCCCTCCTAATTGCACCAATTACAATACAAGTTCAAGGTCTTATCTTTTACTAGACTTTTGATTAGCTAATGAACCAGACAAATTGGCCCAAGATTAAATCAATATTCTATAAAAATTCCAATCAACACCTTACACGATGACCCCTCTATCAAGGCGAGAATCCATCCGCTAATAGGCTTAGAAAACTATGTTAATTTAACAACTACAAAGAGAGATCATACATTTTTCCTCTACATCTCTGCCAACGGCCAGAAATTCTAATTACTGGGTTCATGTAATATTCCTTCCACTTCTAAAATTAGCCATTGATATTGCCCGATAAAAATATTCTTTTATTACATATTTCACTCATTTTCTCCCAACATCTTAAATAATTGTGTCGTTAGGACGTTAAAAGTAATATTTATATTATTAAATATATATTGAGATAAATTAGTTGTATGGTATAATAAAGATAATTTTAATCTGATTGTCAAAAAAATAAAAAATTAATTGTCAAAATTACAGGTGGCGCTAAAATATTACAAAAATATCATTAAATATATATCGATCTGTCAACACTATGTTTACTCTAGTCAAAGTTAAAGTACATTTGTAAAAAGGTGCTTCTACAGTTACTTTAAAAAATTACTCACAAGTCTTACCTTCATAAAAGACAAAAAAATATAATCTCACCTCATTTGTAAAAAGTGGGATCATACTCTTTACTCTTTTTTAAGGGTAAAACTAGGGAGTAATTTTTTCAGATAAGTTTAGAATTTTTCTTTGTAAAATGACTGCTATGTTTCTAAATTTAACTTTACATTGGCGGGTAATGCAATTAGTGAGATATTATAGTACTTAATTAGCTAAGAACAAAATTAATGACATATTAAAATTTTAATATATTTATATTATTTTATAATTAAAATAAATAAATATTTTTAATTTTAAAACAAATTATAAAAAAAATTACATCTCTAATTTAAAATAGAGGGAATATTATTAGAAAAATGTACAAAATTTCGGTGGCCCATTTACAAAAATTAACATATAAAAAAAATATCCTGATTTCAAAGGGTCTAAAATGGTCCAACTGATGATAATATAACACACGTCTAGAATTTACTCTATAGTGTGCTTGTCATGAGCTGGACTCATCAAACCAAAAACTTCCAGAATCAGACAACATGTCTACATTTTTTGCGTACCAATTTGTAAGTCTCCTTTTATTGATCCCTTAACTGAAGTCTTTACGGGAAACGTGAGAATTAAATAAGATAGTTTCTCTTTTTTATTAGGTCATTTTAGAATTTAATTGTAAGTCTCCTTCTATGATCCTTTTAACTCTGCAGCGTGCACGTCATGAGCTGGACTCATCAAACCAAAAACTTCCAGAATCGGACAAGATGTCATGCACTTTAGATTTTTTGCTTAGTCGCTGATGATGCTCTATCCTTCGAGCGGGTCTCTTGCTACTCCGTCTATCGTTCTGATCTTATGAGGCACGTTTTTACGGTATATTATGAGAGAGTTCCACCGTGGTACGCCTCCCGTGCGAGTATTAATATTAGTTATCGGACGAAAGATAAAATATCAACTATATAAATGAGTGTCATATGAGCAAAGTATCAAGTGTGTCTCTCTTACTCTTTCTTTGTCATATCCTTTTCACTTCCCATTGGCCAATCTATCTTTTTGTCGTGAGACCGGCCGTCATTACAAAAAAATTGGCCATAGCCGACAGACAAGCCCGTAAAAAATGATCCATTGTCCGTCGCCCAGGTTGTTGCCCTATATTCTTGTCGAGCGTTGTCGGTATTGATGTCATTGGTGGCGTAGGCATGGGTAACAGACAGTCTAGTAATAAGTCATTGTTGACAACAGTGGTGACGACATCTTTGTCGCCAATGATTCGTTTAATAGCGAAATTAAAAAGTCATAGGTGACGGCTACTCCGTCGCCAATAAATTGATTCGTCGGCAATGAGTAATTTTAATTTTTTAATTAGAATGGTAATTACCAACGGCATGTCCGTTGAGAATAACATTTAATAAAATAATATTTTTTTTTAAATTTGAAACCCCCCCCCCCCACCCCCCTATTTTTTTTATAAATATATATAATTGTACTTATTATAAACCAAAATTAACAAATAATTCTTCACTGACGCATACCAATAACCATCAAATATATATAATTAATCATAAATACATACACAAGTAATCACATAAACCATAAACAATAACTAGATGCAAAATGTAATCGTTGTATAACCCAAAACTAGTTATATACATAGAATTAAATATATAAACATAAACTATATCCCCCGGTCGTCATCGTCATCGGCAGACAAACGAACATCGTCCATCATGCCAATTCCCTTGTATCATCAGTCCCAACATTGTAGTTGCCTCCACCGTCCTCACCATCGTCGTAGCTACACCCTTACCACGAGTTTCATCAACAAAACCCTACAAAATTAAAATATGAAGTACATATAAACAAATGTAACAACATTTAAATAATTATTCTAAGTTTTTTTTTTAATATAAGTTAGGCAAGCGAGCTTCTAACTCGGTCACCGAAACTCCGAATTGAGTCTCGTAATTTATCGTGTGTTTGAAATATGTAAGAGGTGTTTTGCCTACGATTTCATGTCGTTTCGATGCCCGGAGGCCCGTTTTGGTCTAGTTTTCATAGAGTTTTTTTAATTTTTTTTTACTATAACTTAGGCAAACGAGCTTCTAACTAGGCCACCAGAACTCCGAATCGAGCCTTGTAAATTGTCACGTGTTTGAAATATATAAGAGGCGCTTCGCCTATGGATTCGAGTTATTTCGACACCCAGGGCTCATTTTCGTCTAGGTTTTTTGAAAGTTTTGAAAGTTTTTTTAATAAAAGCTAGACAACCGAGCTTCTAACTCGGCCACCGGAACTCCGAATCAAATCCATAAGTTGTCACGTGTTTGTAATATATAAGGGGTGCTTCATCTACGGTTTTATGTCGTTTCGACGCACAAGGTCTGTTTTGGTCTAGTTTTCGTAAAGTTTTCTAAGTTTTTTTTAATATAAGTTAAGCAAACGAACTTCTAACTCGGCCACCAAAACTTTAAATCGAGTTCCGTAAGTTATCACGTATTTAAAATATATATGAGGTGCTTCGCCTACGATTTCATGTCGTTTTGATGCCCGAGGTCCGTTTTGGTCTAGTTTTCTAATTTTTTTTTAATATAAGTTAGGCAAACGAGCTTCTAACTCGACCACAGGAACTCCGAATTGAGTGCCATAAGTTTTCATGTATTTGAAATATATATGAGGTGCTTCGTCTACAGTTTTGATGCCCGCGACTCGTTTTGGTCTAGTTTTTCTAAAGTCTTCTAAGTTTTTTTTTAATATAGCTTTTAATTAGCCATCAAAACTCTAAATCGAGTCTCGTAAGTTGTTACGTGTTTAAAATATATATGAGGTGCTTCGCCTACAGTTTCGCATCATTTCGACACCCGGGGGCCTATTTTGGTCTAGTTTTTTGAAAGTTTTCTAAGTATTTTTAATATAAGTTAGGTAAACGAACTTTTAACTCGTCTATCAGACCTTCAAATCGAGTCTTGTAAGTTGTCATGTATTTGAAATATATAAGAAGTGCTTCACCTACAGTTTTGTATCGTTTTGACGCCTAGGTCCTGTTTTGGTATAGTTTTCCTAAAGTTTTCTAAGTTTTTTTAAGATAAGTTAAGCAAACAAACTTCTAACTCGACCACCGGAACACCGAATTGAGTCCTGTAAGTTGGCACGTGTTTGAAATATATATGAGGTGTTTCACCTACAGTTTTGCGTCGTTTGACGCCCGTGGCCCGTTTTGGTCTAGTTTTTCTAAAATTTTCTAAGCTTTTCTTAATATAATAAGTTAGGAAAACGAGCTTCTAATTTGGCCACTAGAACTCGAATCGAGTCCTGTAAGTTGTCACGTGTTTGAAATATATAAGAAGTGTTTTGTCTACAGTTTCGGGTTGTTTCGACGCATAGGGCCCCGTTTTGGTCTAGTTTTCCTAAAGTTTTTTAAGTTCTTTAATATAAGTTAGGCATACGAGATTCTAACTGGGGCATCGAAACTCCGAATCGAGTCCCATAAGTTGTCATGCATTTGAAATATATAAGAGGTGTTTCACCTATAGTTTTGTGTCGTTTTGATGCCTGGAACCCGTTTTAGTCTAGTTTTTCTAAAATTTTCTAAGTTTTTTTTTAAATATAAATTAGGCAAACGAGCTTCTAACTCGACCACTAGAACTCCGAATCGAGTCTCGAAAGTTGTCATGTGTTTAAAATATATAAGAGTTCTTTCATTTATAGTTTTGCATCATTTCGACATCGAGGGCCCCATTTTAGTCTAATTTTTCTGATTTTTCAAAAGATTTCTTTAATATAAATTATGCAAATATTTTTTTTTATAACTTTTTAACAATTTATATAATCAATATAATATATATAATTACAAATTATATAGTTACAGACATACATTAATATTTTCATTTACTTGTCGAATATGTGGCGGAAAGAGGTTTGTAAGTATAATCACGCTTACTCGAACGACCTCCTGTGATACTAGACCTGAGAGCTCGTCTCGTGAAGCTGGATCTATGGAACCGTGAATGATCTCCTGAGTTAGCTGGTAGATATGCTAACGTGATGGTGCACCTCATTGGATTGAAGTGATTGCCATGCACGCCTCGATGATCCTCTATAAGAAGTCGTCAGATAATGATGGGCCGACTCTCGATCCACTCGCACTATCTACTCCATTACGGAGGCGACGCCTAGCTCTTGCAACAGGCACTACAGTATAAGTCCCGTCATTCAAATAATGATGGGCCGACTCTTGATCCATTCGTACCATCATTCAATGGTGTCACTGATTCGTGCAATAACTGATAGAAACTCTTAACACCCGTCATTCGAATCGTGATTGATGTTACCGTCATCCCTATTTATATTCCACTGGAAGAATGAACTAGTAGCTTCGAGTCACATGTTAGTACAATCATAAGTTTCGTCAACTCTGAATTTTGGTTCCAAATTATGTTCATTTAACCAGGTTTTCCCATGATAGATCCATGTGCTATAGCCTTGCTTGAACCCATACGCAAATAGGTCAGACATGACATCACATTTTCTTTCACACTTCATTTACACATCTCTTACAAGGACATCTAATCTTATTACCGCTGACTTACTCAAATGCAAAATTGAGAAATTGTTCAACCGCACTACAGTACTCAGAACTAAGTCTACTCTTATCAATGGCTACCCTACGTTCCATTCAATTTCGATCAACAGACATCTTGGACTACGGTCTGCTATATATATGGAAAATCAAAACATAATCAAGTAGAAGGGTTAATGTATATGCGTGCACATAAGTTTCCTAACTTTATCTCACACTCTAACGTATGATGCCCCCAAATCGGGCTCATACCACCTAATTTGAGTTGCCAAAAGACTACAACAAAATTATTACAATACAGTCCAAAGTACAATAATATAATACTTAATAATATACAACTAAGTTTTCACTATTATTATCACACTATTTTACAATATGATGAAGACTACTATAGTAACTATTTCGGACCATCACTCCATTCCCCTCTTCTCCCCGCTAGTCTCGGCTATACTCTCATTTCCTAAACAATGGAACAAAAAGAAAAAGAATGAGCTCAAATAGCCTAGTAAAAAATATTATAACTGAGATAATGACGAATAAATTATCCTTAGCCTTCAATAATTAAGTTCATGGTAGAATATAATAGACAGCATGTTTGAGATCAACAACTACAGTCGAGTTCTTGATAGAATATAATATACACGACAAGTTTTAAATCAACAACTACAGTTAAATTCTTAAACAAATTTTAAATCAACAATTGCAGCGGAATAACAACCATTAAGAGAGTCATGTAGACTATAATGTCTACTTGCTTCTCTTTTTAAGAACATCATTATCAACTTTTATTATCTGAAACACCATTGGTCATGATCATGCCAAACAACGGTTCTTTTTGGTTCCAGGCCAAATAAAACTTTCACCACGTGCCTTAAAAGACACACCACTGGTATATCGTCTTTATCCTATCATATGTGCCCCAGACCACAGATATTCACAATAACATGATTATGATGATTAGAACAAATAACAGTGATATAAATGATAACAAAAGAAAGAGGATAACAGGATAAACAATAACATTAGAAGTTAATAAATTTTACTTTATTCAGAGTCAAATAATGTCCAAATTGTCAATATAATATAGAGTAAAAAATGTTCAAGTCCAAGAATAATGCCCAAGATTCATAGGAAATAAGTTCAAAGGTAAGATTTACGATACAATGAATCAGTCCAAAATGTTCACGGTTCAAATAAATATCCATAGTTCAAAAGTTCAAGCTAAGGTCCATAAGTTAACAGTTCAATATAGCAATAAAAATTTAATAGAAATGTTCATGTAAAAGGATAATAGATGAAGCGCAAATTATTAATTATTTTAGAAATTTTATTGAACAATACTTACCATAATACGTTTAAGAGGATAAAAGAAAATGATCTCCCTTACCGTTGTAAGTTTAAAAGTTTGAAAGAAAATGATATTCCTTTATGAGTATGAAAATAATGATAACCCTTACCTTATCATATGATTAGATACTGCTTTTCTATGAAGTTGATTAACCTATATGTATATTTATAATTTAATTAGTAATTAACATACACCAATCATACTTTAGCATGCTACAGTTCATTGAATTTCCAACTGATATTGCTGGTTAAATAGCATATGCTTACTTTTATCAACCGGGCAACCCGAAATATCAGAGTAGTAAGGAGGAAAAGCATCAATTACTATTACAAAGCTATAAAGGGCCAACAGACGAGGCACATGAATTCTTAGATCTTAATATCCGGTACTGGACTAGTCGAGGCTGGGCATTTGTGTATGTTAACTATGGAGGAAGCTCTGGTTATGGCAGGAAATTCCAAGAACGGCTTTTGGGAATATGCAAGGGGTCACAAATCCTAATTGTGGAATGTGGGGGTACCCTTTATCAAGACATTGGAAAAGAACTAACAAGAAATTGCCCCAAAGATCAAAGGGTGGTGCACAAGGATTATGACAACTATGATGGGCATAGAAATTTAATGAAGGTAGTGGAGAGTACCCATTTGAATGACTGGTTTAAGGATTCTTTTGAGGGTGGAAAAATGAATATTTGGATAAATAGTTATTACCATCGTAGAGTTAAAAAGTTAGCTTATTTCAAAAAGCTCAATAGCTCAAGAAGTGGTGCATTAAGTATCAATTACGGCGAACTTCAACTAGAAAGAGAGGGGGTTTAATGCTCAAGAAAATGGGGTTGAATTGTTGGCAAGAGTTCCAGTGGTTAGTTGTGTTGGCCGCAAAAATTATAGTGTTTGATCCGGGAGGAATGGAATACATTTTGAGGCTGTAATCACCCAATTTGTTTTCTTCAATCCTTGAGGACAAGGATTTCTTAAGGATGGTGGAATGTTATGATTCTATATTAGAAATTCATAATTGTCCAACTGTTAGTCCTGGGAATTAAACTTTGTAACTGTGAAGATGTTATGATTCTCAGAAGAGTTAGTTAGGATCTTGATTCTGTTAACTGTCAAGTTAGTTGCAGTGAGCTGTCAAAGTAGTTACAGTGTTGTCATGAAAGGGAGTTAGTTATAGCGATGTCAGTTGCTGTTAGAAAAGCATTTAGAGCTTAACAATGGTAATTGTTATATAAAGGAATCTGTAAGGAGTGGTAGAGGCATTAACTAAGTATTATTGTAATCTTTTCCTTTCTCAGATTGTAAAACTGAGTTGCTTATTTCTGAATCAAATTCTTCCATCTTCTATTCTGTTCCACTGTTGTTTCTTTATATTTTGTTCTATTTTTATCTTTGTTGCTAATACTTCATCAATTTCTGAGCTGCAACCATAACAACTCTCAGTGTAATTCCATTTCAACATCTCGATTGCAAAACTCTGAAACTTGAACGCATGCAGAGATGTTTACTTGTTTAATATTGATAAAGGGATTTGCTTTGTTTTTCTTTTAATTTTACTGCAAAAGCTTGCATTTGATTTGAATCGTTCTTTTTTAATCCAAAACCCAGCACGTCATGATTAGGGGATTTACATACAACAATCTTTTTATGATGCCCTTGTTTTGTTCGACTAGTTAATTCTGTAAAACGTCATTAATTATTGAAATATTGTAATTTGCTACGGGCCTTAAAAGATGAATTGATGTCTGGATTGTAATTTCCTTTGAATATCTGTTGTGGTGAACTTCGAACAGGGTAATCATTCTAGGATTTATTTTCTGGAATGAGGGCAGGCCCCAATGGTCTCTCATTCTAAGGAAGGATTTGATATTTCAAAATTATGATTCTTGCTGGGTAAATATTGAGGGCAAGCGTGCTTTATAAAAAGAACATGGAAAAAGGAAGCTAATTTACTACTACTGTGCTACAGAGGAAGCTAATTTATAATGATGATCATCGAGAGGAATTTTTTGGTAATTGCATTAATTATAATTCTACTACTACTTTGAAGAAATTGACATTTTGAATCAGATGTGGATGAGGATTTGGAAACCCATCAAAATTTTCAATCACAAAAACAGAATAAAACATCAGTAGTAAACTATGGTGCAATAAAAAGGTAATATGTTTGCTTTGCTTTTCAGAATCTGCGGTATTAAACTGCGGATGACTATTTTTCAAAATACCCGCGGTTTAATACTGTGGAGCCCAAATTTCTTTTAAAAAAAAATGTTCTCTCTCTTCCTCTTCTCTCTCCAGCCTTCCTCTATTTGGGACTAAATGAAGAACAAGATCATATTATAATAAAAGAGACCACGTAACACTAAACACAGTAAAAATTATTGCAATTCGAACAAACTTATTACATATAAAAAATCCAAACTTAGTTCATTACGAAACACCTAAAAGAAAAATGGGGAAAACTCCTCTTATCAAATAGAGAGACATTTCCTGAAGTTACCAAATTCAACAAGTTGGCACCACTTGTTAGGAGGATCTGCAGAAATAATAAGCCATGTCAAACTAAATAACCAATGTCAAGGAAATCAGAAAAATATAACTAATTCATTGAAAACCCACAAGCATTTCAAGTTTCCTCCACAAGCAGCATAGTAAAATGTGAAATCCATTGAAGTTCCATAGTGAAATGTGACAGCTAAAACATTGGCAACGAAGATTTGAGAGGGGGATGAAATGGAGGTTTTAGAGAAGGTTTGTGAGTGGAGAGGCAGAGGAAAGAATGGAGAGAGGGAGAGCAAACTGGACAGTGATATGGACAGGGATGTGATGTAACATGCGTCCTAGCATCCACGATTTAATATTGTAGATGATAGAAATTGCAAAAATGCCATCTCAGAATGGTAATGACATTTTTGTAATTTCTACCGTCCGCTGCGGATGATTTTTTTACAATTTCTATCATTCGCAGTATTAAACTGCGGACGGTATATTCTCAAGTTAAAAGTTGGGATTATTTTGGACATTTAACACCGTTCGCAGTATTAAATTGCAGATTATTGGAAACTAAATTATGGATGAGGGTTATTTTAACTATTAGATCTCAACATAGACGGCTAAGATTTGTTATAAGGATAGATCATTTTTTACAGCGTTGTCAATGGATCGATCCCTATATATATATATATATATATATATATATATATATTCATCATATATCAGTTCTAGCCATTATTGATGATTTGCAAACTTCTGAGCCCATATGCCCCAACAAGAAAGTTTATCCCGGCTATATAATTTCATTCATATATGTTATATACAAGCAGCAGTAGATACTAACAACAGCCATATGCATAATAAATGAGAGCAAAAATCAAGCATAATTTGAAATAACAAAAACCCAATAACTTATAATTTGATTTAAGCAACCACAAATTAAATTCCATAACAAAAATTTAGTTAAATTTCAATGAGAGATAAAATATAGAGAAATAATTGAAAATTTGAGACAAAAATGTATAAAAATATCACCTAAATCATATGAAGTGGGACAAAACTATATCACAACCTCTTTAATCTCCACTGCATGCATCTATCTTCTGCCATGTATCTTCAAACCCCCAATAACTTCTGTAAACCCTAATCACCTCTGTTTCCCTTTCTCTTTCAGAACCAACAATGGTTATCCCTAATACTCATCCACCATCATCAATACCCAGCTCAAGCTCAAAGGTCTATTCTAAAACAGTTAAAAAAGCAATAAAAGCTCTTTTAAAATGGTGAAGAGTGAAATGGAAGAGAGAATCGCTGGTGAAGGGAGAGGGAAGAGAGAATCACCGATGAAAAGGGAGAGGGAATAAGAAAATTGCGCACTAAATTTTGGAAAAGGGGGAATAAAAATTTCATTGTCGTCAAGCTAAGGCTTAAAAATTTAATAGTTAATCTCGATGGCAGGGCCGTCAATTATGACCCCGTCGATAATGTCTATGGGGACGGATATGTCATCGGTAATAACTTCCTAGACCATCGCTCATATATTTCCATATCCTGCGAATTAATGGCGCATAATCTAAAGTCATTACCAACGGCGTTAACCTCTTTCTCGATGGACTATCGTCGACCGCCATGTAAGAAATCACAGGAATAGATATATTAGCGACGGAGGTCATTAGTGATTATGATGTCGTCGTTAATGATTCCATTATTGATGACAGAAATGTCATTGGCAAAGATCCCATCACCTATGACCTCTTTCGTTGTATTGCGTCTTTATCGAGTTGGCTATTTCTGTAACACCCGTTATTTTATTTTTTTTATTTGACTGAGGGTACAAGGTCTGAAGGGCTTCATCCACTTAGATGTATCTTTGGGAAATTTTGTACACTCGCCAAGAATTTAAGGGATCTTGTTTAGGGCATCTTTGGAGAAATCTCGATTGGAATGGAAGTTCAGATTTCTGGTAAAATAAGTAATTTTCTCCTGCATCTTGATATCCTTAATAAGGCCAACGCCTTTTCTGAATCGTTCAATGTAATCCTTTAAGGATTCATCATCACCTTGTTTAATATGCATTTAACTGACGATTTGTACCTCACTCGAATAGTTTATAGAGAATTGATCAATAATAGCATCTTGGGGTTCATCCTAAGATCAAATGCTTCGAGCTGGGAGGGAAGCAAACCATACTCGAGCGTGTAGTTTTAGAGTTAAGACAAATAACTTGCACTTTGTAGTCTTCGTGTAATTCAATATATACATTAAACTTTGGTAATACCCCTTGTGGTCTTTCAAATTAGTGGTGCTGTAACACCCCCTTCCCAGCTAGTGGAAAAGGGAGGCTACGTACCAACGAACTCTAAGCAAAAAAATAAAACTTTAAAGGAAGTTCTCTTCACACTTAACCTTGAATTCCCTGAATACTTACCGAAAGAAAAACACAGCATGAGCCAAATGCCTAGTACGGATATAGAGTGCATAAATAAGAACTGAAATGAATAACATAATATACTGAACTGAACTGAATAACATAATCTACTAAACTAAACTAATTTACTGAACTGATCTATTGAACTAAAACTGATCTACTGAACAAAATTGATCTACTTAACCGAACTGATTTACTGAACAATATAAAAGGCTGAATTGAATGCTTGTGTTTATTTCATATCGAGATCAAAACAAAACAGAAGTCACACATCGGACTGTAGATCCAAATACATGCAAAATCAAAAATGTGTGCTTGGCACTACAAACAACACCAAATCGCATAACAGAACAAAACAAAATGTTAGGGTCGACCTATACGCTTCCCACAACAAAACACCAAATGACCAACTCCCATTGGAACACACAAAATGAAGACGTCGTGGACTAATCACACTGTCACGGAAGTATCATGCCTCGGTACCAATAAGACATGCTTGTGGTACCCCCACAAGTGCTTATTGTGACGCCCCCAAATCTGGGCCCACACAGCCCATACTTGAGTCGTCAAAAGACTACAACAAAATTATTACAACAAAGCACAACGTACAACAATACAGTGTATAATAATACACAACTAAGTCTTCACTATTATTGCCACACTATTTTACAAAACGTGAAAACTATGATAACTATTCCTCGGACCCTCACTCCATTCCCCGGTTAGACCCTGTTATGTTTTCATCTCCTGTTGAAAAATAATGGAACAAAAGAAAGGGTGAGCTCAAATAGCCCAGTAAAGAATATCATGACTAAGATAATGACGAATAAATTATCATTAGTCTTCAACAGTTGAGTTCTTGATAGAATACAATAGACTACAAGGTTTATATCAAAAACTGCAGTTAAATTCTTAAACAACGTTCAGATCAATAATAGCAGCGGAATGAGTAATCTATTAGAAGAATAATGCAGACTATAATGTCCACTCGGTTCTCTTTTTAGGAAAAACATCATCAACTTTTATCATCTGAAATATCATTAGTCAAGATAATACAAATTCACAGTTCCTGATCATAATCATGCAGATCAACAGTTCATCTTTGCACTACGGGCCAAAGACATTCAATATAACACCAACGGTCATGATTATACCAGATTCAGCCTTTGGTCATAATCATACCAAACAACAGTTCATCTTTGCACTACGGGCCAAAGAGAACATTCACCACGTGCCATAAAAGACACCGAACAGATGTATCGCCTTTAACTTATTATATCGCCTTTAACCTATCATCTGTTCAACAAATATATCACATCTGTGCCCCCGGCCACAGATATTCACAACAGCTTGACTTTTGGATGATTAGAATGATATAAATGATGAACAGAAGAAATAGGATAACAATAAGTATCGGAAGTTTACTTTGTACAGATTCAAATAATGTCCAAATTGTCAACATGATGTGGAGTGAAATTTAAAAATGATATTCAAGATCCACAGTTCAGAATAACGGTTACAATTCAATAGAAAGGTTCACGTAAATAGGAAGGTTCAGTTGAAATAATGAAGTTCAACCATTATGGAACATATAATATTTTCAGGAATTATAGAAGCAATAGTTCCATAATAAATTTCGATTTAGGAGTATGAAAGAAAATAATATCCCTTACCGTAGCAGGTTTGATTAACAAAAGGTGAAGGAAATTAATACAAAAGGTTATTCACCAACAGGCGGCAATCCGCTCCGTAAGGTTATTCCCACAATTTAATAGAATTTGAGTACAAAGAGTTATTCACCAAACAGGCGGCAATCCGCTCCGTAAGGTTATTCCCACAATTTAATAGAATTTGAGTACAAAGAGTTATTCACCAAACAGGCGGCAATCCGCTCCGTAAGTTTATTCTCAGAGATTAATAATGAATGAATACGAAAGGTTATTCACCAACAGGCGGCAATCCGCTCCGTAAGGTTATTCCCACAATTTAATACATGGAAATAAAAGGCACGTCTTATGAGTAAGGAAGAAACAATATTATTATCGAGAATCAAATAATGATAATCCCTTACCATAGTATGTTTGAATAATGGAAGATGAAAAAGATGGTATCCCTTACCGTAGCAGGTTTGATTAACTTGAACAGTACACGTATACTTATAGATCTTCACAAATACTCAAGATGACTTAAGCACACTTAGAGAGAACTTTCACAAGAAGTATTTAGAGAGAGAAAGAAAGAACAAGTAAGGAAGTTTATGAAAAATCCTTAAGTTAAGGCTTCTATTTATAGCCAAAAATCTTATCATTCATTTAATCTAAACCATTCATTTAAAGATCATCTTTTAATCTACACCATCCATTTCAAATATTATATTATCTTTAATCTACACCATTCATTTCATATCACCTAATAATCACCTAACTTTATATTATAAACAAATCAATTTAATTATTCAACAATAATTCACACTTTAATCTACACCATTCATTTTATATCACCTAATAATCACCTAACTTTATATTATAAACAAATCAATTCAATTATTCAACAATAATTCACACTTTAATCTACACCATTCATTTCATATCACCTAATAATCACCTAACTTTATATTATAAACAAATAACTTTATCAATTCAATTATTATGACTAATTGTTATAAATACAGTATAATTAGCTCTTAGATATCAAGTCAATAAATTAATGAAATACAACTGTTTAAATAACATCATAATAGAGATAACAATAATGTAAAATAAAGCATACGTTACTGTGTAATGACAATTATTGATTCAATAATGTGAATTACTGTGCATATGCTACTGTGACAATTATTAGGTTCAATAATTTTAAAAACAGTGCAACAACAATTATTGACTCAATGATATAAAATACAGTGTAATGACAATTATTAAATCAATAATGCAAAATACTGTGTAACAACAATTATTGAATTGATAATATAAAATATTATGCAGTGACAATTATCGATGAAATGATGCGTAACAGTTACGGTGTCAATTATCAGACCAATAATATGAGACACTATGCAATACCGTGTGTTACTGTAGAGTACCGTGTGCTACAGAAAATACTATAAACTACCGTATGCTACTATTCTTTTATCACCGGTATTTTAACAGTTCCATTGACTATTTTTATTTAAAAATGTTACTTATGTCGTTTTCTATATCTGACAAATATTCCGTTGTGGGGTCCACCAATAATTTATTATTTCGGCGCCGTCGTACGGCACGAATATTCCCCGACCAAACGAATATTCCCCGACAAAGCGAATATTGTCCGACAAAATAAAATTTGCACATAACATCCTTAACTTTCAATTTTGTTAATTTAACCACTTACTGTTTCAAAAAAAAATATATATGAAGAAAAATTAAATTTTGTATTTCATAAAATTCGGGGTCTTACAACCTCCCCTCCTTATGAAATTTCGTCCCCGAAATTGACGTACCTGACATATCGAAGAGGTAAGGATACTTAGATTTCATCTCAGATTCTAGCTCCCAGGTCATTTCCTCAGTATCTTGGTTCCTCCATAAAACCTTAACTTGAGGTATAACCTTTGAGCGTAGGATCTGCTCCTTCATATCCAGGATCTTAACAGGTACCTCCTCGTATGTTAAATCCTCTGCTATAACGTCTGGTTCTAACTCAATGACGTGGTTTGGGTCCTTCACATATTTACGTAACATAGATATGTGAAAAACGTTATGGATGCGAGACATACTTGGTGGTAGGGCTAGTCTGTAGGCTACGGTTCCTATTCGATCGAGGATTTCAAATGGGCCAATAAATCGAGGGTTGAGCTTTCCTCTCTTTCCGAATCTCGTAACCCCTTTCCATGGAGAAACACGTAAGAATACATGATCTCCGACGTTGAAATTTTCGTCTCTCCGATGAAGATCAGCATAACTCTTTTGTCGTTCTTGTGCGGTCTGTATTCGTTGTCGGATCATTTGGATCTTTTCGGTCGTCAAGCGTACCAACTCGGGTCCCAACAATTTTGCTTCTCCTACCTCATTCCAACATATTGGAGAGTGACACTTCCTTCCATACAATGCCTCGAATGGAGCCATGCCTATGCTTGCTTGGTAACTGTTGTTGTAAGAAAATTTCACCAACGGCAAGTACTTATCCCAACTTCCTTTGAAGTCTAATACACAAAGTCTCAAAAGATCTTCGAGGGTCTGGATCGTCCTTTCCGATTGTCCGTCCGTTTGAGGATGGTATGCAGAACTAAAACGTAGTTCAGTGCCCATAGCTTTTTGTAGACTGATCCAAAAGCGTGAAGTGAATCTAGGATCTCGATCAGAAATTATGGAAACTGGCATGCCATGCAATCTCACGATCTCATTTATGTACATACCGGCAAGACGTTCAAGTGAAAAGTTTTCTCGTATAGGCAAGAAATGAGCAGATTTGGTCAATCTATCTACGATCACCCAAATTGCATCTAAGCCTTGAGAAACTTTTGGAAGACCCGTCACGAAGTCCATATTGACGTGTTCCCACTTCCATTCGGGAACTTCAAGTGATTGTAATGGACCTTTAGGAACTTGATGTTCTGCCTTGACACGTTGACAAGTTAGGCACCTTGAGATAAACTCCGCAATCTCTCTTTTCATATTGTTCCACCAAAATATATGTCGAAGATCTCGATACATCTTGGTACCTCCTGGGTGGATTGCAAACGGCGTGTTGTGTGCCTCCATCATGATTTTATGCTTTAATTCAGGATCGTTAGGAACACAGAGTCGAGAGTTGACTCGAAGTATTCCTTTCTCGTCGATTCTTGCTTCGGGAATGGCACCTTCTTGTACTTTCTTTATTATGTTTATCAGTTCCGGATCGGTAGCTTGAGCAGCTTTAATTTTATCGATTAAAGTTTGTTCTACTCGCACGTGAGCAATCTTCGAGCGGGTCCCTGGTGTCTTTAGCTCTATCTCCATCTTTTGCAAGTCGTACAAAATACACTTTTGTGTTGTCAGCAGTGCACTTGTACTTGCATAAGATTTTCTGCTCAAAGCGTCAGCTACAACGTTCGCCTTTCCCGGGTGATACTGGATTGTGTGGTCATAATCCTTTAACAGCTCAAGCCAACGTCGTTGTCGCATGTTGAGTTCCTTCTGGGTGAAGAAATACTTGAGACTTTTATGATCCGTATAGATATCCACTTTTTCTCCGTACAAGTAGTGTCTCCAGATCTTCAACGCGAAAACGACTGCTGCCAACTCTAGATCATGAGTAGGATAATTTTTCTCATAATCTTTGAGTTGTCGAGAGGCATAGGCTATAACCTTTCCATGTTGCATAAGGACACAGCCTAGACCTTTGCCAGAAGCATCACTGTAGATAACAAATTCTCCTGATCCTGATGGTATGGTCAGAACAGGAGCTGAAACAAGTCTCCTCTTGAGTTCTTGAAAACTCTTCTCGCATTCCTCGCTCGATATAAGTTTTGTACTAGAATGAATGATACCGATATCTAGTAATTAAACTTTCAACTCTTGGTGTTCTATGGGGGCCATTTGGTATGGGACTTTAAAAATGGGCTTAGTGCCGGGTTCAAGATCGATACAGAATTCAATTTCACGGTTTGGGGTAAGCCAGAAAGTTCCTTAGAAAAAAACGTCAGGAAACTCATTAACAATGGGAATATCATTCAAGTTTGACGTGTTTTTGTTCAAATCAGTGACATGAGCTAAAAAGGCCTGACATCCGTTTTTCAATAAACGAATGACTTTATGGCTAGAAATAACAGTTATAGATTTCAATGGTTTAGTTGCTTGAATTTGCATGACAGGTTGATTAGGAATATGAAAACTAATAATCTTATGAAAACAATCAATTTTAGCATGATGGGTAGTCAACCAATCAATTCCTAAAATCACATCAAATTCACGCATCTCCAAAGAAATAAGGTCAACAGGTAATGTGAGGTTATTGATTTGAACTAGGCAAGATTTATAGATAGTAAATGTAATAGGTATTTCTCCCAATGAGGTTTCAACTGATAAGACAAGATTTAAGTTTTCAATAGTCAAATTTAAACGTTGAGTACATATAGGTGGGATAAAAGAGTGGATAGAGCCAGTATCTAATATGGCATAGACTTCACGAGAATTTATGAATAGCTTACCGGTTATCACCTCATTCGGTTTCTTGACTGTTATCGTCAAATCGAATCCCGAATACTTCATTCGGATCTTCACGTATTTCAACCATGGGAATACCACTGAATAATTTTCTAGCAAACTGTTTCTCGGGTTCATCAACTTCATCAGTAGTAAGGTACCAATGATTTCCATTAAAATAGTATTTTCGATAGACTGCAGTTTCCACGATAGTGACTAACTTAACCTGAATTCCTCTAAATTGTAACGCCCAAAAGTATAGAAACATCATTTTTAAATAATCTTGAAAATCATAGCTGGAACACCATAAATCCCAAAGACTAATATGAAAAGTCCATATATTCTGATCCTTTGTTATAGAGCATAACCAGGTAATATCACTCTCCCAATTAGTGAGTAAATTAAAGGCAATAATTTCCGCAAGTTCGTTACTTCCTTTAATTGCTTCTAAGAATGGATCTGGAACGACTGTAGCAGAGCTTTCACCTTCATCCTTACTGGATAGAACACGCATAATTTTTGCCTTAGGCAAATGATTCAACTCTGAGTTTGTAAGAAGATTATTCGTCGCCTCTTGTTTTGCAGCTACATTTGTTTCGGTAATTTCATAGTTAACCTCCTGATTTCCAGATGCCATAATTAACTGTGGTCACAAAATAAATGTTAGTTCAAATAAACTGACTCATCTCTTCATGTTCCTACATTCAAATCGATTCATTAGATAAAAAATAAATCTAATTTAGGTAGGACACACTAGTGATTGATTCTATTCGTCTCTCCCCTCCTAGTTCTAACCCCAGATCTCCATTAAAGACCATATCCCTAAGCTCTGATGCCAACTGTGACGCCCCCAAATCTGGGCCCACACAGCCCATACTTGGGTCGTCAAAAGACTACAACAAAATTATTACAACAAAGCACAACGTACAACAATACAGTGTATAATAATACATAACTAAGTCTTCACTATTATTGCCACACTATTTTACAAAACGTGAAAACTATGATAACTATTCCTCGGACCCTCACTCCATTCCCCGGCTAGACCCTGTTATGTTTTCATCTCCTGTTGAAAAACAATGGAACAAAAGAAAGGGTGAGCTCAAATAGCCCAGTAAAGAATATCATGACTAAGATAATGACGAATAAATTATCATTAGTCTTCAACAGTTGAGTTCTTGATAGAATACAATAGACTACAAGGTTTATATCAAAAACTGCAGTTAAATTCTTAAACAACGTTCAGATCAATAATAGCAGCGGAATGAGTAATCTATTAGAAGAATAATGCAGACTATAATGTCCACTCGGTTCTCTTTTTAGGAAAAACATCATCAACTTTTATCATCTGAAATATCATTAGTCAAGATAATACAAATTCACAGTTCCTGATCATAATCATGCAGATCAACAGTTCATCTTTGCACTACGGACCAAAGACATTCAATATAACACCAACGGTCATGATTATACCAGATTCAGCCTTTGGTCATAATCATACCAAACAACAGTTCATCTTTGCACTACGGGCCAAAGAGAACATTCACCACGTGCCATAAAAGACACCGAACAGATGTATCGCCTTTAACCTATTATATCGCCTTTAACCTATCATCTGTTCAACAAATATATCACATCTGTGCCCCCGGCCACAGATATTCACAACAGCTTGACTTTTGGATGATTAGAATGATATAAATGATGAACAGAAGAAATAGGATAACAATAAGTATCGGAAGTTTACTTTGTACAGATTCAAATAATGTCCAAATTGTCAACATGATGTGGAGTGAAATTTAAAAATGATATTCAAGATCCACAGTTCAGAATAACGGTTACAATTCAATAGAAAGGTTCACGTAAATAGGAAGGTTCAGTTGAAATAATGAAGTTCAACCATTATGGAACATATAATATTTTCAGGAATTATAGAAGCAATAGTTCCATAATAAATTTCGATTTAGGAGTATGAAAGAAAATAATATCCCTTACCGTAGCAGGTTTGATTAACAAAAGGTGAAGGAAATTAATACAAAAGGTTATTCACCAACAGGCGGCAATCCGCTCCGTAAGGTTATTCCCACAATTTAATAGAATTTGAGTACAAAGAGTTATTCACCAAACAGGCGGCAATCCGCTCCGTAAGGTTATTCCCACAATTTAATAGAATTTGAGTACAAAGAGTTATTCACCAAACAGGCGGCAATCCGCTCCGTAAGGTTATTCTCAGAGATTAATAATGAATGAATACGAAAGGTTATTCACCAACAGGCGGCAATCCGCTCCGTAAGGTTATTCCCACAATTTAATACATGGAAATAAAAGGCACGTCTTATGAGTAAGGAAGAAACAATATTATTATCGAGAATCAAATAATGATAATCCCTTACCATAGTATGTTTGAATAATGGAAGATGAAAAAGATGGTATCCCTTACCGTAGCAGGTTTGATTAACTTGAACAGTACACGTATACTTATAGATCTTCACAAATACTCAAGATGACTTAAACACACTTAGAGAGAACTTTCACAAGAAGTATTTAGAGAGAGAAAGAAAGAACAAGTAAGGAAGTTTATGAAAAATCCTTAAGTTAAGGCTTCTATTTATAGCCAAAAATCTTATCATTCATTTAATCTAAACCATTCATTTAAAGATCATCTTTTAATCTACACCATCCATTTCAAATATTATATTATCTTTAATCTACACCATTCATTTCATATCACCTAATAATCACCTAACTTTATATTATAAACAAATCAATTTAATTATTCAACAATAATTCACACTTTAATCTACACCATTCATTTCATATCACCTAACTTTATATTATAAACAAATCAATTCAATTATTCAACAATAATTCACACTTTAATCTACACCATTCATTTCATATCACCTAATAATCACCTAACTTTATATTATAAACAAATAACTTTATCAATTCAATTATTATGACTAATTGTTATAAATACAGTATAGTTAGCTCTTAGATATCAAGTCAATAAATTAATGAAATACAACTGTTTAAATAACATCATAATAGAGATAACAATAATGTAAAATAAAGCATACGTTACTGTGTAATGACAATTATTGATTCAATAATGTGAATTACTGTGCATACGTTACTGTGACAATTATTAGGTTCAATAATTTTAAAAACAGTGCAACAACAATTATTGACTCAATGATATAAAATACAGTGTAATGACAATTATTAAATCAATAATGCAAAATACTGTGTAACAACAATTATTGAATTGATAATATAAAATATTATGCAATGACAATTATCGATGAAATGATGCGTAACAGTTACGGTGTCAATTATCAGACCAATAATATGAGACACTATGCAATACCGTGTGTTACTGTAGAGTACCGTGTGCTACAGAAAATACCATAAACTACCGTATGCTACTATTCTTTTATCACCGGTATTTTAACAGTTCCGTTGACTATTTTTATTTAAAAAGGTTACTTATGTCGTTTTCTATATCCGACAAATATTCCGTTGTGGGGTCCACCAATAATTTATTATTTCGGCGCCGTCGTACGGCACGAATATTCCCCGACCAAACGAATATTCCCCGACAAAGCGAATATTGTCCGACAAAATAAAATTTGCACATAACATCCTTAACTTTCAATTTTGTTAATTTAACCACTTACTGTTTCAAAAAAAATATATATGAAGAAAAATTAAATTTTGTATTTCATAAAATTCGGGGTCTTACACTTATAGCTCAAGTATACCCTATGATACATTAAAACAAAAATATAATGTCATAATACATATGACATAATACTAATAAAGGGGTTCTAATATGCATATGATATGTAATATCCCAGATAATTTCAAGATTTTAAATAATATCTTAATTGATTTTATTAAAGGTTAATGTTTAAACCTAGAAGGTGAGAAGGAAGATGTGTAGAAAATGGGTAAACATTTTTTTTTTAACATAAATTATTTGTTAGAAATTAAATGTGAGAATATTTTAATGATGCAGGTAGATAATTTATTTAAGAAAGAAATTCAATTGAGAAGTGAAGGTGAATATATTAATATTTATATATATACACCTATAGTTGAGTTTGTTAGTCAAACAAGATGATGTGTGAAGTAAATTAAATACTTAATAAAACTAATAAATTAATTAGTTTTAGTATGGATTAAAAAGAAAAGTCATGTAATTTAATTAATTGAATTAATTATATAAGTTATGAATTAAGGTTATGAGTAACAAGTAGGGAAGTGGAATATTGCCTAGAAGGACAATATTAAGAAGTTAATTAATTAAGTAATTTACTTAATTAATAAGTTGTTATAGATGTAAGCCCAATATGGAGATATTTGCATGAAATGGGTAATTAAATAAGAGAGCCAATAAAAAGTAAGTTATGTAGCCCAAACCATTAAAAGTCAAATGATGGTCAATGGTTGGGAGAAGCATTTCAAGTATTGATTGAGTGTAGAGAATTAACTAGTGTCTAGTTAATTGAATAACCCTAGTTGGTTGACAAGAGAGATAGCATTAACCAATCATTGGTTAATTTCTAGATAAATAAATGTGGGGTTAAGAATTAACCGTGGATGGGTTAATTAAGTAACCCAATGTGGTAGAATTAATTATAGCAAATCTAATTGGATTATATTATAAGTCCAATTGAGGTATGAAACTAGGTCAAATTAAATTAACCTAGTAGTTCATATAATTTAATTTGAACATTGATTTATGTAATAATTAACCAAGCCCAATGCTTGCTTTAATTAAATGTAACATAGGGTAATTAATATTAGCCCAATGTAATAATTAAATTGAGCCCAAACAAATTTAATTGATGAGCCCAATAGAAATATTAATTTGATCCAATGTGGAGCCCAAATGGAAGTCAAAGTGGTGGTCAATATATATACATTGGTGTATATATATATGAATACGTATATAATGATATAAGATGTAAAAATAAAGCTAAAGTGATGTAATAAAAGAGGAATCCCGAATTTTGGAGGGGGCCCCACATGAAAGGTTGCTTGTTGGTGAATTTGGAGTGTAAAATGTCTCAACAACTCCCCACCAACCCTAGTCATTCCATTGGTCAATCAAAATGTCACTCAATAGGTCATTCAAGCTATAGTAAGCTTGGTTAACCCTTAAATTCACCAACACTAGTTGATTAGTGAAGGTTAATGGTGATTAGGGAGGGTCTATATATAGCATCCATCAACATTTTGTTATGTTTGTTAGTTAGTTTTCAAGAACTCCTAGAGAGAAAGAGAGAGTATTCTAGAGAAAAGCTAGCAAGCTTTGAGAAATGGATGATCCACTAAGGAAAGTTGCTAGAGAATGATCAAGGTGGAGTCACAAGCCTAGCTCCTAGCAAGAGGAAGGAGATCATCCATGTCTAAGAGGTTAAAAAGTACTCCAAACCTTTTTAATTTCATTTTTGTTGTTTAAATAAGTTTTAAACGGTTAAAATATATTTTTAACCGATCAAAACTTGTTTTGATGGTCTAGAAGTCTTTAACTATGTAATATATGTATATTCATAGTTTGATGGGTTTAACATGGGTTTTTATATGTGTTTGTGATGAAAAATTTCATCAAACTCATTGAATAAATTTTTACCGACGAAAATAAGTTAATCTAATACGTAGCAGCCCCTTCACGGAATTACTGTTCACGATCCGTAAGTCGGATTTGTGATCCGTCAATTTTGGGTAATAGATCCATGAAATATGAAGATTCTCCAAGTTGAATGACTAAAATCCGATTTAAAATGAGCAAGTTATGGAATTTTTAGTAAAACACATCCATGTTGAAAAATCAGAAAAATTAGCTACTGATCAGCCCCTTTAACACTATTTTTCGAGACCTAGACAACTCCAAATTTTGTGTTTGATAAATGAAAACTATAGTTTAGGAAAATACGAGTCCAACGCCTCCGACTGGACCTTAATCGGAGTTGTAGATTTCGTTTTATAATCGTTTCCGTGAAGGACCCCAAAACTGTCCGAAAATCTGAAAAGGCCAAAAATAGTTACTGTTCAGTTTGGTCCAGGGGCAGTTTCGTCCACTTTTATTTCTCTAAAAATTCTGAATATTTTTGGAATGATAGTTTGATGAGCTAACTGAGTCTAGTAAAAATATGGTGATTTTTGATTGTGTAAAACTCAAGTTATGGATTTTACAATAAAGTGTGATTTTTAGAAATGTATCAAAATAACTTTTTGTGTACAACTCAGAAAAATATGAAATTTATGCAGGAGCTTTTCTATGATAACAGGAACTAATCCTGAAAATTTCCTAATATTCTGAAAGAGGAATAATTTATGATAAATGGTGCAAGATCTGATTATTTTGGGCTATTTAAAACTAGTAAATGAATTTTAAAAATTACGAGAAAAATATATGTTCAATATGGAGCTATATCCTGTCAAATACCAGAAAATAAGAATTTTTAGAACTAATTTGGTATTTTCATGGAAATGGACTAGTTATGAGTAAATGAATTAATTATGTGATGTGATGTTGAAAATTTAGAAAATAGGATTTATGGCTTGGAAATCCTATATACGGTATACGCAGATTTTTGATGAGGGATTTAGTCATTGTTGATAAAATTTTATGGGTTTGGCATTTTAGAATGATAAAAATGCATTAATTAGTAAAGTGTAAACAATTAAAATAAATTGTTTATAAGTTTAGGAAATAATTAAGATATTATTAAAAGATTAATAATATTAGAGTATGATAATAGTTAAGAATTAAATCATTATTCAATAATTAATAATGATATGTAATTAATTTAAAATATTATTAAAGGATTAATAATATTATTTAGCATTTAATTAACTATTAAATAATAATAGTTAAGAGTTAAATCATTATTAAATAAATAATAATGATAAATAAAGATTTAGAATATTATTAAAGAATTAATAATATTGTTTAACAAGTAATTAACTATTGGGTAATAATAGTTAAGGGTTGAATCGTTATTAAATAATTACTAATGATACTTGAGGATTTCAAATATTATTAAATGACTGATAATATTGATGAACAATTAAATTATTATTAAAATGATTGATAATAATGAGAAGTCAATTAAAATATTATTAAAGGGTAATAATATTAGAAGGCAATTAAATTATTATTAAAAGATTAATAATAATGATTAAGGTAAACTATTATTAAAAATAAATTAATAATAGTAATGATTATTTAAAGTGTTATTTAACAATTAAATAACATTATAAGTTATTACTAATTGATAGTAAAATTTAAAATATTATCCAAGGTGGGTAATATTATGAGAAGTATCGAGATAAATGATGTGATTAAGTTAAACCAAGGGTATGGTCCATTAGTGATTAATTGGTGGATCGACCTAAATAAATATAGGGTCCAAGTTTTAATGCAGTGACATTAATAAATGTCAGAATTGCATAGTTTCGAACAAAAGATTTATGGTGTTGAATATGAAACACTGAGTCAAGTCAAAGAGAGACTAAAATATGAAATTAACCTTATTAAATAAAGGGGATGATAAGAAGAAATAAATATCTTTAAAATAAGATTTAGTATTGAGTCAAACTTTGACTGATATTGTGCACCGTTGATCTCACATACCGTGTAGGTGGTGCAAGGAACGTGAAAGATTAACGTAAGCTGGTTATACAAGTCCAGGCAAGTTTTTCAGAACGTGTTGCATTATGTGCATAATTTATAAGTTTGTTATTAAACTGTGATGTGCTCATACGTGGTTATGTGCAAAGATGTGTTAATGTGCTTTTGTGAAATAAGTTGATTTGAACTATTGATATGCGGTAGTTGATTTAAGACAATTGTTCTGCATTGAACTATATGTCATGATAGAGGCTAGGCATGAAACATAGATTAAATGAGAGGCATGATATGCATGAGAAATGTATGTACTGCAAAGCATAAGATGCATGAAGCACGAAGCATGATTGAACTGTTTTTACGTGTTATGTGAAACTGTTAGACTTGCTGAGCCGTCGTGCTCACCCTTGCTTAAAACAAAACATTACAGAGTAGCTTGAGGAAGCCGATTACTCCGGTAGAGGCAAAGATGAAGATTGACTAACGAGTCATCAAGATTGAAGCATAGGTGCTTTTGTAGTAAAACCTTGGGGTAGACTAATTCATTCACTTGTGTAAGTAGATATGAAGAGTTTATGTTTTGTTGTGCTATAGATTAGCAAACTTAAATTGTTAAGAGAACATTTACAGATTATTTGAATATCATTTTTCAGACGTTGTCCTTTATGAATAAGGATAATAGGATGGTGTGATTGAGTCATTATACATATGATCTCAAATTGATTGTAATAGAATGTCGTATCATGTATGATATGAAGACATACTAGGAATGTATAAAGATTGCGATTCTGGAATAGAAAGAGATGTTATATAATTGTAAATAAATGATTATTTAGCAATTATAATATTGTTGTAATTCATGAACAATAAGGAAAAGTAGTACTAGTGTTGAACCGGATCCGAGGTTAAAGGAACCCGGATTTGGGGTCGTCACATGATAAACCGAAACAAATCGACACAAAGTTTCCCAAATATACTAGCATGTATGTTTCTACTGAATCAAAATAAATACTAGACATGATTAATAAGTCTAAAGATTACAAGTTAAGTTGCGAATATCTAAAATCAAACAAAACTATCATATGCATTTGACTATGAACAATATATCGAAATAATATCCAAATTCTAATGAGGAACAAAACAAACAAATTAAAATCAAAGGAATATCGTTGAAGGAGTACGAAATTCGTACCTGGAATAAGCAATGTAATACCCGAAATTATATTGCAAAACTAACTCGTTAAATTTTCTCCGTCGGAACTAATTAAACAAAATAAAGGAATTGATAAATAAATAGTTAATCAATTGTTTAAGTTTTACACATTTTCTTTCTCTTAGACGAATCTAAAATCCTTCTGTTCTAAACAAAATTCTACCTAAAGTTATACATACATAAATATTCTAATCATGGTAATGTATATATTAATAAAAAAAATACTATTCTTGTTACTTCCGAAATATATATAAGTATATTCACAAAAATATTCTTTATATTTTTAATTCTATTACAATTTTTATTTATTTATTTATTTATTTATTATTATTATTATTATTATTATTATTATTATTATTATTATTATTATTATTATTATTATTTTCTGTCAATACTTTAAAGTTACAAAAATACTAATTTAATATTTCAAAATGTTAATTACTAACAAAGATATACCAAAATATATCAACTAACAAACTAAATAGCATACAAAAATTAAAAACTACAAAATTAAAACTAATACAGAAAATTAAATAATTATATAAAGAAAGAAAAAAAGACATAGCCGAAATTATGAAGTTTGCAGTTCACTACGTCCTCAACACCAAAAAATTTAACTAAGGAAGTTCTTACTAAAAATGTCTTCACACAAAAAGTTTATCACACAAATAAGAGGTACTTAATGTTTGAGTATTAAAATGGAAAGGGGGTGTAAGACCCCGAATTTTATGAAATATAAAATTTAATTTTTCTTCATATATTTTTTCCATGAAACAGTAAGTGGTTAAATTGACGAAATTGAAAGTTAAGGAAGTTTTGTGCAAATTTTATTTTGTCGGACAATATTCTCTTTGTCGGGGAATATTCGTTTGGTCGGGGAATATTCGTGCCGTACGACGGCGCCGAAATAACAAATTATTGGTGGACCCCACAACGGAATATTTGTCGGATATAGAAAATGACATAAGTAACCTTTTTAAATAAAAATAGTCAACGGTGTTAACTGTTAAAATACCGGTGATAAAAGAATAGTAGCATACGGTAATTTATGGTATTTCATTGTAGCATACGGTATTCTACAGTAGCACACGGTATTGCATAGTGTCTCATATTATTGGTCTGATAATTGACACCGTAACTGTTACGCATCATTGCATCGATAATTGTCACTGCATAATATTTTATATTATCAATCCAATAATTGTTGTTACACAGTATTTTGCATTATTGATTTAATAATTGTCACTGAGTCAATAATTGTTGCTGCACTGTTTTTAAAATTATTGAACCTAATAATTGTCACGGTTGCAAATATACTGTAATTTATATTATTAAATTAATAATAATCTGTAACGTGTTTATTACATTATTGTTGTAGCATTATTTATTTTATATGTTGGACCCACAAGAAGAATAAATAAATAAATAAATAAAAATTAAAAAAAAAATAATAATTTTACTATTTGAAATAGTGACGTGAATAGTAAGAAACATGTGGACCCATTGGTGGGGCCCACATGGTTGGTGAAGCTTGAAATTGGAGAAGTTTTACGCAGAAGAGAAGAAAAAAAAAAAGGCAGCAAGGCTGCTGCCGCCTGCTGCTGAATTTCAGCACTGGCATGCGCAGCCAGTCACCTACCAACCCGCATAGTAACTTATTTTCTCCTATAAATAGCTTACTCAGCTGAATAGAAAAATCACAGCTAAAACATAAAAATTTTCTATAAGAATTTTATGAGTTTTCTCTGAGAATAGTAAGGCTATTTTGAGTGTTTGAAAGCCAAAAGGAGTGCAGGAATTTTTCAAGTAAGTCTTTTATTAAAGAGTAGTAATTTCATAAATTCCTATTTTTCACGGTATTCACAAATCTTCCCTTAGAAGACTCTTCTTTGAGAAGATTCATTTTTAAAAGCTTTCTTTGGAAGATTTATTTTGAAATATTATTTTAAAAACTATTCTAAAGTTATTATATTATACTACAAAAATTATGTTAAATATATATAATTTTGATAGTTCATAATATACGAGTTATCATACACTTTGAAATTTATATGTGGTAATTACTAATTTATATTATAAATATATAGGTTGATCAACCTCATTTAAATCAATATTCAGTCACGTGTTAAGGTAAGGAATATCATTCTTTTCATACTCTTAAATTTATTGCGGTAAGGAATATTATCTTCTTTCATATTCTAACTTACTACGGTAAGGGGTATCACTCTTTTCATCATCATAAATGGATATTATTTTCTTTCTTACTTGAAGGGATTATCATTCTTTGATTCTCGAAAATAATATCGTTTCTTTCTTGTGCCATTTATTTCCATGTATTAAATTGTGGGAATAACCTTACGGCGCGGTTTACCGCCTGTTGGTGAATAACCTTTTGTATTCATTCCTTATTAATCTTTGAGAATAACCTTACGGTGCGGATTATCGCCTGTTTGGTGAATAACTCTTCGTGTTCAAATTCTATTAAATTGTGGGAATAACCTTACGGTGCGGATTACGCCTGTTTGGTGAATAACTCTTCGTGTTCAAATTCTATTAAATTGTGGGAATAACCTTACGGTGCGGATTACGCCTGTTTGGTGAATAACTATTCGTATTCAAATTGATGGGAATAACCTTACGGTGCGGATTATCGCCTGTTGGTGAATAACCCTTTTTATTTGTCTCGTGTGGAAATAATTTGTCTACACGAATTATCACATGACACTTTTATTCCATATTCGTAAGTGATATCATTTTCCTTTATACTCATAAGGGATACCATCTTTTTCATCTTCCATTATTCAAACTTACTATGGTAAGGGATATTAATTCCCTTCACCTTTTGTTAATCAAACCTGCTACGGTAAGGGATATTATTTTCTTCCATACACCTAAATCGAAACTTATTATGGAACTATTGCTTCTATAATTCCTGAAAATATTATATGTTCCATAATAGTTGAATTTCATTAGTTCAACTGAACCTTCCTATTTTCTGAACATTTCTATTGAACTGTAATCGTTATTCTGAACTGTGGATCTTGAATATCATTTTTAAATTTCACTCCACATCATGTTGGCAATTTGGACATTATTTGAATCTGCACAAAGTAAACTTCCGATACTTATTGTTTATCCTGTTCTTCTGTTCATCATTTGTATCACTGTTATTTGTATTAATCATCAAGAATCAAGCTGTTGTGAATATCTGTGGCCGGGGGCACAGATGTGATATAATTGTTGAACAGATGATAGGTTAAAGGCGATATACTAGGTTAAAGGCGATACATCTGTTCGGTGTCTTTTATGACACGTGGTGAATGTTCTCTTTGGCCCGTAGTGCAAAGATGAACTGTTGGTTGATATGATTATGACCAAAGGCTGAATCTGGTATAATCATGACCGTTGGTGTTATATTGAATGTCTTTGGCCCGTAGTGCAAAGACGAACTGTTGATCTGCATGATTATGACCAGGAACTGTGAAGTTGTATTATCTTGACTAATGGTATTTCAGATGATAAAAGTTGATGATATTTTTACTAAAAAGAGAAGCGAGTGGACATTATAGTCTGCATTATTCTTCTAATAGATTGTTCATTCCGCTGCTATTATTGATCTGAACGTTGTTTAAGAATTTAACTGCAATTTTTGATATAAACCTTGTAGTCTATTGTATTCTATCAAGAACTCAACTGTTGAAGGCTAATGATAAATTATTCGACATTATCTTAGTCATGATATTTCTTACTGGGCTATTTGAGCTCACCCTTTCTTTTCGTTCCATTGTTTTTCAACAGGAGATGAGAACGAAACGGGGTCTAGCCGGGGAATGGAGTGAGAGTGCGGGGATAGCTATCATAGTCTTCACGTGTTATAAAATAGTGTGGCAATAATAATGAAGACTTAGTTGTGTTGTATTATCCACTGTATTGTTGTACGTTGTATTTCATTGTAATAATTTTGTTGTAGTCTTTTGACGACTCAAGTTTGGGCTGTGTGGGCCTAGATTTGGGGGCGTCACAGGGGGTAAGGTCATACATATAGTTAAGGAAAGTGAGGATGACTTTAAAAGTAATCGATGTGGGACTTCAAAAAAATGACCAGGTATTACATTACCTCATCTTTAAAAAGGATTATGTCACCAGGATAAAAAAAAATGGGACAAACTTAATTATCAAAAGAGGTGAATACTTCGCTTGAATAGAATTTTCACAAAACAAACGAAATAGTTTTCTTCTAAAATCCTATCAAAACGGATAGTGCAACACGTACAACAAATGATAACGATAACTTTTCAACACTGAGATACGAAATATGTTATACACATAAGCTAACTGTGGATGCAAAGCTAACTGAAATACGACTTCGCCAACCCTTTCTAAAATCTCAAATGGACAATAAAACGCGAACTGAGTTTACCCATTAACCCAAATCATTGAATATTGATTGAACATGCCTAAATTTCTCCATAATCACGGCTACAATCTTCGTAGTGATTCAAACTAACTTAGACCCTTCTATGACATTCTCAATAACCTCAGTCCATTAAATTGGTGCCCACACTTCCTACCATGTAGCGGTTTAAACAAATTCATCCCAACGCTTGTGTGTCAGCTGTTATAAGCAAATTTAACAAGGCTCAAATAATCATCCCAATTAGTCGATCACTCTAATGCACAAGTCCTTAACATATTCTTCGAAATCTGGATAATTCACTCTAATGCACGTCGATGCTGTTTTATTCTGCTGATTTGTCTGCTCTGCGAATCTTCAACCTAGTCTATTACATTTTTCTATCTAAAATTTTGGATCAACCTAACAAATTTGATCCCTAAATCCTTTTACAATGATTACAATATTTTTAATCATAAGAACTGTTCAGAGTTTATTTAATTCGGATTATCCTAACAATTTCGATCCATAAACCCTTATATAATAGATTCAAACATAAGACTGCATAAAATAAAAGTACTTGCTATACATTAAAATCTTTTACATAACATTTGTCATTAATAATCGAACGTTGACTTACACCTAACATGGCCCAGGGCCTAGCACTGCCTGTTGTCCAGCGCCACACAACATTCCTACAAGCTTGGAACAAGCTCGATGGTAAACTCAACTTCCTGTTGTAATGACAACCTTGAAAATTCTTAAATAGATACATTAGAAAACTCACGAACGACTAGAACATTTTCAATACAACTTTCTCAAAGAGATATCCTTTACAATTGTCAAATACTCCTCACAACACTTAGCCACCAACTTTTCAGCTTTTAAAACAGAAATCGATTTCACCACATTACCCGGTCGTGAACCTTAAAACACAAAATCTGGAAAATTCAAATTCCCAAAGATAACATTCTTCGCTTGGCAATCAATAGTGGCCTCGTACTTATCCAACCAATTCATCCCAAAAATCACATCAAAATCATATATACGCATCGACAAAAGATTAGTCCCACGAAATTTTATTTCCAAAACTAATAGAAACAACCTCGGTACGAATCAGAGAACAAAAAAAAGATTCCCATCGGAACAGCAATAGACATAGCAGAATTTAAAGATTAAGAGGTCACACCCAAATGTCGAACAAAAGAATACGAAACAATCGAATGAGCAGAGTCAGAATCAATAAAAGTCTCACAACTGCAAATTAAAAGAGTGCCAAAAATAGAATAATGAGGCGAACAAACATCCTCGGAGAGTGAGTTTAAAGTTATTATTATTATATATTATTCTTTATTATTATTATTATTATTATTATTATTATTATTATTATTATTATTATTATTATTTTCTGTCAATACTTTAAAGTTACAAAAATACTAATTTAATATTTCAAAATGCTAATTACTAATAAAGATATACCAAAATATATCAACTAACAAACTAAATAGCATTCAAAAATTAAAAACTATAAAATTAAAACTAATACAAAAAATTAAATAATTACACAAAGAAAGAAAAAGAGATATACCCAAAATTATGAGGTTTGCAGGTACTTACTAAAAAGGTCATGACACTCACACAAAAAGTTCCTCATGTAAATGGGAGGTACTTAATATTTGGGTATTAAAATGGAAAGAGTATAAGGTCATATATATATATATATATATATATATATATATATATATATATATATATATAGTTAAGAAAAGTAAGGATGACTTTTAAAGTAATCGATGTGGGACTTTAAAAAAAATGACAGGGTATTACAGGTGTCGTCCAAAGTCTCCAAGCTAGTGACCCGTATGTTAGAGTCGACATGTCCATTCCAACATCTTAGTGAAGGGGGATGCCCCCGATGTTTTCCTTCGTCCTCTTATTTCCCTTTCGAGTGCCTCAAATCTTTGCGCCCACGTATCTGTGGGTGGGTTGGCTTGGGTGCTTGGACCCGTAGGGTGGTCAGCATTACTCCCCAAGTTAGTAATTTGTCTTCTCGAGGGAGATCCCCTTTTGAGGTGCCCCAGTCTGGTGAATACTGACGATTTCCTATTTGGAGACCTCCTTTTGGTCCTTCAGGGAGGCGTCAAGGTTCTATGGCGAGTATGCATGCTTCTTCCACTCTTTTTACTAGGAGACATTTGGCGGGTTTGACTACTCCCGCGGTCTTCTACTTTTTGGGTCTGAGAGAGGTGTTCACTACCTCTTTGAGATCATTCGGGGGAAACTAGTGCAGGCCTTTTGTCGTCCTCCTTGAATCTCTGCTTCCAATAAGTGAATATGCGTCTCCTCGTGTTGGATACAAAATACAGTTAGTTCATGAACTCCTACCCAACGAAACACAGCCTTAGTATCCAAATCATTCACCCTTTCTCTTGTCTGATTGTCTGGAGGCACAGATATATGGGTTCGACTCTTTGATAGGTGGTGGCACAAATCATTGCTAACCTTTGAGTGCACCGACTGCGCGGGGATCGTTTCGGTAGGGGGAGCTCCTCCTCATTGATTGTTTGGGCCCTGTGGTGTGAGTTCCTGATGGCTTTGTTCATGATTGCTCGATATCTGGGAGCCCTCACTTTTTCCCCTGCGATTCCTCGTTCTTACCATTCTCCCCTAAGAGAAAACACAACACAAACAAGTTTGTTCCAAGTTGTTGTAGGACCAACAATTGAGGGAAGACACTATTTCCCAATTATGTTAGTGATGGAATTAACACAGAGGAACTCGTTAGGCTGCACAATCAGGGTTTAAGAGTCAGTTGGCCATAATTTATAAATGTCTCCAGAAGTTTAGGCCCTCTTTCTAGCGCTAATGATGATACTGTATCCTTCAAGCAGGCCACCCGACACTCCGACCCACAAGACACGTTCTCACGGTGAACTATGGGGGAGTTTCACTGTAGAACGCCTCCGGTGCAATTATTAGTAACCAGAAAATAGATAAAATATCAACTGTATACACTTGATACTTTGCACACGCGACACACTCATTTATATTGTTGATATAAATAAAAAATAGAAAGGTATATTTAAAAAAGGAGAAGAAAAAGGAAAGTGCTTTCCAATGCACACCAATTACGGAATTAGAGTCCTCGCTCTTTGCAATTCACGTACGACCTCTCTAGCAAAGAAAAAAAAAACAAGTAAACTGATATTCCAAATAATTCAGAATTCCATGGCAAGTTGTCCAAAATTCATCACTTATGTTTTGACTGGGCTCAAATACTATAAATTCATTTAATTCTTTTTACATATCCCGCAACACAAAAAGCAGAAATCAGTTCTCAGTTTGAAGATATCTTGTGCACATGTTTGTTTTGTTTTCATCTTCAATATAACTACTTTGCTGCAAGAGAAACCATAACTGTAACAACGTACCCCTTTGATGACTGATTCAGAATCTCTATTTACTTCTTGTTTTATTTTCCTTCGCTGCAATTCTACCATAGAGGAGATAATAGGCCATATGTGATTAATTGGAATGATGAGAAAACGTAAATTGGAAAGGGGAAGGAGTTTGACAGCATAATTGGTGTGAATTAAATAGCACATTCTTTTATCTTTTTTTCCCCTTTTAACTAGGTCCTTTTATTTATTATTTAAAATTATCTTATAAAATTGTCACATTGCATAATGCATAGTCTCTTTGTTAGAATAGCAGATAAGACACCATTTGAGACAGCTGATCTGGACTCGTCACCAAGCTTATCAAAAATGTATTATTAGTTCCATATAATTACAAAAGCCATTATTCTGGTATGATCAAATGCTTCTAAATTAATAAAAAATAAATCACACAGTTGCAGCCTCTCATATATATATATATATATATATATATATATATATATATATATAAACACGAGAAAATGGTAGGTCTAAAGGCTGCTGGTTGTCTGCTTGGACAACATCATGATCGGCACAAAATTCAAATCTCATAATAGAAGTGAGATATTGTCATTGAAATCAAAGTTACAAAAACAATGTCTGAGTTGAAACATTATTGTAGTACTTTCTATATTCTACAAAAAAGAGTCTATCGTGTTGAATAATGAGATACTCATCAATTAACAACTAATCAACCTCACTTTTAAGCCTCAACTGCTGCAGCTTTAAAATTTGCAACATCTGCTCGCGTACTTTTAAATTTAATTAATTATATGATTTATTAGCTAGGTAATACAAAAATGAGTTGGTGAAAAAATGGACCAAAAGCAACTTTATATTTTATTCAAACTTAAAATTTGTAGTCTTGCTTCTTCTTCTTCTTCTTCTTCTTCTTCTTCTTCTTCTACTATTTATACTAAGATATAACTTACGTTGATAAAACAATTGAATTGTTTGTATACAAATTTCTGGTTTGATGTTGCCGTTTGGTGTAAATAATTGTTATCCAAGATTCCACGACACTGATATTTATTGTGGATAAAATCAAACCTAGGCTACTCTCCATTTGTGTTGGCGTCTGATGTTAATATTTAATTTAGAAGGATCAGGCCAATTAAGATAATCCAGAAGCTTAAATTAGAAAGAAATTCAAAATTAATTAATTAGTAATAATTTTGCACATATGAGCAATGCGGCTTAATTCGCCCTTGATAACAGCCATACTCTTCTTGCTTGGCCCTTTTCACTAAATCCTTGAGCCTATCAAAAATGAATTATAAGGTTACAATCTGACATACCTAAGAAATTTAAGAAATGGAGGAATGTCAAAAAGCCTGTTGTGTTAAATTCCTACCTAACTATTTGAATCTCTTAAAAAACTGTCATACTGTCGAGATCATTCTTCATGTACTTCTATGTTACACAGACTTGGGTGCAGTATCCGTGTCGACACGAGTGCGGGACCTTTTTACTTTCCTTGGTGATAGTGATGTCAAAAAATCATTGATGTAATTGCCTGTGTTGGATTTTTAACCCTGCGGCCCTTATCCTATAATTTTAGATATGGACAAATCCGATACTTAGATGCTTCTTGCACCAGATACCCGTACCCGAGTCCACGTAACATAGGCTGCAACTGTGAACGGCTAAGTTAAGCAAGACAAGGTGGAGCAAAGAAATAATAAATCGATTCACTTTCTAACTTACAGGTGTGTTTTACAAGCCTAGAAATGAGGGGCAAAATGCACAAGAAACCCCCCAGCAGCATTAAAAATACATGGAACCGTCTTGATGAATCATCTAGAATATAGACCAAGTACTAAAGTAAAAAATCTCCCTCTTTCATATACCCAAATGCAAAAAAATTATCCCTCGCAACTTCTTCTAGGAACATGAAGAAAATATTTTCAGACAAATGGCAATAAATTCTGTTTTCTAGCAGCAGTCTTGATCTTAAAGAATAGGATTTTATATCAGCAACAGAGATAGTCTGTGCAGCATATGACATTTTCCCATTTGTAAATGAATGGCTACTGCTGGAAGCTACTAAGAAGAAGGGCTTTTTGTAGAAGTCATTTTTTAATACTTACACAGCCATTTTATTAAACTTTGTGCCACTCAAAATTTTCTCATAAAATGAAACAGAGATGGTATACAACATTATAAAGGTTAAAAGTTGTGCGCATCATTGAGGGAAACCTTCATATTGTATCGATAAAAACATAGTCTTGACCAATTACGGTATCTAAGACCATCCATCTACTTGGACAAGGAGGTTCAAAAGTGAAAGAACAATCTGTGAAATAGAAAAAAGATAAGTAAAATGGTGGATAGGAACGTTGAGTACAGTGAGACCTCAAAAATGGTTTACAATAAGCTAATTAATGGGTGATAAGATTGAAGAGAAAATTAAAAACATGAATATCTTCCTAAGATCTTAATTAGCAATGCAACAAACTGATTAAATATTGTCTCAAGAATCAAATCTTCGAGGTGATACATATTGAGTAGATGTCAATGAATGTACCATGATCCTTGCTGCTCCCCATATGGGCAGTTCCTCCAAATAATTGTGTTTCAAGCAAACAAATGCATGTGTATGAATTTTTTAATTTTAATTGGTTGCAAAGTCAGTAAAATGTCACAACTCACGACAACTTGCAGATTAGTCGCAAGGTCAGATTCTTTCTTATTGAACTATCAGCAAACAATGTAAAATATTACAACCCCCGTTTCAGACTGGAGTTGGATCAAAAGAACAGAAAAAGCGTCTCTAATATGCACTCTGTGGTCTTTAAATGCAAAACAAACGGTAAATTGTAACACTTCAGTTCTACATTGAAACATGTAGATAGAATTTGTTTTTGTATAAAGAATTAAGTTACTAACAATAATACCTTTAGCCATGACTTTTTAGGCGAACCCGACTTTTTAGGCGAACCCAACTATAATGAACGAGAAGATACAATTAAACTACCGGTTTAAAAAATTGTTTGGATTTGATTTGATTTAAATTCAAAATTTGACCCGGGTTTGCTCAGAAAAGCTGATAAACAGCCCAAAATATAAATTTTACTTAAAAACACATAATTAATTAATTAAAATAAAAACTAAACATACAAGTCCAGTACCACACAATCTGACAAAACAGACCCGCATTGGTTGTGCCTCATTTTGGGACAATGCACATATTATGATTATATGTGGGGAATAACCTCCGCTGTCAACTACTATTATACTTCAATTCATTATTGAGTGGCACAAGAGCCATGATTTCTTGCCATCCTGTTTTACTTATGGTCACACGTGGCCAATCAAGGATCTAGATGTTCATAATTTGTAAGGTAACGCTAGATATAGAGATGATAATAGTGCGATGCTGCGATTTTATTTTTTAGTAATTTAGAATTGTATTGATCTTAAAAAAATTTAAATCAGAACCGCACTGCACAACACCATACCGATAGCGATTCAAGATTTTCATATACCAAAACCGTACCAGTTGATTTATATTTTGAACCGCACTGTACTTACTTGCATTTATCAAAAAATAATAATATTTTTGACTTAATTTTTATTAAATTGATTTAATATTTTTACAACACAAATTATAATAACATTCATTAAAATAGTTCAAAAAAAATTAAAAATTAATATAATAATATATGTTCAATTAAAATTAAGATAACATTGTAATTATTTTAACATTATTAAAGTTTTAATATATATCAACTATATATAAAAATATTCATACATTAACTTTTGATATGCAAAAGTATCAAATAAAAAATATACATTTGAGTAACTCTATGATTATATATAACACTACACAAAAATAATAAACTATAACATATAGAGACATAATTAAAATAAATAAGTACATATAGAGCGGTTTAAGAACCAATGCACCACCGGTTCAAGAAGCAGTGCACCAGAAGTTCAGAGGTAAATATTAAAACTGCACTATATTGATCCCAGTTTAAATTTTTTTGTACCAAAATGGCACTAACAAGACCATCGATTCGGATAAAAATGATCCGTTCGATGCCCGCTCGATCGATTTTGAATCAGTTTCGATTCAAATTGCCATCCCCAGTTAAATGTATTAAATGTTTTTGTTTAAGATGTGTCCTAAATGATATGAGAGTAAATAAGACAAAAATTAATTTAGAACAAATGTAATCACAACTGATGTAGTTTTTATTCACGTAAAGAAAAAAATAAACTCATACATGTGATAATCGAATCTGCCTCATTCTTAACAATTACAATAAGAACTTATTGGAACAAATACTGTACTTAACTAATATAACAATACGACATCATTTAATACGCTATTTGAGAGAAAATATTTGAGACACTTAGCATCCCCTTAATTTATAGTTCTCCTTTTGTTTTAAGATCCTGTAATAAATTCCTTATGGCGGATGTTATAGACTGCAATAAATTTTTTCTGATGAAAATTAATATATGGAGTTATGGTAATTATGTACATATTATCTATTATAATGAAAATGCAATTATGTTATGCATTTATAATAAAATTACTATAATAACGGTTATAAGAATGTAACAGTAGTTTACATACGCTATACCGATTAATATATAACAATATGTATTTATTCTATAATATAAATTAAATGAGGTCATGATGAGCATTAAATAACATAAATTTATGAATTAAATAATTTTAAAAACCTATAAAATTGGATTGTAATATGAATATAATATTGTAATCCATGTTAGTATATATATAATAAAATCAATATATATATATATATATATATATATATATATATATATATATATATATATAGCTTTTAATGGATAAAAAATAAAAGTAATGTATTTGCTTAGTATCCATTGCCTTTGTATAGGTTAAAAGTTTTATGTTATAATTAGTGTATATATACAAAAAATGTTAAAAGTTTTTTACTTCGGTTCATAACACATACATATGGTTTCACCAAGTGAATCAAATGTTTGTTCTTTCTCACAACATAATATTGAACGGATGAGAAAGAACGTAAGAAGAAGAGACTGTGATCAAAACTTGTCTCAAGCTAGGTTGTGTTGTAAGCTCACGTGAAAATATATATATATTTTGTCATTTGAATTCCATGTCCTACTGTTTTCTAATTCGGTTGTGGTCTAGTATTATGTAAAAGAAATTTTTTTTGTGTAACTTATCTATATTTTTTTATTTACTTATCTATATTTTTGATTTACAAATGAGAGAAATGCGATAAATATAAGGACGTGAGAACAATATAAGAAAAAAAATATTGGAGGTACAAATTTGTACATGTATGATGATTTTTTTTTCACTTTTTTGTTATCGTAGCATTCTTTAGGGGTTTTACAATTTTCCTATTTTTAAATAACAAATAAAATAAATTTTATAAATTAATAACTTTAATATAATTACATATGATTTTTTAGAATAGCAAGTGTTAATCCAAAATCACAATCAACCCTTCGGCATTGTATAAATGAAACATAACTACAATGGTATATGTTAGCATAAGTTAAAATAATAAGTCAAATTGAGGTATAATAAGTGTTCATGTTTGTAATAGTGTTTTTTTTTTTTTTTTTTGTTATCTTTGATTATTTTGTTTTGCATCTTCTACCTTGTTGAGATAGGCCAATATATATAAGTATTTATATATAAAAAAATTGCAAAAGTTGGGAAATGTGCCCGACGAGGACGGAGAAGATATTCCAAGCACAACAAAAATTATTAACATAAGCACATATTTATTTGTACAGCTCAAAATGAAAAAATAATGACAGCATATAGAGTGCAACATAAAAAAATGTATTGGTTATGCTTGATGAATCTTGCTGTGTATATTACTAATTAAAAATATATAACACCAAATATTAAAATAATCAATATATGTCATTTAATCCATGTCTTGCACAGGTTAAAGTGCTGGTTTGCCTAAAAAAATAAAAGAACCAAATTTAACTCCATTTTTTAACAGATGATTCGAAGTATATCATAATTATTAATTATACCATTACTTCTTTCTTTTCTTTTTTTCATTCTTTTCCCAGTTGTGTTAGCCTGTTAGGGCAACAATGAAATCACAATATCCTGCAATTTTCTAAAGAAAATGAGATCTCAATTATCCAGTCAAATTCTACCATAAGGATAGCATTACTTCTCATAAAGGGTGAAATGATTAAATTGGCCTTGCTAAATGGTATTTTACGTTTCTCACTTACAAGTCTCAACTACCTTTGCATGCTTTTGGATCAAGATATAATAATGCAAAGAATAAGTATAATTGTACAACATTTAAATACAATATTCATTTTAACTATTAAAAAATAAAGTATGACATTGAAATCCGTGTCATGCCTAACTTTTTAATAATTAAGATAAATATAGTATTTGACTCTGTATTTAGATATTGTATACAGGAAATAATTTCAAACATTAGAGCCGGCTGGCATTTGTTTGATGAAGAATGGCTGTCAAAGAGATGGGGACCTTAAACTTTTTCAAAAGGTTAAAAAAATAAAAAAGAGAAAAAAACAACTTTTACTCTTTAATGCTAATATTTTCCCTCTTTATTCTTTTGAAATTTATCAATCGCATTATACATTTTGATCTGGTCCTTTACTTAACTAGATATAGATAGTTCAATGCCCTCAATTTGCTATCATTGTGACACTTGAGGTGTGTGGTGTGTCTTGTATCAGAATATTTCATTGGTATGTCTCTGACTTTTCCTTCCATATAAAAATTAAAAATACATTTATGAAATAATAATTTTTTTCAAAAAAAAATTATTTAAATATATCTTTAACATTTGCTAGAAATACGTACTAGTGGCATAGTAATATTTATTATATGTTGAATACAAGTGGCAGCATGTTGGGAAGGAACTACATAATTAGTCTAAAACTAACAATATAACTCTAGCTTTAAAATGAATAAAAGACAATGTGTCTCTAATTTTGTAATTTGTTATATCATAAAATATTATTAAAATAATTTAATATTATATCATTCGAGGCGTATTTGAAACTAAAAAATTAAATATGTCTTACGTTAAATTATTAATTAATAGGAATCGATATAGTTGTACACTCTATATTCATTGAGGGTTCATACCACACCAATAATATAAATTATAATGTATTATGTACAACTTCAAAAAGTATTTAAGGTGTCTAACTATCAATATTAGTGTACCCATGGTGAATACTATGCTTTTAAGTTCTGTTTCTTTTTTTAATTATTAGAAGCTGGGCAATATGTCAATAACTTTGAATACTTATTATCACTCATTTTAGTTTATATAATTTTAAAAGAAAAATAATATTTTTACTTAAAAATTAATATTTTCACAAAAGTCTTTTAATATAAAAAATAAATAAATACGTGAATTAGATTTTGCGAAAATAGTATCAATTTTGTCTAGCAAAAATGGGACCCAATTCACGCTAACTTCCTCCTAGGCAAAATTGTATTTCCATTTCCGTTTCATCATCATTTTAATTCCAAATTTCAATGAATTTGAATTAAAAAAAAAAGTTATAATAGTTACAGCTTTCTTATTTGGTCCCCAACGAGAATAACATTTACAGAGAGGTAGTGAAAATGCTTGATTAGAGACAACATGATTGTCAAAGGGTCACTCCAATTTAAATATCTAGTCCTCTGCTTTTGGTTTCTTTCATCGCCTTCAATCCCCCACAACCTCCTTATCATCTCTCCTTCTCTCTCTCTCTCTCTCTTTCCTCTTCCCCCATCAGTTTGTTTGTTTTCTCTGTTGTTGAAGAAATTCAAAACAGAGGACTTCAAAAACAGATGATTGAATAGAATAGTGGGAAGCAAATTAAAGGAAGAATGGCATTTGCAGGAACAACCCAGAAATGTATGGCTTGTGAGAAGACTGTCTATCTAGTTGATAAGCTCACAGCGGATAACCGTGTCTTCCACAAAGCTTGCTTCAGATGCCATCACTGCAAGGGAACTCTCAAGGTTAGTGTGTGTGTGTGTGTGTGTGTGTGTGTGTGTGTGTGTGTGTGTGTGTGTGTGTAATAGAACAAGGAATTCATTTTCTCAAGTTCAATCCAAGAAAAAGAAATACCCCTTTATGGATGCATGGCACATTACATGAAATTCTAAAGAATTCCTCAATTTTTCTGATCTAGTTCCTTATTCTCAGTTTAATGTTTTCATCACTTTGAGTAATGGCATTTTAGAAATTTCAATATTTTATTGCAAAATACTACGTTGTTTTAGAAGATTTATTGATTCAAAATATGCATTTTTGGTTACATTAAATTTCATATGATTTCCAACTTTATTAGTTTTGCGTATTTATATAGGACTGAGATCTGTTTTGATGTGGGGAGCATTTTCGATCAAAATCTTCTAGATTCTATTATGATTCATGGATCTAGGGAGGGAAAAAAATGAAATAGCAAGAAATTCCATACACGTGATTAATTGGTGGATATTATTATCAATTTACAGATAATAATATTTCTTATAATTTTATTTTATTGACAAATTTGATGAGGGAAGAAGATTCATTTATTCAGTCATAAAAGATCTGAATTAATATATATACACAAATCCACAAACCAAAGGTGCCCATTTAATTTATACTACTTAATTACCATGATTATACTTATCATATACAGTCCTATTGACATATTGTTTCCATTGCAGCTTGGCAATTACAATTCCTTCGAGGGTGTTTTGTACTGCAGGCCACACTTTGATCAACTCTTCAAAACAACCGGTAGTCTGGATAAAAGCTTTGATGGTAAATAAAGAACAAACGTATTCATATAATAATTTATTTTCTTTATATAAGAGAGCTATTCCTAATACTCGAGCCAATTAACAATTTATTTTCCAATTATCTTTCAGGGACACCCAAAATTGCCAAGCCAGGAAAAGCAGTTGACACTGAGGTAATTATCCACCAACTAGTTTAAATATCCCTCTAAAATGCATGCAGTCATTTCAAAATTATAATTCTCTCTATTCGAACTCTGGTTACATATGTAAATGATTTTTGACTAATTATGAGCGTGACCTTAGTAATTAAATCCCAAATACAATACGAAAAAAAAAAAAATTATGCCACTAACCTCCCTCATTCTTTGAACAGAAACCAATGGCCAGCAAAGTCTCAAGTATGTTTGTGGGAACAAGAGATAAATGTTTGGGTTGCAAGAACACTGTTTATCCAACCGAAAAGGTTTGAGTTACAAATGTTTAAGCCACTTATGCATCCGCTCGCTTTTATTCTGTGTTTTATTGTTTGTTGCATTTTTCATGATCAACAGCAAACGTTGATTGAAAGCGCATTTTCAGTGTATAAGTGTTGTATAAATAAACTAAAAGCAAAAATGCACTAACAAAAATCTTTACTTTTAAAGGTCTCGGTGAATGGAACTGCATACCACAAGAGCTGCTTCAAATGTAGCCATGGAGGGTGTACAATCAGCCCATCCAATTACATTGCTCACGAAGGGCGCCTGTACTGCAGACACCACCACACTCAACTTATCAAAGAGAAAGGCAACTTAAGCCAGCTTGAGGGTGACCACGAGAAGAAATCTGTAAGAGCAGGAGCAGGAGAAGTTGTTGCAGAGTCATAATCCACCGGCCTGAGATACTACTGTTTGGGTTTCTTATTCTCTCTTTTACTTTTATTCCTGGGGTTAGATAATTGAAATTGTCGGTCACTAGTATGTGTGGGACTTTGTTTTGTAATTATTGGATTTGTGGTGAAATTGAGGATGTTCAAACTGATGCTTTTTTTCGTAATGCGGTGACTCATGTACAATTTCATATGTAATGTGAGTTTGCAGCCCTATTGATTTTAAAAGAAACATAATGTGAACAATAATAATTTATGCGTCTTTATGTGGCTTCCTACATTTTATACACATTTTGAATCTTAAGTAAGGGATCTGTTTAATATCTAAACAATATGATCACTTGAAAGCTTATGTTGGAGATTTTGATTTCTATGGATTATGGCTTCATTCACTAGTAATATTAAATATATTGGTGACATTTTTGTGGATAGGAAGCCGCTTAGGGGGCAGGATAACATTCCTTGTATTGTGGAGTTCTTCGAGGAGACAAGAACCTAATGGTTTTACCATGGCATTCTTTCAGCAGTAATGGAAACTACTCTCCTTTCAGGTCTGAGAAGAGCTTGAACCTACTTACATGGCTTTGATTTCGAAGGTTGGTGATGACGAGAATATTCGGGATTTTAGACTGATAATTCTAGTGGGAAGTGCGTATTAAGTAAATATCGAAGGTTCATGTAGTCTCAGATGAGTGGTAGATTTATTTAGTTTAGAAACGCAAAATACTATTTTGTTTGTGGGCGACAAATTCTTGATGGTTCGTTGGTGCTTAATGTTGATATATAAGCTAGATTGCAGGGATAGGATGAAGTGTTGTGTTTAATCTGTTAAATTCTTGCACCGTGTCTGCGAATTTTTAATGAGAAGAAAAGAAAAGAAAGTTAGGGAAGAGAAGAAAAGAAAGTTAGAGAAAGTGAATAATTTTCTTTAGTGTTAACCGGGAATTTGTGAGGAGAAAAGAAAGTGAGTTGATATATTTTCTCCGATTTTTTCTGAGGTTGCTCTTCATCATTGTCCCCTTCTTTTTCTTTCTCTTCAATATCATTTTTCTTCCCCTTTTTCCCTTCAATTCATCTTTTTCATTCTCATCGACTCCAATTTTTTCTTTCAATTGAAGTTTCTCTGTTCTAGCCGTTCTATCCTTCGTGCTCCTATCTCTCTCTCTTCCGTTTCTTTTTCATCGTTTAGTCGTCCAATTTATATATATATATATATATATATATATATATATCACTAAGAAAAGAATGAAGCTTTATTAATTGCATCAATGGAGAAAACGAAGTTGTTGTTGAGTGGAAGAGATGCTACTAGTGAAGAGAAGCTGCTGTCAGGTAGTATTAAAGAACAGGAGGATAGAGAGCTATTGTGATTTAGAGCATCTCCAGAAATGGCTTTCTAGACTATATTTAGTCTAGGATTTATTTTTTCGCTCCAGCAGATAGACTAAATATAGTCCATGACTATATTTGATATCCTCAAAAGACTATATCTATAAATGAGATAGTCCATGGACTATAAATTTACTAATATTTAAATAGAAAAGTAGAAAGATGATAGGAGTTTTGTTGAATTTATTTGATATTTTAATCTTTTTATATTATAGTCCATGGGATAGTCCATCTGCTGGAATGATGGAAGACTAAAGGACATTTGCTGATGTCATATGGACTAAATATAATCCACAAGATAGTTCATCTGTTGGAGATGGCCTTAGGAAAAAGGCAACCTTAGGATATAATTGGACATAAATTATGCTTATTTAAAATTTACGGATAAAAATGGTATTATGAAAATATTACCAACTCAAGTTTTCTTTTCTCTTACAATCTTCTAATAAATTTTTGGAAGAAAGTGATGCATATTTTCTTTTACTTTTTTTTTCTTTTTTCTCATAATAAAAATCCCAAGACTCCTTACTAGTTTTACTGTTCTTTAACTTTGTTTTATGGGGTGGGTTTGAGTGGGCAAAGTGCATATCTTTTTTGTTGACGATACAATTAATTTCTAGTGTACAGTATCTCTTGAGATATTTCATATAAATTTTATCCTCGCTGGAATTGAATGCAGCTGTGAGATTGAGCTTTCTGATATAGGGTTTAGGATTTGGCTTTCTGATCAGCCTTCGCTCCTATTAGTAGCAGATGGATATAATATTTTTAAACGTCTATAACTAATAGTAGCGGACATCAAATTTCAGTTGTTAATCATGTTTTGTTCCTTTTTGTTTTCAATGATGTAGAAGATAAATAAATAACATGCAATAACAAAAAGAATTTTATAATTGGTGCGTGTTAATTAGTTTCATGGAAAGCATAACACGGAGATTTTCTTCTTAATTAATTGTTTGAAGATTTTAATTAATTCGGAAGATTTTGGATAGTGAGGTAATTTGAGTTTTCACTTAAATTAAGGTATTTTTTGTACTATCTCAATTTTATAATATTTTGAGTTTTTGTTGTTAAAACTTGAAAGGATAATTTATACTCATAGTTGATTATAGTATAATTTTTAGAGCTCGATCCGTAGTTTTTACCTCTTAATTTTAGAAGATTTTTCACATAAATTTGATGTCTTGTGTTTGGCATATTTTTGTACTATTATTATTTTTTGCCATTTTTATTTATTTGGTGGAATTATATTTACTTGTTTCGTGTGGTTTGTTATTTAATTTTTCAAATACAATTCTAGTTGGAAGAGTTTTCTATTAGAGTAATATTAGAGCTTCGATCTATGTTCCTTAAGGATATGTGGAAAAGTATTGCACCCAAATACCCTCAAGTAAGAATATTACGCATCCTTACCATTCCAAAATTTTTCTGAAATCTGAAAATTCAACAGTGTTGATGAAAATTTATTAATCAAGTAACAAACAGTACAAACAGTTTTATTTCAGAATGACTTAGGCAGCTTAGTCATTCTTAACATGTATTGGACTTGCTCAATAATAGTGTGATTCATGCTCTCAGCCATATCATTATGTTGCGGAGTGCTAGAAACTGTTTGCTCATGTCGAATACCATTTTTATCACAATATGCCACAAACTCTTTTGAAGTGTATTTCCCTCCGCTGTCGCTGCAAAGACACTTTAATAATTTTCTAGTCTCCCTTTCAACTATAGCATGAAAACTCTAAAAGTGCTATAATATTTGGTCTTTTGTTTTCAACAAAAAACACCTATACCTTACGTGAAATATCATTAATAATAGTAAAAAAATATCTATTATGACTCAAGGACTCAACCTCTACGGGACCACATACATCAGAATATACTCTCTCAAGTAACTTAGATTTTCTTTCAGCGAAGATATTAAAAAAAACTCTATTCTTTTTACTAAACAAACAATAATCACAAGGATTTAGAATAGTACATTTAGCAAAAGGAATGAGGGATCTCTTTACTAACATATACAACCCTTTTTAACTCATGTGCCCAAGTCTCTTATGCCACAGATTCGGTAAAGATTCGTCTTCAACTGTATTCAACTCATTAGAACACACATTCACATGAGTCTTTTACAATGAACAATAAGCAACACATCTCACAACTACCATTGCACCCTTAGTAAGCTTCCATTTTCCATTGTCGAAGTGATTATAATAACCTTCCATATCCAAGGTCATACTAGAAATTAAGTTGAGGTGCAAATTTGAAACATGTCTAAGATCCCTCAAACTAATAGTGCAATCAACATTTGTCTTAATGCAAACATCACCAATTTTAACAATATTTGACTTATTAGTATTACCCATTCTCACATGCCCAAAGTCTTCACCTTTGTACGTCGTGAAAAATTCTCTCTTGGGCGTAGCGTGATACGAAGCATCTATATCAATAGCCCAATCAATTTTCTAATCAATAAAATGTAAGTATTCTTCTTCCCTGAATAAAAGAAGAACAACACCATCGGTAACTGTAGTTGTAGTTTTTGTTTCTCTAACCAGATTAATTTCTTTTATAGTGACCCTCTTTGTTATAATCGAAGCAACTGTGAGTAACATTTTTTTTTTTTTTGTGAGATCCCCTTAAATTACTTATACCCATGTTCTCTGCCATCAGTGTCTGTGTCTCAAAATTCATACTTGTTTTTTTCTCCTTGTCTCCTCATTGTGCATGTTATCCTTGACCATTTACATAGTTGTTTTTCCTTCGTTAAATTGCTTAGTGACACAACCAAAGTTTTTCAACTGCTAGGCAACGAACTAAGAAGTAACAACGCTTGAATCTCGTCATCAAGATTCAATTTTATGGTAGACAACTGGTTCACAAAACCCTAGAACTCACTTATATGCTAGGATAAACTACTACCATCTATGTACTTCAGGTTCACGATCTTTCGAATTACAAAGGTCTTATTTTATGCATTCTTCTTCTTGTAGATGGACTCTAATGTAGTCCAAAGAATATTGACATCTATTTACTGTGAAACATGGTGGAACACACTCTGATCGATCAACTATTGAATGTGACTGATTGTCTTCTTATTCATCTTTTTTTAATCTGCCTTAGATTTATCCGCTGGTTTAACTCCCTTAAACTCCAATGGTTCATACAAATCCTTACAATAAAGGATGTATTCTATTCTAGGCTTCTAGATCGAAAAATTATATGAGATCAATTTAATCATGGTACTACTTGATTCCACCATTCAATTTATCAAAAACAAATGTGCAAATAACCTGGTTCTTAATACCAGTTGTTCGGGGAGAACCGGGGAGCTCAGTATCGCATGCGGTACACAAGGCACTAACGCACATGTTTGAAATCCAATTTAACCTAAAAGGTTAAGACATTTGGTTTTGAGTCCATCCATGTATATTAATTCTTCATTCTTTTATTATTTATTCGATGTGGGACTCCAACTCACTTTTGATAGCTTAACAATCTTTTCCTCACAAGTGAGTTCATCACATCCTAACAATCTCTCCCTTACTTGAACAAGGTTCATCACATCAAGAACTCCCCCTCATTTGAATATATTCTCTTCAATCACTACAATGCCAATTCTTAACTAACCACTCTTAGTTTTTCTATCGAGAGTCAACTTACATCAAGAATTAAACATTTTATATTCAAAAGACATGCGATGATGTTGAAATTTCAATAAAGGGTTAAAGGTTCCCTTAAGGTTCTCTCGATGATGATGTTAAATGGGTTTAGTCAAGAATTTATTCTGAGAGTTGTTAACAGAGAATTGGTGATCCGTAGTGTGATTGAAGAGAAGATCTTTAATTATTGATGAAAGTTGACTCTATATGGGAAAGCCGGGAGTGGTTAGCCAAGAATTGGTATTGTGGTGATTGAAAATAAGGTGTTCAAGTGAAG